>CM042882.1:3618761-4318920 GCA_023653495.1 Melastoma candidum
ATTCACTCGATTATGATTATATTCTATTATCACCATTTATTTTGGTGGACGTTAAATATCATTCCGACTTCATCATTCGTAAAAAAGTAATGAGTTCTAACTCATTTAAACGAAAGACGTAAGCATTATTTTCTCTCACAAGATAGTAGTAAAAAAAGACAATTGAGCTACGACGACGAAGACACGAATGCAACTCAAAATAACACTCCAATTTTTTAAGGTGTACTTGAAATTCATGACATAAATAAAATTATTAAGCATTTTCTTACGCCTTTGTTCTTGTATTTTCTCAAAACTGAATTATGCGATCATGCATGTGACTTTTGCAGATATTTCGTTTGATTAAAGCTTTTTATACAACTATCTCATCTTAAATTAAATTTCGAATTCGTGTTCGTTTTTTAAATATTTTCAACGTATACGCCGCTCAATAAACTTATTAAATACTGGTGGATCAGCACCACCTCAACCCACTTGCAGAAAGATAATTAGTTCAGCCTCTTCTTCGACAAGAGACAAATCAAATCAATCATGTAGCCGACGACCCCCAAAAACCCAAAAAATGCATCATTGTTTTGTACTACTACTAATAATAATAATAATAATGACAGAAAATGTTTTTATTGGAATCTGGCGGTGCATTTATGCATTAACTACTGAAATAATTTTCTTGAATAAATATTTTTTTTTCCAAGAAGCGGGTTCTTATATTTATGGCTATAAGTTGCCCGATGGGTTTATTACTTGAATAAAATAATGAAGACACTCACGGAGACGTAAATTCACTAGTCCTGTGGAGGGAGGGAGTTCCTCCATGCCTTTTTTTATTTCTTTATATTATATTTTGCAATATCTTATTATGTCTGGTGCTGTAGCACGTAATCTATTACCTCACACACTACGATATGTAATAATATTATTATAATGAGACCTCCTTGTTATTATAGAATTGTCAATTGGGGGGGCGTGGTCGCCCCCAACAACCGGTCTTTGCTTGCACACGAATACTGGGTCGGATATTTTCTTGTATACCCGTGGTTGCCAAAGCCAAAACAATGTATAGTAAATAGGCGAGGGGCTTCTGGAGAATACTTAGCTCGATATTTCATTATAGGATGACCAAGACACCGCTGTATGAAATAAATGAAAAATAAGTGAATACGAGAGTTGAAAGGGTACGAAGAATACATCGAATAAATTTTATGTTCGAATTTCAACAGTAATATCTTAAGGTATTTGTCAAACTCTAATTTTAGTGAGTTTGAGTATGACAAAGCCTTTATATCGTTAATAAATATAATAATAATTAGAAATTCGAATTTATAGAAAAAAATCAGGATACAACTCTTTTTTTTTTAAACATCGAATATTGTTCGCGAGTCATAACTTTAATGACAAGATTATAAAACGAAAGGAGTATTCAATGCATGTGGTTGATATATATATGTATTAATATAATAAATGTAGGATGTAGAAGTTTGATATTTTCATATCTCCGGAGCTAAAAAGCATTAAGTCGGTGGATAAGAAAAAAAAAAAAAGAAGCAACAGAGAGAGCCAGGTGAAAGCTACACAACATCATAGGCGACCCACTCTCTAGGGGGAGATTATAGGTCCGTTAGTATTTTATTGCATTTATTAATTTTTTTCCAATGAAGAAATCCCATGGAATGGACGACCTTGTGTACATCATTACCTTACTATTTATCGATCTTTGGGTTTTTTGCGTGGCTTAATGCAACGACGACGACGACGACGACGACAAACAAATAGGGGGTTTCCGACCGACACCATCATGTCTGTCCCTCCCCCACCCACCCCAAGGAATCGTAGGATAAAGATGTGGAGAAAGCTAGCTATTCTTGACCCCTCCTCTCTAAATCGAGGATGAGCAGGAGATCCATCCAACATCTTCGAAAGTGAAGGAGTTATTTTCACTCCCCCACTTCCTTATTAGTATTAACCCTCATGCCTTCTTCACTCACTTGGGCCAGCCAACCCTTCCCAATTCATTCACATCCAACCCTTTATAAATGTTGCACCAACTTACCATATTCAATGCCACACACACTCACTCACCTTCACACTCGTTTTCGTGCCTCTTCTTCGTCCGCCTCCCATGAATTGCCCGAATACCCAATTTTAGAAAATCCAACCCAGAGTTATCATGGTATTGAAAAAGTCACCTAGAAAGACAAGTTTGGACATCATCCTCTCCTCGGAATTATGACTCGGACTGAAGTAGTTTTGTCCGGTTCAGACCACGAGGCCACCTCCAACTCACGGTCTTCCTCCCCTCCCTCCTCACCCGCTCCCCCTACGGCTTCCGACAATCCACATTCGGAGGTGAGGCCTACCGACGAGGCTGAGCCGACTGCCAAGAGGGCGAGGCGAGCTCGAGGCGGCGACGGCTCGGGCAAGCACCCGCACCCGGTTTACAGGGGAGTCCGCATGCGCAGCTGGGGCAAATGGGTGTCGGAGATCAGGGAGCCGAGGAAGAAGTCCCGTATCTGGCTCGGAACCTTCTCGACCCCGGAGATGGCCGCGCGTGCCCACGACGTCGCCGCCCTAAGCATCAAGGGCGCCTCCGCGACCCTCAATTTCCCGGGGCTCACGAGCTCGCTCCCCAGGCCGGCGTCCCTGTCCCCTCGCGACATCCAGGCGGCGGCAGCGATGGCGGCCCGGATGGACGACCTCGACCGCCCTGTGGGCTCCTCCTCAGCCTCCTCCGGCGGGGGGACCCTTTCGTTGGCGGGGGAGTCCTCCGTGGAGTCGGAGGAAGAGGAGCTGTGCGAGATAATCAAGCTTCCCCAGCTGGGAACCAGCTGGGACCCCTTGACAACGACGGAGCTGGTCCTCGGGGACGCGGCAGATGGCGGGGGCTGGCTGTACCGTCCGCCGTGGATGCAGGTCGAAGGCCAGGGTGGCCTCGATTGGCTCGGCGGAATCGAAGGTTTGTTGTGGGACAAATAATTATTAACCGCAACCACAAACTAATCCTTCTTTCCCTTTAGCAAAAACTCGTACGTGTCTCTCAGTGAGAGCGTGTGTACATACTCGTATATTTTTACATCTTGCAAGAATCCAAAGTGTTGTAAAATTAGATTTGGTCGGGATTTCGGTCCCATTCTCCCCCTCCCTGCACCTTTTGATGTTTTCCAGCAAGAGTAATTCTTGCATGAACCTCTTCTCTCTTGAGTCAGAGAGCTTTGGTGTCGGGGGTACATTCAAGAATTTTCAAGTTTCCTTCAATAAAATGTAAGAGTAAAATCCCCGCCCCGATATAAAAGTGGTCGTGGGTTTGGTTGTTTCTTTCCAACGAGGAAGAAGACAAAAATTTTTTTGTTTGTTGTTATTTTTTATTAGTGGTTTGATGAGATTGAAAATGGGATGGACCAAAAAGTTGGGTTGCAATTATTACGACGTTGGCCCACGATTTGTGTGTGTGGGGGGGAGGAGGGGGGAGGGGGTGGATTTTGTTAGGGAGTGCAAATTCTTTGGAGTCCCTTTCCGCAAAAGAAAATAAGGGATGATGATGATGATGCCCTGGGGAATCTTGTGTATAACATATTGCAAATGGGATGAGGGGGTGGTGTTTCGTGAAAATTATTGGTCCCAATTAATGCATGATATGCCTGGAGGGTACAATGCAAGAAGAAGCTCTTTTGGAATAGGGTCGAGTGAAGGGACTCTCCACCCACTCCCCCTCCCCACGACCCAATTATGTAAAAAATGCATATGATCACGAATGATTATTATTATTATTATTAATCTTGATATAAATCAAGAGGACGACCGTCCACTTGCATGTCGACAAGAGCTTCTTTGGATACGAACGGGGGACTCGACAGCCGATCACTTACATTTCTAACAAAAGAAAAAACACAAGTTACTTGCTGTTTGTTGTCTGTACGCATCCAGAACCCTGCCTTCTGAATCGTATGCTATTGGAGAAGAATTTTAATCAAAAAATATATAATAAAAAAAAAAATGTGAGCGGGGGGGTCATTTTTAAAGCATATGGCGATGGAATCTCCTGTCTTGTCTTTCTCCGACGAACAGCCCCAAAATTCTCCGATATTTCAAAAGTGATGTTCTTGCATTTGCAGAAAAGGGAGAGAGAAAAAGGAAAGAAATCGATCGGATTGGTACGGCCGATTTTCTTGGATTTCCGAGGGAGGTGGGGGAAAGCAAATACAATTTATGTCGATTCATCGGTTTAAAGCGCGATGATAAATGGAAGCGGCCACGGTTACTAAATTCGCCTATTTTTTAGTAAGCGGCACGGTTATTAAATTCGCCTATTTTTTAGTAAATTTTACTAAAAAAGTATTTTTTTAGTAAAATGTACAATAGAATAAATAAAAAATTTAGTAAAGTTTATTAATTTTCACTGTTCATATTTAGTAAATTTTACTAATTTACGTTTAGTAATTCAACCTAGTAATTTTCAGATTAGTTTTAGTATTTTTTTACTAAAAAGATCGGAGAACTATCATATTTTTAGTAACTTTTACGAAAAAGAAACTCTTCAACTTTAGTAAATGTTTACGAAATTTTTTAGTAATATTATCATTCGATTTACTACTTGTTTTTTTAGTAATTTTTACTAAGAAATTACTGTTCATTTTTTAGTAAAAAGTACAAATTTTGCTTAGTAAAAGTTCAAAGTTTAGTAAATGGTCCGATGGGCTTTTGACTGAAATTAGTAATATTTTACTAATTTTTTTTGAAAATTAGTAAAACATTGTTTATCTTAGTAAAAGTGTTTGGAAATTACTAAAAATAAATATGGGTTTCGTAATTTTGTACTGATTTCTGCGTGGAATTTTAATAAAATTTGGTAAAGTATTACAAAATATTTTAGTAATTTACTAATCCGAACAGTGAATACCGAACCTAATTACTAACTTGTGGTCATTGTGAAATGACGAATTTGGCCCCGGTTCCGATTTACAAAATATATTACAAACCTAATTACTAAAATTGAATATGAGTTTCGTAATTTATACTAATTTCTGCGTGTGATTTTAATAAAATTTGGTAATGTATTATTAAATATTTTAGTAATTTACTAAACCGCATAATGAATACCGAAACTAATATTAATCCTATGATCATTGTGAAATGACGAATTTGCTCCCGGTGCCAATTTAAATCAATGCCGCAAAATCCCCCGGACGATCAGTGCTACTGGGTTGGTCATGAACATTTAATTTCCAATAGTGAACATTTAATTGTTCACCTAATTGGGTGGGTGTTGACTTTGCAGGTGGTTTTCTTCTTCCCATACTCAGAGAGTTTTGCTATTGGAATCCCATCTTCCTCCTCTGTCCCTTGAAGAAATGTAAATTGTCTTCAACCAGGAGCATTCAAGATTCGGTGAACATCTGTTTCCTCCCTTTATCATCTATTTGCTTCCTCTTTTGCTTCCACCCAAGATTCGGTGAACATCAGCCTTTTTTGCACCCAAAATTGTCCCCCATGACGTGGTTTGGCACAACGGATTTTGCCTGGGAAATCCAAAGCTACTACTGTTAACCTCTTCCTTTGATATATGTGATTGTAGGTGAGCAGGATATGAATGACTTCTTCAATAGACTCACGGATATGAATGAAGATTAGTTGTTGAATATGTCATTTGATACTGCTGAAGAAGTTGAAGAGTTAATTAAAATATATGCGACGGTTCATGGCTTTTCAGTTATGAAAAGAGATCGTCAAAAACTTCGAAACGGTGAATGCGTTATGAGAAAGTGGGTTTGCTCAAGGGAAGGGGAATGTTCCAATTCCCTGTTATGACCCCTAATAAGAGGGTTAGGGCGTCTGTCAAGACAGGTTGCAGCTGTTTCTTCAAAGTTAGAGTCGAGGTTAATAGACAATGGACTTTGGTTGCTGTTCAGTTGGAACACAATCATGAAATGGTGAGTAATGTTTTGTCCTATTTCATGCGAGAAAGGCGCAACATTTCCGGCCAAGATATGACATTAGTACACCGAATGCTTGACGTTGGATTTAAACAGTGCGATATTATGCGACTACTTGTACACGTATCTGGTGGACACTCACATGTTGGTTTCCTAGTGAAGGACCTCAATAACCGAAAGTTGTTGGAAGAGTCAGTTGGGGATAATGCTGGTTGTGATTCTATCCTTGCATACCTCCTTTCTAGGAGGATTAGTGAGACTGGTATGACATTTGAAACATTTGTGGAAAAAAATGAAGTCAGTCGCATATATTGGGCCGAGAGTACCTCCATAGCTGATTACCAATCATTTGGCGATGTCGTAGCTCTAGACTCTACCTTCAAGACGAACAAATATGGCATGCAAATGGTCATCATCGTGGTTGTGAATCATCATCATCAAACTATTGTCTTTGGGGCTGCCTTGATGACTTCTGAAACCATTGCTGATTTCACTTGGCTCATATGTACTCATACATAGGTAATGGGAGGGAAACATCCCATTACCGTTGTCACGGACGCCGACAAAGCGATGATTGCATCTGTGAGAGAAGTTTGGCCATCTACAAGACACAGGTTATGTCTTTGGCATTTTAGCCGGAACATTGCGCGTCGTGTACAGGATCTGGGAATGCAAGCCCTGTGTTTCGTCCTTCATGTACAACAGTAGACCATCTGAAGAAGTTGAAGATGAGTGGTATACTTTAATGACACTTACAGGATCGATAAGCATAAGATGGCTACAACAGATTTATGCATGTAGACATATGTGGTGGCAAACGTATCTTCACGGACATTTTTGGACGAAGCTTAGAAGCACTCAACATTGCGAACGTATGCATGCATATATGAAGGGATATGTCAAGGTGAAACATAAACTGCATGATTTCATACACAATTTTGAGCGTGCAGTAGCTGATCTTCGTCACAAGAAATATCAAGAGGATTTCAACTCATCGCAGAAAGCGTTCAGGCCAATTATGATGTTGCGCCGACTTGAGGAGGATGCACGTCGAGTATACACCATGACCTCTTTTCGTAAGGTTCAGTCTGAGATACAAAAGGAATCAAGATTTTACGTGTAAAATTTACTTGACGGGAACATTGCGAGGGTATACATTCTTTCCTGTTATGACGGTGAGCATAGGTGCGTGCAAGTATCATCTGCGAAGAATGCTGTCCAACTCAGTTGCAAACTGCTTACATGTGGAGACCTTTGGTTTTCCGTGTTCGCACCTATTCCACGTTGTGAAAATAGAAGGATTGATGTCCATACTAATTCATCTGGTGAAGAAAAGGTGGATAAAGACAGCTAAAAATATAAACTGTCAAGCATTTTCAGGCCAGGAATACGGTATAAACGTTGCTGACCTGCGCCAGGGTATTCTCATGACATCATGCAGACGTATGTGTTTTTTGGCCGGGAAATCGAACAAATCATATCGTTAACTTCGTAAAAGTATTGAACGTTGAAGTCGGAGTTGGAGCTTAGCTGCAGAGACCAAGAAGGTAAGAAAACGGATGATGATCATGTTAATGTTAATTTCGATGATGAGGTTCATCGATAGTATGTCATCCATTCTTCCAATATTAAGTGTCATGACAACACGTCTCGACGACCTGAAATGTCTGGTGTCAACATAAAAAAAGAAAGTAACTTATGTAGTGAAAATACTTCGGACATAGATTATAATGGATGCTATGATGATAACTCTGTTTATGAACATCAAAATATGTACCCTTAAGTCTTAACAAGGTCAGCAATTCAGGATCACTTTCTTTTACATCCACCTGTTAATGCACTACATTACAAAAGTCCTACTTTTCCAGGCAGTAATGCAAAAAGGGACCTCTGGAATGATCGTAGGGAATATGTACCACAGAATTAGTTTCACTATTGGAAACTAGTATCTTATCGAGATCTCTATATGCTAGGGAATTGCAGCCACAGAGTTAGTCTCATCACTGTCGTCCAGTCTTTTCCTCTTGGCTTCTCCATCATCCTTGACCCTTTGATAAATAACTTTCCTAATGTCATTCCCAGACCACTTAATAAGGCTTATCACAAGCTTCAACCTATCAACAGCACCTACAATCTAACATTCAAAGGGTAGTCGTGTTAGTCATGTATTCATTTGGCATTCATCAAGTCATAAAGGAGTAAACTATTCTGAAACTAGAACATACCACTTTCTCAGCCCCTTCCAGGGGTTCAGGCATGGACATGAACTTCATCACATATATTCCATAGTTAGCACTGCATAACACCAAATCATACGGGGCTCTTTCTAAGTATTTTTCCTTAATAAGGCGAATACTTTATGAAATTTGGACTTACTCATTTCCGACGGCTATTTGGTTGGAGACATTCTTCGGGTATGTTATATTCCAGGAGCAGATGTCGGGAATTTGATCGACGGAAATCTTTTATTTCACTTTATTCTCTTCCATGATCACTCTCACAAGCTTCACAACACGGTGATGAAGGTTTGCCCTCCCATGCAAGTTGCTCAGTTTGTTGTTAAGTGTGTCCATTATTAACATTT
Source organism: Melastoma candidum (assembly GCA_023653495.1). Taxonomy (NCBI): domain Eukaryota; kingdom Viridiplantae; phylum Streptophyta; class Magnoliopsida; order Myrtales; family Melastomataceae; genus Melastoma; species Melastoma candidum. The sequence goes on from CM042882.1 coordinate 3,627,273, forward strand.
TAGATGTCCTGAATGATATGATTTGTAAAGTCCAATGGGACTCCGATACACACATCGGAATATAAATCTGCATTCAATGTACCAAGCTTTTAGTAAAACTTACACAAGTCATAGACCAGCTATATGTATAGGCTAACTAATTTTGATCTACACTTTAGTAAAATTAGTTGGAAAGATGGATGATGGAATGCTTACCCATTGCACTTCATGGTTCTTCCCAATGTTTGACTTATAGTGCGAATATAGGGAAGCGGCATCCGCTTTTGAGATCACGGGCATGTTGGCAGCACTGTACTAGTTTGCAGCAAGATTCTGGTGGTTGCGTTTATGGTCATTAAAAAATTACACATGACATTTATAAATCAATCATTAATGCATGACAAACTAACCCCTAACCAACTTGTAAGGTACTAAATCTTTTTCTTCTCTGAATCCACGCAGCTCTGTAGCATCACGGCATGGAAGTCTATGATCTGCATCTTCACTGACCATATATACTGAGATGCATTAAGTCGCATATGTTGGTTGAGTTGAAAGAAATTCTTACATCATTGTCTATCCATCTATTAGGTTTGAGACAGCATGATGTGCCTATTAACGTTGACGGATTACGTCATATAAAGACATTCATTGCATAATAAAGGAACAATCAAAGTTACGTACCCGAAAGGTCAAAGTAAAGTAACATTCCAAGACATAAAGGCCCAGGACAGCGATACTAACCTATGATCCCGCTCCTCATTCCAGGCATACTTTAGGATATTCCATTGAGCCGGTGTAAACGCTTTCAGCTCACTTACGGTGATATCCTCTGGAATGATATTTTGAAGTGTCTATAAACGAAAAATTACAACATCTATAATTCTTCATAGATGAACATAGCAGACTGAATGATCTTGATCGACGCTTGATGTTTCCATTCAATAGTGCCACGCTGTTATACCTCAGGTATATTTGTGCGAAGACGCTTCTTTGTTCGCATTACTGGCTTTGGTAATACAAATGGGGAGGTCTTGAAGGAGGAGGGCTTCCTCTCTGACGTACGACGCGTCTGGACCTGCCTTGTGTTCAAAACATTTGTGGTAGAGGATCCGCTTTCTGGAACCCATGAGCAGATTAATATTACTGTTAAAAGATTTTGCATAGTTAATTATAAAATCCGACACGATTCACCTTCATTTGAACTTCAGCTTCTTCTCCAATCTTCTCCTTCCCTTTATCTGTGGGAACAACTTTTTCTTCCTCTTGAACTGCAGCTGGATCTCCAATCTTCTCCTTTCCTTTAGCTGTGGGAACAAATTCCTCTTCATCTTGAACTGCAGCTTGTTCTCTAATCTTCTCATTTCCTTTATTCCGCATCAGTAAAGACGCGACACCTTTCTCAGACTTAGCCATTTCAAATTCAGATTCACTCTCCGCGTTTGTTGTATGACCATCGGTCGTGCCAACGAATGCGCCGATCTTGTTAAGAGCTCGAGCCAGTTGTAACTCACGAGGATCCGAATAATCATCACTACCCTCCGGAAGTGGCTGTCGTTGTTGAGTAGGATCGAATGGCATGATGCTTCTTTCAGAAACCATGGTGGACCCCACATCATAGACAGGTTTCTTCAACCCAATGGGCGGATGACCGGGTTCAGCAGGTGGAGAGGCAGACTGCGGGACATTGCTAAACCTTTTCAGTGGATCAACTTTTAACTGAACTCCTCATTCGCCATGATCTACGTTAACATCAGTCATATCATTTGCGTGGGTAGTTTTGCAGTCGGGTTGGTTCATCGGAAGACGTTCTTCAGCTCTCAGTCGTCGAACTTCAGTGAGTACAGTGGATAATTTACGCAGGATGTGCTCATTACTGGCTTGGAGTCTTCTTATCGAAAAGTCAACAGTCTGGTCATGCGAGGAATGGTTTAAATTGGTAAATTTTAAACTATGTGATATGCAAATTATAAATAGTTATAGTCCGAAGCGATGATTTCAAATTACCTTCAACTGACGCATCACGATTTGCATCTGGCTAGACTCGTTCGCACAGTCGCCTTCTTCATATGCGACCATTTCGAATTCGCCGGCTTCCTGTTAATGGAATGAAGAACAATAAACAACGCATTGAAGAACATGTTGTCAAAACTTTTTAGTTATTTGTCGTTCCATGTGCATCATAACTTGGACCATACTTTCAATATCCGCAACCTCCGCACTTGCTACTTTGAAAAGGGATTTCAGACGATCGTCATCCCAATATTGACAAAGTGGCGTGGACTTATTGCTCCTTGATAACATAGCTTCTGCCTTAGAACTTTTACAAGCATAGAATAACTGCATTTGACACAACCAACTGCACCGGTTACAAGAACAAGGAATGATGACAGTAACAACATCACTCATTAAATAATATTACCCAAGAGTATACTAAAAATTCTCACCAGAAGTAGATGCACGCAACCACCGATGTACTTCGCTTCATGTCCTTGAAATGTCTTCACTTGGGCACAAAAATTATCAACCACAAGAGTTGCCCAGTCAAATTTGCATATTGCCTCTACATCCCAGGTGGCAAGGAGATACTCCTTGTAGATATCAAACGCTGTTGTTGGGCACAAGTAGCAGCCTATGATGAAAATTACAACCTCCACTCTCCACAACTCGTCGGGAACATCTCTTGATCGCAGTTGATTCTCAACAAATTTTAAAGAAATCTTTCCTTTTTTGAGGTGATCCTTTAGCTCTGGCCGGACTGTTTCCATGTGTCCACTAAATGGGACACCCACTTTAGTAGCTGGTACGCTGATTATGGCCTCAACATGAGTAGACAACAAGGGTTGTTCAACACCATCGATTAACAAGACCCTCTTCACTGGATCGAACAACCTTAAACAGAACTTCAAGGCATTGTGATTCACATGCCTACTTGACAAATGAAGCAGACCATCAAATCCTAGGTTTGTCAGGACTGACCTCTTCGCCTCGTTGAATGTGTTGAGGACTGAAAATAGCTTCTTCGGACTACACCGGGTATAAAGGTAATCCTGTAACAATACAACCACGAGAATCTCAATCCAACTATGACAATTACTGAAAACGTTTAGTAAAGAAAGTTGTGCTATTTACTTGGGCAACACGAACTGCCTTAGACTTTTTCTTTTTCTAAGTACTAGGTGTATTGCCTCCTGTACATGTGTCTGTCTGATCTTCATCGATTGCCTTAGACTTTTTGTTTATCGAAGTATCAGGTGAATTGCCTCATGTACATGCGTCAACGTCATTTCCACAACCATTATCGAAATCTCGTTCAATCTCTGCATATATCAACAAATAAATATCCAACACCATCAAAACTTACACTACAATTTGTAAACCGAGCAGCCTAACCCACTTACCACCGTCTACCCAAAGCCAAACCATCCCATACCCATACAGAAACCCAAAACCAAATCCTAACAATATACAGTAGATCGGAGGAGAGAAACTAAGGTTCGAGGGATCTCGGGTAGGATGAGTAAGACTTGACACGAGGGATTTACCCAATACCATATACCTAAACCCAACTCCAGTAAACCATGCACAGGACTAAACCCAAAAATCGTAACTTTGAGTGGATCGGAGGAGACGATTTAGGGTTGTGGGTTCTCGGCCGGTAAAAGGAACACGATTTAGGGTTGTGGGTTCTCGGACAATAAAAGGAAGACGATGAACAAAAAGGGGATCGTACGTGATGTCATTATGTCAACTGGGAAGGGGGTCGCCGACGGAGATGACAGGAAGAGGAAGGGGGATCGGAGGGGACGACGGAGACGAAGGGAGGAGGAAGGTGAATCAAAGGGGACGATGGAACCAAGTACAAGATTAGTAATTAGGTTTGTAATATATTCTGTAAATTGGAACCGGGGGCAAATTCGTCATTTCACAATGACCACAGGTTAGTAATTAGGCTCGGGATTCACTGTTCGAATTAGTAAATTGCTAAAATATTTTGTAATACTTTATCAAATTTTATTAAAATTTCACGCAGAAATCAGTACAAAATTACAAAACCCGCATTCATTTTTAGTAATTTCCAAACACTTTTACTAAGTTAAACAGTGTTTACTAATTTAAAAAAAAAATTAGTAAAATATTACTAATTTCAGTCGAAAGCCCATCGGACCATTTACGAAACTTTGAACTTTTACTAAGCAAAATTAGTACTTTTTACTAAAAAATGAACAGTAATTTCTCAGTAAAAATTACTAAAAAACAAGTAGTAAATCGAATGATAATATTACTAAAAAATTTCGTAAATATTTACTAAAGTTGAACAGTAACTTTTTCGTAAAAGTTACTAAAAATAGGATGATTTCTCTTATCTTTTTAGTAAAAAAATACTAAAACTAATCTAAAAATTACTGGGTTGAATTACTAAACGTAAATTAGTAAAATTTACTAAATGTGAACAGTGAAAAATTAATAAACTTTATTAAATTTTTTACTGTTGTGCTTTTTACTAAAAAAGGTGTTTTTTTTAGTAAAGTTTACTAAAAAAGGCGAATTTAATAAAAGCACGTAACAGTTACGTGCACGTACCGTTAGCCGCTTCCTTGATAAATACTCTCTATTCATGCTGTTTTTTAATATTATTGAGAAAAAGGCCGGATGTTTGGTTTCTTTGATGACGGCAGAAAGCAAGCAACTTCCAACCCCCCCCCAAAAAAAATAGTAGCATATTACCAAATAGATAACATAATTTTGTTATATTTTTTAAAAATCGTCTTTTCAAAATCAATTTTTAATAATTTTAAAAACTTTAATCGTATTTGACTATTAATTGATACAATCTACACTCTGTTGTTCGTCTCTGAGTATTTCCATTATTTTCTTTTATATATATTTGTTCCAACTAGGGCAAAGGAACAGGAAGAAGAAGAAAATGAGGAGATGATATTTTGGAACAAAAGGGGGCGGGGCGTAGGCGAAGCATGATGTTTGGGGGTGGTGGGTGGTCGGGAACGTGTATACCAAAGTCAAATCTCCCTCCACACGACGACACCGTAGGATAAAATTATTTTGTGTTTCTGGGGGGTTTCTGTGTTTTGTCCCCCTACTATTATGCATCTTTGTTCATCCTAGAACAACCACGTCACGCTTTAGTTCGTTTGATATATATCACAAGTGTTCCAACTTTTGGCATCAATAATTACGAGGAAGAGGACGTTTCTTACAACTCTCTCCTTCGCGGCCAATCAAGAATCATTGTATACGCACATACATAACCCCCAAATTCGAACAAACCCATGTGTTCCCGTATGCGCACGTTGAAGCGTAACGATTTCGACTAGAGCATGACATGATATGCCATTTGTTCCAATAACAAAAGAAGCATTTCGTATGACTTGTATCATCTATATCACTCTCTCGTGTCATGTATTCTACGGTTCAAATGTAATAATATGTATTCATGACTACTAAAGTTTAGTCACACTGATTTTATTTGGATGTTACGTTCACAGTCCTCGTCGAGGTACGGCACGACGTGAGGCATTGGGGGTGGCCACAGGATGTCCCCGGGGGTGATATCATACATAGCTTTTTAACTCCATTTTAACTTATACAGTGTCGGTTCTTCTCCAAACCTATCACCCTCAACTCTTGTCATGTCGCCATCCTCTCGGGGTCCGACAAGTTTCGGGGGTAAGAGCGATGTTTGTTGTGGTAAGACTTTTTTTCGGGGGGGTTTGTAGGGGCATCGGTCACTGTTTTGTAGGAGACGACTGTTTCCCCTTTCCTTTGTTGTGAAATTATTTTGAGGGGTAGGGGACGACAACCTCTGCCCAAAATTTCAACCTTTGATTTGAACCACCACCCTCTCCTTTCTTGACTACACATATACACCAAATCCATCACCCGTAGATCTGTACTCATTACCAAATCATTTCATCACATCAACTCGAAACATATTCATTTTTTGTTTGCTTGATTTATCATGCCATAATACGAGAGATGTACATGACTGGATCGATTTATTCCAAATTAAGTCCATCATAAAAATATTTTGCATTTTAGGATATTTAATTTCAAAATTTCTTGAATAATACCCTATATTCGACTTTATAAAAATCGAGTTTGCCGCTTTCACGAGTTCTTCGAACTCGAATTAGATGAAAACTAAATTCCTTAATAAATAATAATGGGTCAAGTAAAAAACTTTAAATCACTTACTCTCTGATTTTTAGAAATTTTAAAATTAGGTGTCCTAAATTACGAAATTTTCGCGCGAACTCTAATTAATAACCAAACTCCATGAATGTAAGCTACCTCTCAGTGGAACACTCTCGGGGTTAATTCGATGCAAAAATATCACAAATGGTAAAGATATAATTCGTGTTTGCGACAAAACAAATACACGACTGATATTAGCTGGAAATGAATCGGATTCTGCATATATAAAATACGTCCGACAACTATCTGCTTACGACAAGATAAAAATAGCAAGTAGCAACCACCAACCCCCAATAACATTTTCTGAAAATTGGTCGAAGCCAAACGCCAAACCCCGAGTTCCATTTAGACAAAGACCAAACCACCGGATTACGATCAATTATATTATTTTACTTCGAGGGAATATTTATTCGTCCTCCTCTTCTTCGTTGGAACTTAGTCATTATTAATGACCTAAGAACATAGCAAACCAAAAAGGGAGAAGGAAAAAAAAAAAAAAACATCATCATTTTTAGGGGGGGGGGGCCTCGACAAGAGCATCTTCGACTTAGTTAACCAATCTCTAGTTTTTGCTTTTCTTCTTTCTCATAAATCATTGATATTTGAAAAATGTAAGCAAAGGTGGCATGCTTTGGCTTTGGCTTTGTCTGATTCTGGCTGGCCCATCCTATAATAAGACGAAGGGGATGCGTTCGATTATGCTTCGAGACTCCTCCCATGTCGAGTTGCACTAATCAGGATTAAACAGCGTAATGATGACGATCCCCCTGGATAAATAAAAGAAAAGGAGGAGATCAATCACGGAGACAAAATGGGAATTCCTCCCTTTTGATCATTAAAGGTTAGGTAATCACGTAATAATGTGGATTAGTTGGGGACCGTAGCACGATAATGATTTTTCGCGTATGCAAATCGCAAGGCTCCAAATACCCAATACCACCGAAATTGCGTCGATGTATCGAAATGATCGAAACCTTTCTTTCTATCTTCCTTTCCGACAAGGTGTTATATTATCTCGGGTGACTTACTGGTGGTTACGTCAGTTTCAGTAGGGTTTGGACGAAGTCATCAAGGTTGGTAATGTATCAATAATTGATGTTCCGTTGGAGTATGTTTTCTTCAAATCCACAAAGATGGACATAACAAATACTTCTACGACTTCAACTTTAACCCCTAGGAATAAGAAGAAGAAGAAGAAACTGATCGGTCGAAATTCAGCATGATTAATATCAACTTTAATAATTGACCATCGCCACGTCCCACGTAAACGATTTGTTTAATACTTAAAAACCCTAAAAAATGAAGAAGAATTCTCGCGTCGATAATGAGGATGGAGAAAATGTTGTGTGTGTGTGTGTGTGTGTGTTGGGGGTGTGATTTGATAGCGATTAGAGGCTTGTGTAAAGATCATTTCCTCTTTTTCTTTTCATCTTTAATAAATCATTGAGCATGTTCCAATCAATGAATAATTACACGGTACGGCCAGAGAATGTCCTAACAGTGAAGGGTAATAGTATCTCACTCTCCCATGCACATCCACACACACCTCCTCCCGATATTGCACAGTAAAACTCAACTTTCTTTCCGGGGGGGTTAATATGTCCAAGAACAAAGCTTCAAATCAAGCCCGGTTGTCCTCCACGATTGCAAAAAGGAGGACGTGAGATAGGGACACACACTAATTAATATCTCCCCCCAACCCAAACATTATCCCATCCCCCCCTTTCAAACTCAATTATATCCCCCCCTTTGACTTAAGAAGCATTTTTGGGACGATCCCATCATGGTTAGCCACCCCACTTTAATACCCAAACAATATTTTTTTAGATATCATCGCCCAATATCATATGACATGTCAGTTTTATATATGGGTTTGTGGTACATCATCTGATAATAAATTTCCATGAGAGAGTCGAAGAACATGTTGTTTTCTTGCTTAAATAGCAATTGGGAATTGCTTTTTAAGTCTTTCACATTCATTAAATTAGAAAAAGAATCTTCCAATCATATGGAGACAACGCAAATACTGTTTCGTCCTTCCTATAATTATATCGGAAATGAACACACAACGATAATTTCATTAATCCCTCGTCCTCCCCGCCCTTATCGTGTTCGTACTATACGTTGGCGCAAGTGGAAGCCCTTGATAGCGTGTTGAATCGGATTCGATCGTCAATCAAAAGTTAACGATAAAATAAGGAGACAAAAAATTTATCTGGTTCGGTCAATCAACCTACGTCCATGGGCGGATAAAAAAATTTCACTATATTCAATAGAGTTCAAACTTTAGGTTAAGACCCTTTCTAACTCCCTCGATCTATCCGAGTACAAGATCTCGCTTTCCCGGTAAGAAATAACCCCGAAAGTGTTTCCCGTGTTTCCTCAACACACACCATTTCTTTACCACCGTACTCTTTGCACTCGTGTATCCTTATTATATGCTATCAGGATTTGCTCTCTCTCGTCTCTTCGTTCGTTTCGTATACCGACACCTATTTATAGAATAGATGACCCCACATATATCGGAAATCTGGCAGGTAAATATATTATGTGATATAATCTAATATCATCAATATATTCCCCAAAAGATATATTATCTGACATTGCTTATATAACTAGTAATCGCAATATAACCAACTTCGGGCCACAAAATCCTAACAAACTCCACCTTGGGTCGAAGTCCATAGAACGTCTGATGAATTGTCACTTCGGTCTTTCTCGGATACTAACTGTGAATATATCCCTTCTTCTCATCCAGGCTCCGACGAGCCTAATCAACGGAACATCCAACCCCATCCACGATGGACTTGACTACCCACATCTTCTTGCTTCTCCGCGCTCGCACCTATTACCCCGTTTCTCCGATGACTGATTACCCCTCTTGAAAGGTTCAATGCGCTTTCTAGAAGAACTAACAATGGTAATAACAACGACACCTCTCATAACATACAAGCCCTTCGATCGACTCCCAGTCATCCACAACCGCCTTCCTCGGCGAACATTGAGGGCTCTACCTGAAGTAGAAAATTTGTACCCTTTGGCTTCTAAAACACTTACGGAAATAATATTTCTCATGATATCAGGCACATGTGGGATACCTGTTAACTCTCTCACAGCTCCATCCTTCATCCTGAACCGAACCGTTCCCACACCTACAACCTTACACTTGTGACTATTGCCCAAGCGTACCTCGCCACCTGCAATGGAACAGTATGCGGTGAACATGCCCTATGAGGACTCATGTGAAAAGTACTCCCTGAGTCGAGAATCCAATCCTCGTCTGATGGTCTCTCCAACACGGTTTCAGCAGTTTACACCTCGCTAGCCATTAGTACATCTCCGTCTCTGGCATCACTGTCGCTGGTATAACAGCAACCGTCGCTGACCCTTGCAATCATTCATCCTTCCCTGCTAGCTTCCTGCAGTTTTTCTTTGTGTCCCTTTTTACCACAATGGAAGCATCTTACCTGGTCGCTACCTTCGGATCTAGTCGTGCTTACTGTTAATGCCTCCGTCATAGGTCGCCCTGCTTTATCCGTCAACTCTTTATCAATCAAATATTTTGATAAAAGAGCAGACCGTACCTCGTCAACTGTGAGAACACTTCTCCCATACAAGAACGTCTCCCTAAAGCTCTGGTATGAAGCGGGCAGTGAACATAACAGCAACATCGCCTCGATCTCCTCATCGATCTTGTCACCGATCATCTCCAAATCCAAAGATGTAGACAACCAATTATCTAGGTAGGATTTAACGGACATACCGTCCGTCATTTTGAGGATGAAGAACCTTTGCCTGAGAAGAAGTTTGTTGCTCAAAGTCCTCGTCATGTACAGACTCTCCAACCCACTCCAAAGCTCGGCCGCTGTCGTCTCCTTGAGCACGTTCATCAGAACCTCATTGGATAGACACAACTGAATTGTCGATAACGCTCTAGCATCTATCTCCTCCCACTGGTCAGAAGTCAACTTCGAAGTACTCTTATACTCATCTGTAAGAGCCTTCTCCAATCCACCCTGTACCAGTAGTGCCCTCATCTTGACTTGCCACAAGCCGAAATTCATGCTCATCTAACTTCTCGATCTCGAACTTGCCACTAGCCATGGATCTTAAATCTGCACAACCGAGCTCTAATACCAATTGTTGGTGCACGCGGAAGCCCTCGGTAGCGTGTTGAACTGGATTCGATCGTCAATCGAAAGTTAACGAAAAATAAGGAGACAAAGAATTTACATGGTTCGGTCAATCGACCTACGTCCACGGACGGAGAAGAAGTTTTCACTATATTCAGTGGAATACAAACTTTAGGTTGAGACCCTCTCTAACCCCCTCGACCCACCCAAGTACAAGATCCCACTTTTCCGGTAAGAAATAACCTCGAAATGTTTTCCGTGTTTTCCACCGCACTCTTTGCACTCATGTATCCCTCTTCTATGCTCTCAGGATTTGCTCTCTCTCGTCTCTTCATTCGCTTCGTATACCGACACCTATTTATAAAATAGATGACTTCACATATATCGAAAATCTGACAGGTAAATATATTATATTATATAATCTAATATCATCAATATATTCCCCCAAGAGATATATTATCTCACCTTCCATATATAACGAGCGAATATAATATTTTCCAAATCGCAATAGGCCACAAAATCCTAACACGTTATCCACTTGTCATATATTTTCCTCCATTCATTACATCGCTTTGGTGGTTAAAGGTTCGATTAATTTGCGATAGCGGTGGTTTGAACTTTGTACTTCTTTTATTTTTCTTTTATTTTTCTTTTATTTTTCTTATGCATAATGTCCTCTAGCAAAGCATACAAGAGGAAACATTTCTACAACATTTTCTGATATAGGTTCGTACACGACGAAACATCCGCGTCTCTCTCTTTTCACCTTTTCTTTTCCGTTTTCCTCGTTGGGAAGAAAACTCCAAACCATAGGGAAGGTGGAGTCGTTTTTCGGGGCCGTAGGTGTGGTCCGCCCTGTGGTTTACGACCCAACGAGTATCGTATGGTCGGCCTCGGCCTTCGTGCACGATCGTCCCGGCGCTACGATTAAGAGTGGTTGGTCGTAACAAAATGCCGACGGCGTCGCTGAGATCTCACTTTCAGAGGCGCTTTCTTTAACATTGTCGTCATTTTCTCTTTTCCCTTTGCAAATTATTATTATTACCATATTTTACTTGTCACGACGTTTTCGTTCTCGCTTTCCACGAACGTGATCGTATTTTCTCGGGACGATTTTTCTTCTTTAACAAAAAAAGCCAAAATTCTGTGATCGAATCCCACGTAATATTCCAAATAGAAGATTCCTCTTCTTTTCCCTCTCCTAGCGTTTCGAATTCAATGTAAGCATCCAATGAAAAAGTCATCCTAAATTCAAACCGATTATCATGTCAGTCAGGTGTCAAATTAGAAAGTGCACTTAATAACAATTCATTAACTTAACATAATGAACTAATTAAAAATTATTAATTAATTAATTAAGCACAGTACGTGATTAAGCTTACGAAGGAAGCTCATAATGCATCGGTTTTGATGGCGATTGTCGGCAAAGGATGTGCCTGCCACGTGTCTGATGGGAACGCTTCTTGCATCTTCCCACGAAAAAATTCATATTCCTTTTTTGCATGGAGGAGATTTGTCGTGACGATATCTGGTCGACGAATGACGTCACCTCCTCGTCAGAACACATGGTTTAGGGTTTTCCGGTCAGTATTAGGAAAAGTTTTAACATCTTTTAATTTGAAAAAGGAGAAAAGAAAGGGAAATCAAATACCCAATTAGGGAAATAGTTTTATTTTTGTTGGTTGGTATTTGTATATTTCCTCTGCACACGTAAAAACATCATCCGTCAGAAAGATCACACGCCCCACCTTTCTTAAAAAAATATTTACGGGGAAATCTGGTCGATGGAGACCCTTCAAGGATGCATTCGATCCCCATTTGTAGAATCAACTTTTTAAGAAATAAAAACAAAATAATACGAGCCAACTTGCTTGTAATGGAAACTATATCACTTAAAATATTGTTGTAAGAAAGTGAAAGTGAGACCCCCCCCCCCCCCCCGCCATCCATAAAAAAAAAAAATTTGACGACTTTGTTTGAGGTATAGTGCCTAAAAGTTTTAACTAAAAGTGGACGCCACAGTGAAATGAATGATTGAAGGGAAAGGGTTTCGTCGACGTGAATAAATCCGAATATTATAATATCATGTTCCATTGTCGCACGTAAAAGATGACAAGTAATTAAAAGATAGTAAAAGGTTCGATGGTGATCTGGGGTTTCATTATCGTCTTCCTTTTTATGCCATGGGATCTTGTAATAATCTCTCTCTCTCTCTCGCTCTCTTTATGTCCGAAACATGATGTCTCATGTCATATAAGTTGCTTTCATTTCATATATCGATGCTCCCAGAAGATCGGAGAGTAGTGGTGATCTCATTATTCCTAGGCTCAAGAAACTAAAGATCTTGTGTGCGGAAAACCCCTGTTCGAGCATTTCGATTCGCGCTATAGGAGGTTAACGTTTCGTGTTTCGCCACGGATTGTCTGTTCAGAGTTTAGGCTTCAACCGATTGCGAGCGACCCGTCCACGACGACGCTGTGTGGAAGCCCTCCACAGTGAAGCGATCGGTTGGTAGAGATGTGGTAGGAAATCGCCCTTGAAAAAAGTGAGGACTACCATACACGTAATATGGGCACGAGATTTAACCGTTGCACCGATCATCAACGTACCTGTCAATCTAGAAGTCGTGATGGATTGATGCGATACAATAGTGTTTCTTACCCGGGAGACCACCACGGGGAACAACTAGATACAGGAGGCGATCGCCTATGAGGGAACTTCTGGTGATGCTCAACTGATCGCGAGGGCTTGTGTGGCCATGATGTGTATCGATCACAATTTCATGGTCCTGCAAATGCGACCCATTTTGCCAAAGGAGGACTACTGCCTACATATGTAGGAGCAACCCTATTAATTCCGCTCCAAGGTTCACGCATATGGTTTGTCCATGCATGTGTGCGGGTACTCGGCCGCGGAGGCAGACCTTCCCAACATGCTCTTTGGTGAAGGGACAAGAGGACCCAGAAAACATGTTGTCCATGAGGTCCCAGGATCTGTCTGAATTCCCTGTCGTGGGGGATGTCACTAATGTCCTTGATCCAAAGGTTTCAACCCCATTGCAGAAGCAAACCTTAGGTGGACTTTGGTTATGAATGAGATTGACGCTTCATGACATCCCATGACATGGCAAAGCCCAACATGACATGAAAATAAGCCTTTTGGAACCACACGAAGCTCGCTCGATCCGAGGACACTGATATGGGGCCGAGCCTTTTCCTCGACCCTTTACCTCGGAGAACAATCGAGCCTGGTTGGTAAGAAGGGCATCTACGACTTCATGTTCGAGCAAATCTCGACAGGAGTTCCTTGTACAAGGTGGCTGCTTCAACGCTCAACCTGAAATAAACTACGCACGCCTCAGAGAATGCCCTTATAAACTACTTTTTATACCATGAACAGAGATGAAGCTAATCGGGCATTAATTTGCTGGAAGGTCTTCAAATACGCAAGTACCTCGAGAGATGTAATAAAGGCCTAAGTTGGGTGAAGTTCCTGTCCTAAGGAAAAAGAGCGGGGACGCGACCGGCATCCAATTCAAACTCGCCGAACTTGCCGGTGATCTCGCAAGACTCCGTAAGTGCAAAGGAAGAAGTCATATCCTGCGGACGCGAGCATGTCCGACTCCATTCACCCCAGACGACCCGGCCCACCTAGTGCTAGTACGGCTGACCACGGTAATAGTGTCTTTGCCGAGGCGCTCTCTTGAGTGAAACCGAAACAGGAAGAAAAAGTAGAATTGGAGCGCAAGGCATAAACGAAGAAGAAAAGCAATCGGGCTACGGATCAGCCGGGAGCGCAAATAAGTGGGGAAGAATTTGGAGGCGGACAGCCTGGGAAAGAGATGCGCCGTGAACTTCGAAGCAGAGCACGACTTTTGGCGAAAGACGGGATCTTTTCGTCACGTCCGCTTCCTGTTCGACGAAATGTCCCCTTGAACCCAACACAAGCCTTGATCTGAACCTTAGTTGCCGCAGAAGAAGTTCGTCCTCGTTGTTAAGACAGCGTCCGAATCACGGTACTTTCAGGGAAAAATCTTCACCAGTAGATGCAGGGCTTGTCTCTACTCCTCGATCGATGTAAGTCAATGTCGCACCTGAAGCAAATCCATTCCCTTGTCGTAACCTCTGGCCTCTCCCTGGACGACCCGTTTTGCTCCAGAATCCTTGCCTACGCCTCGCTCTCGGAGTTGGGCGACGTTGATTACTTGTACCGGGTCCTACAACGCCTCTCGGACTCGACAACCTGGTGCTGGAATGCTGTTATCAGGGGTTACTCGAATGGCAGGAACCCGAAGAGATGCTTCGATGCATTCGTTGACATGTTGAGGCTCGGCCTCTCGCCCGATCACATGACCTACCCGTTTCTTGCCAAGGCTGCGGCCAAGCTACAGGACTTGAAACAAGGAATGAGCGTTCATGCCAGTGCAATGAGATGTGGGCTGGAGGTTGATCGGTTTGTGATTAATTCTTTGATTCATTTTTATGCATCCTCTGGCGATATAGTGTCCGCTCGCAAGGCGTTCGATGGAATCACGTTGAAAAACTTGGTGTCCTGGAATTCAATTTTGGACGGGTATGCAAAGTGCGGCGATATGGGGTCTGCAAGGAAGTTGTTTGATTTGATGAGGCAACGTGATGTGGTGTCATGGAGTGCGTTGATTGATGGGTATGTCAAGAGCGGGGAATACAATGAGGCGTTGGTGCTGTTTGATAGAATGCGCGTGGTTGGTCCAAAGGCTAATGAGGTGACAATGGTGAGCGTACTGTGTGCTTGCGCCCATTTAGGGGCGCTCGATCAGGGGAAGGCCATGCATCAGTACTTGGTGGAAAATCATCTGCGGATGACGCTTGTTTTGCAGACATCTCTGTTAGACATGTACACAAAGTGTGGCGCAATAGACGAGGCTTGGATTGTGTTCAGAGGTGTTTCCACCCACAAGACCGACGTGCTCCTGTGGAACGCCATGATCGGGGGCCTGGCCAGTCACGGGATGGCCGAAGACGCGCTCAGACTGTACTTCGAGATGAAAAGAAACAGAATAAGCCCTGACGAGATCACGTATTTGTGCTTGTTAAGTGCTTGTGCCCATGGAGGATTAATCGGCGACGCTTGGCATTTCTTTAATTGCCTGAGCCAACATGGAATGGCTCCTAAAAGTGAGCATTTTGCTTGCATGGTCGATGCTCTAGCACGGGCCGGCCGGTTGGAAGAGGCTTATCATTTCTTACAGAGGATGCCATTAGAACAGAGTGGATCAATGTTGGGTGCTCTGCTCAATGGCTGTATCAAACATAGGAGGCTAGACCTTGCAGAAATAATTGGGAAGAAGCTGATAGAGCTCGAACCGGAAAACGACGGCAGGTATGTTGGGTTGTCAAATGTTTACGCGGGGTATAAACGTTGGGCGGACGTTAGAATGACCAGAGAAGAAATGGAGAACAGGGGAGTCAAGAAAGAACCTGCTTTTAGCTTCATAGAGACTTTTGGTTTTGTTCATAGGTTTATTGCTCGGGACAAAACACATCCTTGTACTGAACAGATTTATAGAATGCTGGACCTCATCACTGAGCAGTGTCGACCTAACACTGGCAGGGATGATCAATCCTTGCGTTTGAATGAAGTACAATGCTTATGAATCGCCATGTTCGGCTTACCATTCTACGACATGTTGACAACTTTTTTTAGATCACCTGATCTATAACTTTGGAAATCAAAATCCTTTCCCAGATTATGAGTTAGTGATGACATATATCGTCCTTACCCAGTGCATGACCCCTTCAAAAACTGTCAAGAATGTATTCTTCCATTTCCTTGTGCCCCAGACTGCAAGGATTCCTGTATGATTTCCTTGATTCTCCTTTTCAGTAACTGATCTTTCACGCCAGCAAGCACCCTCCTGTAGAATCCTTCCAATCGTACAAGCATTCCCCGATCAGCCGATTCCAGCATTGACTCCCATGCCCCAGCAATGTCGAAATCGCCCTTGTCCCGCAATGAAGCAGGTATATCCTGCTCTTCAAGTGGTCTCCCGAAGATGGAACCGTGGAGTACCATAGCGTATCGTTCAATGGTCGATAGCTTGGTTTGCAGAGCTTTTATCTCCTCCAGAGCCAGAGAGTCTTTTATCAGCTTCGGTGCCGCCTTGAACGGAGTCCTTGTTTTCAGCAACTTCTTTTTCTCCGTCACCAGTTCCTGTCCCCAGCTTATCTGAACTCCCCTCAATTCTTGGAGGCCATAGGACTAAACAGGGTGAATAACAGTCGGTCTCGTTTCCCGATCCGAGGACCCCACTCCTTCCTCTTCCCCAAGACCAAAGGCTGTATCCACCATTGGCAACAAGGAGAGTGTGGGCAGCACCGCAAGCCACTTGAACTGGATCATGAAATCTCAAACCACCAATTAAAATGGGAACTATTGCATCCCCGGCATTGTGGTCAGAAAAACAAGCATCAGGGCATAATCCAAGACCCCTCTCCATTCCCCATGACCAAACATCACCATCCGACGAAACAACGCTCGTGTGAAATAAGCCACAGTCCACAGAGGTCAGGTGAACATTCTGCGGAAGGCCCTTTACTGATTCCGGAACTAAAGAACTTTGTGTCGTACCAAGGCCAAGCTGCCCATTTTCACCGAGTCCACAACAGACACATTCTGTCAAGGCAATTGGCAATTTTTTCCGAGCAAGCCATGCCGTGTGAAAAGCCCCACAAGCTATCTCATACACCGCCCAGTCAGTATCTTGACTGAATTTCGTTACAATTTCGGGGTGTGATCGGTTTTCGCTGTCTCCAAGCCCCAACTGACCATGGGAATTACCACCCCAGGAGTAGCATAGTAAATTATCTCCCATGCTACTTTCCGGGCTGTTAACTAGGGCTACAACATGCTCATTTCCACAGGCAACCTTGACAACTGTACGCCCTTGAAAATCCCTGACAGGCAATGGTATGGAACTGCTTGAAAGAGCAAATCCATCACTGTTACCATTTTCTTGGAGAGGGCAGCTTCCCCACATCCATAGGATACCTCGTTTATCAATTGCAAGAGACATCATTCCTCCAGCTTTGACCATCGAAAACTGCTACGATATGCCTTGACTTAGCAACTAAAAAGACAGAGGGTTCAAAGAAAAGTTCACATGTTGTTACATGGATGAGTGAATAGTCTACCTTCAATGGCTGACTACTCTTTCCTTCTGAGTCATCCTCTCGATTACCTGATGACACCGACATGGTGAATTTGTCCATCATGCGAGGGGCTGTAGAATTTTCTCCACTAAAACCAACTTGGCCATCTGGTGGATAATCAAGGCTTACAAAAGTTTTGCAGTCCAGCTAGCGGTGTTCAAGGTAAAGACAAAAGATTAATCCAAATCTGCCAATTAAAAATTATATGCAAAAAACACCTCAAGCAGTGTAGGATACAGATATTGTAGCCCCAGCACCAAACGGATCCATCATCTGTCATTTCATAAAGAAACAGAAGAAATTCATGCAACAACAAAGTATTTCGTGGATAATGCAAGTTAATCCCGGGATAGACATATAACCCGAGCCACAACATAGCATTCAGAAACTATATTTGCTGCCAAGGTAGTTTCTGGGCAAGTACATCGAAAAACCAATGGCTTTGCAGAGAAGAACAAGCCAAGCAACCTCGCAGGCCTCTGTTGAAGAGGAGATCACAAAGATAGACGCAGGTTCCTCAGAAACATTCTTAAGCACCAATAATCCCAAATTCTCTAGCACGTAATGAATACTCCCTACAATTTCTTTCACACACTGATATTCCAGTCAACCCATCATCGACCCTACGATAACAACAACATTTGAAATCCTCACCAGCAACACACAGACTGTGATAAGCACCGGCAGCAACTCCCACGACCTTCGGGGTGCTCTCATCCGAATCGTCAAACTTGACACGGACTGGGGAGAGTTCGTCGGCCTCTGACCCCGTCCCGAGCCTCCCGAACATTCCTCTGCCCCACGCGTAAACCTTGCCATCCCCTGAAACAAAGGAACGATTGCGCGGACGTCAAATGGCGGTGGATTTCAAAATCAATAGATGGGTTCCGAACGAGGATAGTACCGGTGAGGGCGAGGCTGTGTGCCTCGCCGGCGGCCACCGCGATGACTCTGTGCGACGGGCTGATGCCGCCGGCGCCCTTGGAGACGGTTTCCATCGGAGTGCTTCGGAGGGAGAGAGGGTCGACGGGTTTTGGTTCGTTATGTAATTATCTGCATTGTCAGGGGCATTTTATGATTTATTCATCGTTTTCCTTGCCTGCCGTTATCCGCGTGACCCGACCAGAAGTGGAGTGATTTTGGTGTTGTCGGGACGCCATGTTCGCTGCTTCATCTCAATCCCAGCACTCAGGCAAGGTAAAGCCCCCCCCCCCCCCCCCCCCCCGGCCTTTTGTTTGAACCCTTTGTTGCCAATCTTCCCCATCCCCCAGGGTGAAATGAATTTCATGTTCTTCGCAGCAACATAATAAGAAGGGGTCTCTATCCCTTTCGGGCAGCTTCCGGCCAGAGAATCTCTTCCCGGGTCTCGTCATCGGTTTCCTCCTAGGTTTCTTCCTCGACTTGTCCGGACCCCTTAAGAAGCCGAACGTTAGGAGGAGGAACCTCTTACCTGGAAAGCGTGGGGAGCAGTGCGTCGTCTCCGGCGGCGGCAATGACCTTGAGCTTAAGATGGTACTGGGCCCTGTAAATTTTGCTCCTTGGGGGATGGAAATGAGTTTGCTATTTTATGGTTGTGTCTGTGGAAGGTGCTGGTAGTGAGGCAAGACCTGAAGATGGGGCAAGGGAAGATTGCCTCTCAATGTGCTCGTAAGACTTGGCCCCATTCCTCCTGTTGGTGAAGCTATTCTTTGCTTCTTTTGATTTTCACTCTTGGGGTTTATGATGATGTAGTGATGTTTGTGTAGATGCTGCCACCGGAATGTATGCAGAGCTGATGCAGAGGTACTTAGTTTTGCGATCATTTCAGCTGTGTGGTATATATCATAGGGGCCTGTATAATCAGGGAACTTGAACTAGGAATTTTAGTTTTACATAGTGGTATCGCATGAGCACCACCTGCAAGATAGGATCAGATTGGCCATCATTTTGATGGTAATTGGACATAACAGTGACTCCTAAGCAATGGGATTGACTATTTCTGACTCTCTTTGGAGTTGTAGTTAGACTACAGAGATTTTCCATAGTGCAACTGGAAGTTGATCAGGAGCTTATAGAGTGCTTCTTCGTCTTCCTCCATTCTATGTTCTTTTATTGGTTTATTCAATCTCTCGTATGTAGCATAGTTCATGCTTCCTTACTCTATCGTGCTTGAGCCCTTCACATCTTTGGCAGTGATCGCTTTCTCCTAAAAAATTGGGAACAATGCGGACAACCGAAAATTGTGTGTACCTGCAAAAATCAACAAGAAATGTAAGCAGGTGACTTTCACCCTATACATTTTTCCTTGGATTACTACTGTTCATCTGACAAAATTTTCCTATATATTCACTATAAGTGGCGTACAATTGTGGTTTTTGGGTTGTTAAAATGTGTTTACTAGGATCAAGCTGATGGAAGCAGCTGAGAACCTTGGCCTTCCTACATTTGTAGTTGCTGATGCTGGGAGAACACAGGTACTTTTAGATCCTGGAAAAGTTCTGTACTTTCAAGTGAATTGCTCTCTCAATTCAAGCTTTCTTGATGCCATTTCTTGCCCATGTCCATTTCCGTCTATAATACTAAAAATAATCTAGTGACTTGTGATTCCTCAAATTGAAGTCAAGCAATGTGTGTTATTATGCATACTGTATTAACGTGTAGTTGGGTTCTTATTTAAACTGAAAACAATCTTGTAGTTTTTTCGCTCGTTAATTATATCTTTTCTGGTTTCTATATTTACAACCTTGGTAACGCCATCTCGCATATTATTTCTGTGGACATTCCCGTTGGTGCTTCGCTTTTATGAAGAGCTAATTCTTCACTGTCCAATTAATTTAAACCCGTTTATAATATGTGTTTGCCTTTACGTGGATGTCCTACTTCATTGATGATGGCAACGCTATTTCTAGGTGGCGGCTGGTTCAAGGACTGTGCTTGCTGTTGGACCTGGTATGCTTCTTCGTAGTATTCAGCAATTTCTCCTATTGTTAACTGAAACTCCAACCCCTTGAAATGTAAGGTATCTAGTTACATTAAATCCTGAGAAAAGAATAGCTCATTGAATGCAGTGGACACTGTCTAGAATCCCATTGATATCAGAGGCCAACGTTCAGTTTCATTTGCCGTGATCTCGTGCCTGAAATTAACCGCCACTGATGTGAAACAGTTCAATATTGTCAGATTCGTCTAGTGGCTTAGTAAAGAGGACAAACAGGATTCTATGTTTGATTCGTGGAAGTAATGTGTGTGCATATGTGCAGATCCTCCCAAATACCTGGTTTTTAATCAGAATTGATCAGGATATTCTCGTTAGTCTGGTAGCATAGTACTGTGATTTTATTACCCTTATGCACATCTTGTCGATTACACTGATGCCGTATTTCCCTCAGCCGGGCCTACATGGCGTTGATGTTAATCTATTCAAAATGCCTTTAATCGTGTCTGAGCAGGACCGAAGGAGCTAGTGGACTTGGTGACAGGGCGGTTGAGACTCCTCTAACGACTCCGGCACATGGCTATGCTCGCTCAACTATCCTATCAGTCATTTAGGTGTGGTAAGGAAGCAATCGGGTAGTTACCTTGCCCGAGAGTAGGACATTGTAGTGGCGGCAGTTCGACCTTCCAAAAGGTTATGTTTGTTTGGCAATGACTTTAAGGCCTTCATCTTGACTGAGTCGATAAAACCTCACGGAAGGAAGGTCTCGGCCTGTTCAATTTTCTTCATCTGCATCTTTTTGTAAGGACTAAAGCCAGAAAAAGGGTCTGTATCGATCTACCCCAAGTCATTCGATTGGGGGGCTTCATGACTCTGGGCTTGGAAGTGGGCCAACTGGTTGGGCCAGGCCTATATTCTATGGTCCAGTAAGGCTTTCATATAAAAAAGTGGAGTTCTTCTCCGCATAATATTTTACGAAGTAGGACCACAGTTTCAAAATTTTTTTTTATGTCCACAAATCGGCGTTTCAAATATTGATTTCGTTTCTTAAGAAAATCGATGTTTGAGTTCAAACATCGATTAAAAGGCGTTAGTCAACGAATTTTAGAACTTCTTATGTGAATAACATTAAATATTTGCGGGCGCACGTGTGCGTGTGTGTTTGCATAGGATACCCCCTGTTTCAGCCATTGATCGTGTTTCTCGTAATTTATTGTGTTCTTCATGCATCTCCTCTGTGACATAAATGTGAGTTTCTCTGTTGAAATCAGAAGGTCTCATGTCGTTATATCATAGTAATAATAGTAGTACTTGACACAACGGGGGGGAATAATTTTGGAATCTATCAAGGATCAGGTTTTCTTTTGCATGGGGATCGTGGACATTCTGACACAACAAAAATAAAATAAGCGAATTACTTATAAGATTCAAGGGAAGAGATTTAGTGTATATATGAAGTGTTTCGTGGCATCATATGTGTATTTGTATAATGTTGTGATGGTTTAACAACCGATGATTTTGATTATGACAAAAGAGCGGTCTTTTTTATTTTTATTTTTTTGGGGGGGGGGTAGATCTGATCAAGGCGCAAACTCCTGACAAGTTCTTAAAGATGCTCGGAAAATGGAAGGAGATGGGTGACATGAACAGAGCGTGAAGAAGCACCTTTTTTTAACTTCTACATGGCTTCTCCTTTTGATGCACCAACTTGGTCGCGGCGTGCAACTATCGGACAAGACCGTGAGCGAGATCTGTAATGAACGTGCCCAATAAGCCATGACAGGGTTTTATTCCTCTCATGTTTTTCCTAATACATGAATTCAAAATCCGACATCGTCACGACAAGGAGGGGGGGGGGGGGGATCGGAAATCTATCAATTTCTAGCATTTGGAGCGAAAAAGATTGGGCGAGTGAGAGTACACGACGATCGGATATAAAATGATTAAAACCACGAAAAAAATTGATTGTGGATTGCACGAAGTTGGATTTAGTGGCGGTTCTGCGCATTGACACTATCCACCCACTCAAACATCATCGTCCTCCCTCCCTTCCTTCCTCGCTAAGACAACCAGTAAAGAACAAACGCGAGAGTTCATCAGATCCTATTTGTTGCATACTCGATAAGGTACGATGTTCTAGGAGTCGCGTTTTCGACTTTAATCGGCGAAGAGTAACTAGGTTAACGAGACATTATTCCATGATATTCATAAGGGGGTCTGAGATTTTGGTTGAACACGTTTTTCATCTAAATAAGTAATGACACGATTCCACAACGACGGTATCGAAGCACGTTTGTTTATTTTCATTGACGAGGATTCCCTCTAAAAGGCAAACTCCCTGCTTAGAAGAGAAGGCAAACCTCCCCATTACCATAAAAATTCTCGTGTCGCACTGGATCACTAACACCATTCCTTCTCTAATCCTCCTCAAAAGCACCACCATTCATTCATTAATTAAGAAAAGAAAGATCGATCAGAGTTACCGTGCGTCTTGATCCGACCGAGTGGTCGCGACACGGTTTAGCAAAACTAATGAAGCCCCTGCTTGAGTGATTTTAAGACATCAACCTGGCCTTCTCGGATTTGTGCCGCGTCCACGCAAGCTAATCCAACTGAGCGTGGTAGAACGAACTTGAATTCGTCATTCATGTCCAACAATGTCAACTTTTTAGTTGATGGGGCAATCCATTTAGGGTTTTGCTTAGCTATTAATGCATCGATCCCATCATCCTTATTCCTCAGCGGTGCAAGCTAATCATGCAGCTACTTTTTAATTCGAGGGAACAAAAAATAAACATAAGATAAAGCGGAAGAAAGGCATGTAACTTTTCATTTAGGGTAAGAAGGGCAAACAAACAAAGAAGTTGATGTGAATGGGAGTGGGGAGGAAGACATGCCAAAGTGCATTCTTGCATTGGAGTCCCCCATTTCGTGTCTGTTACATTAAGAGGGAATAAATTAGTGTTAAAGTCCAATTAATGATTTTTAACTCTTCCAAAAAACTTTGCAATGGAAGAAAACTTATGTTAGAAGGTTTTTGTAAGACAAAACGTACGAATGTGACTGCGATTTGTTTAATGGACGCAAAGCTTTTATAGTGGTTCGACAACTTGCTTACATTAACTCTTCATCCAGAATTTGGATGGCTATCACTAGGACTTAATGTAGTAGCGATTACAGAAAGTGATACGTGATCAACCTTTTATAGCATCCAGAAGGTTCTGCACCACAAATGGCTCGGTGCACGCGTTAACGTAACTAACACAGGTAACCGGTTGTCGGACGTTTCTCTCAGGCTGTGTCCTCTCCTGCACGGCTACATGCCATGACTTTCTTCAAGACTTTTCACTTCGGCGGCATCTCCACCTGCACAGCAACCAGCTGTGACTTCCGCAGGACTTTTCACTTCGGCGGTGATCCCTACACAACAACCTACTGCGATTTCCCTTGCGTGATCCCCCATGACAGCGACTAAGAAGACACAAAACCTCTGCCCAAGGTTCTCCTGCGTGGTCCTTCGAGACTACGGCTAAACAGACACAGAATCCATGCCCAGGTTATCCTGCACACACAGAACGCTATGCCACAGAAGCTGCTTAGTCCCTCACCTTCTGTGCTCCTGGGATATCTGCTCTTCTCTCTGGCCCATTGCACGTTGGCCACACCAGCAACCTGTCGCACGCCTCCACCAACGTCTCCTGCAGCCTCCAACCAAGAGTTCCTCGTGGTCCCTAGTCACTCTTCTAGAAGACTTCGCCAACGATGTAGCCTTCTGTAGCTTGCATCCCTCGTGTGTGACTAACAAAGCTCAAATGAAAAGTTACAAGCTCTCAGCACCCTCTCTGGATTTTACACGTATAATACATCAACAACACCTACAACACTGACACTTCAACAACGACACCAGAGAAGTGTGGTCGAATGTCCTTAATTATACAAAATGTCATAGGCTAAATGTAGAAGTTAAATCTTGATCAATCAGTTTTCTGCAAACAAAGACAACAAAATATTAGATAGGATTACAATTTAATATTTACAAAAACGTCACACCCAGGCATATATTCTTTAGGTAATCATATTGGATTATGATTTGATGATTATTCCCATGAATACTACGATACAGAAGGTTCTGGCTGAACGTGATCAACAACCTTCTGCGAATGAAAATAATCCAAAATTAACTTCCATAATTTCCAAATTCGATTTCATTTTGTCCAAGACATTTAATTGAATGAATGTAGACAGATGAAGTGGATAAACATCCCAAATAACGGTTCATTTGTGATCATATTGATTTAGAGAAGGTTGATAACAACCTTATCGAACCTTACTATAAATAAATGATATATTTCCTTACATGAAAAATATAATTCCTATTGTGATTATTTGAAAACACACTCCAATAATTTTGATCAATTCCTTTTATTTTCACAATTAAACAGTTACTAAACAATTATTTAAATAAAAAATATTTCTTACTGAAAGTTCTCAACGTGAATAACTTATGTAGTGTAAATGTTTGTTTCTGTTTCACATAAGTTCAAAGCTTATCATCGAAAACTATTCAACGGAATATATCTCTGTTCCTTCTTTTCATCTACTCATTCGAGCTTGATCATCAGTCATTGGTAGTACCAATGTTCCATTCCCCATAGTTGTAAGAAGTTCTACTGGGGTCAATACATCGTAAGTCAATTGTTGCACCTCTGAGGATGTTTGATCATCATTCAAATGTCAAGGAAAACTTTTCTTCGCACCTACCATATATATATATATATATATAATAAGTATCTTAATTAATCATGGGTTACGCTTACTAAAGAATGAATCATTTAATAAGCTTGATTTGTACATAACTAACAAGGAAACTTTGAAAAAATCCCGCACAAGATAAATTCCGAATTTTCACAAGATGGAGAGAATATGAAAATTTTTATAGGTCTAAAAACTAATAATTAATTAGAAGTCATGCAAAAACTTAATCGAAATATTCTAAATCGGATTTAAATTAAGTGGAAATAAAAATTAAACGTACCCCTGAATTTGGCCCTGTCCTGCCCTGTTCTTGATCACTAGTGATGGTCAAATGTTTTGTCTGAATCTTAAAAAAAAGAAACCTGTTGGGGCGATCGTTAACTAAATCAGTTGCCGGAAATCGGGACAGACGTGCTTATGGATCAAGTATCCGTCCTCTGGCCCCGCGTCGAACACCGTGTCACTCTGTATGTCGGGGAGGAACTGCAGCGGCTGCTGATGATGGTGCTGAATCTGTTGTTGTTGTGCCGCCCTCGACATCTCCTTCTGCCTCTGCAGCTCAAGCACCTTCCTGTGCGAGTTTGAGTGCTTTGTCAGCATGAATGTCGGGCTCGCGGCCGGCCGGTACTCTGGGACTAGCCTCCCGGACTTGTACCTAACCCCGCACGCGTTGCACAGCGTCTTCGGCCCCATAGGTCCCGTCCTCCACTGAGGGGTCGTGTCCGTCGCACAGTGCAGGCACCACCTCCGCACCTCCCTTCCGGACAGCGCCCCTTCGGCCGAATGCTTCTTCTTGGGCGTCGACCTGGCCGTCTTCTTGCCTCCACCAGGGATGGCGGCACCGGCAGCCTCCTGCGGGGGAACGAGCAGCTGCGGGGAGGCCGGCGGCTCGACGGTGTGGACGACAACGGTAGCCTTCTCTGGTGACGAGTCCTCGGAGGAGAGCACGAGGGGGCGGGACGCCCAGTTGCACGTCGGGGTCCGAGACCTCTTGCTACGTGCCTTGGCGGGGACAGTCATCTCGGAGTGGAACATCACGACTGGGCTGCCGCTGCCGTCGTTGCCGCAGCCGCCCTGGCTGGGAAGGGAATTGTTGGGGGCGGTCTCGGAAGCCTCGTCGGCAGCACGGGACGACATGCCGGAGATGAGGTGGAGATTCTGCTGGTGGTCCTCGGTGGAGAAAGACTCCTCCACGAAGTTGGACAGCCATTCTAACTCCGCCATATCATCGCACTGTGTGTAGAAAACGTTAACACCATCACTTCATCAAAATTTCACTCCAATAATCGAGAAATTATTTCATGCTCCACTACAATTTCTCATACATTATTGACACTGTGCCTCCTTATTAAATACAATTTCAATTAAACTGAAGAATTTCTCGTACGAATGCAAATTCGATTTGTCCGGGCTAATTCTCGGCATGATTACCGGCACGCAGAGGTTCGCGGAGAATTGGCCGTCGGGGAATCCGACGTTGAAGCACGGCTCGCAAGCGAATGGCGCTCCGCCTACGGAGGGATTCGCGGAGGAATCGGTGGAGCTCCCCGTCACATTGTCGAACGCGTCGTCTGCGTCGTCCGGGGGAAAGTTGAGGAGGTCCTCCACCAGGAAATGATCGCCGTAGCCGATGTTACCGGAGGAGGCGGAGAGGGAGTGGGGCTGCTCAGGGGACGTGAATTGGGGGCATAGGGAGAACTCGAGGGACTCCATGGAAACCTAAAGCCGGTTGTTGTGATGTTCGTGGAGGGGTGTGAAAAGTTAAGGGAGAAAAGGAAAAGGAATGGGGATGGGGGAAGAAGAGTGTGTGTTTGTGTTGAATTGAGGATGCAGAGAAGAGAGAAAGGGAAGTGAAAGTGTTTGTATGTTGTTGTGGTTTGTATAATTTTTTTTTTATTCGGAAAAGAAAATTTTAGTTGGTGGAGTTAAAAAAAGCTTTGTCTCAGTTTAGTTTTTTTCATTTTCATTTTCCTAATTCTCGCGTGAGAGAGGGGGGGTGTCAGGAGGGACACCCTACAGTTATGGTCATCCTGACGCGAACGCACCCCACACGTTCGAAAAATAATAATAATGAATGCAGTTCGTATTTTTATAAAATTATATAATATAAACTAAATATTACTGAACGACTTAAGTTTTTAAGTAGATGGCTCATTCCTTAAACCCTTGACGCGTGCTTTCTCAATAAGGAAGAGCACGCGGTTAGTGTCGTGTATATCGTAATAATGAGTGATTAATCACAATGCCGGAATTCAAATGTTCTCATCATTATAATTGTTTGTGTTTTTCTTTTCATGGCAAACGAATGATATATTTAGTAGTAGTAGTAGTAAATAATAATGTTTTAAAAGACGAGATCAGAGTTGAAGAAGTTTTCAAGCCACTAGAAAAAGAAGGATCGCTCCTTTTACTTTAGACCAAGATCCCGCCGGGGGAGAAAAGGAAAGTAAAAAGAGAGAGACAGTCCTATTCCGACGGATAACATAGGCATGTGTCCGATCTATTTCACCACATTCCTTTTCTTTTCTTTCTAAAACATGTGCGCTTTTGACCTCCATACGCACGCACAGACACACACACACACGCAAAGTTGTTTCCGTCCTTCTTCCTTGAAAATTTCCTCCAAACCCCCCGACAAGTTTGGTTTCCAATGGTTGTTTTAAAACGATAGTAGTAATAAAAGAGAGTCGATGAGTTGTTTTGTTACCAAGAGAACTCACTCTCCCTCTTTTGCTTTCCTTTGTTTTCCTTTCTTTCTTTTCCTTATCCTCGCGTAGAGATGATTATATCATGTCTTTTTAGGTTTTCTTGTGGAGGGAAACGTAATTTAATTTATTCACGTGACTTGTGGTTACACCCCATGTGATTTTTTTTAATATTATATATTATATATAGGTAAAAGGTAACCAATCAAGTGATTGCTTAAGATTTTTACGTAGCGAGAATTGTACGGTGGTACGATTAGTGTTTAAAAGAAATTGGCCAAAAAAGATTATAGTTTGGGGAAACTACGATCTTATAGCTCCTAAGCCATGGTCCTCAACTACGACTTTCATTTACAAAAATATTACAATTCGAAATCGCGACTTTATACGCATGATATAAAATCAGGGTTTCAACCCGACTCCTCAATTTAGACGGTTGAGTCCGGGGCGGTAATAAAACGAGAGGGCACGTGCCCGGTGGCGGGGCTCACGCGCAACCCACAGGGGCGCCGGATAAGTCAAGTGTGGAGAAGGTTCTCACCTCATCTTGTCCATTGTGTTTTTTACAAATCTCCAAGATGAAAACAGAGGAGAGATTCGAGTCACAGGATCTGGGCTCAGGCCCAGTACACATAATTGGGCCTGGCCCATCACATTGACACCACGGTTCAGACAGTACATGCCCACCATCGTGAGTTCGGGATATCGCTCTGCCGTTGTCCATCCAGAGTCCAGAGCCAAGACCTCCATCGTTTCGATCCATCTTCCTTGATCTCCGAGATAAGGATTAGCGAAACTGGGTTCAGGTTCCCCAGTCAGGGAATCGCCGCTCTTTGGGGAGGCATTTTCAGACTAAATGTAGCTTCACAGTTGTTTTTTTTTTCTCCTGGCAGGCACGTCCCACCAAATCATTTTTGTGCTCAAATTTCGCATTGTTAGGCATTACTTTAGTAAGGTTATCGTGATCGAGTCACGTGACCGCAGAGTAACAGTAGTAGGAGGAGAGGTAAAGAAGAAGCAACAGCAAGTCCATGCAAGGACATAGGTCGGAGGAAAGGAGGACACCCCGAGAGTAGTAGTAATCTAAGGGAAAAGAAAGAAATTTCTTAGGCCATGGTCATTCTTTAGGTCATATTTCTATCATAAAATAGTTTGGAATGTGTGACAGAATTTACACGCCTGGGTCATGGCCGGACTTGGGTAGTTTTTGTTGGGCCACCTGCATTAGCTCGGAGACTCCAGCAGAGGTTTCAATGAAGGCCGTTGATGGCTTCACAAGCAACAGGCAGTCTATAGCTCATCTTCCAAACTGGCTGAGCACTAACACGTCGTATGCTCGATGGTTTTCATCTACGGCAGGGGCCGTGCGGCACCGCTACGGGTTAAACTGTGGGACCTCCATCTAAGTGTGCTTCCTTCAGGCAGTTCCCGAGTAGCATTTCTATTACTAGTACTTCCCTTAGATTCTGGCGATTCTGATGATAGGACGTGCCTCCTGCTCTATTGATGACATTTCTCAGGGAGCACAAATCCGAGTGGGCAGGCACCAGTATCGATGCCTATTCTGCCGCTACAATCAAGGAGGGCCTGCTGAAATTCTAATCTTCAATTATAAAAAAACTGGATTTTTTTAACAAATCATAGAGAAGTAAAAAAAAAAAAAGGATAAGTGTTCTGCATTAACACAAACCAATTCTGCGTATTACAACGAATAAAAAGAAAAATCTTTCCTAATTTTTAGGACATAAACACTAACCGCGGATTCAAACTTAAATATAATAAACTGCAAACATAAAATAACTACATTCTAAGAATACCATAACTTCTAACCGTCCTCCTTAAGGTTTTTTAGGACAAACTCCCAACTTCAATCGAAAACTTCTTTTTTTTTTAAGATTTCTGATCTGATAGGACAATACACCAGCTCGATCTCGCCTCTCTTCACATATTGCATGAAAATTCACCTAGATATGCTTAGTTCTGTCAAATTGAACCGAATTCCTAGCGATGGCAATGGCTGACTTGTTCTCGATACGAATAGTTGTAGGTGAATCTTGTTGATAATCCAATTCTCCAAGAAGCTTTCGAAGTCAAAAAGCTTGATTGCTCGTAGATACAACTGACACATATTCTGCTTCCGCTGAGGATTGCGCTATGACCTCCTGTTTCTTAGGAATTCCAAGAAAAAACTCCACTTTCGAAGGAAAATACGTAACCGGAAATGCTCTTCGAGTCGGTAACACTCCCTGTCCAATCGCTATCACAAAATTCCAACAAGCCTGAGTTATTTTCCTTTCTAAACTCGATACCAAACTCTAAAGTACCTCCGATATATCTTAAAACCCTTTTCGCTGCACAAAAATGAAATTTGCGAGGAGGGTGCATAAATCGCAAAAGATAGCTTGCAGCAAACTCGATATCCGGACGAGATGCAAACAAGTAAAGCAAGCTCTCAATGATGCTTCGAAAAGAAGATATGTCAACTTCATCACTACCGTCATCTTCGGACAGCTTCAAACCGAGCACAAGTGGGGTCGGAATTGCCTTTGATTTCCCCATTCTGGATTTCTTTACAAGATCAACCACATATTTCTTTCGAGATAAGAATATGCCATACGCTTCTTGATGAATCTCAAAATTGAGGAAAACTGCATTAATCTCAAATCTGACATATCAAATTCTTTCATGATGTCTACTTTGAAAAATTCAACCAGTGATTCATCTCCTCCGATAAGCAAATCGTCTATATAAAAGAAATTATAAGTAGAGCCTTACCACCATATTTCTTCACATAGAGTGTGGGTTCTTTTTTACTCCTTAGGATCCTTGCTTCAACAAATTTGCATCAATGCGGCTGTTCCAAGCACGCGGTGCTTGTTTCAAACCATAAAGAGCCTTCTTCAATCTACAAACATTGTCTTCTGAACCCGAAACAACAAATTCTTTCGGTTGTTCGACAATGATTTCTTCTTCTAAGAATCCATTCAGGAAAGTTGATTTTACATCTAGATGAAATATCTTCCAACCTAGCCTTGCGGCAATAGCGAGCAATAACCTGACCGTATTATTTGTCGAGAATGGAGCAAAAATCTGATTGAAATCGACTCCTGGCTGTTGAGAATAGACTTTGACAACCAACCTTGCCTTGAGTTTGTTCACTAACCCATCCGCATTCAGCTTTGTTAGATATATACCCGTTTAACTCCAATCAAGCCGTCTCAAAAGAGTCAGGATCTTGCACAGCCAAATTGCTCCTCTCGTAAATACTTTGAAGACTCCTTGTTCTTCTTATCAACTCATGATCAAAATCAGCCACAACTTCGAAGGAATTATTCACATAATAAAAATGATTTGGATATTCATCTTTCTATTTCCATTTCGCTTCTTCGTTAAAAGTCAAATTCCTGGATACAAAGAACCTCTTTGTCATAGAATTATACACCCGATAACCTTTGTTATATGAGCCATACCTAAGGAAACTACACTTTTCTGCTGTCTGATCAAAATTGTCTCGCTTTTCGACCGGACCAAAAACATAACAAATGCATCCAAATACCTTTAGATGTCCAGTCGTGCCTTTTCCACCGTCCATGCCTTGAACAGAGTAATGTCTTTCAATGCTTTAGTTGGAAGCAAATTTTGCAGATAAACAGACTTGCTTGTTGCCTCCTCGAAAAAGACTTTGGGTAAATTCTTTTCGTACAATAAACATCTTGCCATATGGTGGATCTATTTTTCCTTTCGCTTATCCCGTCCTGTTGGGGAGTATACGATACGGTGAACTACTGTAAAATTCCAAATCGTTCACAAAAATATTCTTGAATTCAGTCGAGATGTATTCACCGCCATTGTGAGATCTAAGAATTTTGAGATTCGACAAACTCTCCAAAGATTGCCAGTTTGAACTTCACAAATTCTCCATAGACATCGGACTTCTGTTTTAAGAAAAAAACCAGCAGAATATGGTGAAATAAAATCATCAATAAAAATTAGAAAATATCGGGTCCCATTTAGAGAAGTTGCTCTCATTATACCACATACGTGTGAGTGAATCAATTGCAACTTTTAAGTCGACTTCCAACTGCTTTATCCAAACGGTCTTCTCGATTGCTTCTCAAATTCGCAAGCTGAACATACCTCGAAGCATTTCTTACCGCAATGGAAGCACATTATTCCGTAACTACCTTTAGAACTGGTCCTGTCTACCATTAGTACCTACGCCAGGGTTGCCTTCTTTCTCCCGTCGACACTTTATCAATTAAATCCATAAATAAAAGAGCATATCGTACTTCATCAACGGTGAGAACCCTTATCCCATACAAGAATGTATCCATGAAGCTCTGGCATGAAGCGAGCAGTGAACATAACGACAACATTGCCTGGATCTCCTCATCGATCTTATCGTTGAACCTTTTCAAATCCAAAGATGCAGACATCTAATAATCCATGTAGGATTTAATGGATATACCTTCCATCATTCTGAGCATGAAAAACCTTTATCTGAGAAGATGTTTGTTGCTTAAAGTCCTCGTCATATACAGACTCTCTAGCCTACTCCATAGCCCGACCGTTGTTGTCTCCTTGAGTACGTTCGTCAGAACCTCATTGGACAAACACAACATAATCACCGATAACTCTTAACATCTATCTCCCCCACTGATCAGAAGTCAACTCCAAAACGCTCTTCAACTGATTGTAAGAGCCTTCTCCAATCCAGTCTGATACCAATTATTGGCGCACGTGAAAGCTCTCATCTTGACTTGTCACAAGCCAAAATTCATGCTCCTGTCCAACTTCTCGACCACAAACTTGCCACAGGTTATGGATCTCGATTATACAGAACTTAAGTCTAATACAAATTGTTGGCGCACGCGATAGACCTGTGAAGGATGTCGAATCGGATTCGGTTCTCGATCCAAGGTTAATGAAAGATATAGAGACAATTGTCATACCCAAAATTTTTTTTTAAATAAAATCACCTCAAATCACATGAAATCAGGAAAATCTACAAAAATCACATAAAATCAGATAACGGAGGAAGACTTGAAGAAGAAACGATTTCGAGGAAAAAATCAAGACTTCGTCTTCACTAAAGGTAGTATTCCTCTTCTGGTGACTCGGTAGGACCTCAGGTTATGTCCTCGTCGGCCGAGCATCCAGTTTCACCCATCAAAGTCACAGTAGCAACAACATTAGATTATCTCCCGTCATAGCTGCAGTTTGCTTCGCCATCACAATACCACTGTTCCCGACTAAATTCCTCCATTGGCTCTCAACTTTAAGTTTCAGACAATATGCCTGCTTTTGACTTCTTTTAATTTTTATGGTCAGGGTCTCCGTTGCATTCCCATTGCCAGTCATGCCTCTCATTTGACGATCCTGATAGCAGCGGCAACCAACAGCGTGGACTCGACGCTAACACGGACGCCACTTTGCCAACTTCCACCTCTACCCGCCAGTCTCCCAACCGTCTCCATCGATTTCCTTTGCCCCGACAGTCCCGGCTACTCTACCGACACCATCCATATATGTCTTCCCCTTTCCCTTGAAGTTGTACCGTCTAGACCTCGGCTTCAGTGGCACTCCTTCATTCACTTGACTGCGACATCCCAGACATCCGACACTATCTGGCTCCAGACGATCCTCCGTTCCGTCGGTCGAGATCACCAATTCCCACTAGCACGAATCGACGCCACCAACAGCTCTGTCCTTGAATTGCGTCCTCCTAGTGCCTAATCACCAGCTATTCTCTGTAAAGCTTTGTAGACTCCCAGATTCGTGACCCACAGTGAACTGGGTCATACAATTTCGCCGTCCAACCAGCGTTCCTCCAATAAAGAAGCCATCCCTCGGTGACTTTTCCCCATATTTGAGGTTCGCGATACCATACCGAAGTCAAAGTCGTCCCTCCCAGTCAACACTATCACGATTGTCCTTGTTGAAAAGCGAAGCTGATTCATCCCTCAAACTGATACCGTCAACAACCACACTCCGGGTTGTTCCAATGCCGCCTTCTTGTCCTATCAGATTTGAGTGGCTGAATCCATGACGGACACTCCCAGATGCAGCACCCCGTTGACATCCCCCAACCACGACTAAATAGCCTTTTCTTATGGCTCTCTTTGCCCTAACCTCTTGATGTTTCCGTCACGCCTCGTTCTGGGTCAACTACGACCCCCACCTCATTCTTTCCACCATTATTCTCTCCATCCCGCACCGAGGATTTGCAAATCGGAGAAGTTCTGGTCCCGATGGTCGTCTCTCCTGTGCATTTGATCTCCTTTCCTCAAACGGCTCCCGTGCATCTGACCTCCTTTCCTCAGACGGCTCCCGTGCTCAAACAACCTCTGCTCATCGTGAAGAGTGACCGACGGGGTCTTTGACTTTCTTTTGACTTGAGATAACGGGGGCGTGCCTAGCAGGCAACCAAGGCACGCATTCCATTCGAAGCTTTCGGGATAAGAATAATGAATATTTTATTCAAGGATTTGTTAGGATTCCTGAAAATCAAGACTGAGAGTGTTAATGAGCCGGGCCGGCTCGGGAACTATGCGGCCCAGGTGGTCTTCTGGCCCGAGCTCGGCTTGGCAATAGTCAAACTATAGTCGAGCTCGGGCCTTACTTTTTACAGTCATGCCGGGCACGGGCCGACTTCCCGGCCTGATAAGCTGTCTGGCCCGGCTTGATAAAATTTATAAATAATTAAATAATTAAAATAAAATACATAAATAATTAAAAAAATAACATTTAAAATTTGAAATTTGCTATATGTGTAAAGGGGAGGGAAATGGGCAAAGAGGACTCAGACTGGGTTCGGACTTGGGCCCAGGCGGAAAATTTTCGACCGGGCTCGGGCTCGGGCTCGGGCTCGGGCTAGATTATTTGAGCCCGGTCAGGCTCGGGCCCGGACTTGGGCTGATACATTTTTACCTGGCCTGAGATTGGATAAGGGGTGTTTGAGCCCAACCTGGCTCATTAACACTCCTAATCAAGATCCTCTGAAGACGGCTTTAGACTCACAAAAATTTGACATCAGCGGCTCACCAGGTTCGCTGTAAACCTATATATAAAACAACACCGGAAGGTACAAATGCTAACGAGCGCGTTATAAGGGTAACGGGAAATGGTACTAATCTTGTTCCTCCCACACCCGGTTCTCCCTTGAATTTATTTCGACTTAGAAATTTTCAAAGGTGTTAATCAATCTATGTTGCTTGTGTTTCGCCCAAAATTAATTTTTAATGATAAATATTTTCATAAAATGATTCACGTAGACTTTTAAGCATTGATGAGCTCGAGATTTTTTTTGACGTCATACACTTTCTTTTCTAAAACCGAGTTATACTAAATTTGTTTCTTAGAAACACCCCTTTAACGCCTCCTTTTTTTGTGATATGCATTCGATTTAGTAATCCCTAATTCCTAAACGTAAACGAATCTCTATAGTTTTTCTAACCAGAACTTAAAATAGGTTAGTGGCGACTCCGACACGTTTTCAAAATTCGAAGCCTTATCGTCAAGGGAGGATATCCATTTTAGATGGAACCGGAAACGAGATCTACCCGTGATAACAAAGAATTTACGTGATTCTGTTAATCGACCCATATCCACTGGTAGAGAAGAAGATTTCATAATAACGATGAAGTACAAACTTAGGTTGAGTCCCTCTTTGACCCTCTTGACCTACCCAAGTGCAAGCTCCCGCTTTTTCCCTAAGAAATAAACCCAAAAGTGTTTCTTGTGTTTTTCCAACACTCATCTTTTCTTTATTGTCGCACTCATTGCACTCATGTATCTCTCTTCTATGATCTTAGGATTTGCTTTCTGCCGCCGTATTCTTCGCTTCGTATTATGATACCTAATTATATAATAGATGCCCCCAAATATATCGACAATCTATGAAATATTTTCTCCAATCGTAAATATATTAGTTATATAATCAAATATCACACAATATATTTTCCCGAAAATATATATTCCCGCACCTTCCATATATTCCACAAGCGAATTAAATATTTTTCAAATCACAATATTTGACCACAAAATCCTAACATCCTCTGCTCCCGACACCAGGTCCTCCACTTTGGCACCGACAATTTCGATCAAGGAATATTCAATGAATCAATTCCGGATTGACCCTCTTTTCCCCGGCAAGCCGAACTTGACATCTACACTCTCCAGGAGGGCTTTTAAGAAATGTCGGCGAAGTTGATATTTTCAATCAGAGTCGTCTTTATCGTCGACGGAACATGATCGATCTCAAACTTTGATGAAGGAGGTTACGACCAGGACGACGAAGGTCTTGAAAACTTCGACGATGAATATTGCAAACAACTTCTGGTCAGTGGTCTTGAAGCCCGCTATCTCGAATACCCTCAGGTTGTAGAGCACGGTTAAGTTGATCCGACAGCCTCGCTCATGTAGAGCCATCTGACAGCGGATCCCCGTCCAACTCAACATACTAGACGTCTAGTTCCAGTAAGAGCAACAACGAGCATTCTTGCTATAGCAGCCCCATCTCATCTCAACGCTCACTTTCCTACAGCCTCAGCGGGTGCACCAAGGATCTTGTCAGCCCGTGTTAAAGGATCCCAACAACTTTGGCACAACTCCTATCAAGTACCAAGGGATAGTCTCGATGAGCTCGACCCATGACGTTCTCTCGACGACGATGTCCCTCAACTTCGGTATACCTCAATCTCCTACAACGAATTGTTTAGGATGCCAAATACCAATGTGCCAGAACTTTTGTCATTTTCTCAATCTCAACCACAATGAAGCAGCCTCACAGCCTTCGTGTCTTGAAGATGGAGCCAGATCATTTGGAGTCAAAGAAGTCTATAGATGGTATATTTCCTCGCATTCGGTTTAAAGTCAGACTTCCCTGGTAACCTTGGCCCCGTAGGATTCATCTCGTAGAGCTGGCCATATATACTTCGTTCGGTAAACTTGGCCTTATAGACTTTGCGCCATAGACTTAGCCTGATACACTTTGCTTTGTAGAATTAGTTCAGTAAACTTCACTCAATCAACTTTGTATTTATTTTCCTTTTCCCGTAGACTTTGCTTGATAGACTTCTGTTGGATCGTTTATGTACACCAAGAGAGGGTGAACTAGTTTTTATCACTTTTTCGCCCTTTCTTAGCGTATGCGGAAGCGTACTGTGTCATAACAAACCGTTACTCAGAGGTGAGATCGGCTCGCTGTAAGCGTTACGATTTTGATCGTTAGATACTCGTATGGATGTAAGCACGATCATAAGGGACACAATTGTTTTATAGTGGTTCGGCCTTAATCAACCTACGTCCATTTTTCACCATAGAGGTGATTCCACTATATAAATATAATAGGTGCAAATGAACCTTTTACACTAGGCTTCGGTATCTCAACAAGTGAGATTTAAAACCCTTTACAAGCGGAAATCACTTTTGGGAAACGATCAGCTCCTCACACAGTGGACGTCTTCTCATTTATAGCAGAATAATGCTCACACTCAGTAGTTGATTGCTCAAAGGATTTCCACACAGCACGTTGTTGCTTAGGCGTAAGCTTGTCTATCAAAGCACAAAGATAACGTTGTGTTAGAGTATAAATCATCACAAAATAATTCCTTACAGTGACCGAACGACTTCTCAAAGAGCAGCCCTTTTCTGGTTTACAGTAGAGGAATGCTTCAGCACTTAATAGCTCAGCGGAGGATTTCCACACAGCTTTTGTTTCTTCTCAAAATGAGCCTGTAAGCACTCAAGATACAATCAGAAAGAGTCACAGGACAACATGGATAAAAAGGGAACGGTTCCTCACACAACAGAACATGACTTCTCACACAGCGAAGTTGGAGTATCCGTCCTACACTCAGTTTAGACGTGCACGTTTTCCATAGCCGTGACTTACTGCACTGCACACTTAGTGCCTAGGGTGGAATTTTCAGCTTCGACGGCTCCCACGCATCCTGCTCTACTGTCCCTCTATACCAGGAGGTCGAGACTTCTACTCAACACCACTGTGCTCGGGAAGACCTCTTTTCACTCCGGTGGCGTTCCCAACCCCTGCAGCAACGAGACTTCTGGCGCGCCCTCATAAGTGTGTTTCTAACTGCTCAAACTCCATCGGTTCGAGACTTCCCGGCGAAAATATACAACAAGAACGGATTCCTACCAATGGGTTGGCAATTAGTTACTACGATCAGCACATGTATTCACTTAGCTTCCCTCAAACGATTCGCCAACCGCCCGTTGAACGCATTGAGGATACGCAGTCCCTCTCACAACGACCAAGGTGGCACACAGCCCTTGGCACTCCCACACGAACCTTCCGTTCTACACCTTATCACACAACTCCTTAAAGCTTCACACAGATCACACAGGCTTTGGACAACCACACAGACCCCATAGATTTATTATAGAATGTATGAATGTCGTCTTGTTTTAATAGAGAATGAATCATAAGATTTGTTTCCCTATTACCAGATTTCATCACGCTGTAATCAGGCTCAACAGACAGCTGCTTAACAATCACTATGACCAAGAAGGAAAGTAATTTTTGACAACTTTCCAGATTCGTAAGATTTATCCAAATCATTGTCAGAATAATATCTTATGATTGTTTCAATCATTAGTAAAGATTAATAAAGGAATAATGTTATTCCTTAACATTCGCATGAATAAGATAAGATATAATATGTTACTATAATTAGAGATTTTATTTTCGAATATCTCCGATCATAGTTATCTGGTCTCCTCACGTAATTATCTGATTAAGATAATTTAATTTATTATAAATATATAGTAATGTAGTACAGCTTTGCTATAGTGAAGCAACACACTTCTCAAGCGGTACAACAACACATTTCTTACGCACACGTCATCATCAAAACTAAGGTCAACAACTTCGCTTTGTAGAATTAGTTTAGTAAACTTCACTCAATCAACATTGTATTTATTTTCCTTTTCTCATAGACTTTGCTCGATAGACTTAGCTTTGCTGACTTAATTCAGTAAACTTCACTCGATCAACTTCGTATCTATTTCCTTTTGTTTTGATTTCATATGGATATCTCGGGAGCCCCTCGACGCTCTTAGAGAATGGATTATTTGAATTCTTGAAGATCAAGACCCTCATCAACGTTCAACATCAATGGCTCGTCAGGTTTCCGATAAACCTAAAATCTAAAACAACACCTCAAGGTACAAAAGCTTCAAGCGCGCTTTATGGTAGTTAAGAAATGGTACTAATCTTGCTAGTCCCTTATCCTATTTTCGTTTAAATTCGATTCAGCTTAAAAATTATGAAAGGCTTTAAATGAATCAGTGATTGTTTGCGTTTTTGTCCAAAATAACCGCTTTAACGAGAATTCTTTCTAAAAATTATACATAGACCTTCGAGCGTTAACAAGCTCAAGTAATATTTTCTAAAATCGAGCTCTAATAAAATTAGGTACTTAGACACACACACCCTCTTTCTTTTGTGATACACTTATGCGATTTAGTAATCCTTAATTTCTGAATCAAAATGAATCTTTGTAGTTTATCTAACTTAAACTTAAAATAGGTAAGTGGCGACTTGAACGCGTTTTCAAAATCTGAAGCCTTATAGTCAAAGGGATGGATCCAGGTCGAGATTCCCACAACACGATATTTCATTATGGACCACTTTAGCCTATTCAAGGTACAAGTAGCTCTTTAGCAATACAATATACGAGGTGGAATCCTTCGACAACATTCCATCGAACACCTGAAACACTCACCAATGATCGCATTACATCCGTTGAGCATTTCATCGAACACCATCCAAGCAAGCCCAACTTTAGGGCACTCCCTATACATGCACTCATGAGGGCAATCCCCATTCTACAGACACCTCCAGATGGCGGCAGCTTTCGCGACGAATGAAGGAGAGAAGCTATCAATAGGGACCCTCCCCGTTATGACCCTGCAGACCAGCAATGCCCTTGGAGTCGATGAATCAGCCCCGTCGTCGAACTCGATCGTCTCCAGGGCTCTCCCACTTGAGGATGTGGTGAATATCCCAATTCGGCTGTTCCATTCCTTCTTCGGGGGAAACCATGGCGTAGGATTCTACAGACTCCACATTTAGTGGACCTGCAGAGGCCGGATTTGGGTGTCGCAAGTGGTTGAAATAAAGAAGGGTTTCTCCGAGGAATGAGATTCAGAGAATGCACTCATGAGGGTGTTGTACATGAAGGGATTTGGGCACGAGGCGAGGAGAGGAAGAGACATTCGACATAAGGAAGGGAGCAATCGTAGACGAGGTGGAGGAGCTTGCAAGGGGAAGCATATATTCTGACGTGGGGGTAACCTCTGGTTACTGTTTCGTAAATTACAAAGGTGTTTTATAAAATTTTACCTAACTTCTGTTGAGCTTCATAAAATCTAATGGGTTGTTTCGTAATCTACATAACTTTGGAAATGTATTACGTAAAATCTTACAGGTCATATCGTAATGTAAGAAGGTTGTCTTATGATGCGAGTTAGATTGAATAAGGCCAAGTCGGGAACGAATCGAGAGAAGTGATCGAGATGTGGACTACCTTCACAATAGTGAAGTGGCCTGTTACTGGTTAAGCCCAACCCAAAAGCTAGGTCAAGGGTTGGGAGTGCCCATTGTTGAAGGTAATTTATGATCAAATTAAATGCAATATTAGTAACGAAAATGTCATTAAATGGAACATTTAAATAGATAATTAAATTTGTCATTTAAGGTTGGGTTTCAACTCCTCCCTATATATAGATGAGCATGTAATCATTTGAAATGAATGAAAGATAAAATAGTTTTGCAGCATAAACACTTGAACTCCACCAAATATTACAGAAGGTCGTCGATAGTATATAATCTACGTTCTGCTAACACATTCTTCCTCCTTATTCAATCCTTTCACACATAACCCCCAACACCAATTGTCACTTATATAGCCCACATCAGTATCCCATACTACTGATGTGGGATTATTTCCCACACATCATTAAGTTGATAACTCTAGAAGACATGGGTTCGTCTCGAGATTAGAAGATATGGTTCGTATCGAGATCAAGAAGACGGGGTTCATCTTGAGATCAAGAAGATTTGGCTTGTCTCAAGATCAGCATCAACTCGCTCAAGGGAAACTTGAGATAATGTTAGGCAGAACTTACCTGTTTGAGGGAAGGCCCAGTCGACAATAAGCTCGATTTCCTGACGTGGTGAAAATTATCCGAGGGTTCCCATAACTGACGGTATATCTATATCCGGTTATGTGGTGTTCAACCTTGGTGACAATCCCGGTGGTATGTTGGCTGTATCCGTGGCTGTCCAAGTATTGTTCCATTGGTGGGTTTCGTAGTTTCCGCTCAATCGATTTTCGCTATCATTATAGTTTTTTCTTGTTTCCGCTGGCGGACGCGTATCATAAATACGACGAATTGCTTCATAAAATTTTACGAAACAATATATTTTACGAAGCCCGTGAGTTTTTTTTTTTACGAAACTTTTTGCATGGGCATCGTAAAATAAGTTTCAGTACGGAATAATGTTTCTTAAAATATTATGTAGGCCGAGACAACCCACGGGCTCTGTAAAATACTACCAAGCACATGACACCGTTTCGAAATGTTTTACAAAAACTATTTTATACTTGCTGAAACGGTTCCGTTGACTTTACGAAATCCAACTAATGTTTCGTAAAATTTTACTAAATCAATTCGTAATTTACGAAATAATAATTACCGTTTTGAAAAAATGTAAGCTTACTTCCACGCGAGAATAGATACGTCCTTGCCGAGGACGATTGGCGAGGGACAAAAACCACCTTAGTTTGTCAGAACCAGTAAAATCAATGTCTTTCGTTAAAGGCACGTACGTTGACCGCATCTACCACAATAAATAAAATATACTTTTGAAGAATTTAAAGTTGTTATAAATAAATTAGATTTAGAGATTGAATTCTTAAAGTTTTACTATTAAAAGATAAAATTGCAGGGAGCTATAATAATTGTTCATTATAGAGAAAAAGCATACAAAGTTTAAGAGGAAGGTTCCAAAGTACCGTGGTAAAATAAACATTTTCGGATTTTACAGTAGGAAGTTCTAATATTACTCAAACACCGCTCCGACTTATTTTGTCTTCTCCGTTTTTAGAAAAAACCCCAAAATTTTGAAAAAGTTTCAAGTAAGTCATTGAAAATGGCTGGAGAAGGAAAATCTTCGGGAAATCCTTCCGGAACTCAGTTAAGACTAGAGATCGTTTCAGAGTCTAGGATGTCTCCTTTTGGAATTAGCAAGAGTATAAATGATATTTTAACTCAGCTAACTATTCAAGGGAGCATAGAAAGCCTTGAGAGCAGAAACCACCTTGCTCGGGAAGTAGGTTCTATAGTAAACAAGATGTTAGACTCTTTAGAGCATGAGAGAAGTTTAAAAAGGCCTGAAACCGAGGCAACTTCTGGACTGGAGAATGCTATAGGAAAACCAGTCAAAAAATTGAAACTGGGAGGAAGAATTCCAAGCAGGATCAAGGCAAGAGTGTGGATGAAATGTATAAGGAGTCAGTACCTCACATTTTAGACTCACAAAAGCGAAATGCAAATTTGAATTCTCAAAGTGGAGAGTTGGCGAAGGACCTAAGGAAAGCATTAGGCCTGGTAAAGGAAATTCCAGTTCATTTAGACAATAGAACGTTTAATGAATTGGTAACTGCGAAAAGGGAAATCTACAGGCCCGACTATCCCCATAGAACTAAACAAGAGTTTATTCCAAGGGATAACATCTTAAAGCCAATAATTACCCATGGTGCTTTTCTAGACATCGATTGTGAAAAGCACGTATCTGAAAAGATAGATGAGTGGTTATTACTAATTCGATTGACTGTGTCTGCTGGGATACTATCTCCTGGATCAGTTTATGAATTATGTGTGGCAGCCCTCATGGGAACGGCGCAGAAATATTAGAAGTCTTTGGTGGCTCATACAGACATCAAAGAAAAGATAGATCAAGCGCTGACCGTGGATGGTGTATTGGCAATCATAGCTGATGCATTAAAACGGGAGTTATGTGGTTTTTCATTATCCACTGAAACTGTGGAAAAGGAGCAATCGTTGACGGCTCTGGTTAAACTACAGATCTGTGATATGTGTCTGTTTGATAACTACGTATGTGAATTCCAAAAATATTATTACAATCTGGACGTAGTGTCTCAACAGTTCATATTGAGAACTTTTTTTGCAAAACTTCCAGAACCTTGGCCGGAAGTTGCGCAAAAGGCTTATGAATTACTTCTGAGTGAGGAAAAAATTGTCTCGGGACTCGGAGGAAAAATTCAGGCGGCTAAGTACGTAATGAGGAAAGCGTGTACTGAGCTCCAAGTTAAGGAAGCGGCTAAAAAGCTGCCATACCTAAACAA
This sequence comes from Melastoma candidum, assembly GCA_023653495.1. Lineage (NCBI taxonomy): Eukaryota > Viridiplantae > Streptophyta > Magnoliopsida > Myrtales > Melastomataceae > Melastoma > Melastoma candidum. Next base: position 3,670,560 of record CM042882.1, read on the forward strand.
GAGCTGTTGTTATCAGATTGAATATGTACCTGGAAGATATGGATGTGATACCTCAGGAGAATCAATGAGAGTAAGAAACTTTCCTAAGAAGAGAAAATTTGTTGGATGCAATAAAAGGAAAGTTTGGCCAAAGAGAGACCTCTAGAACAAACAAAAGAGAGGTCCTGCTTATAAACCAAGAAGGTTTGTAAGGAGACGGAATAACCTTAAGGATAAAGATAGGATTGATGCCTTTAAGCGAAAGCATGGCAGAGAACCTAAGTGTCCGAAAGGGAAACCGTTGAGCAATTGCAATTGTTGCTGGTTTTGTGGATAAAAAACCCACAAAGCGGATAGTTGTCCTCAGAAGAACCAAATTAGAGAAAGACTTCGAATGGTGTTTCTGGATGACAGGAGTCATGAGGAAGAAGTCCTGGCTTATGAACCCATAGATGAGCAGGATATTTCTAACTTAGACTCGGAAGTAGAATCTATCTATGAAGTTGTATCAAATTACGATACAGACTCAGAAGAGGATTCTGATCTCATCTGTTCATGAGGAGAGCAGAGTAAAATGGAGATGGTGATGAGTTGGTTCCTTTGGAAGCAACAAATCAGGTACTGGAAGAATCCCACCATTACAAAGATCCATCCCAGTCAATACTAGAATGGAGGTTGCCGAATGTTAAAGTGAGAGAAGTTTATATTGTTTCAAGGTTTAACTTTAGATCTATAATAGACATCTCACAATCAGAAGCAACGGCTCAAGTTATAAGTATGGAACTTGAGACTTTGGATATCCCATTATTAAACGTACAACACATTAGGGAAATCATGCAACGTACGAGAGGTGTATATAATTATATACACATTGGGTTAATCCAACTAGGATTAATTCCGCTATTCCACCTTCCAGCGGATAGTCCTGTGGTAGCAGATGTAATCGATAAAAGATGGCGAGAATTTAAAGATCAGCTGATATCAGGTATACAGGTCAACCTTGCACATGGTCCTGTATGGTTCCAGGTCCATCCAAATTTTATGATGGCCCTGAACGATCGTTGTTTGGGGAATTCATTGACTTTAAGGATTAAATCAATGAATTTGGATAGAATGAATTCCCAGGCCAAGTTTTTGGTGTATCATACTAGGGTAATTTATCGATTGGTAAATACCACTAGTCCTGGTGTGAGGAACATCTTGAGACTTACTGAGTTGTTCGAGGAAGGTCATAAAAACTACCAACAATTTCATAGGCGTGAGGTGAACCCATTAGAGTTAACCTGGCCAAGAAATTGGGTTATGACTGAGCCTGGTAGCAGTTCTAGACCGATTAGTGCGGTTAATATCCGACAGCGAGGTAACGAGATTACCTTAATGTTGGGAGAACCGTCTAGAGGTAATGATAGGGCTGACAGGCATCTGCCTGTGAGGATACCAATCCTGAGAGAGCCAAGAACTCATGCGCTCTATGAGGTTTCTTCTAGAGCTAGTGATGTGGGAGATGACATAATTAAGTCTCGACCAGCAGAAGCATCCGCGCCACCACTAGTTGAGGAAATGTCTCGACGATCTCTTGATACGAGAAGCCCATCTCAACATACGGGTAGAATCGTAGGATATATACAGGTATCGTTACCAGTCTATGAAGATGCGGTAGATCAACTGAGAGAGGAATCAATACGGATATGAGAGTTACCTATCCGGATAACTCTTTATCTAGTATTCCTGAAGTTTGTAAGGTTATTGAACAAATACCCGAGCAGAGGTCTATATCAATAGACAAGATTTGGAGGATGATAGAACCATCCCAAGAAGTACCCAGAAATATTGGATTTAGTGTCAGGAAAGAAGATTTGAGCACGTCTGTATCTCTAAGCTTCAAATTCCCTGGATACTATGAATATTCTCTGGATACTTTGATAGACACGGGGTGTAGCATAAGTTGTGCTAGACTCAATGCGCTACTAGATGAGTGATGGAAACCACTGCAAAAGCTAATCCATATGGTCAATGTAGATGGAATGGCGACAATTGTCAGCCATCAGGCCAATAATGTGCCTTTCTTTATTGGTGGACAAACGTTCATCATTAAAGAGATTCTGGCCCATCCTTTATTAGAGGCAGACATCATTCTTGGTAATGCTTTTCTAAAAGGATAAAAGGAAAATTTACCTTTTGTGTAGGATGTCCATCATGTGTCCATAGATGGTGTAAAGATAAGTATTCTACAGGAAACTAAATTAAGGTTAAAATTTGGGTCGTATCCGGTAAAAAGGACAGAATATTGTGGTAATTCACCATGTCAAAAAGCTTTCAGAGTGCGAGCTCAGCGTGGTGATATACGATTGGAAGAAAACGACTTGTGGGTACAAACCCTGTTTTCTCCAGTGGTTACCAAGAGTTCTAACTGGTATGACGACTTGTTTCTTAAACAAGAAGTGTGTAGGGCAGTAAAGTTAACAGGAACAAAATGGGATAAATTTCTTGTAAAACTTGCCGACAATTTTAGTGAAGACCCATTAAAATTGTGAAGTCGGAATAACCTAAAGGCTAGACTCGAATTAAAAGATCCCCGAACCATTATAAGAGCCAGAAACATTACATACACGGCTGAGATGGTTGAGAGTTGCTTGGAAAAGGCTTGATTAGGGACAGCTACAGTTCGCATTCTAGTCCTGCCTTTATGATAATTAATCATGCCGAGTAGGTGCGAGGAAAAGCACGAATGGTTATAGACTATCGTCAGCTTAATAAGGCTACCAAAGATGATGGCTATAAGATTTCTACTACGGGAGATCTAATTGATAGAGTTAGTTTGAGCCAACCAAAATTCTTTTCCAAATTTGACTTGAAAAGTGGTTACTGGCAAGTCAAGATGGAAGAAGATTCGGTTCCTTAACTGCTTTCAATGCTCCACAAGGAATGTTTGAATGGCTGGTGATGCCATTCGGCCTGAAGAATGCTCCAAGCGTCTTTCAGCGCAAAATGGATAATGCTTTCAAGCAGGTCCGCAAGTTTTGTGCGGTCTACATAGACGATGTGTTAGTCTACAGTCAGACTGAAGACGACCACATGAGGCACCTTGATAAGGTGATTGATGTCTTTCGACAGGAAGGCATGATTCTATCAGAAAGGAAGATAGAATGGTTTAAGGAATCAGTTAATTTTCTAGGCATGGAGGTTGAACAAGGAAAAATTAAATTACAAAGTCATATTACCGAGAAAATTGTTGATTTTCCTGACAGACTTGAAGATAGAAAACAAGTTCAAAGATTTTGTGGATTTGTTAACTATGCGCGAAAGTTTGTGAAAGATCTTTCTCAAGATTTAGAAAGGATCTTAAAGAAGACATCTTATGTGAATCCTTGGTTATGGGAAGATGAGGATACTCATGCTATTCAGAGGATTAAGAGAAAGGTTAAAAATTTACCTTAACTCTCTTTACTATCTGATAAAGATGAGCTAGTCCTGGAAATTGATGCTTCTAACGAGTTCTGGGGGCTGTCCTAAAAATTAAAGGAAGAAAGCCTGAACCCGTTTGTAAGTATTGGTCGGGTAGCTTTAAAGGGTACGAACTCCGATACCCGATACACGAAAAAGAAGTATTGGCTTTAAAAAATGGAATAAAAGCCTTTTACAACTTTTTGGCACCAAAGAAATTCTTAGTGCGTTCTAACTCGACCTATGTAAAAAGGTTTATGAGTTTGAACCTCAAAGAGGCTAAGCAAACTAGACTTTTGAGGTTGCAGGAATGGTTTAGCTATTATAAATTCGATGTCGAACACATATCTTCAGACAAAAACATAATAGCTGACTATCTCTCTAGAGAACTTGCAAATGGATCCAGCCGCGAAGAGGAAGATTTGCTGGGGATGCAAGCAGGAGGGACTCACCAAAAAGGTATGTCCTAATAAGAAAGAGGGTGAGCATAGTGATGCTGGCTCCAATTCAGTAACGAAATCAGCTCTTTGCTGGCAGTGTAAGCGACCTGGACATAGATCCTTCGAATGTCCAAGTAAGCCGAAAACCGTGAATTCACAGAAGGGAGTGGCTAATCTCAAGGAGGAGGTAGTTACCAACTCTAAGAGAAAAGTGAAAACAGATATCTAGAAGGAGATGGTTGATCCAAAAGAGGATGCTTCTGCTAACTCTAAAGGAGAAACGAAAATTGATTCCCAAAAGGGAATGGCTGAACCCAAGGAAAAGGTTATAACCAATTCTAAGGGAAAGGCAAAGAAAAATTCCCAGAAAGGAATGATGAATCCTAAGGAGAAAGATAATATCAACTCCAAAGGAAATATGAAGAAAGACTCTCAAGAGAGGGTGGCTGATCCTGAAGAGGTAAGCTCTAAAGGAAAGGCGAAGATGGTAGATCTGAAGGAAGAAGCTCATGCGGATTCCCTAGGAAAAACCAAAAAGAGGAGAAAAGCAAAACAGCTTAAGTCTTCTGGTCCTAAGAAGGATGGAAATGTTGAAGAACCTTGGTGGTACCCGTTAACCACGGAACAGTTTGATTACTGTTGTAATCACCTGGCCAGAGAGCAGAAAATCTCCATAAATCAGGCTGTCAAATCCTATAAGATTCTATTACAGAGTTGGAAGGAGGAAAAAGAGCAGATGGAGACTGAGTATGCTAAGGAGGAGGCAAAATTCAAAGCCATCATCGGTGAGCCAGTTCAGAAGGAAGAACCTGATGATGCGGCAGAAATGGAATATGACGAGTATTTCAACTACGAAATACTAGGCACACTCGAAGAAGGTAATCCTAAAACTTAGGAGAACCTTGAGGAAGTAATTCCTGAAGGTGGTTAGGTTAGAAAACCTGGTGAGCAAGCTCACGATGATGAAAATCATGAATATCTAGATGGATCTTGGTTTTTCGATTTAGACTCTTTCGAAGATGGATCCCTATCTTGGGATGCAACTGTTGTCTGTGGAGGACTCATGGGTGGTATCAAAAACAATTACCAACGTTAGATTGAGTTTTTTGCAGCAAAGGCGATAGAGTATATAAAAGATCTGGAGTCAAAGCTGTTGTATAAGGCTTCAGATGGAGACGAACTGTCTAAGACCATGAGGAAAAGACAGCAGATTCTCACAACAACTATGTCCATAATACCATATGAGGTCAAAGACTTTGAGACCCCAAAGGTAGTAGTGGATATGAGAGAATCCTTACTCGAGGAGAACTCTGTACTTCGTCCATATCTGCACTGGATATCGGAGAAGTGGCCGTCCCTGAGAATTAATTCAGGTATAGTGGGAGGAGCTTTGCCATATTTGTATGCAGGTTTTGTCGACTTTTTGGAAATTGATAGATCAGAACCAGAACAGATAGAACCTCTGCCTCATTTGGTAAAATTTATACTCGGATGCCTTGGCTATGAACCAAAGTATGCCACGGCATTGATTACTAGTACTATGATGGAAGAAGAAGAACATGAAAGGTTTGGGAAAGTAATTCTTTCCAACATACAAGTCTGGGACATCCATCCTAGTGAGAGTAGACATCTGATAGAGCCTCAACGACAGGACCTTGATCAGAGAGGTTTATGGTGAAAATATTATAAAGACAAAACTGTGAGGAAAGCCATAAAAGTTGAGTTCTTAAAGGATGTGCTGGATCATGTATTCGCCCGTAAGGAATTGTATTACGTGCTCAATGATGGTATGACAACCGTTACGATCCTTCGTTCCTATCTCAGTTATGCAGATGAACAAGCAGGGGAGCGAGGATGGGAGAGAGTTTTAGATCTTCTAGATAGTTTCTGGAAGAGAGAAAACTCTGAATTATGTCTCCGGACAGACACCTTTGAAGTCTGGAGAAAAATCGCTGATTACACCGACAAATCTTTGGCTCAGCGATTTGAACAAGACAAAGAGAGAGCCCAACAGAGTTTTGAAGAATATCAACAATGAGGACTCTCTGAAGGAGTTGGCGAGACATCAAACGCCAAAGAAGGAATCTCCCAGGAAAAAGCAATAATATAGACAGAAGAAGAAAGTTGTATAAAGATAGATTAGACAACTTTGTTTCTTAGCTAGCGTTTGTATACTTTGATAAAGTAGATTCTTTTTACTTTTGAGCTGGCAAATAGTGCATAGACACCAACTTCTTTGTGTATATATTTCACGACCCTCTACCTCATTTGGGGAGGCAATTTAAATAGAGAATTTTCTCTCACATCTCTCTGAGTCAAAATTCTTTGATCGTGCTCCAAGAATACCTTAAGGAAAATTAATCAAAACTGGTTAAGACTAACCCAAGGTTAGATTTACGAATCGAAACCTTGAAGTCCTTGTGACTAAACCTTGTGTAGGAGGAGGAGTGTCTATATAAGACCCTCAAGGAAAGGGCATTCGAAATGACACAGAAGAGCCTCTCCATCTCACAGGATTCTCAACTTTGAGAAGTGAGTAAGTCTTGAATTTCTAGAATTGCAGAAGCTTGGTGAACCCTCGAAGCTATCCATTTGAGTAAGGTATGATAAACATCTTGTTACACTAAGAGGGGGGTGAATTAGTGTTAATATCCAAATTCGGATTTTAACGCTTTTTCGTTTTACCCCGCAGCAGAAGGAAGTTTCTGTAACACAGAACCTTAGATAGGTTTCTGTACAGCAGAACGTTTGATTGTGTTCGCAAAATGTTTGATTGGACACAAAGCTTTTTATAGTGGTTCGGCAAATTGCCTACTCCACTCTTCACCCAAAATACTGGATGGTTATCACTCAAACTCAATGTAGTAACGAATACAATACTTGTAACGAAAACAAATTTCTGTAGTATAGACCAATAGGTTTTATGCAACAGAAGACTGAGTGATGAAGCACAGACCAGAAGGTTCTGTACAATAGAATGTTACGTAGCACAAACCCGAAGGTTCTGTACTATAGTAACTTAGGCTCAATACAGACCAGAAGGTTCTGTATCGTATAAAGTTTGGCACAACACAGACCAGAGGGTTCTGTGTCGAAGAGATTTAGGCACAACACAGACCGAAGGTTCTGTGTCGAAGAAACTTAAGCACAACACAGACCGAAGGTTCTGTGTTGAAGAACGTTTAGCACAACACAGACCAGAGGGTTCTGTGTCGAAGAACGTTTGGCACAACACAGACCAGAGGGTTCTGTGTCGAAGAAGGTAAGGCACAACACAGACCAGAAGGTTCTGTGTCGAAGAAGGTAACCACAGCACTGACCAGAAGGTTCTGTGTCAGATGTGTTAACCTTCTATAGCACAGATCAAGAGATTATGTACTGTAAGCGTCAACCTTCTATAAAACAGATCCAAGGATTCTGTATCACAGAAGGTATAGCACAGACCAGCTTACAGAAGCCTGTAGACCAAATAATAGAACATTTCCATATATAGAAGATACATTTCCTTCTACAAGAAATATTATCTCCAATATGATTATTTGAAAATCAAATCATGGTAATATGATTAGACGAATATCTTAATCAGATAATATATATTTCGTAATTAAATAATTGATAACTAATTATTTAATTACAACAATGATTCTTACAAAAAGATCCTCATTATGAGAAGCTTCTGTAGAATAGAATGTTCGACCTTCTGTAGTACAGAGGGTCCGGTTCATCATCAAAACCGTCCCAACAATCTCCCCCTTTTTGATGATGACAAAACATTCATCGTTGAGGGAAATGTTTTTGCAAGAACTCCCCCTAACTCCCCCTAAATAGGTGAGAGTATGAGTCTCGCGTTTTTTTTTTTTTACAGAACCATAAGGTTTCTGTAAAACAAAGCATAGAAGCTTCTGTTATAAGGAATGTTGTTCACAGAGCACAAAGGCTTATGTGATTTATACAGAGCGTGGAGCTTCTGTATTTAGCCCGACAAAAATGATAGTATTTCATTTCTGCACTCCCAGCAATAGTGACGTTAAAAAGATCACGAATCGCATTCCATGCAGAAGGTTGCGATTATGAGCTATATCGGTCTCATAAGCTTCTACACCGTAGACGGTATAACCTTCTACGACCCATAGAAGTTATAGAAAATCTAGGATTTTTCTATAACCAATACAGAGCTAGGTGGTTTCTGTAAAACAGAGCATAAAAGCTTCTGTTATAAGGAATGTTGTTCACAGAGCACAAAGGCTTATGTGATTTATACAGAGCGTGGAGCTTCTGTATTTAGCCCGACAAAAATGATGGTATTTCATTTCTGCACTCCCAACAATAGTGACGTTAAAAAGATCACGAATCGCATTCCCTGCAGAAGGTTGCGATTATGAGCTGTATCAGTCTCATAAGCTTCTATACCGTAGACGGTATAGCCTTCTACGACCCATAGAAGTTATAGAAAATCTAGGATTTTTCTATAACCAATACAGAGCTAGGTACTCCCCCTCAACTCAATTTCTCCCCCTTTTTGTCACATCAAAAAGAAGATGAATGTAGGTTGAAAAAGAAGAGTAAGTTTCTTGCAGAAGGTATGGCATAGTGTTCATGACCAACGTGCAGAAGGTAGTTTTAATTCTTGCAGAGGGTAGAGCAGAAAGAGCAAAACCATCATGCAGAATATATTGCAGAAGGTGTAACTGAAAGTTCAATACCGTACTGCAAAGAGAGTGTGTCCACTAGGTGGCACTTATTACAATCTAGTAGACCACAGAAAGCAGTTTTTGGTCTGGCTAGAAATGCTGAAGAGAAAAAGGAACAGCAACTAAGGATATCACTCCTCAGACTCAGTAGAATCCTTTTCCAGATGCTCGCGCAGAAGCTTGTCCTGACGTTCCACTAAGCGAATCGGGTCAGTGACCATTCACTGAAGGACGCGGATGTCTTCCCCAAGATTGAGAAGAGCCATGTTATCCACAGGAACTTGAGCTTCAGCAGATGATGAAGGATGTCTCCGACCAACAGACTCAGCAGCAGAGGGTTGAGCAGAAGATGCTTCAGCATTCTTCTTGGCCTCCAGAAGCTTATCCTTATCATCACGCGCAGAATCCTGTGACCTGCCTTTCAGGGTCCAGGTAGAGCCATTTCTCACATAATGCATGCTGGCTATAATTTGTTGTCCAAAAGTACCAACTTTCCACTTTTCATGAAAAGTAAAAGCATCAGTAGAGACATGAGCTAATTTCAGAAGGCCGGCGATTACCTGGCCATAAGGGAGAGCTTTTCCAGCCGTATTGCAACATCTTTTCATGTGGGAGAACACCAGCAAACCAAGATTAAAGGGAATGCCCTTCAGGATATGAGCTATCAACATCGCATCATTGGAGGTGATGGTGTCGATGCTTCCAGTTCTTGGCAGAAGGCAGAACAGAACCACTAGATGCAGAATACGAGTTTTGAGATCCAGCTTGGTGGACTCAAGGTACTTGGTCGCTTGGACCTTCTGTCCTTAGGAGTACAGACGTTTGTACCTTCTGTAGTGAAGTGTACAGATGTTTGTACCTTCTGTAGTGTAGAAACAGAGAATTATATCTTCTGTAATGAAGTGTACAAGTATGTACCTTCTGTAGTAGTATACTAAGTATTCTACCTTCTACAGTGAAGTGTACAAAGGATTGTACCTTCTGTAGTTAATTTCTGTATTGACGGATTCTAATCAGGAGAACCGTATTGAAGAAAACATCTATTGACGTCTTCTAAGACTTGGTTAATAGGATGTATTGTTTGTACACCACTATTAATAACCGAACGTCTTGTTTGTACACCACTACTGATGTCACCAATGATTTGATCAATAGGATGTCGTTTTTGATATAGAACAGGTGCCCTAAAATCATTTTGATTATTCTGAGATGATTCTTCAGAATTATCATTTGTTTGTTCAAGATCATTTTTAGATTCATGAACAGAGGGTTCACCCATCTCTTTCGTAGAGGGTGGATGTTCTGAAGAACCTTCTGTAGGTTCTAAAGAAATTTCTATAGGTTCAAAAGATATTACAGGTTTTGTAGTATCTTCTGTAGATTCTAGAGATATAACATCTCTTGTATTGATAGTAGGTAAGTCATTAATTTTTACATTAATAGACTCCTCTATAGTAGAAGTTCTTTTGTTTAGAACTCTATAAGCTTTGCTAGACAAAGAGTATCCAAGAAAGATGCCCTCATCAATCTTAGCTTCGAACTTTCCTAAATTGTCCTTAGAAGGTCTCAAGATAAAACATGGACTTCCAAAGGAGTGGAAATAGGAGATGTTCGGTTTTCTCCCCCTGTATAGTTGATAGGGAGTTTTCTCAAGTATGGGTCTGAGTAGAACCCTGTTTGATATGTAGCAGGCTGTATTAACAGCTTCTGCCCATAGGTTCTGTGGAGCAGAGCTCTCACACATCATGGTTCTAGCCATGTCTATCAGAGTTCTATTTTTCCGTTCAGCTACCCCATTTTGTTGAGGGGTATATGGTGCGGAAAAATTGTGATCGATACCATGTTCGTCACAAAAAGTAGCGAAGTCATGATTTTCAAACTCAGTACCATGATCCGTTCTTATAGCTTTTACAGAAGATCCAGTTTCATTATGTAATTTCTTAGCTAGCTTAATGAAGATTTCAAAAGCATCGCTTTTGTGAGTTAGAAATTTAACCCACATGTATCTAGAGTAGTCATCAACCACAACTAGACAGTATCTTCTACCACCAATACTTTGAACTCTAGTAGGTCCGAAAAGATCCATATGTAGAAGTTCAAGTGGCTATGTAGTAGAGACTTCATTCTTAGATTTGAATGATGACTTATTTTGTTTTCCAAGTGAACATGCTTCACAGAAGCTGTCATGCTCAAAACGGATATTGGGTAATCCCTTAACCAAATCCTTTTTCACAAGCTTGGATAACAATTTAAAGTTGGAATGTCCCAACCTTCTATGCCATAGTAGGCTTTCATCTTTGACTGTCAGAAGGCAATTTTCTGTAGTACTGAAACTATTCTGAGTCAAGGTATAGATGTTCCTCTTACGAGTCCCAATGAAGCGAACTTCATTGTTCAGGATTCCGGAACACTTGTCTTGATCAAAAGTTATTTTATAACCTTTGTCACAAAGCTGGCTAATGCTCAGCAAATTATGTTTGAGTTCTGTAACCAACAGAACCTCATTGATGACCATGGAGTCAGAACTTCCAATGGTACCTTTGCCGTTGACAGAGTCTTTGCTGTTGTCACCGAATTTAACCGACCCTCCACATTGTAGAGTCAGTTGGGAAAATTTGGATGGGTCTCCGGTCATGTGCCTGAAGCATCCACTATCCAGATACCATTCGCTTTCAACAGTTTCTGTTTGAAAGCAGGTATGAAGTTCATTTTGAGCTTCTGTGTGAGTTGTGAGGCACATTTGTGCTTCCTCATAATCAGAATCATCAAGTTCTGCCCAAGTAGCAATTGCTTTCTTGAACTTGTGTTTAGGAGAGGGTTTCTCCTTTTCTTTAAGTAAAGGACATTCTACACTGTAATGCCCTTTCTTTTTGCATTTATAACATGTGACCGACTTTGGGTCCATGTTATTTTGGCTTCTCTTATTGAAGCGCTTTTTGGAGGCGAACCGCAAAAGGCGTTTAGCTATCATTGCGAGTTCATCATCCGAATCAGCTTCTGCTTCATCATCCGAACCTTCTGTAGGTTCTTCTGATGCTCTGAAAGCAATGGGTGCTCTCTTTATATCTAGTTGAGAGGATCTTTCCATCTCATACGAGATTAAGGAGCTCATCAACTGATCTAATCGAAGAGTAGAGAGGTCTTTAGCTTCCTCTATAGCCGTTTTCTTGGCTTCCCATGATTTGGGTAGAGTGCGCAGAACCTTTCGAACTAGTTCAGAGTTTTGATAGGTTTTGCCCAAATGAGTTAGGGCATCAACTAGAAGGTTGAGTCTCTGGAACATCTGTTCTACAGATTCATCAGCCTTCATAGTGAAGTTTTCGTATTGGTGAATTAAAAAATTCACCTTAGTTTCTCTTATCTGGTCTGTCCCAATGTACATGGTGACAAGTTTATCCCTGATTTCCTTGCCTGAAGTGCAAGTTGAAACTTTGACGAATTCACCTTTTGACATAGCATTGAGCATCAAATACTTTGCCGTTTTAGTGAGTCGTCTGATCTTAAGGTATTCCCGTGTAGGATGACCTTCTCGATCAAATCGTTGGTTCTCTAGTATAGAAGGTGGACCATCTTCTATATAGGATCATAAGTTTTCGTCAATAGCATCAATGAATGCGCTCATTCGAATTTCCCAATAGGCAAAATTCTTACCATCGAAAATGGGAGGATTCCCAACATGTGGTTTAGGCACATTATAGTTTTCAGCCATGTGTTCGATTCGTATAGAGTGTTACACTTCTATAGAACAGAACGTTGACGAAAAGAGAATAGAACCTCAACAAAGAAGCAAGCTTCTGTTGGGTAGAAATCAGTCGTCAAGTCAACAATCAGGCCTCTGTTAAACAGAGCACGAGTGTCAATATGACAAAACTGAGAATTTGCTTTCAGGTGGCAGTTGTTGAATTCTCACAGAGCAGCAAGCTTCTGCAGAACAGAAACAAAATGCCAAATGTGATATTCACAGAGTGTACGCTTCTGTTGAATAGATTCTGATAGAATGTAGAGTTCTACAGAATATTACAATTTAATACTCACAGAGCTTGAAGCTTCTGGAGGATGGAAAAGTTTAGTTCAGTCTCTGTTGAGTAGAACACTTATTCCAGACGTTGTTTTCAAACAGAGCGCAAGCTTCTGTTGACTAGAAAGTAGCTTCTGATAGAGCGTAAGCTTCTACAGAAAAGATACAAATAGTTTCTCACAGAACAAGGTGCTTCTGTGGAACAGGAGTTAAATTCGGATAGAGCGTAAGCTTTTACAGAATAGAACTATGTAGATATTCACAGAGCTTAAAGCTTCTGTGCAGTAGCGGGTTGATTATGATAGAGCGTAGGCTTCTACAGAATGGCAACAAATCGTTTCTCACATAACAAGATGCTTCTGTGGAACAGGAGTTAAATTCGGATAGAGCGTAAGCTTCTACAGAATAGAACTATGTAGATATTCACAGAGCTTAAAGCTTCTGTGCAGTAGCGGGTTGATTCTGATAGAGCGTAGGCTTCTACAGAATAGCAACAATCACAGAGCTAAGAGCTTCTGTGGAGAAGAAAGTGTAGCTGGTAAGAGCTTTTCAAGGATCTACAACAAGCTGTTAAGCCTCTGTTGACACCCGCTCTGATACCAATTGTTACACTAAGAGGGGAGGGGGGTGAATTAGTGTTAATCTCCAAATTCGGATTTTAACGCTTTTTCATTTTACCCCGCAGCAGAAGGAAGTTTCCGTAACACAGAGCCTTAGATAGGTTTCTGTACAACAGAACGTTTGATTGTGTTCGCAAAATGTTTGATTGGACACAAAGCTTTTTATAGTGGTTCGACAAATTGCCTACTCCACTCTTCACCTAAAATACTGGATGGTTATCACTCAAACTCAACGTAGTAACGAATACAATACTTGTAACGAAAACAACTTTCTGTAGTATAGACCAATAGGTTCTATGCAACAGAAGACTGAGTGATGAAGCACAGACCAGAAGGTTCTGTACAATAGAATGTTACGTAGCACAAACCCGAAGGTTCTGTATTATAGTAACTTAGGCTCAATACAAACCAGAAGGTTCTGTATCGTAGAAAGTTTGGCACAACACAGACCAGAGGGTTCTGTGTCGAAGAAATTTAGGCACAACACAGACCGAAGGTTCTGTGTCGAAGAAACTTAGGCACAACACAGACCGAAAGTTCTGTGTCGAAGAACGTTTGGTGCAACACAGACCAGAGGGTTCTGTGTCGAAGAACGTTTGGCACAACACAGACCAGAGGGTTCTGTGTCGAAGAAGGTAAGGCACAACACAGACCAGAAGGTTCTGTATCGAAGAAGGTAACCACAACACTGACCAGAAGGTTCTGTGTCAGATGTGTTAACCTTCTATAGCACAGATCAAGAGATTATGTACTGTAAGCGTCAACCTTCTATAAAACAGATCCAAGGATTCTATATCACAGAAGGTATAGCACAGACCGTAAGGTTCTGTACCAAGAATGTGTCAATCTTTAACAAACCAAAATGGTTTGTATTAGAAGTGACTTGAGATGTGTACAGACCGTAAGGTTCTACACTAAAGTAGATTCAGACCTTAAGGTTCTGCTCTACAGGAGGTTGTACAGATCCGAAGATTCTGCACTACAGGAGGTTGCACGCGTTAACGTGACTAACAAGGTAGCAAGTGCGCAATCCCTCAAGGATAACGACTTCGTGGCGTACCCCACGCGAGTATGTAGCGAACCCTACGCAAGTAGACAACGTTCCCTTTGTCTTAGGGTGGACAACGTATCCTTTGTCCTAGGATGAACAGCGTGCCCTCTGTCCTGGGGTGACAGCCTTCCTTCTGTCCTGAGGTAACAGCCTTCCTCCTGTCCTGAGGTTGAACAGCGTTCCCTCTGTTATGGGGTGACAACCTTCCTCCTGTCCTGAGGTGACAGCCTTCCTTCTATCCTAAGGTGACAACCTTCCTCTTGTCCTGAGGTTTCTGCACACGGAGCTCTACACAACAGAAGCTGGTTAGTCCCTCACCTTCTGTGCTTCCGAGGTTCAGCCCTTCTCTCCGTCCCGCTGCACGTTGCCCACGTACACAAGCTTCCCACAACGTCTCCTGCAGCTTCCAACCGAGTCCCTCGAGCCCCCCGAGTCACTCTCCCAGAAGGTTTCACCAACGATGCAGCTTCCGCCGGTAGTGCTCCTCGTGTGACTAACTCGAACGAATGAAAGAACTAAAGCTCAAGCACACACTCTCTCTAGACAGAATGGGATGGATGGATTAATGTTTTCGTTTTGTGTTTGTAATGGGAGAGGGCGTGGCTATTTATACACAAAATTCTAACAAGAAAATGCAAAAGGAAAAAGATACAAACGTAATCTGCAAAATAAGAAATTAAAGGTTAGTTGACAAAATAATGAAGATTCAATAATATTATGTATGTGCATGTATTCAGTCAGAAAATGAATCAGAATAAGATCATGATATATTTTCCATGAATAGTGCACCACAGAAGGTATTGCAGAAGGTTCTGCTTGATAACCTTCTACAGATGGAAACAATCGTTGATTTGTTTCCAAATGACTTGAAGTCAATTCCATCCTGATAAAAACACATGTGAGAGTGTATCTGGACAGGTGGTGGTGATTTACAATCAAATAATGTTCGTATGTTGATCAAGTAAGCTTACAGAAGCCTGTAGACCAAATAATAGAACATTTCCATATATAGAAGATACATTTCCTTCTACAAGAAATATTATCTCCAATATGATTATTTGAAAATCAAATCATGGTAATCTGATTAGACGAATATCTTAGTCAGATAATATATATTTCGTAATTAAATAATTGATAACTAATTATTTAATTACAACAATGATTCTTACAAAAAGATCCTCATTATGAGAAGCTTCTGTAGAATAGAATGTTTGACCTTCTGTAGTACAGATGGTCCGGTTCATCATCAAAACCGTCCCAACACATCTTTTAAGTTGTTTATGTTTCTATCTTGAGAGGAGACTTTAATCAAGAAAAACTTGATTGAAGTGGTGCAAGAGCACGAGTCATTCTTATGACTGATTGCCCAAATTCTGAATTATTCCATTTGGATCACGGTGTGGGCAAGAATTCTACTACCGGTCTCCTCAATACTGTAGTAGATCGTTTAAAAGTTCTATCGGCACAAATAACGCGGTTATCCAAGCTGGTAGAAAGTTATTCTAAGAAATTAGAAGAACTGACTCCAGTACAAAGTGAATTTGAGGAATATCCTTGAAGGTAAGTCCAATCTCGGATTTACGGCTAGTTCAAAATACTCAAACGAGTATTTGAGGTTGGTGGAACGCCGACGACAAAGACTATCAAGAAAATCTTCTTAAGTTCGATTCCTGACATTTCTAAAGAATATCTAGCATACTGATATTTAACTCTTCAGGGAGTTAAGTGGCTAAGCTAGCCTTCAGTTTTTCTAATTAGTATCAGAGACCGCTTAAGAATAATTTTCTTTATTGTTTTGAAGGACTAAATTAGAAGAAATTAAGTTTTGGGGATAAAAATAAAGAAAGATCATAAAATAAGAAAGAGCGACGGTGGAAGAGGAATTTAGAAAAGAACAACCGTAAAAGAAGAAAAAGTTTTGGGACCGCAGTAAATTGGTAAAATCCTCCGAAGTTAACATTATAAAGATTTAGAGGATGTCCTCGTAGAAATACTTTCTGAAATCATCCACGTGCCGAACCTGCATGCCTATCGACGCGATGATGGTCCCACTTCCGTCCGGCGCTTCTAATATAGCCGTATCCCCGTCGAATTCGTGGTTCCCTGGAGCCATGAACACATCTTTTCCCCATCCGAAATCCTGCCCTTGCATCGACAGGGTCAGCCAGCTGACCACCCCGAAGTTGGGGTTCCCGTAGAATGGCCCATCGTCGCTCCCCGGGGGGTGCAAGTCTTGAAATAGCGACCAGTCGGGTTGTTGCCTGAAGTATTCCGCCATCGACCAAACGTATTCGCTTGTTACCTTATCGATGACCATCCTTATCCTACTGGCTGCGTATCCCAGGGGCTTCGACACCAAATCCCCTGAGTAACTTTTCGCACTCACATCAAGGACTGCATTGCCGAAGTATCCGGGGCGTACTGGGGGTCTCATCTTGTTGCGGAAATCGACGCTGACCAACAAAGTGGTTAGCTGGTCGGGCTCGTGTTTGCGCGCCTTGGTCACGCACCTCCACATATGCCCGGCAACACACTCGTATCGAGTGTAAGGACAACCATTCGTAGGGGGCAGCTGGTTTGCCTTGTTCTTGAGCCGATCCACTTGGGATTTGGTCAGCTTCAGCATGAACAACGTAGTTTCATTTTTCTGTTCTTCCACGCTGTCCGTCTGACCTAACAATAATGGTGGAGGGACGAACTCGGCCACCATTGGACCCTTCAGATATAAACTGTGTAGGCCATTCCTACCGGCAGGAGACGCAAGGACGTCCCTATCAAAGTAGGGAGGTATCTTGAGTGGCTCACCTCGTGCCATCCGTGCCCACTCAGAAACAAAATGTCCCGCGCTCAGGCCATCAACGATTGCGTGCGACATACTATAGCTCAGGGTAAATCCCCCACACTTGAACACGACTACTTTAACCAGCAACAGTGGGAGGTCCCAAATCGGCCTACTATTATCAACCTCCGGCACGAGCCACTTGTACTCCGGACAAGGGGTGCAGTCCCCTAACTGATCGAGTCCACAGTTCGACTTGGCCACGGTGAACTCCACACCGGCCGAGTTACACTCGAGCAGAAGCCGGCTACCTTCTGCCCATCTGAGTCGACCGGCCATGGGGTAAAATGGCACCAAAACCCTGCTTAGGGAATCTGTCAGGCTTTCGATGAGGCCGTCCAAGTCCCGGCTCGGTTTGAAGAAGTAAATGATTGGGACGTGAGTTATGTTGCTGGTTTGATCCCACTCAGACAAGGGCAGATAACCCTTCCATTCCGGGGTTTGAGGCTTCACCAAGAAAGTGGTTTCGCTCCTTATCTCCATCTTCATTTTTCTCTGCAGGACAGACAAAAGTTACAAAAACAAAGAAAACAGCAAAAGGAAAAACCTTGTGATGAACAGCTCCCATCATACATACGAACCGGGTGTAAAAAGCATAGCCAAAATAATTATAATAAAATGAAGATCGACGTGCATGCAAGTCGTACGTGTTACTCAGGGTAGTCCCCAACATTCACGACTTGATCAATCAATCAATCGTTCCGACCAAAGAAATGAAAGGACTCGGAAGAATAGTACACAGTTCGCTGATCGCACCAGAGCTAGGTCTCCGCCCTTCCGCCGCGCTTACGCTTCTCTCCAGCAAAAGGTAGCGACACCGACCACCTAACCACAAAGAATATGTGATGCCTACGCTGTGTCAAATGAAGTTCGTCTTCCTGTTTTTTATAAACGTCTCGGCCACTAACTTTACTTCTCTCACTCCCTGATGCATACTTAATTACGTAAAACAATACAAAAATAATGGTGAAAAGAGATTATAACTCAACGATTACTATATCATCGATTTTTTTTTTCTTTTTCTGATTTATACTAATCTTTTATTCAATTTAAAGGTGATCGGCCATATATGGTTATTATTGTTATTATTTATTTTCAAAAAAGTTCACCGTTCTAACAAGGAAAAAACAGCAAGATCCGAGAAGAATAAGAATTTAGTATTTGGAGGAAAGTTTTTTATTGGCCTTCCATTGGTCGTACGCAGAAAAACATGCAAACATGCAAGTGGAGGAAAATAATTACTCCCCCTCATATACAACAACATGGGCAAGTTCATTCGAAGAACTACTTAAAAAAAAAACATTTGCTTTTTTGAATAAACCCTTTTTTCCATTTATTCAATCAATATATTACATGGTCAACCAATCATCCAAGGTAAAAAGAAGAAAAGGAAAGACTAAATACGTGATTGAAACCGAATCAATGCATTAACATCTAAAAGTTCTTTTATCCCATTCACAGTATACGTGACAACGAACCGAGCCACTAGCGAGTTCGTTCGGTCAAAGTTCGGTCCAAACTCGACTTTGATCGAGCTCGAGTCGAATTTGAGCTGGTTCGCTCATGAAACGAATCGAGGTAGAGCTTTAACACTCATGGTTTGGTGGCCAGCGAGCAGTATAACACTCATGGTTTGGTGGCTAGTGAGCAGTCTAACACTCATGGTTTAACACTCAGGCTTATTCTCACAGTACCGTAAAGCCAAGAAACCCTACTTCTCTCACGATCGGCTTCCTTGCCCTACGCACGATCATCCTACCTTGCCCTCCTCTCCATAACCACCTCTCCTCCATTGTCCTCCACCCCGTTGTTCCGTTCTTTCTCGGCCACGTCTCCGTTGTTTTCACCAATTGAAAATCCGTTTTGTCATCCTGTTGTGTTTCTTGTTGTTTCTTGAGTGATCAGAAGTTAATTATCCCAGGCTTCTATGCCCACATTGTGGTTTAGTTCCAAGACATTGTGAGCATGGGACGATTGTTGGTATGTGACTCATTTTTTTGGTTGTCCACCCGGTATTCGAAGTTTTGCCCCGACGAATGCCGACTCAACCCGAATAGGACACGTGGCTATGGTGGGTGGTTCTTCCAACAGGAGTGACTACTTACTGTATGTTTTGAACCCGATAACTCTTTAAGCGAATCCAAGCTCCTTGTCATTGGAACAACCCCTGGTAACTCAATTTACTATGCGACAATCATGGACTAGTGATTTTCTTTTTGGATTCTTTACGGTGGAAAAATATCGTATTTACCGGCACGTAGTTAGGTGTCAATGGATGATTTTCCTGGCCATCACCTAGCACTGTTATCGTGGAAATATTCTATTGGCGATGCAAACCTTATCTGCAGAACAAATTGATGAGTTGAAACGATTTCTTCTCCTTTTTGTGGCTAATAATGCTAGATAGAGAAACTTTATTCTGTATTTTTGTACCTTTTTTTTCATAGATAAATATTTCATCTACATTGTAAGCTTTATACCGGAAAAGAAGAAAGGCCAATGTAACTACAACAATAAGACCCGAACGTTTTGTCTTTCTTCGCTGTAATCCTGTATTGTTTGTTGCTCTGTTGTGCACTTTCGGATGCGATAGGCCACTGATTATTGTGAGGACTTAGATGGACAGACTTTATTAAATTCATCGAACAGCTTATTTCTTGATGAACAAATAATGCTAATGTGGAACAAGGAGACTATGTTCTGGAAACAGGTAGACAAGAGGAGCTACTGACGCTTTATGGAAAGTAGCGAAAATGGTGTCGCATTATTTAGTATGGAAATACTTTCAATTGTGAGTAACTAAAGAAATTTATAAGTCTTAGAACATGATTATTTACTTATGTACATGTTGATCATTTACTTTTTGAGTTATTCTTTCATGAACAACTCTTAACTACGTTTGCATTAAATTGTCTTGTCCGCTTTGCTAGGATGTCTAATTGAAGATTATTTTTTTGTCTTACATACACAGGTTGATAATTCGTGAAGTTCATTACTTGCACCGGCCATGACTACTACAAGATCTTGGCTTTTTCCTTAGTCCTATAAGGAAGTTATCTGTCTGATGTGCCCCGATGAAAATTTTGTCCATTTTATAATTTAACCATTTTTTTCCTATCACTGTGGTTTTTGCCCATGTTTGATTGGGGATTAAATTGTTGTTATCTATGGCTTTGGTTTTATTAGTTGGGTATCTGGGTATATGGTGTTTTATGCTATTTGTTGTTCCTGATCATAAAGTTTGGTGCTTCTCTTGTTGTTTTCTTGTGGGGTCTTTGTTTCTTTGGCTGTTGTGCGTTTTTTATTTCTCTGTTGATTCTTGTGTTGCGCTTGATCAATAATGTCTTCTAATCTCATATTTTTCCTTTGATTTACGTCTCATGCACCAATCGTAGGGAGTGGTGTTACTAAAAGTAATGCGTACGAAAAGAGCTTCAAATACAAATCGGGGCATTGGAAATGATAGAGATAAATTCAGCAAATGAAACTAATAATGCGACAACGGTACATGTACAAGAAGAGGCGACACTCAAAGCTAATAAAATGAAGAAAACTTCAAAGGTTTGAGCTAACTTTGAAGAAATCTTGGAGAATGGAGCGAAGAAGGCCAAATGCTCTCATAGTCGTCATTCACTAACAATTTTTAAATTAGGGAGCATGTCTCACTTAAAGAGGCATAGAGACAATTGTTTAAAGAGAAAGATGAATTTGAATGAAGCTGAAAGGCAAACGCAATTAAACTTTTCGTCAATCGATGGAGCTACACTTCTATTTTCCGCGTTGCATTCGGAAAAGTTTGACATGGAACAAATGCGGGAGGCAGTTGCACACTAGATTATGATGCATGAACATCCATTTTCCATTTTGGATGAAGAGGAATTCAATATGTTGATGAAGTTAGGTATTCCCGAATGGAAAAAGACTGACATAATTACAGGCAACACTGATTGCAAGAAAGTTTACAAGATTGAAAAGAAGAAGTTGAAGAAGATACTTCAAGGTGTTAGCAAAATCAGTTTGACAACTGATTTGAGAGAATAGTCCCTTTGGATATGTTTTGGGAAAATAGTTTTTTTGGATATATTTAAGAGAATAGTCCTTTTGGAGATGTTTTGGGAGTAAGTTTTTATGGAGATGTTTTGGGAGCATTGTTCTTACACTCAGTTTGTGGATGTGAAGTGGATATGCCGTCAATTGCTTTATTTACACGAGTTATTGGTTCTTTCAGAAAACACATTGCTTTTCGGGCCAATCGAGCCGAGTTCAGGTTTATCTAGTTTGTAATCGAGCCGAATTCGAGCTTTTGAGTCGAATTTAGGCTCGATATTTATTCAAGTCTTTCGACCGGTAATACCCCAAATAAAATTCGGAAAAAAGGAAAATAGAAATTCTCCAATAAATAGAGATTTCAGGGGATATTTCATTATCTCTTTTACACGATTTCTCCAAATTCCCTTTCCAAGAAAAAAAGAGGATATCACCCCAAAAACCTATCAGACAATCCCAGCAATCAAACGTTTTATTTCCTCACAAAGCCAAAGTCTCCAAAAATAAACAATCAATCATACAATCCCCACACGTAAACAAAAAATCAGAGCCAAAAAAACCTCCTTTTCCCCTTTCAGAGGAGCTCTAAAAAAATCTTCTCCTTCCTCAGAGCAAAAGACTCCCGATCCTCTTGCAGACCTTCAGACAATCAGAGATCCTCCCAGAGACGTTCCTCTATCCTCTAGAAAAAAAAAGACCGGAGACCAACTCCTCCATAGGGACACAGACGTCTGAGCCCAAGACGCTCCACCCCTCCGGGAATCGGAGGCCAACTCCTCCTCCCTCTACATACAACCGGAGGCCAACTCCTCCTCCCTCTACATACAATTGGATGCCAACTCCTCCCGAGGTACACACAGAAACCGGAGCCAAGGACTCCCTATCTCCAATGCTGACGAGCCAAAGCCACTCGACCAGCCGACACCCCTCTCTCCGATGACACCGCCTCCAGCCGCAGCCACAACCCAAGCATGGTGCTCCAAGGCAGCCTTCTAACGGAATCCCCGACGTCCTTCTTCTTCCTCGGGCCACCCCGAGGCGAGGCCAACTCCTCGATGAGTTCTTTTCCTTTTTTTCCGAAGCCGCTAGCCATCTCTCATATCTTAAACATGGTTAACGTCGTTCCCTTTCTTCTTTGGTCTACCACCCACACAATGGGGTGAGGAACGAGCCTTTGAACAAGGTCGTGACGGCCGAAGTTACAGACAAGGAACAGCCGGCATGCCACCTTCCTACGGTATTGGATCACGGCGAAAAAAGGTCGTAATCACATAAACTCCTCCCTAACACATTTTCGTACGTCTCTTAAACCTCAAAGCTTTCACAGTAGCTTTGGGGGTCGATTTTACATTCATTTGTGGCACGGAAGTGTCGGGACTTTTCTCGGCGTTCTATTTCAATTGTTTTCTACGGCAACGCCTCCAAAAGCTGGTTTTTTCAAAGAGGTTACGGACGTTTCGAACCTCGAACCCAAAAGGTCAAATGATCTACAATGAGTAATGATTTTGAGGATTTTTTTTTTATTTTTGGTCGATCGAGGATCGGGTTATTCCCCCCGAAACGGCCGCCACTTTCGCTGGCCGCAGCAGGACAGCCTGTTGCATTGTCGTTTCCGGGGAAGTTCCGAGAGATCTAACCGTTGGATCTTGCTCAAATTTTTTGGAGAAAAACTATACTTTAAGACAATTCTATGAATATATATATATGAACCGTTGAAGTTTCTAGTATAATACGAAACAATCTTGCGAACAGACTGTGTACTCAGTAAAGTCTCCTGAGTGTTGCAATCCTTTTCTTTATGTAATAACGGCAGATCCCACCATTGGATCATCGCTAAATTTTTTAGATGTGTTCTTCATTTCATCACGGTGATTTTGACATATTATTCACATTTTTTTCATTTTGAGAATGTAATATTTTCCATTTTTCTTCCCCGAACTTTACCCGACCAAAGTCAGACCGAGTCTACAAAATGGTCTGACCTTTTACACCTGTATATCTTACGATCCAACCGTTGGATCCATGTGAAATTTTACACACATATTCTTCATAGCTTTACATTCTGTGAAGTCCTTTTACACTCTGATCGGATATTCGACGACCAAGATATGATAGGAACAACACCGTTAGATTTTCATAAAATTTTACACGCACACTCCTCATTAAGTTTCAGATCTGTTGGTTGAAATTTCGATGGAATCAGACAATCCAAGCCAAAGTTATAATCCGTTTTCTTAACTGTACGCAATCTGTATTCGTTGTGATTCGTGATTACGTAACTTTTTGTAATATGATTAAATTTACATTGTGTTTGATGAACATGATCATCGTTGATTCATGTAAAACACATGTGAAGTCTTGCGCTCTACTATCTCGCATAACTTATACTTTGCCCTTTTGTCTATGCATGCACAATGGATGCGTAAGTTTCGAAAGCCCAGCCCGAACCTCTTGAAGGGCTCTAGAAGGTGCGTGTACGCGAATCCTTCCGTGTGTAAAACCGTGATGTGAAGACCATCAAGCGGCTCCCACCACATGAGGTACAAAGGGGAGGTGTAGGCCTCCCCCGACAAGATAGAAAATCCACTTGTAACGGGCCGTGGGCCCAAGTGCATAGGCTCACGGTCACCATCCTTCCCCGCCCTCTTTGATCTCAATAATTGTTTGTGCTTGTCCGCATGCCTTAGGACAATAGGTTTATTGTCGCATGTTGTTTGCTATCAACAAATACGATTTCGGGCCCAAAAGCCCGAATCGGGTCCAACGCCCGTAAAACATTGACCTGAGTCCGGAGTCATGCCCGGATCGGGTCCAACACCCGTTAAACAAAAGCAAATCTTTTTGAGCAAACGTCACCTCCTTTTTCGCATGTTAGAATGTAAGTGTTAGTAAATAGGAATCCCTGAATCTTACTCTGGTTTTCCGACTTAAACCAGCTTTTAAAATTAAGTCGGTGGCGACTCCGTATAGTTTACCTAGGTTAAACAACAACCTTTTTACGGAGCCCATTTGGATGAGGAACTAACGACATGGGCCGCTCTCGATTTCTCCCGAAAGTTCCTTCTTTGGATCATGCTCCGCGTTTCGCCCACCACCTCTTAGGAAAACAGAGATGGTCGGCGAGGACCTGAGCAGGCCCAGTTAGGAACCTAGGGAGGGATCACCCAATTCCCTTCCGCAACGTCCGACGCTTGAGTCGTGACGTCGACCGGTTGGGCCTTGAGGAGCGGGCCCAGATCCTCGTGTTGTTCGAACCGCCATGCGCGTGCTAGGTCGGAAGGCGACTCCGCCGGGGAACTCTACATGTGGATTCTTTTCAAACGCTCTTACATTTTCAATCCACATGCGGAGAGGAGTTCTTGTTTGCGCATGTACTTGCCTGGCTCGATGCCCTTTGTTTGCTCTCATGGTTATGTTTGTTTACCGCTTTCCTAGCATGTCTAGGTGAGTCCCTATACTCGGGACTAGGATTTTTAGGGGGTCACCGAACGGCACAGCCTCGCTGCTTTCTGCGGTTAGTAGGTTACGGACCGGGACCCGCCTCTCTTTGTCCGAGGGAGGTCTTAGAAACCTCTTCCGAGTCTAGAATTGATTGCTCACTACAGGTACCAGACGCTGCACTTGCATTTGTTTGTTACTGAGTGGCTACTACATGTGTAGGGACAGGTGTCAGGTACGCTTTTGTTTGCGATAAACTGAAAACTTACATTGCTCATTTTTGCAGTTGGATTAGGCTTATTACAGCGGGCTCCAAGAAACTTCTTTTCTCTTAGACCCCTACTTACTGTTACCGTTTATTGCATTCATACATTTGAGCAACCACATGAGTGTCTGCCTAATTGCAGTTTTCGAATTTACATATCATTTACAGTAATTGTTTCATTGCATTATTGCATTTCATTTGTAATTGCATACATACACGAGTGCGATTAAACAACATCATAAACTTATCATGCATCGATTACATTGTTGCATGATACTAATCCAAACATTCTATCTACTTTCCTTTTGAGGTCTAATTCTCCAACATGGCTCCTTGAACGGGACTAGGGACAAGGCATGACATTACAAATCTACAAGCACAAGAATTCAGCAACGACAACTAAGGCCCAAAGCCAAACATTTGACAACATGAAGACTAAAGTTTTCATTACGGCTACTAAGGTCCAAAGTCGTGCGTCCAACGACATGAGCCAAAGTGTCATCAACGGCTACCAAGATACAAAGCCAAACACGAAGACCAAAGATCACCTAACGGCTACCAAGCAGCTAATGACGAGCCCAAAGAGTCATTCGTAGACATGCTAAGACCGGACGCATCGGGAATATCACGTCCTTACTAATCCAACAACCGCAATAACAAATCCCTACATCATCAGTCACCGCAACTTTGACACCAATGGAGACATCTTTCCGAACTTCTTCCACCGTGGACATGAAGACGATATTCTTCCGCTCATACCTAAGTCATGATTCTCAACATTGGACAATTCAGACAAGGGCAATCCCCAATTTACAACCCAAGCCCCGATCCTCAACAAGAGGCAATCCTCAAGTCTACATCTCAATCCCTTATTATCAATATCCGCCAATCGGGGACAAGTGGCAAATCCTTTGACCGGGAGTGCATTCTAGCACAAGGGGCAAACCCCGCCTTCACAACGACCTCCCGAGATCGGGGCACCTGCAAGCAATCGACCTCACCGTCTCTTAGATAACAGGAACTTGACGAACACTAGATCCAAACCATCCCCACGACCAAAACATGAAGATGGACTAGATCATTCAAGAGACGGCGGATACGTAGCGTGATTGGCATCAGAAGCTCCCATTCGCATTACTCGCCTTCCAACAGCTCAAGACATGTCTGGCGGAGCCACCGATATTCAAACCGCCGACACCGAGTCATCCATTTATCTCACAACAAAGATGAATCATCTGAGGCAACGTTTACATAACAGCTTCCCCCACACCAAAGAACATGCAATCTACCCTAACGATGACGCATACTCGGACTAGGGCAACTCCCATCAAGCTCATCCACGATACCTAAGTGATCAATCCAGTAGAAATTCAATCACTGACTCTCTGGAGCTCGTCCCAAGGAGAATGCCCACCACATGAGAGGCCAGTTACCCGCCCAGACCCACCTCAATGGGCAATCAACAATGCACATCCACGAATAATCGACTTGACTATTAAGGAGACGCTTGCTATCAATCACGCCCTTTCTAGAAAGCAACCACGTTAACGGAAAAAAACTATCACAAGCACTCAATGCAGACACTCTTCAATGTTACTACACATGAAAGGGAGTATTCGTTCCTTGATCAATACTTTCCTATTTGTGAAAATAAGTTACATGAGCTCACTTATTTTAGCCCTTGTCGCATGTTGACGAAGGCGTGGGTGGCAGGGTGGTAAAGTTTCGAGCCAAAGCCTTGAAACAATTTTGAGCTAAAGCTTCGAAATATCCTTCGTTGTCAACAAAACAACCAAACAACATGAAAGGAAGTATTTGTTGCCAAGTTAATACTTTCTTTGCGAAAAAAACATGTTACATGAGCTTACATGTTTCTTGCCCTACGTTCGTCTCATAGGTACAGGATTATCCTAAGCAGACAACAACAGGTGGGGGCAGCAGGGTGGTAAAGCTCCAAGCAATATTGGGGCAAAAATTCAAGCAATCTTGGAGAAATCTTCATTTCCAAGACAACGAATCACATAAAATGGAGTATTCTTTCCTTAACTAATACTTTCTCCGCAAAACAGGTTACACGAGCTTACTTGTTTTGCCCTTCGGCTTGTCTTATAGGTACGTGAACATCCTAGGCAGACGACAAAGGCGAGGGTGGTAGGGTGGAAACGTTTCGAGCCAAAGTTTCGAAACAACCTTCGTTGGTAAAACAATGACGACGACAACACGAGAACAATCCTATGACAAATCTCCGAGCGATCCTGGGGCAAATCCCCGACCGATCCTGGGGCAAATCTCCGAGTGATCATGGACATATCTCCGAGCGATTTTGGGGCATATCTCCAAGCTATCCTGGGACGAGATTGAGCAATCTTGGATAACTCTCAGTTGACAAAATAGCGAATAACATGAAAGGGAGTATATGTTCCTTAACAAAGGCTTTCTTTGCAAAACAAGTTACATGAACTTACTTGTTTTGCCATTCGGCTTGTCTCATGGGCACGTAAACAACCTAGGCAGACGAGAAGGCGAATGCGGCCAGTTAGAAAATTTTCGAGCTAAAATCTTGAAACAGCCTTCGTTGTCAAAACAACGACATACATGAAGGGAGTATTCGTTCCTTGATCAATACTTCTCTATGAAAACAGGTCACCTAATCTCACTTGTTTTTGTCCTTGGTACATGAAGATACAACAACATCCTATCATGCCAATCAAGACAACCTTCGAATTAAAACTTCGAAACAACACTCATGATCAACAAGACAACAAATTACATGAAAATACATTAGCGTTCTAAGCAGACAATAAAGACAAACGATGAAATTTAAACCAATGCTTCAGAACAATCTTCGTCAGTAACTTCTTTATATCCCCAGGGAGTCAACTAGGGCAAAGAACACTGACAATAAACATGAAAAGGGAGTATCACACAATTATTACTCTCTTCATCAAGCTAAATGAAATTACATGAGCCGATTTCATTTACGTCTTTTGTCTCGTGGGCAGGTACAAGATCTCCTCACACGAATGGTGCAAAACCCCTCTGGCAAAGGCGAGGGTGGCAGGGTGGAAAAGCTTCGAGCCAAAATCTTGTTGCAGTTTCTTCAATCCTTCGATTTCATTGGACGAAGATGCAATGATGAAACGAAAAAGGGAAGTACGAAAACTCTACTTCGCCTTTCTTGTAAATGAAGTTACATGAGCAAATTTCATTTATATTCTAAGAGAAAGCAAGTCACACAACTAATTTGTTTTCTCGTCATCTGTTTGATATGTACATGAGCAACCTTATACAACAGACACAAGCCAAAAGTAACATTTTCGTCAACCCTTTGATTCCTGTGGACAAAGATGCACTGACGAATATCCACGAAAGGGAAGTACCAAAAACTCTACTTTGCCTTTCTTACAAACGAAGTTACATAAGCAAACTTCGTTCTTACTCTGAAGAAACAAGTCACATAAACTTACTTGTTTGATAGGTACATGAGTATCCTTATACAACAGATACAAGAACAGAGTAGTCATTTCGTCAATCCTTCGATTTCCACGGACGAAGATGCAAGGACGAAATCACTTGAAAGGGAAGTATCAAAGCTCTACTTCACCTTTCTTACAAACGAAATTACATGATCAAATTTCGTTTATGCTATAAAAGAAGCAAGTCGCAAGAACTCACTTGTTTTCTAGCCATCTGTTTGATAGGTACATGAACAACCTTACACAACGAACACGAGGCAAGAGCAACATCTCGTCAATCCTTTGATTCCATTGGACAAAGATGCAATGACGAAAAGACATGAAAGGGGGTATTAAATCCAATTTTAATACTTCTTCTAGAAAAAACAAGTTACAAGAGCTCACTTGTGTTTCCGCCCTTTGGCGAGTGCAGATATATGAACATCCTTGCATTACGAACAAAGGCGCGGGCGGTTGGGTGGAAATTTCGAATCAAAATTCGAGATTGCCTTTGTTTATCGCCAAGGATGATTACATTAATTCAATTCTCACACTTTCTCTATGAAACAAGTTACAAGAGCTCACTTGTGTTTCCGCCCTTTGGCGAGTGTAGTATAGGTACATGAGCATCTTACATTACAGACAAAGGCGCGGGCGGTGGTTAGGTGGAAAATTTCGAACCAAGGGTTCGAAATTGCCTTTGTCGTCACTAAAGATGACCATACCAAAAGAGAGTATCATCTACATTGCTCTTTAGCAAAATTTCTTATCATTCCCCAGATAGAGTCACACCTCCATTTCCCCAGTTAGAGCCATGCTTCCATTTCCCCACATTGGAGTCTGTTACACCGCATACAAGCATATTCTTCTAGAACGACCATCAAGATGGACATATCCATCTCATCTCTCCAGCGGATACTCAACTTTATTATAATCTCCCCAAGCGAGAGTTTAAGTACATGAGCTAACTTCGTCTCCGTTCGTTATCAACTGTGTAGGCACATGAACATCCCCACAGTATGGTACAAACTCCAAGGCAACGGCGAGGGTGGTCGGGTGGAAGCCGTTTTCGACCCTAACCTCGAAGAAGCTAATGGGGGCATAAGAATACATGCACCTTCCCTACAAAACTTGAACATGTTCAAACTCTAAAGATGTTTGTTTACCCAAAGGTATGCATTTCCTAAGCATTTCCATGATCATTTACCATATTATAAAGATACTTCTGGGCCAGAATTGGAGAAGGCAAACATACTCCCAAACATCCACCCTAGAGAGACGAGTGTAAACACCGAGAGGATTCATACAAATAAGCGTCCGGACAGACAAAGAATCCTTTGACAAACGATGCTCAGACTGGGATGAGATCGACAATTCATTCTCTACCCTAAACACAAAACATTAACCATTGCTAGCCCTTCCGAGCCAAAGTCGAAGTTTCTATATACACTACTCCCTCTGAGTCTAAGGACCGCCTCACACTAAGGTAAATAGAGATCATGTAGTCAGAAACCGGGAGTAGCGGACCACAGAGGTGACACTTCCTCAAGGTTCAAGCAAAGAGGCACCATCAACGGACGTGCACTCCAGTCGAGTCGCTCCCAAGGACAGAGCATCTTCAAACAATTTCATAAGGAGTCCAAAGCATCTCCCATGAAATCAATGAGAGAAAGAAAATGGGGCAAATCCCTATAGTTTAGTAAAGAAAAAGCAGAGTTAGCGCAAAGACCATAGTCTTTAAAAAAGCAAAGCGCAGAATCAAAATAACAAAATAAAGTACCATGGCAGACATAGACGGTCGCAAGAGCAAGTGTTTTCTACATATGAGGAAGCAAAACATCTCTAAAGCGGATCATTGGCAATCACTAGTAAAAACATCTCTCAAGCAAATCAAGGAGAAAAGCATCCTCAAAGTGGATCATCAAATGTCACCAGTGAAACCTTCATTAATCCCCAACGGAGTGTTTTAGCTGGCATGCCGTCTGGAAGGTGGAGAATTCGCTTGGACGGTGAAACTTCTGTGGTCCAACGGATCCCGATGAGATCCATAGATTCGAATTTAGAAAAGCCACAATACAACCCACACAAAGACTCCTTCGGCTGGTACATGAGCATCCAAGTCAAGGGAATTCTAAAATCCAAATGTGACAAGTTTCATAAGTAAGAGCGAGCTGAGATAAAAGTCAGAAGTCATTCTCTGTTCTCGCTCAGAAGTGATCATAATAAGCTTCATCAAAATAACTCATGACATACATGGGTGTTGTGATCACACATATTTCATTACTCCCGTATTTCACGGGATCTCATTAATTACTAACAGTTTTTTTATATAGATCCCAAAGTACTAGTCTATCAAGAATACCCTGAATCCACAATTTGGGGTATTAAAGAAGTCTTTACGAGAAAATCTTCTCCAAATTCCCTCGCAAAGAGGGGCAACTGTAATACCCCAAATAAAATTCGGAAAAAAGGAAAATAGAAATTCTCCAATCAATAGAGATTTCAAGGGATATTTCATTATCTCTTTTACACGATTTCTCCAAATTCCCTTTCAAAAAAAAAAGAGGATATCACCCCAAAAACCTATCAGATGATCCCAGCAATCAGACGTTTTATTTCCTCACAGAGCCAAAGTCTCCAAAAATAAACAATCAATCATACAATCCCCACACGTAAACAAAAAATCAGAGATTCCATCAGAGCAAAAAAAAAATCTCCTTTTCCCCTTTCAGAAGATCTCTAAAAAAATCTTCTCCTTCCTCATAGCAAAAGACTCCCGATCCTCTTGGAGACCTTCAGACAATCAGACATCCTCCCAAAGACGTTCTTCTACCATCTATAAAGAAAAAAAGATCGAAGGCCAACTCCTCCAGAGAGACACAGACGTCTAAGCCCAAGATGCTCCACCCCTCCAAGAATCGGAGGCAAACTCCTCCTCCCTCTACATACAACCGAAGGCCAACTCCTCCTCCCTCCACATACAATTGGAAGCCAACTCCTCCCGAGGTACACACAGAAACCGGAGCCAGTACTGACGTGCGAAAGCCACTCGACCAGCCGACACCCTTCTCTCCGACGACACCGCCTCCAGCCCCAGCCACAACCCAAGCATGGTGCTCCAAGGCAGCCTTCTAACGGACTCCCCGATGTCCTTCTTCTTCCTCGGGCCACCCCCAGGCGAGGCCAACACCTCGGAGAGTTCTTTTCCTTTTTTTCCGAAGCCCCTAGCCATCTCTCATATCTTAAACATGGCTAACGCCATTCCCTTTCTTCTTTGGCCTACCACCCACACAATGGGGTGAGGAACGAGCCTTCGGACAAGGTCGTGACGACCGAAGTTACAGACAAGGTACCGAGGGAGTTATTGCCCACACGGGAAATATTGCCCACATCTTCCTGGATTTCGGTTTGGGACTTATTATGTCCCGCGCTATTATGGTCAATGATAGCCTGTATGTGACTCAGTTCCATGATACTCCTAAATACTCAGTTCGTCGCCTGAATTACTGTTCAGTGGATTGCCCAGGATGTAAACAGCTGAAGCTCTAGCTAGCCATGTGATGCAAGTGAATTTGGACGAAATGCCCTTCACCAATATCAGGAAGATTTATTTCTGTCCATATTGCTGCCAAGGTCGCTGACAAGTTGTATGCACTCGGTAAGTGTGCTCTGATCAGCAAAGTGGATGCCCAATAATCGTCTATTTTGTTCAAGTGGACGGCTGACTCTCTCACTCTCTCTTGTTGGTCTTTAGGTCTGGCTTCTGGGCTTCATCGTCCCGACAATCTCATCCAATTTGCAGAAAACTGCATTGGCAGTCCTGTGTATCGCAGCTACCGCTGAAGACCGCGACCCAACCCGATCGGCCCTCCTACCTTCTCTCTAGGATTGGATCATTGTTGCAGCCAGTGGTGGAATGCAATTTCTTTGTTCATATTGTTATTCTTTTAAGCAATAGGCTTGTACTTGGAATTTCCTATGGAGCAAGTCCTTCTCACGCACATTCATCCACCCATCAACGCGATTCCGATGATGATGGTCATTCATTTTCACATTTTCTTGTTATAAATCTCTTCATGCGGAAGACAGAAAATGACTTGCCATTCTTGGACAGAGATTTGGAGAAGCAATAAAGAAGTCGCGAAATAAAACAGAAACAAGAGATGCTTTCACTAGCAGACCAAAAGTTAACAACCTCTAAAGATTGAAAATCACCAAAATAGCCCAAATTATCCGGACCTCATAGGCTCTACAATTAAGAGGACCATAAGAATCCCATCCAGAGATAATGCCAGAGGCTAAGATACCACAACGGGAAATCCATATCCATAGTAGAATACACGTTCCTAATACCAAAGCAAACCAACCCTCCTTACATTTGGGTCACCATGACCTCAAACACGAAGGTATTGCATTTTCAACCGATCACAATATATATGCAAAGTTCCAGTGTCGAGCAAGCAAAAGGAGAAGGAAAAGGCAAGCCAGTCTTATACAAGAACAGAGCCGGAAGCCTTTTTTATTCCAAGATGACTAGAGGCCCTGCTCGATCAAGTAGTCGCCTAGCCTCTCAACAATCATGTTGCATTGCCCTGGAGTCATGGGCTTGTCGTAGATACCAATGATCAGGGCTTGATTTGTTTTCTTAACAGTCACACCTCCTGGTCCCTGCGGCATTTGGAAGGTTGACAAAGATGTCAACAGCAATCTGTATAAAAACAGTGACGTGAAGACAAAGGCAGCGAAATCAGGAAAACATATAGTACTTCCATAAGATTTTGATTGCGTAGTGTAGTTTCATCAGTTCAAGGAAAACAGAGCAACAGCCTAAAATCCCAATGTAAAAAGGAGAGCATGGTTTCAGGATTATTAGCTATTCCATACGCAAATGAAGGACATTAAAATGATTATGAAATCGAAAGCCACCTTCTTCCCACGAATGACAGCACCTGGTTCACCCTGGATCACCATGTACTTGGTGCCCCCCAGGTAGAGACCAGTTGGGACCAGAGTACCGGGCTCATCAAAGTCGCGCATGATTGCGGAAATCTCTTCCAGCTTGAACTGAAAGCACGTTCGTAGCATTCAATGGTCAGCTGACTCGACCGCAATTGGCAACTAACTAGGTAACACAAACACGCGAATTTGAACCGAAAATGCAAGCAATACGAGGGCAGGGGAAGAAATCAAACAACGAGTGGAGGAATCACAGGCCAAACATCAGGGATTAAGCCAGGGGTGGTTAAAGACCAACTCAATCAGTATCCCCAAAAGAAACCCTAGGATTGTAACACAAATGAACAGAGAACCGAGATCGAAATCCAACGGTCACACGCCAGAGAGAGAGGAAAAGCGGATGGTAATGGAAGAGGACCGGGGGAAAGGATGAGGACTGAGCCCAGACGGTGGAGTCATAGCCGATGATGGCTGCGGAGCTGAGGTAGTTGCCCTCGATCTCGCACATCAAGTGCTCGTCCACGTACACCTGCCACGACATCCTTCCCTCACCTCCGAGATCTCATCTTGCCCGAGTAATTCAGCCTCCGAGGGCTTACCTGAGTGAAGCCATCCGATGGTATCGTGGCAGTCAACATGGAATGTGCCTCTCCGTTGGGGTGACTTTGGCCTCAACCTCGACCTTTTCCTCATCCTTAACCTCAGCCTCGGTTGGCATGAATCATATTGACGTGCCCTATAGTTGCTTGTTCGCATTCGTACATATGAATCTCCTCCTCCTGGTCAGTCAGTGGTGAGAAAGAATTGGGTGTAGTTAATGTGTTCCGGTAGAGGATTGCTCTTGACGTCCGGGTGTTGTGGTTAGTGCGGCGAATGTGATGATGTCATCGTCCAATAGGTTTTGGATTTTGAACCGAAGGACAATACAGTTCTTGGCGTCATGCCTCGCTGCCTCAGAATGGTATTACCAGATTGTCCTAAGGTTATAGCCGAACGATGAGGGGTTCGTTGCTTTGAGTTCCACAGGCTTGACAAAGCCCATGTCCCTCAATCGGGTGAACATGATATCCAACAGGTCAGGGATCGGCGTCAAGTCCTCCGATCTCTGTCGAGGACGTTCTTACCGAGTAGGCCTTGGCTACTGATGCATTACTATTAGTGCGGGTGCTCTGGGGTGGGCAACGACTAGTGTTGGGGGCTTGGCGGTTGCAGCGACGTATGACCTTAGCGCATATGAAGTTGGTGGAAGTGTTGTCCTCATGGATTGCCTACTATGTTCGGTGGTTGCAATGAGCTCCTTGGGCTTTGGCCTTACAGTTGGTTTAGGTAGTGCGGTCGAAATGAGACCATCACGGCTCGCTTCATCAAGCTGGTCGAAGGTAATGACAGCTTGGGAGAATGTTAGTGGTGCCCGTCCACCGATCAGGAACAACCCATATTCCCATGGTAGCAACATCAACAATTCAATGACGAGATCTCGCTCTTGCATGGCAGGCTTGATCTGTGCAGCCACCTGACGGAAGCTGTGGGCGAAGGTCTTGACCGAATCTCCACGGAATCTCTGTAGCTTGCGGAGATCAGAAAGTGTCGGCGCCATCTCGACATTAAAACTGTAATGGTTGAGGAAGTCAAGTGCCAGCTCCTTGAAAGTTGTATACTCCCTCACGTTCTTGGAGCAGTACTACTGAAGTGTTGGCTCCGCCAGGCTTTCTTGGAATATGGAGATGCGGAGCTTGTCATCCGTAGGATAGACTGGCATCTTATAGTAGAAATGCTTAAGATGCAATTCAGCGCAGCTCGTGTCCTTAAATTTCTCAAATTCTGGGAGTTTGAACTTCGGCGGCATTTGAAAATGTGGGACTTGGAAGTCATTGTACACTCAGGTACGTGCGTGGTACCCATGGAGGGCAATGATGTACTCCTCGCAAGATGCTTAGCCTCGGCCTCCTACATTGTTGAAATCTTCACCTCGAGTCTTGCCTCGAAGGCACTTGCTTCTCTCTTTTTCCCTAACAGCTCGTCCACAATGGTCGCATTGCGAGTTCTGGGACTGAGTGGGGTTGGCTCTTCATGTGGGGCCAAGGGAGTTGCACTTGGTTTTGGCACCCCAAAGTTGGGAGTTGGGATGCCAATGGGAAGTAAGGAGTTGGCATTTCTTCTGACAATGAGGTCTGAGCGTGGGGAGTTGGCTAGAACTCTACGGGAATGTAGGGGGTTGGCCTGGGAGCTAGCGATTGTCGATAGTAGGGCGGCATATATGGCTGCGCCACAATTGTGAGAGGAGGTGGCACGCGCATATATGGGTTGTACAGGGAGGCTATGCTGGTGGAGGCAGTTGATCCGGATGTGTCCGAATTATGGAGTGGAGGGATGCCTGAAGAAATACCGTATCCGGGTTGATGGTAGGGATAGTACGGAGGCATCAGGATCGCTTGTGCAGCATATCTATGTATGACTGGAGGCAGGTGAGGATTTTGGGAGACAACAGGTGCAGGTGTCGCTGCAAGCTGTCGTTGGAGGAGGTATGCCATCATAGTCTTCAGGGAAGACAGCTCGATCGTGAGTGACACTACCTTTCCGCCGAGAGAAGTGTTGTAGGCTCCTTGGGCCGATGTATGCGTGGCTGAATTGTATGTCACGGTGATCGGGGACGCCGTTGACCTTTGGGTGGCTGGCAAGGTGGAGGCTGCCAACGATGGGATGTAGATCAGAGACATGCCTCCTGTTGAAGATTGCCCGCTAGTGATGACCGGGGCTTGTGAGAATAATGGAAGGAATGTTGACGCCTCCAAGGAGAATGTTGCCGTCAGGGCTGAGGGGGTTTCGACCGCGATCGGAGGTGAAATGGCGATTGCGACTTCTAGAGGGGGCTCGCCCTCAAGGAGAGCAGTTGAAGAGTCAACAGCAAGGCCTCGGGAGGCGTCTGTCATGACCTTTCGAATAGATCGTTACTTTTTTGCTCTCCTGAAGGGAGCAATTGCTCAATACCTTTTTCTGTAAAAAGAACTACGTTAGCATCAAACAGAATGTTCTTGGTGCATGATATGTGGTGATGCATGACTATTCCTAGTGTGGGGATTGGATTGCAATTACAGATGATTCAATCCAAGGGAGGAATAGAGAGTTAGTACTCATTAATTAAGCTGATTCAACATAGTACAGGCTCGCAAGCCCGAAAATGAATAGCGGGAGCACACAGGCTCTAGTTGTCATTCATATTCCCAATTGTGGTCTCGCTCGATGCGGAAGCGCCTGATGCGGGCATCTTCAAAATCCCACTTGAACGACTAATATGATTAAAGGTTGTTATTGTAAATCGTCAGACACTTACGCGGGTGAATGCAGATGAATACAGTAAGGCAATAAAGAGGGGAGTAAGGAAAGGAGAAAGAGAGTTGCGAAAACCCCCCACAACCAACCCAAACCGCTGTAAAATTAGCAACGTTAGTTTTCACAGTTTATTGCAAACGTAGCGTACCGACACATGTCCCTGCACATGTGATAAACACTTAGTAAAAGACAAATGCGCGTGCGGCGTCAGGTACCTGTAGTGGAAAATCAAATTCTAGACTCAGTTGAATGCTTCTCAAACCACTCTCGGACAAAGGGAGGTGGATCCCTCCTCATAATGTTAAATGGAAACAAGCCACAATGCCGTGGTATATAATAATCCTCTAAAATCCTATTCTCTGGCATAGGGACACACCCACACATGTCTAGGAAAGTGGTAAATAAACACAAACATGAGAGCCTACACGCGTGCCCTCCGGTCAAGCGCGCGCACGGTGGTCCGGACGACAAGAGGATTCTGGCCCGCTCCCCCTGGTGCCTTCCGATCGACGCCATGACTCGAACGATAAGGTGCTGCGAAGGAAACCGGGATCGATCCTCCCCTGATTCCTAATCAGATCTATAAGACCCCTCGCTGATCGTCTCCATGCTCATTATGAGGCGATGGGCGAAAGGCGAAGCATTATCCGCAAAAGCAAATTTTTGGAGGATCGAGAGCGGCTTGTGTCGTCTTCCCTCATCAATGATGGCTCCGTAATAATGATTGTTGTCGACGTTGTCACCGTCCAAAGGGCCTGCAGCTGCTGCTACGAGAGGCGTGGCCTCCTGTCGTTAGGGGTGAGACGCTTTGCCAAGGTGGAGGTTGCTCCGTCGTTGACACTGGCATGTTTCCTCATCATGGCCGGGTAGTTGGGCTGAGCTAATCTAAAGGGGGTCTCTGCTAGTGGTTAGCTTACCTTGCTGGGGAAACACAGGAGAAGGGAGCTGGTTGTGGGTGGAGAAGGCAAGAAGATGAAGATTGGGGAAGAGGGTCCAGGGGGAGAAGTGGTTATAAGTGATTGATTAAAAAGAACGATGAAAAGGAGGAGGCTGAGGTTCGGGGCAGAGTTTTCGAGGGGGGCGGACGAGAAAGTAAGAGGCGGTGAGGAGCGGCGTTGTCCGTATGATTTCTATGTTGTCCGTATGATTTCTTCCCCTCATAATCAGGCACCGACTGGGTGAGTTTGTCCACGTGGTCCACCAGGAGAAAATATATGCAAGAACATATAATACTTCGATGAGCGCTCTACCATTTTAATTCATTCAATTTACAACCAAAGGGAAGCATGTGTCCTACGGGATGTCCTCGTAGAAGTACTTTCTGAAGTCATCCACGTGCCGAACCTGCAGGACTAGCGACGCGATGATCCCGCTTCCGTCCGGCATTTCGAACATGACCGAATCCCCGTCGTAGTCGTGGATCCCTGGTGCAATGAACGCAACCTTTCCCCATCCGAAGTCCTCCCCGTACATAGGCAGGGTCAGCCAGCTGGTCCCCCCGAAGTTGGGGTTCCCGTAGAACAGCCCATCCTCGCTCCCCGAGGGGTGCAAGTCTTGAAATAGCGACCAGTCCGGTTGTTGCCTGAAGTACTCCGCCAGCGACCAAACGTGTTCCCTTGTTACCTTATCGATGGCCATCCTTATCCTGCTGGCTGCGTACCCCAGGGGCTTCGACACCAAATCCCCTGAGTAACTTGTCGCAGCCACATCAAGGACCGCATTGCCGAAGTATCCCGGGCGTACTGGGGGTATCATCTTGTTGCGGAAATCGACGCAGACAAAAAAAGAAGTTTGCTGGTCGGGCTCGTGTTTGCGCGCCTTGGTCACGCACCTCCACATATGCCCAGCGACACACTCGTACCGAGAGTAAGGACGGCCATTCCTAGGGGGCTGGTTTGCGTTGTTCTTAAGCCGATCCACTTGGGATTTGGTCAGCTTCATCATGAACGACATAGTTTCATTTTCCTGTTCTTCCACGCCATCCGTCCGACCTAACAATACCGGTGGAGGGACGAACTCCACTAGTCGACCCTTTAGACTCGTACTGGCAGGAGAAGCAAGGACGTCCCTATCAAAGTAGGGAGGTATCTTGAGCGGCTCGCCACGTGCCATCCGTGCCCACTCAGAAACAAAATGCATTGCGCTCTGGCCATCGCCAATCGCATGCGACATACTATAGGTCAGGGTAAATCCCCCACACTTGAACATGACGACTTTAACCAGAAACAGTGGGAGCTCCCAAATCGGCTTACTATAATCAACCTCCGGCACGAGCCACTCGTACTCCGGACAAGGGGTGAAGTCCCCTAACTGATCAAGTCCACAGTTCAACTTGGCCGCGGTGAACTCCACACCGGCGGAGTTACACTCGAGCAGAAGCCGGCTACCTTCTGTCCATCTGAGTCGACCGGCCACGGGGTAAAACGGCACCAAAACCCTGCTTAGGGAGTCTGTCAGGCTTTCGATGAGGCCGTCCAAGTCCCGGCTCGGTTTAAAGAAGTAAATGGCGGAGGCGTGAGTTATGTCGCTGGTTTGATCCCATTCGGACAAGGGCAGGTAGCCCTTGGATTCCTGGTCTAGAGGCTTCACCATGAATGTGGTTTTGCTCATTATCTCCATCTTCATGTTTCTCTGCAGGAGGACAGACAAAAGTTACGAAAACTAAGAAAACAGCAAAATGCAAAACCTTGTGATGAACAACTCCCATCATGCATATGAATCCGTACAATAAATTATAATAAAATGGAGATCTACGTGCATGCAAGTCGTACGTATTATTCAGGGTAGTCCCCGACATTCACGACTTGATCAAATCAATCAATCGCTCCGACCAAAGAAATGAATGGACTCGGAATAATAAGTTACACAGTTCGTGATCGCACCGGAGCTCGGTCCCCGCCTTCCTTTAGTCCCTCTAACGCTTCCCAGCGACACCGACCACCAAACCACAAAGAATAAGCGTGATGCCCTCCCAACTCGGTTTTCTGGATACAGTGGACAACAAATGAAATCCGTCGTCCTCTTTTTATACAGTTTTGTCATGCTATTTTTAAGGACGGACACATTTAAAGGTGATCGGCCATATATGGCATTATCCTTATTATTTATTTTAAAAAATAAATGTTCTAACACTTTTAAAAAGGGAAAAAGGTGAGAAACTTTTATTACTCTTCCATATTTATGGTGGATATAAAAGCAAAAATTTAATTCTAAATAAATAGTTGATCTATATCAAGACAAATGACTGGGGGCAGATACAACAAACCAACCGTTGTAAAAAGAAGAAAAAGGAAATAATAAATACATTATTGAAACCGAATTCATCATTAACATCTAAAAAGTTCTTTTTATATTTTGTGTTTGATTGTTCTTGTTCTTTGCCAGATGAATCTCATAGAGGTGGAAACAAAAGAACCCAGTTAATGAGTGATAATTCCTGCCAGGTGCTAAGCAAGTCTAATATTTGCCCCCCTCTCTCTCCAGAGTTTTGTTTATTAGATATTGTTTGTATTGTTTGATGATAAGTTCGTACAAAGCCTAGACCTTCTACGACATGCAGGAAGTTGAAAAATATTTTAGAGAAGTTGTACTTAATAGGAATCTTCCATGAGTATACAATTTCCTCAAAGGAAATAATCAAAGTTGCGAAAAATATGTTTGCAACCTTAAATGATCGAGTTCAATCATTTTTAGTATGGAAATAATTTCCACATTTAGATAATTATTATTTAATTATTAATCAAGTTAAAAAAAGGAATATTTCAAAACAATTATCATCATCTATCTAGATAATTGTTAATCTAATTTGGGCCACGATCCGTTATATGTAGATAATAGAAAGATCGGGAGGCTTACATCTTCCCTCATATATCTAAGGCCTAACAGTATTGTTATTCATCGATAAGGGTACTAGGGGTGAGCATAATTTCAAAGACCTTAAAATTTTAGATTCCGATCTCGATCCCGAATTTAAAATTCGGTATTTCGGTAAATTAACGAATTTTAATTCGATATTTCGGCAAATACCAAATTACCGAATTTTTTCAATAAGCCATGCCACAATTGCAATATACACAAAGAGATGAGATGAACAGTTATAAATGCAGAAAATTGCAGTAATGCAACCAAGTAAACCCAGGATCAACAATATTCAGATCTCCATTAAACAACGATAAGACGACATTGAGTCCACGTTTAGAACAAGAAAAATAGAGTTTATCTGCTTCCACTAATACTTCATCCAAAATAGTTGGTTTTGACACTTCAATTCGACAATGATAGGCAAAAATTCATATTCGATGCTCTGGACAAACAAAAATCACAGGCTATTTTCTTCATGTGCATCCATCAAGCGATGTTGTAGCAGATAAACAACGTTAGCAAGAGGTATAAAAATATGAACAGTTCAACAGGCATGCCCGAGATGGATACCGCGATGTTGATACCCGCACCACTTATGTGTTGAGCGGTTTAGCTTAACTGAACCGAAATGAGCAACTCTTTTGAGCTTTGAAACGATATTAAATTTTATTACTCGATTAAGTTTCCTTGTCCGCTTCCCTTCATCGATTTCTAAAAATGGTTCATGGTTTAACGCCGGGTAATAATAAAATAATCTCCGACAAGGGGCCAAATCGCTCACCCGATGTGCTTAAACTAAGCGAAACCTTAGGAGAACTCGTCGACCTTAGGCTGGAATGTTGTGTCGCGAGGTGCCGCAACAAGAACCACGACGACCAGAAAGATCGTACCTCTGGTACTGCAGAAAGGGAGAAAAGGAATGCCCCTTAGGGAAGGAACGTTGCAACGGTCAAACCTAATCGACAGAAGAAAGAACAACAGAAGAATCAACTACCTTGCTTTAATCAGCCAACCTCGTGGGGAGAAGTTAAGTGGTTGTATACCGACTCCAACCTCTCTTTTTTGAGTCACGTGGTCTTTGAAATTAATTTCCCAAATGGCAGGGGCAATCACAATGGAACCCTGAGACATGTCAAAAAAGGAGGAGGTCGGGTGGAGGCTGAGTGGTGGGGGCTGGCGGCGGAGGCGGAGGCTGCGACAAAGGAGGAGGAGGCGGTGGCGGCAGAAGCGGAGGAAGAGGCAGGGGGTTTCGGACGGCGACAACGGGTGGGTAAGGAACTCGTGATTTGGACGCCCCTTGCTTCCATATGGGTTGACAGGTAATTGTAAGGAGTTCGGCTTATTAGATTTTTGTTAAATGGGGCCCAAATTACGTTAGTCCTATAAAAATTCGGTATTCGGTAAATGTCGAAATTTATTTTTCCAATACCGATTCTAATACCAAATACCGTTTTAACAAAAACGTACTCCCAATCCCGATCTCAAATACCGAAATACCGATCCCGAATTCCCGAAATTTTAAAAATTCGGGATTGAAATCGGTATACCGAAATTTTTGCTCTCCCCTAAAGGATACCGTGAGTTGGGTTATATAAAATAGTCCTCCATGGTTTGAAACCCCATACACAATCTATTCTTGTTGTCTTTGAGGAAAATGTCAGACGGGTTTTGTGTACAGCAAAAGATCGATATGCATAATTTAGAGAAAAATTTTAACAATAATCAAAGAATCTAAAAAAATCATGAAATTTTAAAGACATGGTTTTAACGTATATAAAATGAATGTCGTGAAAAAGGCATAAATGGACAAGCCCAAGTGAGTATAAATTTCAAAGAAATTGGATGGGCTCAAAACGCAGTACGATTGCAGACCTTTTAAAAAACATTTCATAACTTTCAAACCATAAGTTAAAAAATAACAAAATCAAGACATGATGAAGCATAATTTAAAAGAAAGACATCCATAAAATTTAACAAATGAGCTGACACAAATAAAATGACGACTTATTTACTTAGCCCAAATCAACTAAAGAATCAAAATATGTACTGAAATATTTTCATGTATATCTCAAAGTACAAAAGCTCAATTTATGTAAAGTAAAATTTCACCCATTTCTAATCATGTCATAAATTTGAAGTTAAAAATTAAAGATTTTTGGACATACGTGGAATTTAAAATGAAATTTGAAACTGAAAACACAACAGAAACAATATCAATGTTTGAAAAATCATAACTTTTGATTTAAAAATGCAACTTAAGTGCATAATATATCAAAAGAAATCTTATTAAAACTTTAGTTTCTAATAAAAAATAGTTGTGTAGTTAAAATACATTCAGAAGAGTAAAAACAAATAGGATCAAACACGTGTTTTTTTGTAATTTGCTATTCCGGCATGCATATTTGTCAAAAACAGGTCAAAACTCGACCAAAGTATATCAAAGTTTATCACGATCATGTTAATAGGATAAGAGATCAATACAACATGATTTTGTATCTATACGACATTGGATGAGAAAGCTATGGGTACCCCCTTACATTTCTATCCGATATTACGATGCTCCCTTCGTGCTCGATTTCGTATTTACACATCACATGTGACAAGTTCAAAAAAATATGAAAGGCGGTCAATCATACTTTAAAGTAACAGAGATGTATGAGTATGAGAAATATGATTGAAAACTCATCGAGCGGTTGCGTCACCCTAAGATAGCCCGGGGAGGAAGAGGGTCGTCACGGAGTCCGTGAAAGCCTTAGAGTCGGTCCTTGTGCACCTTGGGTTATGGCTATGGCAGGAAGGGCTCGTTGAGGAGGGTATCGCTTGGAATTAGGCGGCTAACGTCGAGAGGCCTTCGCTTGCGCTGAAGAGGAGAGTCTTTTGCTTCGATTTCTGTGTGTATAGAGAAGAGTTAGCCTCTTGTTTATGTTTGTGTAGAGAAGTTGGCCTCCTGTTCCAGTGTGTGTAGGGAGTAGCTGGCCTCCGATTACCGAAGAGGGAAGGATGAATGAGGAGGATGTGTTTGTGTCTGATGACTTCAATAGTGATGGATTGTTTTTATTTTTCTCCCATCAATCTTAAAATTAAAACGGTTTCCTATCTTATAAAAATCAAAATTGATTATTTCCTTTATTATATGATTTTCCTTTGATTGCTTAATTGGTTATATGCATTAATGTGATTTGATTTTGTCCCCCAAAATTTGGGAAATGACATGATATATTATTAATCAAATTGGATAATTTTAAAATTTAGTTTCAAATTATTTGCATCTAAGAAGGTAAATGATTAATTCCAGTCTAGAACGCAATGCTATATCTAAGGAATTCAATTATATCTAAGGAAGAGGAATTCATCCTAACATATATTGGCTCATGGGTAGCGACTTGTATGTATTTAGGAAATTATGTATTGATGATTTTTTATTTATATTATATGTAGA
Source organism: Melastoma candidum (assembly GCA_023653495.1). Taxonomy (NCBI): domain Eukaryota; kingdom Viridiplantae; phylum Streptophyta; class Magnoliopsida; order Myrtales; family Melastomataceae; genus Melastoma; species Melastoma candidum. The sequence goes on from CM042882.1 coordinate 3,714,433, forward strand.
AGATTAATCTCGTTAACTTTATTTTTTGTACTTAGTCTTTAAATCTTTTGTATAAATAGTAGTCCTCAGTCAGTTTTATAAAAAATATAGAAAAAATAGACAATGTGTTGCAGTTAGTGTTTTTAGTTCCACATGGAAGGAGAGGGAGTTATAGGATGTTGTATTGTTGGTGAAACTTTAGTGCTAGAAGTGGTGGGCTCGACGGGACTTAGATGGAAGCTGTGGGATCGCTGGAGTGATATTAAGTAAGATCCGAGGAGGATTACTGGCGATGGACGGACCAATATTTAGTTGTTTGAGTGAAGTGTGGGTTTCACTACACATAAGGTGATGGACTGACTAGATTTTATAATTATGTTTTGGCTAGATTATGAACACAATCATCATTCTTCTTTATTGGTTAGGTGATGGACTGACTAGATTTTATAATTATGTTCTGACTAGAACGCGAAGGCCTTGAAGGACTTGGTGGGATCACAATGGAAATTGATGAGTGACATGTCGTGATGGTAGTCACAATGATGGTAAGTGTCCACGGGCATGAGAGGGGAGTTAGAACATTGCAGGCAAGGACGATGAGGACTAACACGTGTTGATATACGGATTGGCTTTGCTTCTCTGAGGAAGTCCTAGTGAGAATAGCCAAGCAGGAGTCTTGTTGAGGAGCTAAGTAGACAAGGACGTTGTTATTGTGGAACATCCAAATTCAACTGGAAAATGTCCGAGACAAGTCGAAGTTCGATGTGCATATCCAATTAGTGAACATCTTGAGTTAGCCACAATTCGTGGTGCAGATCTAACTAGAAGATATTTGAAATTAGTCACAGTTTGTTGTATATTATAAATCCAACCGGATGAGCATTCAAAATGAGCCACAATTTGCAATGCGATGATTTAGAGATTTTGTTCCAAGTCTCTCCATAAGGGAGTGGCTCTACCCGTCGATTGATGCGACTTATCCTTATAAGTAGTGTGACTTAACTTACAAGTACAGGGTTTTCCCGATATGCAAGTTGGTACAGAGCCATTTGTATGAGTTCATTTATTCATTAAACTTACGTAGTTGTTTATGTATCTTATGTTCTTGTAATCACAATTTGTATTCTATAGTGGTAATCTCTTAATACAGTGAAAAATGGACACAGGTTAATAGCCAAATTAATGTAATTTTTTGTATTCTTACATACTTTTGATACCGGCTATAATATAATCACTCTTTGTGTTCTCATTAAGTTTCTATGGGTAATTGGTTGGTTGATGGATCTCTAATATTGCTATTGTCATATCCTTGCTATCATAAATTATTGCCAAATTTCACAATCCTAAGTAGCACCAGATTCTTCATACAAATTTACAATGATGTTAGAATCAAAAGCGGACACTACCTTTCGATATATGAATTTTGGCTTTTAAATCAAGCTTCACATGGTCGATATTGGAGGACAAATCAATTCAAACTCCGTTAGAAATCAATGTCGATGATTTAATAGATCCCTAACCCTTCATTGTTAGTATATTAGTTTTTAGGCGAGAGTACATTTTAACTGCAACTTATTTAATCAATTATACTCCAACATCGTCGTTAGCAGGAAAGTCGCCTTATGAAGTTTTATTTAAGAAGAAGGTAGAAGAATATAGTCTTTTGTTTTTTTGCTCTCTCTTTTATGCACCTCGAAAGACAACAATTACAAATTCTTTGATCGTTCAAGAAAATGTATCTTCATCGGATATCCTTATGGGAAGAAAGGGTGGAAAGTATTTGTTTTGGACAGTTAGGAAATATTTATTTCTCGAATGTGATATCTCATGAAAATATTTTTCTCTATACGAAAGATTTGTCAGTAGAAAAATCTTAATCAGTTGTGATCCAACCGAATGAAGTTCACGAACTCATTGTGGAGCAGGCAACTAGTTCGAGTGAACCTAAGCCTTCTCATGACAGTCGTTACAGATGAAGGTGCGTCAGCACGGGAGCGACCTCAAAGAGAAAGAAAACTACCAGCACATCTTCAGGACTATGTTTGTCGTACCGTCCAATTTAATGAACCTCCAACCTGGTCTATCACAAAGGTTTCTCCGGGTATGCAACATCCCATGGCAATTATTTTGCAATACATACAGGGAAGAGCACTATTTGCTAGCGGAACGTCCCTGTAAAGGTCGAGCATCCCTCCCCCCTCCCTACCATCTCTTTTTATTCAGAAAAGTTCCTTGCCGAGGAGAACCTTTCTTTGGAACCATTTTTTGCTGATAATATGACGTTTCATCTCTCACAGAAACATTGCCCACATCTTCCTGGATTTCGGTTTGGGACTTATTATGTCCCGCGCTATTATGGTCAATGATAGCCTGTATGTGACTCAGTTCCATGATACTCCTAAATACTCAGTTCGTCGCCTGAATTACTGTTTTGTGGATTGCCCAGGATATAAACAGCTGAAGCTCTAGCTAGCCATGTGACGCAAGAGAATTTCGACGAAATGCCCTTCACCAATATCAGGAAGATTTCTTTCTGTCCATGTTGTTGCCAAGGTCGCTGACAAGTTGTATGCACTCGGTAAGTGTGCTCTAATCAGCAAAGTGGATGCCCAATAATCGTCTATTTTGTTCAAGTGGACGCCTGACTCTCTCACTCTCTTGTTGGTCTTTAGGTCTGGCTTCTGGGCTTCATCGTCCCGACGATCTCATCCAATTTGCAGAAAATTGCATTAGCAGTCCTGTGTATCACAACTACCGCTGAAGACCGCGACCCAACCCGATCGGCCCTCCTACCTTCTCTCTAGGATTAGATCATTGTTGCACCCAGTGGTGGAATGCAATTTCTTTGTTCATACTGTTATTCTTTTAAGCAATAGGCTTGTACTTGGAATTTCCTGTAGAACAAGTCCTTCTCACGCACATTCATCCACACATCAGCGCGATTCTGATGATGATGGTCATTCATTTTCACATTTTCATGTTATAAATCTCTTCATGCGGAAGACAGAAAATGACCTGCCATTCTTGGACAGAGATTTGGAGAAGCGATAAAGAAGTCGGGAAATAAAACAGAAACAAGAGATGCTTTCACTAGCAGACCAAAAGTTAACAACCTCTAAAGATTGAAAATCACCAAAATAGCCCAAATTATCCGGACATCATAGGCTCCACAATTAAGAGGACCATAGAATCCCATCCAGAGATAATGCCAGAGGCTAAGATACCACAACGGGACATCCATATCCATGGTAGAATACACGTTCCATATCCCTGCTCTATCAAGTAGTCCCCCAGCCTCTCAACAATCATGTTGCATTGCCCTGGAGTCATGGGCTCGTCGTAGATACCAATGATCAGTGCTTGATTTGTTTTCTTAAAAGTCACACCTCCTGGTCCCCGCGGCATTTGGAAGGTTGACAAAGATGTCAACAGCAATCAGTATAAAAAGAGTGAAGTGAAGAGAAAGGCAGCGAAATCAGGAAAACATATAGTACTTCCATAAGATTTTGATTGCGTAGTTTCGTTTCATCAGTGCAAGGAAAAGAGAGCAACAGCCTAAAATCCCAATGTAAAAAAGAGAGCACGGTTTCAGGATTATTAGCTATTCCATACGCAAATGAAGGACATTAAAATGATTATGAAATCGAAAGCAACCTTCTTCCCACGAATGACAGCACCTGGTTCACCCTGGATCACCATGTACTTGGTGCCCCCCAGGTAGAGACCAGTTGGGGCCAGAGTACCAGGCTCATCAAAGTCGCGCATGATTGCGGAAATCTCTTCCGGCTTGAACTGAAAGCACATACGCAGTATTCGATGGTCAACTGACTCGATCGCAATTTGCAACTAATTAGGCAACACAAACACACGAATCTGAACCAAAAATGCAAGCAATACGAGGGCAGGGGAAGAAATCGGACAACGAGTGGAGGAATCACAGGCCAAACATCAGGGATTAAGCCAGGGGTGGTTAAAGACCAACTCAATCAGTATCCCCAAAAGAAACCCTAGGATTGTAACACAAATGAACAGAGAGCCGAGATCGAAATCCGACGGTCACACGCTAGAGAGAGAGGAAAAGCGGATGGGAATGGAAGAGGACCGGGGGAAAGGAGGAGGACTGAGCCCAGACGGTGGAGTCGTGGCCGATGATGGCTGCGGAGCTGAGGTAGTTGCCCTCGATCTCGCACATCAAGTGCTCCTCCACGTACACCTGCCACGACATCCTTCCCTCCCCTCCGAGATCTCCTCTTCCCCGAGTAATTCGGTAGCACTGCTGGTCGTCTAAGGTTCCAGCGTTTTGGGTAAATGGCTTGGCTGGCGTTTGGAATTAAGCCCAATCTGTCAAGGGTTTGATATTATTACATGGAAACAAATTTGGATAAGGCCGTAATTGCGTCTTCTTTAAATTTAACACAAAAAAAAAAAGAAAATCGTAAAATCACCGGAGGAAACTTGTCATTTCGTACTAATAATATATAGGTGGTTGAAAAAATAGTGAAATGAAATAAAATTTAAAGTTTTTTTTAAAACGCTGGAAAGAGCCTTGTCCCAAGAATGTCCTCAATGTTGGATACATTTTAATAATGCATTTTAAAATTCGTATTCTTCCACCTTAATGAAAAAGTAATTTTTGAAATATCGACCGTATTTTATGACGTTTTTAAAACTAACATTATATCGGAATAAACATCGCCATTAAACTCATGCACATGGGAGTCCAGTGGATCCGTATATATTAAAAGTAATTCAGTCGACTGCTCATATATATCATTATGCGGTTCTTACACGTCATGCATTTTTTTTTGTATATGTCATTGTTGTTAAATGGTGCGCAAAATTTCGTACATTTCGGTTTAATATTATTACATGTAATCCAATCTTTGATCTAATTTTCGTACGTACCATTTTATTATTCTTATTTGTATCTCAATTTTTTTTGTGTATTTATAAAATTTGTTGCATCTAATTATTGGTCCAGTAGAGAAGCCTAACAATTACTCTTGACGGCTTTCTTCCTCATTTAACACGGAGTTTTGTACGGAAATACGGTTAGTTTTAAAAAAAATTTGCGAAATACGGTCCCAGTTTCGTAAAATACGGTTTTACCGTCGATGGGGCGCGTTTTGAAAACGCGTCCTCCGATTTACAAAGAGGACGCGTTTTCAAAACGCGCCCCCCGGCGTGCCAAAGAAAGGGGCGGGTTTTCAAAACCCGCCCCTATGGGAGATGGGAATATGGCATGAGGGCGCGGTCCCAAAACGCGCCCTCATGCCAAAACCCGCCCCTTGGGGACTTGGAGAAATTTTACCTAAGGATCTAAGGGGCGGGTTTTGAAAACCCGCCCCGTGTGTAACTCAAGGAGGGGCGGGTTTCAAAACCCGCCCCTTGTGTAACTCAAGGAGGGGCGGGTTTTCAAAACCCGCCCCCCTTCCGCTTAGAAACCCGAATCGGGTTCCCCCTCTACGAAACCCTAACCCGCCGCCGACCCTTCGAGCCTCCTCCGACGCCTCCTCCGACCTGCCTCGCCTCCTCGCCTCCGACCCCCGAGCCCCTAGTTCCCCCCTCCGACGGGAGACCCCCGAGCCCCAAGTCCCCCCCGAGCCCCGAGTCCCCCCCGACTCCCGCGACCCGTCCGACCCCCCGAGCCCCGTCCGGTGCCGTCTCCGCGTCGGCGGCCTTCTCCCCCGCCGGCAGTCTCACCTGGCCGGCCATATCCCCCGCCGGCCATATCCTCCCCCCCGACCGTCCGTCACCTCCGTCACGTCCGACCGTCCGTGACGTCCGACGACCGGCACCCATTTGCCGTAAATTTGACGTATTCATGAATTTGTTTAAATGTAATTGTATGTTTTTTAATTCGATAATTAATGATATATTGTTTAATTAATTGCAGGTATTATTGATTTGGAAGAAAATTCGAATCAATCCACGTAAGTTTTACCTTACGTTTAAATGTCGCAAATCCATTTATTAGTATATGGTAATGGAAATGTTGTTCATGGTAGTCAAGGAGTGGGTTATAGTAGGGGTCCAGTAAAACGGATAAAGGTAGATGCTGGAATTGATTATGTCAGATTTGAAAGTGCTATTGTCAATGCACTGAGATTAAACGAAGGGAGTAGGCTGGAAATTTGTCATAGGTACCCAGTTCCTTCGTATAGTCCAAGTGGAATCAATTTTGTGCTAGTACCGATTGGTGATGACGAGGATGTTAGGTTGTTGTGTGAGTTTGCGATGTCAAATGGTGACCGCATTCAAGAAGTTTATGTGATATCAGTTTCTGGGAATTCATGCAACGAAGGGAGGCCCCCAAATTCAAGAAGTAAGCGTGGTAGTAACATGCAACCCGTAGGAGTAAATGTTGATGATGGGTTAAATGTCGTGCAAGAAAGAATGGAAAATTTCGAAGTTAGTAGAAATTTCCATCGATTGGTACCGGTGAATGAAGGGTGTAGCGGATATGGTGGTGATGCGAGGAATGAGGAGGATGGTGTTAACGAGGATGACGGTGTTAGTGAGGATGATGGTGGTAACTATAATGAAGATAGTTATGAAGAGTGTGATCCGTTTGAACAATTAGAACGTGATCTCGGCGATGAGGGAGTTCAATATGAAACTATATTTCGGCGATATGAGAATCATATCGTTGATTCAATAGTGAATTCGGATGATGACGCTGATACAGACGATGAAATGTTCAATGGTGTTGATTTGGGAAATGAGGACACGGTTAATCAGGCTGGTCCTTCTAGGAAGAAACGGTTGGAGAAACCTCTACCATTCTATCTAGACAGTGGTGACACTGGGAAGGTGATTTGGGAGGATGATGAGGATGTTAGGGTGACCGACGATCCAGAGGCTGTGATTGAATTTCGTAAAGGGATGCGGTTCAAGCATAAGAACCATCTCATTCATGCGGTGAATATGTTTCATATCAAGAATCATTATAACTACGAAATCGTTGAGTCAGATAAGACGACGTGGTCGGTGTTTTGTTCTGAGTTAGGATCTGGTTGCAAGTGGAGATTACGCGCGATTCGGCGTGCGTGTGACGATGAGTTTGAAATAACTATTATGGGTGAGCCGCATACATGTTTAAATGCAGTGCTTTCCCAAGATCATGATCGGCTTGACTGCAACTTCATGGTTCCATACTATCGAACTTTTGTCAGAGAATCTCCTGATGTGAAAGTGTCGTTCTTAAGGAATGTAATCAAGGAGAGATTTGGATATGACGTAACTAGGAGACGAGTATGGGATGCAAAAAGGAAGGCGATTGAAGTTGAATACGGAGAATGGGATGCATCTTATAATGAGTTGCCTCATCTTATGAATGCAATTAGAATTGCCAGCCCCGGAACAATTGTTGATTGGGGTGCAACGTATCATCTAGGCGATGTGGAAGTATTGCAGTTTCAACGACTGTTTTGGGCGTTCGGACAGTGTATTCAGGCTTTCAATCATTGTCGGCCAGTTGTTAGCATAGATGGCACATTTCTATATGGTAAGTATAGGCATAAACTCTTAATTGCATGTTCTATGGATGGGGAGAACCATATAGTGCCGCTTGCGTTTGCACTGGTGGATGAGGAAAGCTACGATTCATGGAGTTGGTTCCTGCGATGTCTGAAGGGATATGTCGTTGGTGAAAGAACGGGAGGGGTTTGTTTGATTTCCGACAGACATGCTGGAATTCAAGCCGCTGTGAATGATCCGGACGTGGGATGGGGCCCGCCGTTTGCGCATTGGCGATTTTGTCTTAGACATGTGGCTAGCAATTTCAATACGAGGTACAAGAATGTTGTTTGTAAAAGAAAGTTGATAGCCGCAGCGAGGAAATCTATGGTTGTGAAGTATAAGAGTGTGATGAGAAGTATGTTTGAATCAATGCCAGAAACTGGCGAGTTTTTCGCCGAGATGAATGAAGAGCAGTGGTGTTTGAGCCGGGATGGGTACCATAGATATGGTCTCATGACAACGAATTTGAGCGAGAGTTACAACGCCGTGATCAGAGGCGCACGAAATCTTCCTGTTTCAGCGCTTGTTAGGAAAATATGGTATAACTGCGTGTCATATTGGATAGCAAGACGTGATGATGCAGATTCTGCGTTGAAAATTGGCGAAAGTTTTACAACTGTTTGCACAAATCGTCTACATAAATGTATAGAGAAAGCCAAACGGTACGAGGTGGTTCTTCTCGATCGCAGCGAGGGTAGATTTGATGTTAGAACAAGAGGAAAACATCAACTGAAGTATGTATTTCTTCAAGCGATGAAATGCAGTTGCAAGAAGTGGCAAATCTATCGCATTCCTTGTTCACATGCTTTGGCATGTTACGCGCACATGCATATAGATCATACTGCTGTCATAAGTCGTTTTTACTCATTCGAGTGTCAGAAAGCTGTGTATGCAGCGAAATGGCATTCTTTTGATTGTAAAGAAGATTGGCCTGAATATCCTTTTCCGAGAGTCAATCCCGACCCTACAAGAGTGAGACCGAAAGGGCGCCCGAGGTCATCCCGTATACGTAATGAAATGGATATCAAGGAGAAATCTCGGAAAACTAGTTGTGGGTTATGTAGACAGGAGGGTCACAACCGACGTAGTTGTCCTAATAGGAACCTTTGTAAGTGATTTGTTATTGTTCTACGTATATTTTATTGTTATTTTAAGTTTTTATTTACGTTTGTTATTAACAATGGTTATATCGTCTTTCAGGAAAATGCGTCCAGGGCCAAGAAAGACGGACGTCCTTAATGCTCAAGGAGAGCATCGCTCGACGGCGGTATGGGAAGCCGGGTATAGCGTGGTATGACAGAATAGTTCTAAATGCTTTCACTTTCTTTAATATATTCGTCCCGTGATTACTAATTCGTATTTCATTTGTAGAATAATGTTCTTACTTGCCGTCGTGTGGAGAAATCCTTGAAGGGAGTCGCCCTTGATCCGAGGATGGATGTGTACCTTCGTCAGGCAGGATTCTACGGAGTAGCTAAGCTCCCTTTCATTTCCTTGGACTGGGCCCTCATCACAGCGTTGACGGAACGCTGGAGGCCGGAGACGCACACTTTCCACATGTTGCACGGCGAGATGACTATCACCCTTCAGGATGTGGCAGTTCAGCTAGGTTTGCCAGTAGATGGTGATGCGGTGATAGGGGATACATCCGTATCTCATGAGGCCGTCTGTTTAGAGTTATTGGGCCGGATACCTAGGGGTGACAACATTAGGTCTGGCCGTATCAGATTGAGCTGGCTTGCTGCTAATTTTGCTGAGATCCCTATAGATGCCCCTGAGGAGGTCGTGCAGATGTATACCAGGGCTTTTATCTTGCAGTTGATAGGAGGGATGCTATTTACTACGAAGTCAGATAGTTTAGTGCACTTATTCTGGTTGCCTCTACTAGCTGACTTTGAGAGGGCCGGGCAGTATAGTTGGGGTAGTGCTTGCCTTGCGTGGCTGTACAGGAGTTTGTGGCATCCCACCACAAGGCATCCCAGATAGATGGTCCCCTCATACTGCTACAGATTTGGGCGTGGGATAGATTCCCACATATAGTGCCCCTCAGGTTACGCACCCTATTTGTAGCGGATATGCCTTTGAGCTATCGTTGGGCCGTTGCAAAGGATGTACGCACGGTCACTACGCACGTACTGTCCTCTTACAGAGAGGCCTTTGATAGGCAGAGTCCCGATCAGGTAAACGTCATTTCATTTGACCATTTCGTTTTACTAATTCGAACTTTCCTGACATATTCACATTTTTTATATGCAGATTGTTTGGCATCCTTATTCGGAGGAGTTGATAGCCATGCTGCCACATTACTGCCGATCTGGAGAGGCTTTTTGGCGTGCCAGAGTCCCTCTCATCTGCTTCTACATCGTCGAGTGGCATTACCCCGATAGAGTGATTCGTCAGTTTGGCGACCACCAGATCGTGCCCGCAGATTGCGACACCAGCAAGTCACTCCATCGGATAGATTTGCGTGGCAAGACGATGAACAACTGGGTCGAGATCCATCGGATGTATGTGGAGTTGTGGGGAGATCGGATGCATACCATCGTGCCGCTGTTCTGGGATTCCCATTCTGCAGTCAAGTACTCCAAATGGTACGCGAAATACACCAGACAGTACATATCGCATACCGGATCCATGCTAGGCACAATGGTAAGGAATATATAAGCTCATTCATTACTTCATTCATTTCATTGTCAAGTTTAACATATAATTGTTATATAATGTAGATGAAGAACTTCCGTAGGATCAAGCTTCGATCGGATCAGCCCGAGCTCGTTTCTCTTGCCGAGGAGTCCTTGCAGATGATGCGGGAATATTCACCAGTACGTTTGTACGGTCGTACCGGCGGATTGGAAGATCAACCGGCGTTCGAGTTCATGCCACCAGCAGCTGGACAAAACGGGGACGAAGACGAAGATCATGTGGCACAAGAAGATGACATGGAGGAAGATCACGAGGATGAGGAGGACCCACATACGTACGAGGACCCTGTATTTGACGAGGAGGGCCGTGAAGTACCAGAAGGGATGCTCATCTCCCAGATTGACCACATTCAGGCTGATTACAGAACACCGTACTTCGAGCCTGGATCCAGTTCTACACCGGGAGCTCCGATTAAAGGAGCGAGAGAATTCGGGTAAGTCTACTCATATTCGATTGATTTAAATTCTCGAAACTTCACTAACATCACTTTTTCAGGTACGACCATTCACAACAAGGAGAAGGACCGTCACAAATTACACAACTGTACCCTGATGATTCCTCGGAGCAGCCGAACATCCATGAAGATCCCGTCGTTAGGCCTTATGTTAGGAGGAAATCGACGAGGCGTAGGGGTCTTTACTGATGTCTGTATGATTTGCATTGTTAAGTTTATGATATTATGAGATTCTCAACTTTGCGTTTCATATTCTGAACTGATTATGAGGTTGATTATAAACTTTGCGTTTCATTTGCTGAATGAGGTGTATGTGTCTGAATTTAGTGTTGTTGAAACAGGATTTCGAACAACACACAATAACTTTTTCTTTTGAGGTCGGACGGGGGGCGGGTTTTGAAAACCCGCCCCTCCTTGAGTTACACACGGGGCGGGTTTTGAAAACCCGCCCCTTAGATCCTTAGGTAAAATTTCTCCAAGTCCCCAAGGGGCGGGTTTTCAAAACCCGCCCCTGGCATGAGGGCGCGTTTTGGGACCGCGCCCTCATGCCATATTCCCATCTCCCATAGGGGCGGGTTTTGAAAACCCGCCCCTTTCTTTGGCACGCCGGGGGGCGCGTTTTGAAAACGCGTCCTCTTTGTAAATCGGAGGACGCGTTTTCAAAACGCGCCCCATCGACGGTAAAACCGTATTTTACGAAACTGGGACCGTATTTCGCAAATTTTTTTTAAAACTAACCGTATTTCCGTACAAAACTCATTTAACACGCGCATCTATTCGTAAACTATCTACAAGAATTTACACATTCCAAACACATTCTTCGTGACACACAATTTGTTAGTTGCACGTCGACTAATTCCCACTATCAACAACATTGTTAATGTAGTAAATTAGACGTCGGGCAAGTCTTGGAACTAGCGTTGTCTAAGTAGTACATTTGTTCGAAGGTTAGATTCATATGTGAAGGCTTTTTCCATATAATTTCCTCACCGTCAATTACACTTCATCATATCCTTAACTACAATAGCAAAGTCGCCTAATGCATTACTTAATAAATTAAGCCTGAAATGAGATGAAATTGCAAAAACTCTGTTACAAGCATATGTTAATCTTACTCTCTCTACGTCGCGTGTGCGGGGCAAATGGGATTTTGAATCCCCGGAACGAAGGATCGTGATAAAAAAAAAAAAAAAGCCATGAAGTAATCTGGTTGTTTCCAATTCATCAGGAATTGCCACATCTCTACAGAAAGCGGCAGGTTAGACTACACATCAAGTGCATAGGACATTTACAAAATGTAGCGACGAATGTTTTGCTTGCAACAGAACAGGCTCGAGCTTCTGATGGTTATATCAAGATCAGCTGGAGGGAGATGGAAGAGCGTCAAATCTACCCTGTGTTTCCAATAGTTTCGGCTTCTGAACTCGGGTTGCCGACGAGAAACATTCGATCTGAAGAACAAGAAAAACACATATTTGAGAAATAGTAGATTCAGTTCACTGCGGGCGAAAAATGAGGCTGGAAGTTATAATTCTGGCGCGAACACCTACTAGTCAGCACCGCTGCTTTTAAACTTGGAGACAAGGAACTCCAGTTCATCAATGATGGCATCGTAGCAAAAACGATACTGGTCCTGCCAGATTTATGACGATAAATTCAAAAGAATTAGGTACAGTAAAGAAACTGATAACTAAGAAACTACTAGAGAAAAGTACCGGGCATAAAGAAATTAAAGAACCAAACATAAGATACAAAATCAAAGAATCTGGGTTTTAGGGTAGCACAGATTCGCTGGGATAGTACCAGAGTTTGAACCATTCCAATCCGCTGAGACCTAAATGTGGCTACTGTCTTCACTATATCTAGTGCAGACATATCACCAATAAGAATTCGTTGTAATGTGTTGTGAACCGTGCAGTAAGTTCCGGTTCTTCCTATACCTGCACTGATAAAGACCAACAAAGAAATAGGTAAAGCAAAAGCCACAAGAAAGGAGAAATGGTAAAGTAATATAACACAACTACTAGTTTTGAGTAAAATGGGAACCTGCAGTGCACAACTACTGGGCCTAGACTGGGTGGTATAATGTGTATTCTTCGAAAAATATGACGCACTGCCAGTGTATCAGCTGGAACTCCATGGTCAGGCCAATCAGGGTATAAAATATGCAAATTATTCAATGGTGGGCCTTGATTCTGCAAGAAAGGAAAGACATCTCAAAGACGAATCTGCGGGGAAATGACATTCTTATCTGCAGTAAAACCAGCTGGTGCAAAAATTTATTTCAAAGCTGTTGCCCAATCTGACCGGTTCATTTTCCAAGAACAAAGATATGCACAAACAAGAGAGGGATAACCCAGGCGTGCACAAAGCTCCTCGACTAGAGGTAGGATATGGGAAGATGGCATATGTGTACATAAAATTACCTGACCCATAATTGCACAGATGCAATTTTCACATTCTCGAATAATAGCAAAGAGATCACTAAGCACTATGTTCTTATGCTAAGGTTTACCTCATACCGAGTGATTCGAAGTTGTGCCAATGCTTACCAACATATCACTTCACTTACTCCATGCACAAAGTAGAGTAAGCACTTGACACCATTATTATGGATTCACTTACAATCAAAACTAAATCCCATCAATATATTTCTAAAATAAGAATTATTTTCAGGAAGAGAATTAACACATAAGATCCTAAACTCACATAATGAATTATACAGGGCACATTTTCTAATGTTTGAGAATGATATCAACTTGAAGTAAAAGTCAAGTCTTCATGATAAGAGAAAACTTCCCACGAAAATTATGGTTCACGGCATTCTGACAGATTGATTTCAAGCTCATAAATATTTATGCTTGACAAGGGTGTGAAGTGCACCATCCCCTAGGATTCATTCCCAAAGCTTGCTACAACACTTCAATCGTTTGTTCCATCCAAAAATGTTGCCATATCTGAGTTAACAGCTTGAAGGATGGCTATAGAGCAGATTGAATTTTATCACCGCTATTCAAAGTTCAGACACAAAATGTCTTTTGAAGGCATAGTACAAAAGGGTATCCAATAAATTAGGTTAACATTTGCAAAAGGAGGAAATAGAAATCACTGGATTATCTCCAACGAGCCCTAACCATTCGCAGCCACAGATCCAACTCACAAGAGAAGAATTCTCAAAACATCATCCTTTGACTGATGTCATCATCAACCACCTTATCACTCCATTCCAGTTGTGGGGCTATAAAACTTGTAAAAGAAATATATAAGCCAAAATCACAACATCCAATAGTCACTGGCCCTCATCCTAGTTTTCCTGTTCTGTCTTGAATAGCCATCAACAGCGACCCAAAGGCCAAGAGCTGCACACTGTGAGAAACCTCTGATGAAATATAAAATGGTGTATGCATGTAAATAATCTAACTTCTCTCACTTTCTTTAGATTTAAATATTAATCCAGATCCAAGTAAAGGGGTCAAAAGAGAACCCTTTAAGGTTTAAATTATAGGGAAGGACTTCGTCCCTATAAAAAAGATAAATCAAAGCAATCACCATTCAAGATTCAGTGTCTCAAATTGGTAGACCGAACCTGACTCAACATGCAATCACACTGATCAAAGAACAGCACCATCAGCTTGCAAGCATAATACAACTAAAAATTATTTTACCCTTTAAAGATCTCCGGCCTGCTTTGCTAAGAAGGGGTATAGCTGAAGCTACTGTAAACATTCTCAAAGTATAAACAACTAGGCACAAGAATTCTGAAAGCTTTTGATAAATACAGGAATTATTAACGCCTTCCTCCACCCCCCCCCCCCCCCCCCCAAAAAAAAAAATCCTCCAATAACAGAAACACAAGGAACAAAACACATACATCAACATATTCCGAGTTGCATAACAAATTTTATTACCTCAGTGTGGTTAACCTCTAGAAGTCGCAATACCAATGAAGATTCAGTAGTCTTTATCCATTTAGTCTGGATACTAATATTTCCAAATTCCCTGGGACCATCTTCAGCCTGAAAATAGTCACCACACTTCACCATCTGCATAGAAGTTACCAGCAAGTTCGATTACACAAAATGGTGACGATGCAGAGAGAGATGATGGTGAACCTCTTATTGATTATTTATGATAAATACTCACCACAATGAGTAATTCAGGTCGATAAGGAAAATCATTTTTACACAAGTAAGTTCCAATAATTGGATCAATGCCATTCTATGGGAACGAGCCAAATTACCTGAACACCGACAGAATTAAGAGTTCTATAGTTGTCAACCAATCGAGTAAGCATCACAATCGAAGGGCAACGATGCTGCAGCACCATTTCCCAGAAATCTTCGTAGGTATGTGGCAACGGACCTTGAGTTGCAATGAATCGAGTAACATTCGCATTTGAAGAACCCTGAATCAAATAATAGACGTTAGAGATTAAAACGCAGTATCCAGCAAGTTGCACCTTCAGTAAAACCCGGTCTAAGACATACCGAAACGAAGCTGGCATTGATATATCCCTTTGCGTCTGATCTGTAATCCTTACATGAGTCGAGTATGACTCTACTCTTATCAACTGCACCAAAAACTATTGTTCAGCGCCACCCCAACCTTGCCAGAGGAGAATCTAGAAAAACGGAAAGGTGATCATCACATGGCACGACGTCGGTATAACGGTTCTTCTCAAGATTAACATCGTGGAGGGCGACCGTGCACATCCGTGCCACCTCAGAAGGCCGCATCCGGTTAGCCTATTAACAAAAGTAAAGGCAACGCAAGTTCAACCAGCCTAAAAACCTTGCGGAAACAGCCGATGAGAAGTCTCAAACGAGGAGATGGAGGAAGAAGAACCTGCAATGTGGAGAACTCTTGCAGTATGGCGTCCCGATTACGGCGCCGATTATTGAGAGCGGCGAGAGCTTCGGTGCAGTACTTGTACTGCTCAGGCGACAGGGAGGTGTCCGGCGGATCGCTGGCGAAATCGATGGCGGAGGCGGGGGTGTTGGCCATGGTCGGAGGAGGGATCCGTCGGCTCCGTGAGCGGAGGAGCGATCGGAAGGAGTTCCCCAGCGGTTCGTTCGGGGTGGGGGCGAGGACAGCGGCGGCGCGCGAATCGACGAACTCGACGGGTGGTCAGCGCGTGTTTTGTTTGGGGGTCGGGGGGGTGTGGGTTCGTTTCGCCGGCCATTTAATAGCGAGTGGTTGGTTAAAATTACAATTCCCTCCCCTTTGTCTTATGCTATTCTCAAAACTACCCTCATAGTAATAGGTTAGTAATCCAACGCCAGCGTCGGTTTGCTTTATTAAAAATTAGATGGGTTCTAAAACACTGACTTTACTTATATTAAGAAAATGAAAGCTTTCAAATTCTGCTTTCTTAAGAGCATCTTGTTTTTTATAAATTCGATTTTAGATATTATTTAACGAATTTTAAAATTATTAACCTTAATTTATGAAATATCTCTGAGACTATCGTTAAAATCGAACGATTGTCGTGTCGGAGAGTATATTGTTGTCGTTGTTACGATTTAATTTCACAAATGCCTTTGTTAATTCGAGGATCATTCGACGCCTATTTAGCGATAAAGCTCTCTCGACGTTAAGTTTTTTAAGTTACCCGTTTTGTCTGTTACGTTTACTTAGCCATTAATTTTCACGGGTGGGCTTACAAAATTTGTGGAGATAAGTGGGGTCCCCCTTGGACGTAGTGCCTGCCGACCCCTGTGTAGATAACATTAAAAATGACCCCCATCACTTTCTATTATGTGCCAAATCCCCTTGTAAACGTCTTCCCATTTTGTAGCTTTCCTTTTTGTCACGATGACATGGATTCTACGTGGTGCCCTTAAATTCACTTAGTCTATGTAACTCTTTTACATTCAAACGACAAATGTTTGGAACTCCGAATCACTCGCAGTTTTGTTATATTTTAATATAATGAAAATGAAAATGTGAAATATGATAAATAAATTTCGATATTCTGAAAATAATGTCTCGAAATTGAATTTATAAGTTCGACTTTGCTTATGAAGGGAATTCGACTTATAAAATCTGGCTCCCAAAATATGTTTTTAAGGAAGTCGGACTTAATAAATTCGACTTTCTAAAAATAGAAATTGAACTTATAAAATCTAAACTCCTTTAAAGTGTATTTTGGAAGTCGGATTTTGTAAGACCGACTTCATTCGTAAGTAAAGTAAGACTTATAAAATCCGATTTCGGGACATTATTTTCGGATTTTCGAAACTATGATATATTTCGTAAATTATTTTCATTCCTTAGGAACATAACTCAAATCACTTGTCCACTTAACAACATGGTTTCATACTTAGCTTCTTCTTAAAATTTATTTCTTTACGTTTGCTTTTATTAACATATAAAATGCCAAAGCACCCTTAAACGAAGAAGTATGGAATGGATGAATAAATGAAAGTTACATCAAGTACTCTTTCTACCGAGGGTTCGGGTATACATGTAAAAATACTAGAGCGCCTTTTATAACTACATGATGTAAATCGGGATTTATTTAATAATAATAGCAATAATCATTCTATTTTGTGCCTAGCTTTTGAATTTAATGCATTAAAATTGAATTCTATATCAATATGGGTTTGTAAGAGAAGGGAAGGGAGCCTAATATTGACATAGCAAACCGTAAGACTGTGAACCATCGATTCATAAAAAAAAAAAAAAAAAAAAAATCTATGGCTTCTTCCCACCGTTATTTCATAAAAAAATATTTCGCGAAAATAAGTTTCAATTTTTATGATTAGTCAAAGTTATAATTTTATAGAAACATCGAATTTTAAGTATCATTATTTTAGAATAATAAAGCTTCTCCATCTTCCTTCTCTCTCTTTTTCAATTTCTTTTTCCTTATTTTAATCTTTCCGTACTTTGGCAAGGTTCGTACGAATGAAACAGTTAGTTTCAAAAAAATTTCGCGAAAAACGGCCAAAGTTTCATAAATTACCGAAATCCCATCGAAAACGTGTCCTCGGAATAATAAAGAGGGCGAGTTTGAACCCGTCCTCAGTGTAAAATGCGGGGGCGGGTTTTGGCGCACCCCCCATTAAGGCGTGTTTTGAGAACTCGTCCTCCCATGAAGACGGGTTCCCAAAACGCGCCCCCCGGACACTTGGAAATTTTGCCAAGTGCCAAGGAGGACCCCGTCTTAGTTCCAAAAGGGGCGGGTTCCCAAAACCCGCCCCTACCCGATCCAAATAAGAGGCAGGTTTTGGGAACCCGTCCCTTATTCTGCTGTGTTCCCAAAAGGGGCGGGTTTGGGAACCCGCCCCTCTCCCAGTATAACAAGGGGTGGGTTCTGAAAACTCGTCCCCGCCCCGGCCATGTTGAAGTCAAATTTCTTTTCGAAACCATCCCTGTTCGATCGAAACATTTTTAATTACAACAATCGAAAACACTTCACATCTCAGAAAATGCACCGATTTATATCCAAAACATCACCGAAATACATCCAAACATCAAAGTACATAATGGTTTACAAATACGAACACAGTTCTAATTCCCTCTACGTCTACTCGAGCGCCTCCTCACATATGGCATGAGAACGGGACGCTGCTCCGACGAGTCGCCCGGGTATAACTGTGTAAGTTAAGATGGGTCTTCGAAATGTTTGTACTTGAAAAACTTATGTTAGTTGAGTTTAACTATAACGAAACTTCGAAATTTTATTTAACTTACCCAAATTCTCTCGCTCCTTTAATCGGAGCTCCAGGAGTCAAACTCGACCCAACCTCAAAGTGTGGCGTGCAGTACTCGGCATCCACGTGAGAAATTTGTGATATGAGCATCCCTTCCCGCACTTCATGACCCTCCTCGTCAAATACGGGATCGTCATATGCTGGTGGCATGTCAACATCTCCGTCGAAGGGCTGTCCTTCATGTGGCATGTCCTCCTCGTCAATTGGCTCGAAGTGCTGTCCTCCTCCTTCATCGCCCTCGAAGTGTTGTCCATCGTGTGGTGGCACGAACTCAAACGCCGGTTGGTCTTCCAAGCCGCCGGTTCGACCATATAGTCTAACCGGTCCGTACTCTCTGAGCATTTCCATGGAGTCCTCGGCAAAAGAGACGAGCTCCGGCTGGTCAGATTTTAGCTTCATCTTTTTAAAATTCTTCAGTTGTCACACAATAAGAACGGCGTAAATGAGTATATGTTAAACAAGGAAAATCGAACAAAAAGAAGTAATGTACTTACCATTTTGCCCAGCATGGATCCTGTATGAGAAATATATTACCGAGTATGATTCGCGTACCACTTGGAGTATTTCTTTCGAGAATCCCACTCCAGCGGCACGACATAGTTGAGCGGATCTTCCCAGATATCCACAAACTGTCGGTGGATCTCCCTCCAGTTGTTCATATTCTTCCTGCGAAGATCAATGCGATGAAGAGCTTTGCTGGCGTCGCACTGATCGGGTACCAGCTGCAGATCGCCGAACTGACGGATTACTCTATCTGGGAAGTACCATTCCACTATGTAGAAGCATATAAGTGGTACACAGGCATGCCAAATCATCTCGCCGGACCGACAGTAAACTGGAAGTATATCTATCAACTGTTCAGGGTAGGGATGCCAAATCACCTGCATATTTCAATAAGAACGTTAAAGGGAGATATGACACAATCAATTGTAATTGCTTTATTCAATCGTAAGGTGTACCTAATCACTGCTTTGCCTGTCGAATGCCTCTCTGTACGATGCAAGCACATGCGTCGCCACCGTGCGCACATCCTTCGCTACGGCCCAACGATAACTGAGAGGCATATCCTCTACGAAAGGAGTACGACGTCTCAAAGGCGCTACATGCGGGAATCTATCCCACGCCCAAATCTGTAGTAAAATGAGTGGGCCCTCGATCTGTGACGCCTTATGGTGAGACGCCTTACACAAGCTCCTATATCACCAGAACGTTGTCTCCCGCGTAATCTCCACTTGCAACCACCCCCACTCTCAGAAAAATCACGGCCCATCTAATCTTATCCGTCTCGACGATATCGTAATTGTAATGGTTCTTGATGCAGAATGTGTTCACCGTCTTAATGAGTTCTTTCTTATTTTTGAACCTCATCCCTTTACGAAATTCAACCACAGATTCAGGATCGTCCATAATCCTAACATCATCGTCCTCCTCCACAATCACCTTCCCAGTATCACCAGTATCAAGATAGAAAGGTAGAGGTTTCTCCAACCTCTTTCTAGACGGATCGGCCTCATTAGCACTTACATTCATACGTTCTTCATCGTTTCCCAAATCAACTCCGTTAAACATTTCCTCATCAGTATCGACATCATTATCAGAATTCACTATAGACTCAAGGATATCATTCTCATATTGCCGATACATCATTTCGTCTCTCTCCTTGATTGCCTAAGTCACGTTCCAAACATTCAAACGGATCACCATCTTCATAATCATCATATTCATGACCATCCCCATCATTATCATCATCCTCCTCATTATCAGCATCCCCATCATTACCATCATAACGGCTACATCCTTCGATCACCGGAGTCAACCGACGACTATTTTCACCCACATTCCTATTTACAGGGTTATCATGCACAACATTAAAGCTCCCCTCATTCACATTTACTCCTACGATCTCATTCCCCACATTACCACCATACATACTCCTTGATCTTCCCGCCCTCTCTTCATTGCCATAATAAGCAGAAACTGATGTAACATATATTTCTTGAATGCGATCGCCATTGCACATAGCAAATTCACATAACAATCTCATATCCTCATCATCACCAATAGGTACTAGCACAAACTTAATGCCAGACGCGGTATACGAAGGTACGTGATATCTATGACATATTTCCAACCTACTTCCTTCGTTCAATCTCATTGCATTAGCGATAACCCTTTCCAATTGCACATAATCGATATCACCCGATACCTTTAAACGTTTCAACGGACCCCTACTATAACCAACTCCTTCACCACTATGAATAACTTTCCCATTTCCATACAAAAGTAAATGTACGTGCGACATTGAAACGTAAGATAATACTTACGATGTCTAAGAATAACGGCTTCTTTCGACTTCCAAATATCTACAATTATTAAAAAAATGTACAATTAATCCCTAAATTCAAATAACCCCTAAAATCAAATAACCCTAAATTCAAATAAACCAAATATCCACTAACCCTAAATTAAACCAAATTTCATATATCCCTAAATTCAACTATCCCTAGTTTAAATTCAACTAAATTTCATATATCCCTAAATAACCTACTTAAATTCAACTAAACCTAGTTAAATCACCCAAAAATCAACTAAACCTAATTTAACGATAATAAACGCTTACAATGACTGACGGACGGACGGAGAAGGAAGGACGGCACGGATGACGGGGAGCTGGCGAAGGGAGGTGACGGAGGGAGGGACGGACGGAGGGAGACGGCACGACGAACGGGAGAGGAAACAAGGTCGAGAGAGGGAGATGACACGGCTGACGGAGGCTCACGGAGGTCAAAGAGGCGGACGGAGGCGATTCGGGCGATTAGGGTTACGCGACTGCGAAGAAACAAGGTCGGGAAAGGAAGACCCCCACGTCTTTAGTCGGGGCGGGGGCGTGTTCTCAAAACCCGCCCCTTGTTAAAGTAGGTGAGAGGGGCGGGTTTCCCGTCCCTGATGTGCATAGGAAAGGGGCGGGTTTTCGGAACCCGCCCCTTCTGAAAGTAAGACCGTGTTGTTCCTGACTTGGGAAAAAAATCCCAAGTGTCCGGGAGGCGCGTTTTGGGAACCCGTCTTTATGGGAGGACGGGTTCTCAAAACGCGCCTTAATAAGGGATCCCGATCTCGTATAGGGCGCCCCCTTCCAATTTACACGAAGGGCGGGTTCTTAAAACTCGCCCTCTTTATTATTCAAGAGGCGCGTTGCACCCCATCGACGGATTTTACGTAATTTATGAAACTTCGGCAGTTTTTTGCGAATTTTTTTGAGACTAACTGTTCATCCGTTAAAACGTAGTTTGGCTTCCCCAAATAAAGCAAAACCGAATTCGGGCTGACCCCGAGACACATCCCTCCACGTCCTCCCCCAGACGGAATGCCCGCCCCCTCCGCCTCCGCACTCCGATGTCTCGGTCGCCGCCACCCCTCTGCCTAATTTTCGCATTCCTGATTCCTTCCACCCGCCTTGGCCTTTCGTCTCCGCAGAGGACGACGCCTCCTTCCTCCTCTTCTCCCGAGACTACTCACCTCCGGCGCCGCCCCCGCCTCCTCCCCACCCTCCGTCGTCCTCCTGTGAGGCTCAGTTTTCCGGCGCTGGATCATTTGACACCTCCTGCGATATAAGCACTAACGTCACCCTATCGTCCGACTATACCTATGTTGCTGGCCGCGGGAGCGTTTTCATCGACTCCGACGTACATATCCTCTGCGAATCCCCGGGGTGCATCCTGGCATTCAATATATCCGGGAATTTCACGCTCTCTCAGCGAGCTAGGATATTCGCGGGTGCATTCGAACTGACTGCGAGGAGCTTTGCCGTGGAGGAGGGTGCTGCTGTGAATGTTACCGGCAGGGGAGGGGATGTACCTGAGGGGACGAGCGGGAGGCCTGAGGGGACTGATGGCGGCGGAGGGGGTCATGGCGGGAGAGGAGCGGGATGCTTCACGGAGGAGGACAAGGCGAAAGGGATGGCTCCCGCTGACGTGTGGGGAGGTGACTCCTATGCATGGCAGACGCTGACAGTGCCGGGAAGTTACGGTAGTAAGGGAGGGAGTACGAGTAAGGAAGCGGATTATGGAGGTGGAGGAGGTGGGAGAGTGTCGATTGTTGTGAAGGAGACGGTGCAGGTGAACGGTAGCATTCTGGCGGATGGCGGTGAAGGAGGAGAATTAGGAGGTGGAGGGGCTGGTGGAAGTATATACATCAAGGCACAGAAGATGTAAGTCGCCCTGTTTTTTCTTTTAAAAAAGTCTTCACGGATTACGTTATTTATTTATTGAAGTATGCACCTGTTGTCATAGAAAATGGTTGATCTGGTTGACTTTACTCTAGATATGTTCCTTGGATGTGTTTGGGCTCCGGCTCAATCCTTTCCTGGATAAAAAGTTTTTGTCTTTTTGCTATACATGCTGCGATTTGTCTGGTGATAATGCTTTTTATTGTACTCATGTGCATTTTTTGTTGCTTGGTATTGTTTTTCATGGCTTGGATCTGATTGACCATGTATTTACTCTTCTCCATTATTTATTTATTTTTTCAAACTGGAGATGGTTTTCTTGACAAGGGATTGACTTGATTAGTCAGGGCTAGTTGGATGCTTTTGGCGAGTTGTATTGACTAGCTATTGCAGTGCTAAAGTTATTTCGGAATGTTCTCGCAAAATTTCGAAGGGTTCTTTGCATGTTGGAGAATTAAACAAGAGAAGTATTCTTTTGGCATTAGTTCTCATGCTTTTTTCCTTTTGTATGCTCTCAGGGACTATGACGCGTTTCGCATGCTAGTTGTTGACATGTTGCATTTCTATTCCAGTTGATTTATTTATGCTGATGCTATGATTATAAAACTCCTACAACATACAAATTTTTTTTGGGGAAAATGTTTTGGTTCGTAGTGGAGTTAGTGCATTATTTTTTTGTAATAATTCCAGAAGTCTTTCAATTGTTGCATATAGAAGTTACAGCAATTTCAGCAATGTGATACCTAAATTCAAGTCTAATTCTTATTCATATGAAACCATTGAAAATTGATTGGCACATAGTTGGGAGCAGCCTCAAGGAAAATTATTGTCTTATGTGTTCAATCTTTGTGTAAAACAGTGTAATATATTGTTATTTGGTATCGTTTTAATGTCTGATATTCCAATAATGTGAAAATGAAACGACTATATTTTTATGAATGTTAGTTTGAAATGTCGGCAACACATACAGAAATCTTATTTAGTGTATTCCATTTACTATCATTATTCTTGAGCTATAAATTATTTACCTGAAACTTCTCGGTTAACATTTCTGTGACACAAACAACTTTTTCTTGAAGATCAGGATCGGAAATGGTAGGATAAGTGCTTGTGGTGGTAATGGCTATGCTGGTGGTGGTGGAGGAAGAGCTGCTGTTGACGTATTTAGCAGACATGAAGAGCCCAATATCTATGTTCATGGTAGGCTGTTTGTGCCTTATCCTTCTTTAATTTTTATTAATGGAAACTTCTACTAGATTTAAAGCCTTTTATGCCTTCTGCACACCAAAAGTTCCATATGATTTTAGAGCTTCTTTCTATATGGTGTTAGTGCTTTCTTCAGTCAGGAGGAATAATTGCACAGTCATTTGTATATTGGCTTTATAGTAACAAGGCTTATAATGTAAGCATATTCACAAGATTATGGACTATTTTGCTTGTGTTGATTTTTTTATTTTTGTCACCTCCTAATAGAGTGCATCTATTTGCAGGAGGAGGCAGCTCTCACTGCCCTGTCAATGCAGGTGCAGCTGGGACATTTTATGATGCTGTTCCTCTGAGTCTTATTGTTGACAACCACAATCTATCGACTGATGCTGAGACACTGCTTTTGAAATTCCCCAATCAGCCTCTTTGGACAAATATTTATGTTCGAAATCATGCCCGGGCTTCTCTTCCCTTGCTTTGGAGTCGTGTCCAAGTATAACATTTCTCACTCTTCAGTTTCTTTGTTTCATGTATTTTTGTTCTATTTATAAATTATAGTGTCTTGTGTTGTTGTGGATTGGATGCTTTTATCTCTTGACTCCAATTGGTTAGTAATTGGATGAAACATGTGTCACTTGAAGAAACACTTCCAATTATGAGAATGGCATGAGTAATGTTTAATATTTCTGGTGCTTCTGTTCTATTTGAACAGTGAAACTATGTTTAGCCGGGTAAGAACTCGCTTTTGTTCGGGAAGGCTGTACCTTTGAATCTATGCTGTCAATTGATATATAATGAACCACTTATTTGACTACTTTTGTTACAATAGAAGTGGTGAACCTTGCATTTTCCATTTGGTAATGGGACATTAGAGTCGAGTGTGCCTAGTGGGCTTAGCTCACCTCAGCTAGTGTGGGAAAGGGAAGGATTGCCACATATGTATGCTTACTTTCCTAGCTAATAAAGCTTTATGATCTAATTTATTTTTGTAATTTTTTTCACAATGGAATTTTCTTTATGTGAGCTATGACTGTATATAACGTGTCTTTTTAACTAATGATATGTGCTTTTTTGCATTCTAGAATTTTTATTTATTGGTAAATTTCCTTAAAAATCTTTTTGTCTGGTTTCTATATCCTATAACTTCGCAAACAACTTTATAGGCAATAAATTTTCATTGAGGAAGACCATGTCCCTACTGATGCATGGAAAAAAAATAATGATGAACTTGTCTAAAAATGTAAGAAGCTATATTATGCAGGTCGAGGGGCAGATCAGTCTACTTAATAAAGGCATTCTAAGTTTTGGCTTGGAACGTTACCCTTCCTCCGAGTTTGAACTATTGGCTGAGGAATTGTTGATGAGTGACTCAGAGATCAAAGTGAGTGGTCATCATCTTGTCTCAATCAATTCTCTGTTTTGAGTTTGATGTGGTATTCTGGTCACAATCTCGGATGATTTCATTTAAATGAGAAGAAATAGAAGGCATACTGTTTGTTAATAGAACATTACACCTTGAAGGAAGTGAAAACCTTTTCTTAATCTAGGCAGCAGCTGCGCCTGAAATGTTTCAAGGGGCACTAACTATTGTGTCTAAATTATGATTATCTCTACCGTGATAATAAGTGTCATTGGTTAACAAAAAATTTGCTATTAAAGCTGCAAAAGATGAATATATATAATGACAGAAAAATGTTCAAGTGAACACGAATTTCTTAACAAATACCCTTATAAAGTAAATTTTTCCCATGGAGTGTGCATTTCTTTTCTTGCACTAATACTTTAGCGTATGATTGTCTTCGAGAAATACCAGAAGAGTGTAGGGAAATTTGCATTGGAAAGTATTCAAATACGCCCATTTAAGAAGAAAACGCAAATGCATACAATTGCTTGTTCGTTTTTATTAATTGACTGGTATTTAAAAAAAAAAAACTTTTTTAGGCAAAAATAATGTAAATCTATCCTTATAATGTTTTTTCTGTTATTTTTTTCGGCCTTCAACTATTTGGTTATTTTGAACTGAAAGAAAAGAAGATCACTTTGAAGTGTTATTACAGTATGTTTCTAATTATTTGATATAACTAAACTAACCTTTTAGCACATCCTTCATTGTCTTATGGGCGTTTTGATAAGACAACCACATGCTTGTAAGTATTTGAATAATCATTTTATTGCCTGAATATATTTGACTGGTTAAAAATGTGAAACATATGCTTTGAAATCAGTAAAAGGGACTCAGTAAATAAACAGAGTAAGAATTCCAGTTATATTCTTTTCATAAGACCATAGAAATGAGAGAGTGCTTAAAGTATTACTGGAAATATTGAAGTTTCAGTGATGGTAATCTAATCTAAGTAATTTTGGTATTATTGCCATGCCTTTTGATTTTGACCTTCTCTAGCAGATTGCCTTTCAAAAGGTGATTAAAAATCTTATATGTACATAGGTTTATGGGGCACTTAGGATGACTGTGAAAATCTTTCTGATGTGGAAGTCCAAAATGTTAATGAGAGCTGGTGGGGAAGCAATTGTCAAGACATCCTTGCTTGAGAGCAGCAACATGATTGTTCTCAAGGTATTATCCTGATTTTGTGACAAACAGTTTATTGCAAGTATAGGGTAAGTGAGTAAAACCACGAAAGTGC
Organism: Melastoma candidum; assembly: GCA_023653495.1. NCBI lineage: Eukaryota > Viridiplantae > Streptophyta > Magnoliopsida > Myrtales > Melastomataceae > Melastoma > Melastoma candidum. The sequence continues at coordinate 3,740,884 of CM042882.1, forward strand.
AAGATGATACGGAGTTTTTTGTATTTTTTTCATCTACTTAATCTTAACAGGAATCTTCTGTTATACACTCTAATGCAAATCTTGGAGTTCATGGACAAGGTCTATTAAACTTATCTGGAGTGGGAGACTGGATTGAGGCACAGAGACTTGTTCTCTCCCTGTTCTACTGTATTCATGTAAGTTATTTAGAATGCTACGGTAGTTACTTCTGGTTGTTTTGATGTCTTTTGTGCAAATGCTAGGATGAATAATGCACTTGCTTTTTTGGTAGAAAGGTACTGACCCTATTTTTCATTTGATAAGAAATAGCATATATAGAAAAAAGGGAATAAAAGAAAATAAAACTTCAAATTAACCGCAACCTCAATATATATTTTTCTCAAGGTACCCTTCAGGGAAAAGATCTCTAAAACAGAACCCAACAACCTAGAAAAGAATAGTGAGAGCAAGAAGCCCCCCAATGAAAAGCCACTTTTGCACCATCTCCTCTAGTTCATTTGGAGACTAATACTCAGATGCAACGATTGTTTAGTAGGTATGTCCATAGGACACATTTTGAGTAGAATATGCCTTCTGTTTGTCCTGCATAGCCAGGTTCTAGGTATAACTGACAAGAGAGAATGTAACATTTACAATGGCCAAAATCAGTGGTTGAAGCATTTTAACCGACTTCTTGTTCACATGCTGGCTAGGGCTTTATAGTGTTAAAACTTCAGGAGGTCTTTGGTAGTCGAGAAGTTGGTGTTTGTAACTAACTCGCCGTATATTTGGGGGTCGATTTGAGATTTTTGTGATGGATGGCAGTGATGGGGAATAGATCCTGAGCACTTAGGAATTAAGTAAGTCTAATCCAATAAGTTGGGCCTACCTTTTTCAAAAAGTCTGAAATCTAAAAGCCCATTTTTTTCAAGAGTTAACATTTTTTTAAATTCTTGTCTGAAAATATTCAAGGTATGTGGAAAGGAAACACCGAATCCAAACTACTAAAATTCAATCTTACAAACCTATCACTTCCCTAAAGTTAGTGTTTGCTCTATGATTTTGCATTAGCATCTTTCACACGCATGAATGATTCAATCATACGATAGACTCTAAGGCCACAACTAATATTCATCATCAGCATTTCGGTTGTGCTCCTTAACTTATGATAGTAGGGAATGCTAATTTATTTATACGCAACCTTACCTGTGCAAATATAATAAGGTTGTTTTCATGTGTCGAACCTATAATAAGGTTCCACATCATATCTACCGGCTTTGAATCTCCTAGTTCATGTTATATAAGTTCGTTATTATTTAACGTCGAATGTTATCCGAGAACTTTTTGGATTACTAGGTGAAATGGACTGCAATGCCACAATTATTAGATTTGTAATATTAGTTTTTATTACTAGTTGTCTCACTTGTCCCCTTGTTGCATGCATAAAAATAAATTATAGATGATGCTAGAAATAAGAACCAAATGTGCTACTATTTTTGAAGGTCGCTCTTTATAATTATTTGCAAGAGTAATACTACGTAGATAGATGCATATTTTGCCCTAATCCTTGCATTGGCACATGGGAACTGTTTCATTTCTGTGGATTTATAAGAAATGCAAGTCATGGTTGTTGCATAATGGTTGTATCACTCATGAACATAGCTCTAAGATGTTGTATTTATGCACTCTTTCAAATCCAAAAATTGCAGTTAATTTGTGTGGAACTTATCAATTTGTTTGTGAATTGAATCCAATATGTCCTTGACAATAATTGATGGTTTAATGTTGTGTTTTGTCATTACACATGACCATTTTTTAGATTGAGTGAAGCATACGCCAATCTTTCATGATAGTGGAACTGGGAAATTGAGATTAATGCATATGTATGATTTATTTTTACAATGTGAAGGTTGGTCCAGGATCTATTATTCGGGGACCATCAAACAATTCTTCAACAGATGCTGTGTAAGTTTTCATTATCAGCTATCTTTGAAGTGTTGATGGTATGATGAGTTCATCCTTTTGTCTGCTTAATTTTTGAGCTTTAATTTATGCAGAACCCCAAGACTTCATTGTGACACCGAAGATTGTCCTGCAGAACTTCTTAGGCCACCCAAAGATTGCAATGTCAACTCATCATTACCATTTACTGTTCAGGTTGTTACTATTCCAAAATTCAATTTCATGTTGTGAAAAATAAATGGTTGATACCCTTTTGTTGGGCTCCCAGATCTGTCGAGTAGAGGATGTCATTGTGGAAGGCCTTGTAGAAGGATCTGTCATTCATTTTCATAGAACAAGAACTATTGACGTCTATTCCTCGGGAATGATAAGTGCTTCTGGATTAGGTAAGTACTGAGTGCAAGACAGCATCTGCCATAATATCTCAAACATGGACGTTGTTCTAGAGTCTGCTCTAGCCCATGCATGCTTTAGTTATAGTACTTCTCTATAAAGAACATAACATATGATATGAGATAATATAGGGAAGTTTCAGTGAAACTGTTCGTTTTGCAGGATGTACCGGGGGAGTTGGTCAGGGAAGTCTAAATGATGGAATTGGAAGTGGTGGGGGACATGGAGGTAGTGGAGGTCCTGCATGCTATAAAGACGTCTGCATTCCAGGTGGCATTGCTTATGGTAATACAGAATTGCCTTGTGAACTTGGAAGCGGAAGCGGAAGTGCTGACTCAGGTGCTTCAACTGCTGGCGGAGGCATAATAAGTAAGTCATATCAGATAATGAAATTCACTTCGCATCAGTTTTGGTAGTATGTGAACTTTGAATAATCTTCATAATGAAAAGCCAGGTATCAACATCTTTTCTTAATTTGATGAATTGCGATAATTATGGATATGAATTGATTGAATTGAAAGACCTAACTTGACTATTATTTTAGTTAATCCGTTCTATTTTACCATAGTATTAAGTGGGCTATTATACAGGCCCAATATGAAAAATAATATGTTGCGATACCTTTTCTTATTGCTAGAAGAAATGGAAATTGGATTAGTAAAGTAGCAATAGTGTCCTGGATTTGCTCTCATCTGTTATCTGAATCTGCAATTTCATACCATGGGAAAGAATATTTACTTCATTGTCTAACTTTGATTGGAGCAGTAATGGGCTCGTCGGAACATCCTCTAACCAGTTTACCCATTGAGGGCTCTGTAAGGGCTGATGGAGAAAGTTTCAAAGGTGAGCAGAAACAACAGGGCACATCAAAAGTTATTGCCACATATCCAGGCGGTGGATCTGGTGGCACCTTGCTAATGTTCTTGAGGAAGTTGGCACTAAATAAAAATGCAACTCTTTCTGCTGATGGGGGAAATGGGAGCCCAAATGGAGCTGGTGGAGGTGGTGGCGGAAGGATCCACTTCCATTGGTTTGACATTCCTACTGGGGATATCTACCAACCTATTGCCACAGTGCTAGGAAGCTTAAGTACAGGGTATGTCAGATACATAAATCTTAATCTTGTGTTATGTCTTCGTACATAAAAAATGGATTAGAATAACAGCTTAGAAACATCAATATCCTTTTTCTACTTCTCTCCTTTCCATTTCTCGATCTTCCTCCTTGTCATCCTTTTTCCACTTTTTTCTTATCTCAGGCAGGCCATTTTGGCTGAGATTTTTTTACAAGTTATTGTACTGAGAGGTACAATCCCGTCTATCTTATGTTTGCCCAAATTGGTTCCTTGAACGGGATTTGTCTTTGTCACTAAACCTAGGTATTTGATGGAATTATTTGGTGGATAGTTTCATTCTGAGGCCTATAATTTGTCTTTATCACTAAACCTATATACATTTCTTCAGATCAAATTGTCTCGAAAATGGAATATGGAAAACTACAGTTTGCCAGTTAATTGGAATTTTTTTTTTTTTTTTATGATGAAGAATCTCATATGGTGAAGCTATTTAGATTTAGGTAGCCTCACAAATATAGAGGTTAACTATACCTTCTCAAATTGTTGGTCAGTAGACGACATGAAATTTTATGATTAAGGAAAGTCTTGTATGATTTTCTCAATTCTCTTGTCAATTGAAAAAGCTTTTACATATTGGAATCCTGGCTAACAAGTGATCCACTAACCGGATGCATCAGGCATCACTGCTTTGTATTAAATGATGATTTAGAAGGAAGCATTTGGAAGTAGGAACTTCATCCCAATTTCTAATTGTATGTTCGGTCATCAGATTAGTTATCTCTGGTATTTGTGCAGGGGTGGTGTGGGTGGGCACCCTGGCAGTGTTGGAGGGGACGGATCTTTGACAGGGAAAGATTGCCCACCAGGACTTTATGGGGTATTTTGTCAGGTAAACTTTGTAATTTCCAGTGGAGAGAAATATTCCTATTAAAACACTCTTCATACATTTACTTTGATGTGGCTCAACATACGGTCATCAGAATACGTGATTAGATATTGAGTCATGCTGCTTAAAGGTCTTGGAAATGGCTAACTATTTGGAAAACTCAAAATTTTGAGGAACCTGAATACCGAAGTGCATTTCAAATTGGGTGAAGAGTGGATCACTACCTTCCAGAAACTGATGAGAAAAAAGATTTACATAGGAATTCTACTTTGCATTGCGGCTAGTTTTAGATTTGTAACTTTTAGCAGGAGTTGGATTCATATTGCTAAAGACACTTCAAGTTTTAGTTGCCAAATCTGACATCTAAAACATTAAGTGTAATTTTGCTAAACATTAAAACCTATCCATGTAATGTTTGTTATATCCCCTGCTAGTTGGTTGCTAAATGTCATATTTGAAGATACTTTTCTTTGCAGCTTAATGTTGTCATCATATGTTGTACAAGTCCATTGGAAAATTTGATTTGAAGGAGTCATTAAACTTTTGTGAGATGTATGTTTCACAATAAACAACCGGTGTTATGTGCTATAAACTTTCAGAGTAGTCAACTGAGCGACCTTCTTAATTTAGACATGCTTGTCATGAAGTAATTGTTTGGTTTAAATGATCAACTTCCTTTCATAGATTTCATTGCTCTTCTTCTTCAGGAATGTCCCATTGGTACATACAAGAACGTGTCGGGATCGGATGGAGCACTTTGTCAACGATGTCCTTCTAATGAGCTTCCCCATCGTGCAGTATATGTTGCCATATGAGGTAAAACCGTCACTTTTAGGAAATAGAGCCCAGCTTTGGATTTTGAATAATTTTGGCGATTGACACTGATTATAGGCATGGTTATATTAATTTTTAATGCATTTCTGGTATGTAAATCACATTCTGTGGAAATAGAAAACCTGATTTGTTAATCATTTACGTTTTTCTGACCAGGTGGGGTGGCTGAAACTCCATGTCCATACAGATGCATTTCTGAGAGATATCATCTTCCACTCTGTTATACAGCCCTTGAAGAGTTAATTTACACATTTGGTGGGCCTTGGGTGTTTGGTCTTCTGTTAATGAGTGTTCTAATCTTGTTAGCTCTGGTCCTTAGTGTGGCAAGAGTGAAGTTTGTCGGAGTTGATGATTTGGCTGGCACCACGCCCAGGCAGAGGGCCTCTCAGATAAATAATTCTTTTCCATTTCTAGAGTCTTTGAATGAGGTTAGATGGATCTTCTATAATGAAGCTTCTGACTATCTGTCCCTGCACTTCCCTGCTTTGATGAATGATGATGTCCTTGTTGTCGAAGGTTTTGGAAACAAACAGAGCCGGGGAGGCCCAAAATCATATGCATAGGATGTACTTTATGGGTCTTAATACGTTTAGTGACCCTTGGTGTCTTCCCCACAGTCCCCCTGAACAGATAAAGGAGATTGTGTATGATTTCAACTTTCTCTCCTGCCGCTTAAGAACTCTTATTGCTTTACGTTGTTTCCACATTTGTTCTAATTCCTTCGAAAATAGAACGTTTTACTTGATATCTTGTAATGCTTCATTTTCTTCTGGCTGTAAGTATAGAGAAGTTACGTTGGAGTCCAATACCCACTTTATTTCTCGACTTTTGTCATTGTTGAATTGGCAGATATGAAGGTGCATTCAACACTTTCATGGATGAGATAAATGCCTTGGCTGCTTATGAATGGTGGGAAGGAGCAATTTACAGTATTCTTTCTGTTATTGCCTATCCTTTGGCCTGGTCATGGATGCAATGGCGTCGAAAGAAGAAATTACAGCGTCTACGGGAATTTGTTCGATCAGAATATGACCATGCTTGCTTACGCTCGTGTCGTTCGCGAGCTCTCTATGAAGGAATTAAGGTCCGTTCTGCAGAATTTAGTGTCACTACATATGTTTGTATTTTTAGGCTACAAGTTCTTGGGATCATTGACTCCTTTCGTCTGGAATGTGGGGAATAGTTGTTTCGCCACAGAACATTCTGGAGCAATTCTTTTAGTTGCTCAACATAAAGCAAATCTTGATGCATGACACAAAACTGATACAGTTGCCAGCCTAGATACACATAAAAATTACTGAAGCATTAATCCTAGTAACCGGGTCACCTATGTAGATTCTTTTTCAATATTATGCTCTACCATATTATTTGTCCAAAAATGCATAATCTTTGTTGTACATATATATGTATGTATTGCTGCACCAGTATGTATTGGTATATGTTTATATTAACAATGTGATTGACCTAAACATGTCTGGTGTAGTTTCTCGGCTTTTGTTGTCTTCAAGCTTTTCTCTTTGGGGGGCGGGGGAATGACGCTAACTGTTGAGGGCAAATTTCTTTCTTTGTTTTGGGAGCTCTGGGTGGTTTAGAGGTATAGAAACTGCTTTTTTCTTTCAAATATCTGCAAAGGTAAGTTTTATACTACATACACATTATCCCCCGAAACTGCTCTTTGTTTTGGTAGATAGGGAGGTCATAGATTAGATAAAGTCGTCACGCTACAGAATTTAGGGTTGTAAGGCCCTGGTGGCTTCAGAACATGGCACATCTATCACAAAATCCGGAGGGTAGCAAAAGGTGATAGATTCTTATTCTTGGTTTGCAGCCTTTTTTGCCAGTTTGTCTGGAACTTGATTCCTGCTTCTGGGGATATGGGTGATGTGGGTTCCTTTGAAATCACTTAATAGCGATCTGCATTTATCCACAAGAGGAGAAATTAGTGGGGTGGCTGTTGTAAACCTGTCAGGTAGTGAAGAAGGGTCTCTGCGTCTATTTGGATATCCAGGGATGGTAGCCCTAAGTGTTTGGCTAGGCAGACGCCTTCTATGAGAGCTGACGCTGTTTATGACTTTTTTGGTGAAGCCTCCGATCCATGTCCCCCTCTGGTCCCTAATTATTCCTCCCAAACCTGTAGTTAGCTGATCTTGTTTTGCTGATGCGTCAGTGTTGAGGTTAAAGGGTAGGATTCTCGAGGGTAGCCAGGTTGATCCGCTGTCCTGGTGGGTTTCGATGGCCAGTTGTCGGTTGGGAATGGGTGTGGCTTCTTCTCCATGGGAAAAAAGCAAGGATGTTCATTTCAGGCCGTTGCATATTTATTGGTGGCTTCGATCTCTGATCTGATGCTGGCATATCTGGATTTCTACCTCGGTGGAGATGAGAAGCGAAGTGATCTTCCTCCTCGCCTAACACAGAGGTTCCCATTGCCTCTAGTTTTTGGAGGCAATGGAAGTTACATGTCTCCTTTTTCTCTTCAAAGTGACAATATTTTGACCACCCTAATGAGTCAGGTCTGTCTTTGTAAGATTATTTGTTGAAACCCTTGTCACATTGCTTCTTGAAGTTCTTACTGATATATACATTTGTTTCCTTTTGTTGTTGGTTTCACAGTTAGTTCCACCAACCACTTGGTATCGTCTGATAGCAGGTCTGAATGCATGCTTACGCCTAGTTCGCCGTGGACGCCTTAGGGCGACATTTCGACCTGTGCTGCAGTGGCTTGAAAGTCATGCTAATCCTGCTTTAAAGATACATGGTCTACGTGGAGATCTTGCCTGGTTTCAGGCCAGCTCTAATGGGTATTGTCACTACGGATTACTAATTTATGCTGCAGAAGAAGAAAAAGACTTCTCATGTCCTGAAACCCCAAACTGTGCCATACCGGCTGTGGTAATATCAAGGTATTATTCTTAAAGGTTATGTCCCTCCCGTGACTACTGCTTGTGATGACATCACCTTGGAGAGATCTGATATAATTTTAAAGTTTGTGACTGATTCTCTGCCCGATAAATCAAGGTGCCCCCTTTAGATGGCTATGTTATGCCTTTATCTCTTCTACTATTTCCTTCCGTGCCTTTGTGACTACTGTATGACTTTTATGGGGAAAAAACAAGGTCTGCATTGGATGTCTGGAAAGAGCTTGTAAATGGTAATGTTGGATGTATTGTATACAAGTATGTCACGTAAATTTCCAGGTTAGGGCGTTAGGATAAAATTGTCGTAAAATGTGGATTTCCTTTCTTAATCTTGCAACCATGTTATGGTAGCATTCAAAAAAATTTCAACTAATAACACGCTGCTTCTCTTTTGTCTTCCTTTTCTTCGTTCTCTTTGGTTTATTTTTCGCAGTTCCAAGACACTTCCGAGAGAAAATTCACCGGTGCCATTGGCAGAAGGGCTATTGACCCAGGAAAGGAGAACTAACGTACGGCGACGCAGGAAATTCGGCAGAATTCTAGATCGGAGCAACTTGCATTTGCTCGAGGACAAGGGGTATTTGCTGTGTATGCTTTCTCTTATGGTACAGAACACTAAACCTGTTGGTCACCCGGTATTTTCTCTCTCCTGAATCCTTCTTTTGGTTGTTCTCCAGCCAATACTACTCTTTAAATTTTCTTCATTTTTAATAACTTTGTTTCTTCAGGATATTGTCGGCATGGTGATATCCGTGTTACTCCTGGGAGACTGTAGCTTGGTCATGCTCACTCTACTTCAGCTATACTCGTTTTCCTTGGCAGATGTCTTCCTTGTTCTGTTCATATTACCACTTGGCATACTTCTTCCGTTTCCTGCCGGTATCAATGCTCTATTTAGTCATGGTCCCAGGCGATCTGCCGGCTTGGCTCGGTTTTACTCCATGTGGAATGTCACCTCCATTGTGAATGTCGTAAGTTGTTATTTCGGCTTTTGATCATTATACAGCTTTCTTGCTCGGATTTTGTTTCCTTTTTCCATTTGAGAGGTTCCAATCTGCTTCAATTTTTATAGGTAGTTGCTTTCATATGTGGATCTGTTCATTCCGTTGCTCAACCGGGCAGACGGCCGCCATCTTTTCGGCCTTGGAATTTTAGCAAGTGAGACACTAACATGCACAATGCCTTTTTAACCCCAAATGCTGGCAGATTGATCTTCCTCTGATTTTTTTTTGTCCGCCTACATCTCAGGGATGAGAGTGAATGGTGGATTTTTCCAGTCACATTGCTCGTGTAAGGTGTTGCAGTCCCAGATCATCAATTGGCACATCGCCAATCTGGAGATACAAGACCGATCGCTGTACAGTGGCGACTTCGAGGTTGTTTGGCAGTCTTAACCCGCTTTTAGCGAGAACATAATCCGGTTTCCCTTATTTGCTGACACGGTGATAACCTTTTGTTCCTGATCCATGTGTGGGTGTGATCCATAATTGGCAAAATCGGAGAAGTAGTCACCAGGTTATAAAGTTTCTTCTTCCTTGTTTAACGAATGAGAAAAGGCTTACAAAGTATGTAGAAGAGAACGAACATTACTTATAGAAGGGAAACTTTGTTTTTTCCCTGACTCCCCTTTTGGAGTTTGCGAAATTGGAGATAATAGTATCAGTGCGACAGTCTTGTATTCATGTTCACTGGCTTGGATGGGTGTCGACTGCGCCTTCCGACCGGGTACGTTTGGCAGTTCAACTTCTACCCGACATCGACCCTAAGTAGGTCGAGCTGCTGAAAGAAGAATTTCAGTTTTGGGAAGTTGATCATGTCGATGATTGACAAGATAAACTCTTTTGTTGCTAACATCAGCGTTCAGCGTTCTCGACCACTATTTTCAGATGATAATGTTAACCAAACCACTGCGCGACCCTTGTGCATCCGGTTAAGCGTCTGGCGTTTTTGGAGACAAATATCCTCGAGTTTCTACTAGCCTCTATAGAACTCCAAAAATGAGCAGAGCAGTGATGATGACCGATTGCTTGGTCTTCGCTCACGGCTGGATTCTGTTTTCGCTGGAATTCTCAAGGCTGTCCTCACTCTGCGGTTTGAACCATCTGTTGAGTCGTGCCGATGCTTTCATCACCTGTCGCGCCACCAAAAGTTAGGCCACCAGTAATGGGCGCGGCCACCTTAGAGTACATTTCTGAGAAATACTCTCACCTCCTCATCCCAATCTAGCCTCCAAATGAGGAACCCGAGCACCAGCGTTTGCACCGCCACTCCGGAGATCATTCCAATCCAGATCCCCTGTAACCACCACAAATAGTACGGTACAGTCCAACAAGAGCAAAGAGTCGAGGAAAGTTCAAAAGGTACGAGAGACGAGAATGAGCGCCGAATGTGACTTTCTCATACCCTGACTTCCAAATTGACGACGTACGCCAGCACGAGTCCCAAGGGGATCCCAACCACATAGTAAGACACAAGATTCACCCATGCGACCATGGTTTGCCTCCCGCAGCCGACTGCCGCGCCTGCACCGCTCCATAAATTGTCCGGTGAGAATGGATCAGCCTGTATGCCTTTTCGATTGAAGTTTTTTCGAATACGTTTTTTTAGATAACCTGAAAACACCGGCTGCATGCTGTTGAGCAAGATCGTGAAAGCAAGCAGAACAGAGAGGCTGGAGACGGATTCCATGACATCTTCGTCTGTGGTGAATATGTACCCGAGGTCATGGCCGAAGATCAGACAAATAACCCATAAGAACACTCCTATGCTCAACGATGTCACCAGGGATACTTTCATGGCAAATTTGGCGGCTTTTGCGTTGCCATGTCCCAGCTCATTCGATACCCTCACACTTATTTCGCAGTCCCAGCAGAGAACAGAAAGATAAAATCATCAAATGAAACAAGGACGATGAAACTTGCCTTACGAAATTCGGTCTCAGAGAAGCATTTCGCATTACCTTGTGCCGCTTAGGAAACCGATTGGTATCATGAGTTCCAAAGTGGCGACATTGATGCTGCAATCCCAAAATGAGTCGTCAAAATTCGATAATTCCTTGAAGAACAGTACTAGGTGAAGTGCTGATAATTCTGGCAAACTTACCAGATCGCGAAGGCAGCTATCGCGACAGAAGCGTTCTCCATGTATCCCGCCATGAGGACCAACAACGCGTTGTACCACAACTCTAGGCTATGCAAGAAAGTAGACACGATGTACCAAACCCATTTACTTCTTCCTCAAAAGAAATGAATGAAAGTTGTTGGGACATGTTTGAGTATTCGCACCACAACATCACTCCGGAGGATACCGAAAGTTTCGTAATCGGCCACAAATCGAGAAACGCGGCCGTGGTGAACCCTTTCCAAGTATTTGGGCACCATCCCCCGAAGATGTAAACAAACTCACCGATCACGATCAACCAGCTCGATATTATTATGGCGCCCATTGCTCCCGGGATCCCCCAGTTGAGGACATACACGAACAGCCACGAAAGGAAGACATGAATCCCAAAAGATCCGACAGAAAGCCAGGCTATAATCCGGTTCTTCTGCTGGGACTGCAGGTAGTTCTGTACAGTGAAGCTGAAGACGAAGTAGTAGACTATAGGGATGAACCACCAGGCTATCACCCCGGCCTCTTCCGATATGGCGACTTCTTGGCCGATCAGCTCGAAAATTTTCTCCGCGAAGACAAAGAAAGGGACAAGGATTGTTGCAGTGACGAGGCCTATGATCCAAGACCGCTGCAGGTAGATCCCGAGCATGTGGTACTGCTTTGCCCCGTACGCTTGCCCGCATAGAGTCTCGGTCGCACTCGACATGCCTAACTGCAAAGCAATCACAGACTCCAAGCATTACGCCGGTTCATCCCCAGAAATGAAACGGGCGGAGCTTTCACCCGGGCTCACCAGGATTCCATTGGCAAACCGTATCCCGATGGACTGAAGGAGAGCGTAACTCGCCAGGTCGAGGGAGCTTATGTGTCCGATAAAGGCCTGAGTGACCACGAAAACTCCCAAGGAAGTCATCCGAGCGAGAATCGCGGGGAAGGTGACCCTCCATATCTTCTTGGACTCGTCCCATACCTCACGATGCAGCGGAATAGAATCGACCTCGCCGGGTTCGGGGGCTAGCAGCCTCTCCTCGGCGAGTTTCTCTTCCCCTGTCATTGGATGGCAGTCAACAATTCCTCCCAACGCATTTAAAGCACCTGTTCCATGAATTTAACTATACATACATATAACACATACATTTATATTTGAATCAACATGAGATTTTATTATGTTAAATTAAATATATATTTTTTATTATGTTTTTTTATTAAAATATTTAATTTCGTAGAGAATGAAGAGGTGGTGTTAACTTTCAATTCAAGTCGAGAACGCAACTCCCCCCCCACAATCATTCCTCCTTTGAATTTTTATTTTATCACTTGGTCGTTTTTTCCACGGCTTGGTCTGTTTGGGTAATCATGTAATCCATCCTTCCTCTTTGTCCATCCGACTCCACTTTAGAGGATGTCACAACTCTCTCTCTCTCTATCTCTCTTTTATTGCCTTAAAGGCGCGTCACAACTTGGGCCGTGGATTGGTGGACCACATCCGATACGTCACCACTATCTTCTAAATAACATATAGAAAAAGAAAGAAAGAAAGAAAGAGTGTACGACGAGGGGGTAGCGAGTGGAATAGATGATGCGAACGTGTTTGGTCTCGTTGTATGAGAATATTAATTGAATCGGATAATTGTTACGAGTTTTGTTCTTTAATGACGTCATTTGGCGAATTAAAGAAAATAATTCGTGCACTAACCAACCTAAATCGGCCTTACAAAGGCCGACTTCCACACACTTAGAAAAATTTTGGCGAACGAAGGGAGGGACGGACGCATTAAGGAAGTCGGCCTTACTCTTAGCGAATGGAAGTCGGCCTTACAAAGGCCGACTTCCTCGTGTTAATTTTTTCTTTTGCCTTCGAATTAAAAAAAAAAATATTTGCCTAGTAAGGCCGACCTCCCATTAAATATTTTTTTTGCTTTTGAATTAAAAAAAAAAACTAATTGAGGAAATCGACATTTATAAGGCCGACTTTCCTTCTGTGAATGACCATTAGAATTTTTTTTTACTAAGTATAGAGAAGTCGACCTTACAAAGGCCGACTTAGGTGAGTTCGCGAATTATTTTCCTTAATGCCAAATGGCGTCATTGAGTAACAAAACTCCAATTGTTACAAGTATGAACGGGGAAAAAGTCAAGAAAATGATAAAACCAAAGAGTTCCGAATTGGGGGGTGGGGGTGGGTGGAGGGTTAGCACGTGTGTGTTCCCCCGAGTGTGGAATTACATCCCCCCGATTCGTGGTTAACTACGAGTTTGTTTTTTCAATTTAACTTTCCAAATATTCCGCGGTAATTAATTTTAAAATTCGTTCAACTTAAGACTTGAGTTAAAAAAAAACAAATCCATTTTTGCTTTTTAAGAAAATCAAAGTTGAAAAACATGATTTTGACTCGTAAAATATGAACTTCGTTATTAAAAAAAAAAGCACATGGAGAGTTCCAAACTCCACCTTCGCTCTCAAAGTTAAGGAAATCGGAGTTTAAAACTCCGACTTCGTTCTTACCGTTAAGGAAATCAGATTTAGAAAACGTTATTTCCTTAAGGGACAAAAAATATATTTTCTAACTCTAATTTTAAGACATTATTTAATGAGCTGTGACACTGTTTATCACATTTTGCGAAATATTTTCTCCGAAATTAAATTAGAAATAACCTCGGGGTACTACGTTCTGGTCCACGAACATATCATAACGAAACACTTAGAAGCGATCACGGATCGACTTAATCGCAAACTGGTCGTTCTTATTACACCATGTGAAGGCGACTCGATGTTAGAGCAAGGGACATTGTGATCCCTCATTATTCACGTGAAGAAAGCCATGGCACAGGCACCAAGTTTTGGTTTGGTGTTGTCTGTTCGTTATGGTAGTGTTTAATAATATTTTTCCGGAAGAGTTTTCACGTGTTGGGTCTAAAAAATGAAAGAAAAGACATGGATTGGGGGTGTCAAAGAAGGGACCATCCCCATCTCGTTTTCTTATAATTAAATGAGGTTTTGATTGGGACCAACCAAAGGGAAAGAAGAAGAAGAAGGCACCCTAACCCTAATGTCCCTTCTATTTAGGAGGAGGTTCAGAACATCTATCTTGATGGATCGATTGTTGGTGACACAGGTGATAGAAACCCACGCGGCTGTCAAATGCATTGTTGTGAATGAATAAAATGGAATTATTGGAGAGAGTGGTTGATACGAATTTATAGCACGTGGAATAAATTCTAACTTCTGGTCTGGTGAGATATAAATAGACGTGTCATGGCAGTGCTGTGGTGTTTCTACGCCTGGCTCATGACTTGTTGCACCGTGTCATTCCCCGGCCGGCGGTTTTGCAAAATTCTCCTACAAAACTCGAGAAAGAAATTCCCTAAAGACATGAGTTATGCTACTAAGTAGTTTCAAAATTCGTTCCATTCTATTTTACTTTTAAGAAAATTAGAGTCATCATTTGGATATCAGAATTAATATTTTTTTATTTATATGCCCTTGAAATAGGAAGGAACTTGGATTTTCTGAAATCGAATTTTCAAGGAAGAATTTTTTAAAACTACCTAAGTTGAATTTTCAAGGAATAATTTTTTAAAACTGCCGAAGTTGAATTGTAACATCAATATATGAGGCAGGTATTCGACATATGTTGGACCATTATTATTAAATCTTGTTTCATATATTAAATGGGGTTGGGTGGACCGATGGTGATATTTATTTAAAAATTCATTATCTCCTCACATGAACCAATAATAAAGAGATGGAAGTCATTTAATGAAACCCAGCCTCACTTCCTTTTTTTTTATTTCATAGTAAAATTGCCTAATATTATTTTTTAAGAAATTCGTCCGAACAAACTTATTCTATAGGCCACGGACATGATTATTATACGTAAAGTTTTCTTACAATATAACATTAATAGTAAAAATATTTTGCAGTTTAAAATATATATTTTGTTATTCAAAGAAATAGATCTTTTGAACTCCCATAATTAAGAAATAGTTTATTCAAATTTTTAACGTAAAATCGTTTTCAAACACTTATTTTCTCGAGGAATAACAACATTAATCATCTATCTGCGGACCAACGATGTATTAGAACATGCCTGGTTACGTGGGGGCTGCATTCTTGGGGTTCATTTTCTCCAAGGCAAATCGACCTGGACATCAGCACCCTCCGACCAAGTACGTTTCGGAAACTCAAACTACTCTTGCCCGACTTCCGATCCCGATTGCACGGGGCTGCACGTCGTTCAGATCAGTGGACAGGCAGGATGGATTCAGTTCCGGGAAGTTGATTATTACTTGCTCCTTGGATGATCGATAAGATCAGTTCCGGGAGAGCTCGATTTTCACATTCTTGTATGCTGTCCCTCAATTATCGCCTAAGACAATCATTCTCAACAAGGCTAAAAGTCTCCGGAATAAAATTCCAAGAAATATGCAGCAAAAATGACCCCCAGTGGTTTGTTTACTCCTCCGCTCGTGGTTGGATTCCGTTTCCGGCCGTACTCTCGAGCCTGTCCTCGGTCTCCTGCAGGAACCATCTATTGAGTCGTTCCGACGCTCTCTTAACCTGTCACGCCGGGAAACAACTCCAGTGAAGATTCTCTCACGGGGTACAGTTACGCGTGCGCCTGTTACATTTTCCAAGCAATTTTCTCACCTGTTCATCCCAGTCAGTCCTCCAGATCACGAATCCGAGCACCAGGGTTTGCAGCGCCACCCCAGAGATCATGCCGATCCAGATCCCCTGTAGCCACCGCAGTGAGTACAGTACAGGCCAAGAAGAACGAATAATCAAGGACAGTTTAAGGGTATGTGAGGCACGGGAATGTGAGTAGGAGGTCACTCTCTCGTACCCTGACTTCCAAATGAGCAACGTACGCCAGCACCAATCCCAGGGGGATCCCAACCAGATAGTAAGAGGCGAGGTTCACCCATGCGACCATCGTTTGCCTTCCGCAGCCAACCGCCACACCTGCATTTTTTGGCATATCATCCGGTGGGAATGGATTTGCCGGTAAATTTCTTAGCCAATGTTTCCCGAATACTTTCTCATTTTTCTTTTACCTGAGAACACCGGTTGCACGCTGTTCAGCAAGATCGTGAAAGCGAGCAGAACAGAGAGGCTGGAAATGGATTCCACGACATCTTCGTCCGTTGTAAATATGTACCCGATGTCACGGCCGAAGATCAAGCACATAGCCCATATGAACACTCCTATGCTCAACGATGTCGCCAGGACTACTCTGACTGCAAATTTGGCGGCTTTGGCATCGCCTCGTCCCAACTCATTTGATACCCTCACGCTTTTGCCATAGTCCCAACAGAAAGGAGAAATAAAAATCATCGAATGAAACATGGCCGCGAAACCAGTTTTCCTAAGTCTGTCTCGGAGAGCATTTAACCTTACCTCGTGCCGCTTAGGAAACCAACCGGTATCATGAGTTCCAACGTGGCGACGTTGATGCTTCATTCATGAAACAAGTCATCAAAATTCGACAATGCCTGAACAACGGTGATAGTTAGATGCTGATTTTCTGGCAACTAACCATATTGAGAAGGCAGCAATCGCGACAGAAGCGTTCTCCATGTATCCCGCCATGAGGACCAACAACGCGTTGTACCACAACTCTAAGCTACGGGAGACAATAATAGACACAAGAGACCGATCAATTTACATCTTCCTAAAAAGGAAATGAATGGAAACCGCTGGGCAACAGTGAGGAGAGATTAATACCACATCATCACTCCGGATGACACTGAAAGTTTCGTAATCGGCCACAAATCGAGAAATGCAGCAACGGTGAACCCTTTCCATGTATTTGAGCACCATCCTCCAAAGAGGAAAACAAACTCTCCAATCGCGATCAGCCAACTTGATATTATTATGGCACTCATTGCTCCCGGGATCCCCCAGTTCAGGACATACACGAACAGCCAGGACAGGAAGATGTGAACCACGAACGATCCCATGGAAAGCCAGGCTATGATTCTGTTCTTCTGCTGGCACTGCAGGTACTTCTGTATCGTGAAGCTGAAGACAAAGTAGTAGAGAATGGGGATGAACCACAAGGCAATGACCCCAGCCTCTTCGGCTATGGCTAATTCCTGGCCGATCAGCTCGAAGATCTGTCCAGCAAAGACCAAGGGAGGGACAAGGATGGTCGCGGTAATGAGGTTGATAATCCACGATCGCTGCAGGTAGATCCCGAGCATGTGGTACTGCTTCGCCCCAAATGCTTGCCCGCATAAAGTCTCGGTCGCGCTCGACATGCCTAACTGCGACGCAATCACAAACTGTAAGCTCGGTCCTTTTAGGAATGGAAAAACAGAACTTTTTTTGCCAGGGGTCTGACCAGGACTCCGTTCGCGAACCGTATCGCAAAGGACTGAATGAGGGCATAACTCGCGAGGTCGACGGAGCTGATGTGCCCGACAAAGGCTTGGGTGACGATGAAAACTCCCATGGAAGACATGCGAGCGAGTATTGCGGGGAAAGTGACCTTCCATATCTTATTGGACTCGTCCCATACCCTACGAAGCAGGGGAACCGCATTGACCTCGGCCGGCTCCGTTCTGAGGAGCCTCTCTTCCATCTGTTCCCTCCCGTTGCCAAACGACAGCCCGGACATCTTTTTGTCAGTTGTAATCCTCCTTCCGAATTATAGCTACCGTTCTTCTCCGGCGAACATACGGCAACAAAATAAAGGAAAAGAGAAGTGGAAAGAAATCTTACTTACTGACAATCAATCATACAAATTAAAATGTTTACAAATAGACGTGAAGTTGCAGGGGAAGTTGACTTTCAGATTATATCCATCCTTTATTTAAAGATAACACATAACTTTTTTTTTGTTGGACAAAATTTAAATCTGCATGCGAGGAACTCTGTAAAAAAAAAATAATTTATAATTAAAAAACTCAAAATATAGACTCACCACCTTTTTTTGTCAATTTTTTTCGTGTCATCAACTTTAAAATCATTTTTTATACTCTTAAATTAATATTTTAAATTATCTATGCCCGATATGCGAATATAAGATTTGCCTTTATTCAAATGCGTAATTATTCAATAAAATATTGCCTCAACTTTTTGCCGATTTTCTTATGTAGACTAAACTTTTAAATATTTCTTTTATAACCTTAAATCGATATTTTAAATCTTTTATGGCATTATTCTAATAACGTTACCCAATTTTACGATTTGTTGAATGCTATAACTATCTAATGTGACATATTTTAACCCTACTTTTTTCTACGTGAGTCATAATGTGTGCTCTGAAATGATTACCTTAAAATAGGGTTCAAGGAGAAAACTCTAATTCGATCTTAATTTGAGGGCATGAAAATGAGTGTGCGCGCGGTGATTTCAACTTCCATTTTCCTGACTACATCTGCAAGCACATGTTACTAATTGTCATGTTTACGTACGAAGTAAAAGCTACTTGGAAAGACGTTTCCTTTGTTATTCATCATGGAAGGTTGTTAGTCCATGAGTATGAAAGTTTTTTTATTGGAAATATTTTTTTCAAAGTCTTTTCCTGTCACCGAAGTTGAGAAGGTATAATACTGGATGTGTCTAGTTGTAAGGCTTAAATATGTGTTAGTTATATAAGATATTTGGATAATAAATGATATTGAAGTTATGTCAGAATAAGGTTAATGATTCAAAATATTGACTTAAGGCTATAAAAAAAATATTCCAAACTTTAGGCCACAAAAGAAAGTTGAGAAAAAGTTGGGGCCACAACTCGATATTTTGCTAATTACGCATTTGGGTAATGACAACTCGTAATTCAGGTAACGATGTTAGAATAAGGCCATCAAAGATTCAAAATATTGATTTAAGGCTATAAAAGAAATATCTCAAAATTGAGGGCACAACGGCAAAAAAGTGGTGCCACAAATCGATATTTTGCCTTAAAAAATGGTAATAAAACATGTAATCTTTCAGACGGGAGTAACGTCTTCATATTAGTTGTCTGACCAATTTGATTAGATAATCAAAGCCTAATTAGCAATCCTATCCGGTACTATTTTCGTTTTTTCGATCCATACCGTCGTTTGAAACGCTTCCTACCCATACCCATACTTAAGCCGTTATCACAAAACTATCTTCCGTTACCTCCTCTTGTATCGGAATCCGACGTGGTAGTTGTTTGCTCCGGAAGTGACCACGGACAAGCTGGACCCAAACACGTCGTTGTTCGCGTCAAAACAGATCACGTCGGAAATATTTACAATAATACTCACAGGTTTTTAGATGTGGTCGCCAGTAAGTAAAAGAAATAAATTGGATTGAATAAATGAAGTCTTATAATAAGAAAACGGTGCTTACAGCCATAAAAATAAAGTAAGGACGGTGGTGCAACGTCGTAGACAATGTCGTGGACTTGATACTGGGCGCTGCAGACTAAGAGGATGATGCAGCAACGTCGTGGACTTGTTGCTGGGCGCTGCGGGCTTGCGAATTTGGACGATGGTGACGTCATAGACTTAACGTCGGGCACTGTGGACTTGTGAATCTGGGCGGTGATGTCGTAGACTTTATGGCAGAGCGCTGTAGACTTGCGTCTTTGGATGGCGAAAACTGGTTGCTAGGGCTTGGTGAACGGAGTGTGGCCGAGAATGGTGGCGGATGTGGATACCAAGGCTACGGTTGCTCACCCTGGTGGCGGAATAGAAGGCGGAGTTGTTTTGCCGGGACTACGGTGGCTCGTCCTGGCGGTGGAATGCTAGCGGAGATTGGCTACCAGAGCTACGGTTGCTCACTCTGGTGGTGAAAGTGAAGGCAGAGTTTGGCTACCAGAGCTATGGTTGCTCACTCTGGCGGTGGAAGTGAAGACCAATGAAACCTCTAGAGTTTCGCCCAGGCCGGAGAATCCTAACAACTGCGGGGTGACGAGCAACACAAGGCTTCTGTTTAGCTGATTGATCGTGATCTTTCTAAGGAAGATCTCTTTCCTTTTATACTCGGTCTAACGGGTCTGTCACGTTCTCCAGAGATCCTCCAATCTAAGCTACCTTCCGTGGATCTCGGAGTCAACAAATCGTCCTTTAAGACGTGCGACCTGTGCAAACGTGGGCTGTAGACTACGTAGATCTCGGAGTAAATAAACCGCCTTTTAAGACGTGTGACCTGCGCAGACGTGGGCTGTAGACTTGGTGTGAGCACCACGCGTTTTCTCATTCCCTACATTTCTCTCGTGGGCTTTAAATTGTCAGAGAGTAGGCCCAAGATAGCTTATCATGTCAACATAAACCCCCCTATTTTTGCGGAGGGAACTTCTGTCGCCTGAGCACATTTGACACTTTCTTGAGGCTAAAGAAAACACTTCGTCTCCTTCCTTCGAGCTTTCTCTCTTCTTGAAACCCTTGTAGACCTTCTCTGAAAACCCTCATTTCTTCAACCTTGACCATGTCTTCTTTCGCATATTTCCAATGGCACTCTCAGCGCGCTGGACCCTCCGATGTGATCCAGACCGACGACAACGGGTTGACCCTGGGTCCTGTTGTTGACCCTGCTCTCTTCCCTAGTGTGGTACCCCATGAGTACCTGATCACAAAGTTCCAAATCCCCATCTGCCGAGATGACTTCGTGGACCCCCTGTACTGGGAGAAGAAGAGCGGCTTCTTGTGCTTCCCCTCCGTCGAGAAGCCGGTGGTGCAGAAGTGGTTCTCCACTTGGCTTGGGAAGCTGGAACCCAGGTTGAAGGTTTGCGGCCTCTAGTCGTTCTTCAAGCTGTCTTTGGTCACGAAGTGCTGTGACCCTTGGGTATGTGCCAGTCTACTTCCTTTTTTGAACGACTCGGTGAACTGTTTTTACTTCCCCGATGGTCCCATGACCATTACCCTGGAGGACGTCCACTTCTTGAAGGGGAGCTATGTGGTTGGCACCCATGTCCGTCTCCACCCCATAGACGACAACCACCACCTTGAGATGGTCGAAGGTCAATCTCCTGCTGTTTGGGGAAAGACTGAGGAGGTCGAGTTCTTCAGTGTCTGGCTGAGTGCCGAAGCTAGTATACGGGATCGCCAACTTCCTAAGCTCAGCCTCCAACAAGATTGCCTAGGCCCCGTTTCTGTTAGGGTTGATCTACCAGGAGCTGCACAAGGCTAAGACGTGCACCAGCCCCTTCCCAAGGTACCCGGCTTGCGGCCCCCTGTGGCTTGTGCATCTGTGGTCCTGTTTATGGATGTCAGGGCTCACAGGGTACCAGATGCCCTCTGGCGCCGCTCCGGTCAGGTGTTATGGGACGCACATGCTGGAGTCCTGATGCTAGTCCAAGGACAAGTGGTTTTATGCCTCTGTGGCGGGGCATATACGTCATATTGTAGATACCAGGCGGGGTGAACACCGCAATTGGGTCCCCTTCCCTGCCGGCCACCTGATTTTAAAGTGCCGGCAGAGGCTCATCCCGGCCTATATTGGGATGCGATTTTGACCAGCAGGGACTTGGTCTGCATGTCGGAGGGGGGTTTTTGCTTCGAAGTCTACAACCCCCAACTCTGTGCAAGGCAGGTTGGTTTTGTTCAAAGCTCTTCAGTCCCCTTCTCCGACACCTCCAACGTCCCGATCAACACGCAGGTTACCACCATTTTTTTCTAAAGATTCCCTTCAGGCCTTGAT
This sequence comes from Melastoma candidum, assembly GCA_023653495.1. Taxonomy (NCBI): domain Eukaryota; kingdom Viridiplantae; phylum Streptophyta; class Magnoliopsida; order Myrtales; family Melastomataceae; genus Melastoma; species Melastoma candidum. Next base: position 3,762,662 of record CM042882.1, read on the forward strand.
GAGTCTTCTGGCCAAGAAGACAGAGGTCCAGCACATGGAGTTTCCTCTCGGGTCTACCCCAATTTTTGCCATAGAATTCTTTGATGGTCAGTGGGCGATCACATTCGACACCTTGCTGAAGAAAATGTCGTTCCTTCAGGCCTCCAAGGAGCCGGATCTCTATCTGTACTCTGAGATGATGCTAAAGACAGGACAGAGGCCTCCTGGTATAGACTTATACTTGTCTTCCTTGCCCTTTGAACTGAAAATTCTTATATGACATGAGTTGTAGTTTTGGATGTAGACTCAGGGGACTCTTCACCAGAGAGCGGCCCTCCTCCCTCGGCTAGACATTTGACTCGTCTTCGCCTGCAATCTCTTGCTTCACGGGTAAAAAGATTGAGCAGGGAGCGGCTAGCAAGCGCATGGCTCCTACCCCTGAGACTTCTGAATCTGAGGACGTACCGATTTCCGTCTCGTTTAAACGCCGCCGTCCTACCATTCAGGATCCAGTTCCCATTTCTGTCAAGGCCCCGGAGCCTTTAGGGACCCCTTCTCCGAGGTATGTGACGCTTTCTTCCTTTAAGTGTCATGAATATTCTCTTACTAATCCTTGGGACATTGTTTTCAGTAGGATGATTATGGCTCTGAGCCAGCACCCTCTGAGTTCTCAAGCGGCCTTTTGGCGACGCGATTTACACGTTTATCCCTTTTCTTTCGAGCCCTTGGTGGCAAAAATGTTTTGCCAATTGCTTTCTGCCAATGTTTCGAGGGATTAACCGCTTTGATTACCCTTGATTTCTTAGAACCAAGGAAAGATTGACATACCTCGACAAAGTCTCCAGCGAATGGAACGTATCCCACTACTGTCCGCGTTGGTACCTGTTGCGTTTTTTAATAACTGTTAGTTTCACAAGTACCTGTAGTTGCAGAGTGCATGGGTTTGATCACGATCTCCCCGTTTGAAGACAAGTTTACAAGCTTGAGGAAATAGTTGACACGGCAGGGGGTGCAAAGTTGACTAATCAGGATCCTGTTCTGAGCTATTAGCTTGCATTTCGGACACAGCATCCTTTCATCAAGGAACTGAGCTATTGGTGGTCCTGTCCGGAGTGCCTGGATGTCTACTTTAGGCGTTCCGTGTCTTGGCTTGCCCCCTTTCTCCTGTGGTCTTTCGACCCGCTGAGTTCTGTTAAGGATGTCCCCTTCTCTTTGAGAGTTATTAGAGGCACCTCGCGAACTTGGGGAAACTATTCCCATTGCCACCTCCTCGAGCGGGGTCAAATCATACCACACATCCCCCTGATTATTTTGCAGATACTTTCTGAAAGTGCTGCACTTATCAGTGGTGTGCGTGTCGTCCATATGCCAACAACAGATATTGGACGCCACTTCTTTGATTGGGCAGGTGACTACACCTTTATCGGCAAAGCGGCGAAAAAGGGCATTTGTGATCATGGTCTCCCCAGGGATATTTATGTCCTGTAGGGAAAAATCAGTATTAGTCTCAATGATATTGATGTCTACATCAGAAACATCAAACATATGGATGGCGACTTCATCGACAAAAGGCTTGTCATTGACCATAGTGACTTCGTCTACTTCAGGGAAACATAATTCTTTTGACTCTATAAGGTCTTGAATTATGTTCCTAAACGATAGACAATCTCTGGTCGTATGTGTGAACGCCTCATGCCACTTTCAATAATTCCTAGGTTTCTCTCTTTCTGTATGAGGGGCCCTGTGACCTAGTTTTAGCTTAATCCGCTTTCGTTGGACAAGCCAGTCAAAAATTGCATCCACCGTGTCTACGTCGAAAGAATATTTTCTTTCTTCGCCAGATTTCTGAGATGCTTTTGCTTTTGAATTTTTCCTTGCTAATGGTTCACAAACCGTAGCTTCGCCTTTAACGAACTTGGCCATGTCTACTTCAAGGGTTTCCAATTGATATGCATGTTTAGACTGGGCCTCTTCCATCAACAACTAATGATACTCAGTCGCTCTCCTGGCCAAGTCATAAAGATCGTTGAACCTTCCCCTTGTAGCTTCTTCTTGAAAGGCATATACAATGCGTTTAACGCAATCATCAACTGGTCCCTTTCAGGAATTGCAAGTCTACAGCGATGCAGCGCTTTTCGCAAACGCATGAGGAACTGTCCTAGGTGTTCCCCGGCGTCTGTCTAAGCCGCATCACCTCAAAGATTGACATGGGCGTGTCTAGTCGAGCAAATGCTTTCATGAAGAAAGACTGCATTTCTGCCCATGATGTTACTGACCCGGGAGGAAAACTTGCATACCATGTGAAAGCATCTCCCGTGAGTGAATTCGGGAATAACTTCAGCTTCCAAAAGTCATTGGCTACAGCGTCTCCAGCTTGATTGGTGAACCGAGCTATATGTTCTATAGGCGTCCTCTCATCTTCCCTTGAAAAAACGGGTGAAGTCGGGTACTCTGTATCCCTTAGGCAGGGGAAAGTCTCTGTCGATGTAGGCAGGGTATGAACTCCTGTAAGAAAGGATCGTCCTGCCTGACAGCTCCAGGAATCATCCGCTCCAAGATCGAATTGTTTCCCTTAAATTTTGCGAGGGTACATGATCGAACTGTTCTCGTACATAGTCCCGGTTCACTTTCTCTGGGGGATAAGGCATCCTCATGGTGGCCCGAGACGGCTGCGGATTTACCGAGACATTCGCGTAGAAGCTTTCTGCCCGTGGTAGACTTCCCATAACTGGAGCTTCCCCTGACGGTATCTCCTCTACATGTGCTTTACCAGGTCGGCGTGGGGGTATGCCACTTGCATATCTATTTATCTCATCCTGCGCCTCAACATCATCGTCTACCTGGTTCACTGCATACACAGCATTTGACCTCCAAGACGTGAGAGATCGAGAGGCAGTAGGCCTCGAGGGGGACATCCTGTCCCTATTGCAGGCCTCTGTAGCGCGTTGGCTAGCGTCGCTCCAAGGCTCATCCTCTTGGAACGACAGACACGTTACGCCTCTCTGTGCGCCGGGCATCTCCCATGAAAGAATTCTCCCTGTCTACAGGGGCGCTTGGCTTTGTGGTGGCGCTTGGCCTATTTAAAGCACCGAGTTACTCTAGAATCTGAGTTATATTATCTTGTAACCCAGTGACATGTCTGTCCATCAGGTTCCTCATATCATTGAATTCTTTGTGGAATTCGAGCCTGGATATGAACTCAGAAGGGGTATGTACCCCGGAATCAGGTTGATTCGCAGTTTCTTGGCTTCCTAGAGCCGCGGTCTCGACATTTGCGTTTCCCACCATAAACTAACCGTCTCCATCTAATGGAGGTGAATGGTCGCGATTAGCTCCACTCCTGGTACTTTTTGCCAACTGTAGACTTTAAGCTTTCTTGTTCTCTCACTATGGTCGCCAAAAACGTGTTCGTGTCCAAACGGATCACGTCGGAAATATTTGGCAATAATACTCACAAGGTTTCACATGTGGTCGCCAGTAAGTAAAAGAAATAGATTGGATTGAATAAATGAAGTCTTATAATAAGAAAACGGTGCTTACAGCCATAAAAATAAAGTAAGGACGGTGGCGCAACGTCGTAGACAATGTCGTGGGCTTGCTACTGGGCGCTGCAGACTAATAGGATGATGCAGCAACGTCGTAGATTTGCTGGTGGACGCTGTGGGCTTGCGAATTTAGACTATGGTGACATCGTAGACTTAACGCCGGGCGCTGTGGACTTGTGAATCTGGGCGGTGATGTCGTAGACTTGACGGCAGAGCGTTGTAGACTTGCGACTCTGGATGGCGAAACTGGTTGCTGGGGCTTGGTGAACGGACTGTGGCCGAGAATGGTGGCGGATGTGGATACCAAGGCTACGGTTTGCTCACCCTGGTGGTGGAATCGAAGGCGGAGTTGTTTTGCCAAGACTACGGTGGCTCGTCGTGGCGGTGGAATGCTGGCGGAGATTGGCTACCAGAGCCATGGTTACTCACTCTGGTGGTGGAAGTGAAGGCGGAGTTTGGCTACCAGAGCTACGGTTGCTCACTCTGGCGGTGGAAGTGAAGTCCAATGAAACCTCAAGAGTTTCGCCCAGACCGGGGAATCCTAACAACTACGGGGTAACGAGCAATACAAGGCTTCTATTTAGCTGATTGATCGTGATCTTTCCAAGGAAGATCTCTGTCCTTTTATACTCGGTATAACGGGTCTGTCACGTTCTCCGGAGATCCTCCAATCTAAACTACCTTCCGTGGATCTCGGAGTCAACAAATTGTCCTTTAAGACGTGCAACCTGTGCAAATGTGGGCTATAGACTCCGCAGATCTCGGAGTCAATAAACCGTCTTTTAAGACGTGTGGCCTGCGCAGACGTGGACTGTAGACTTGGTGTGAGCACCATGCCTTTTCTCATTCCCTACATTTCTCTCGTGGGATTTAAATTGTCAGAGAGTAGGCCCAAGATAGCTTATCATATCAACAGTCGTATAGGCCGTGTTTTTAACGTCGTTAAAGCCAGGTGGCCTGCCATGTCGGATTTCATTACAATGGGGGTAATGGGGGCTTATTTTGTGATAACGCTTAAGTACGGGTATGGGTAGGAAGCCTTTCAAAGGATAAAATGGATCGGAAAAAACGAAAATAGTACATGATAGAATTGTGAATTAAGCCGATAATCAGATATAAGCAAAATATGGGTACGTGACTGTAACTTTTTCTAAAATTTTATCGTTGCATATGGCACTAGTCGCCGAATCTCAAAGTTAACTAACATAGATGTGTTTTTTCCTACGTGAATTTCTTCATATATTATGTGGATAATATAAAAAGACAATATATGTTTATGACTTTAATTATTTTCCAACTTTCATTTGTGTCAATATTTTTTATTATTTTTTTATGTAACACATCCTTAAGCTCCATCGCATTCGCCCACAATACGCCGACGAGGCCAAGATCGCTTTCAACTCCACCACCCACCTCCACTCATTCTCTTTCCGATTGGAACATCGACTGAGATTCAAAATGTCATCCACTACTCCCACTCCTCCTGACCTTCTCTCGTTTCCCTCGCCTCCTTCGACTGGTATAGCCAATCCTCCCATTTCGTATCACCCCTTCCTACTATCCCCTCCACTACATCTATCTCTATTCCATGTCCTATATCAATCAATGATCAAAATGTCCTCGATTATGAGCGATTGAGATTGATGGGATCTAACTTTCTCGAAATACTTCTTGACTCAGCTTGCTAGAGGTGCTTCTCTATCTCAAGTCACTGTAATCAAATTCAACTTATCGGAGACATTCTCAAGTCACTGTAATCGAATTCAACTTGTCGCAGACGTTCTTAATTTTAGGAATCTTAATTTTAGGCTCAAGCATTTGTATAAGGCATTTTGCCTCACGCAAAATCTTCGCCCTCAGTCCCTCACGGAATTTGAGGCCAAGTTGCAAGCAATTGCCGACATATTTATTGACTCGTGAGTGTTGTTGTGTAGAGTAGTTGAACGCCATAAAGACATAAAAAAAAAGTCTTATGGATTTTCAATAGATCACACGTCTGAATCATATTCAACTAGGAATGAAAACAAAAAATAAAAGTGGAAGTTGAACCACGTAATTAATCATTTAATGTACCCATCAACACACTAATAAAATCCTTGTCCAAAAATGTTTGATTTAATCTAAAACACTATTTAAAATGATTTAAATATTATTAAAAATCTTTTTTTTTTTAAAAACGGAGTAGCCTCCAGGCTATTATTTTTATATAGATTGAGTGGCACGGTATCAAAATATTTCTAATATTATTCATCTGATTATTGAAATTATTTTACATTTATAAATGGGTTTTAATTGTAATTCTTTTTTTTTTTTTAGTTTGACAACAACTTTTCGTATTAATTTAATATTTAAATCCTAAACCATAAACTTGAAATCATGAAAGTAAATCTAAAGGCATATAAATCCCAAGCACTTAACTCAAAGACCAAAAAAGAAAAAACAAAATTATTTGACAATATTTTTTCTAAAACGTAAATAAATGACAATGTTTTTTAAAGATTTGTTGAAAAGGGTATTTAATTCAGTAACTCGAAAGTTCAAATAGGAAAAATCGGGGTTCGAGAGCAATCAATCCCTATCTGTGGCGTGGCGATTGGTTCATTAGGAACCCTGATGAAGAATCATTTGCAGTAACCCCTTCTTTTGTAGATCGCTTGCAAGAAACCTTTTTTTTTTAAATAAAAATAATAATAATATCAAGTAATCTTAGGCGTGATTCACGACGTTGATATTATTATAATATAGGGGTGGAGGCTGTTGAAATCCCTGGATTGAAGAGTGTTGGTTGAGGTTGGTGAATCGAATCGAGGAGTTTTGCTCTTGTTTACGGCGGTCCCATAAATTATTTTGGGTTTTACGGTTGCCAAGTTTCTATTTCCCCTTTTACCGTCTTTTCCCTTACCTCTTTATTCTTTTCTTAAAAATCAGCTCCAATTTTTTTGTTTTTTTACAATTTAATCCCTTAAGACAAATTAAAAAGTTTTTTCCTAAGGACTTAGGAAGATTTTTCTTAAGCGATAAGATCACTGAAGAGGCTAGCTTAACCAATTAATTCCCCAAAGAGTTAAATATCAGCATGCTAGATATTCTTAAAACATGTCAGGAATCGAACTTAAGAAGATTTTCCTAATTGTCTTTGCCTTCGGCGTTCTACCAACCTCAAATACTCGTTTGAGTATTTTGAACTAGCCGTAAATCCGAGATTGGACTTACCCTCAAGGAAAAATTCCTCAAATTCACTCTGTAATAGAGTCAGTTCTTCTAATTTCTTAGAATAACTTTTTATAAGCTTAGATAACTGGGTTATTTGTGCTGATAGAATTTCTAAGCGATCTACTATAGTGTTAAGAAGACCAGTAGTAGAATCCTTGCCCACAACGGGGTTTGGACAATTAGTCATAAGAATGACTCGTGCACTTGCACCACTGTAATTAAGTTTTTCTTAATTAAAATCTTCTCTCAACATAAACAACTTAAAATAAGATGCTTATCATACCTTACTCAACTGGATAGCTCCGAAGGTTCACCAAGCTTCCGCGACTTTGGAAATTCAAGAGGTATTCACTTCTCAAGGTTGAGAATCCTGTGAGATGGAGATGCTCTTCTGTGTCATCACAAATGCCCTTACCTCGAGGGTCTTATATAGACACTCCTCATCCAAAAACAAGGTTTCGTCATAAAGACTTTTCCTTCAAGGTTTCGGTTCGTAAATTTGACCTTAAGTTAGTTTTAATCAGTTCTGATTAATTTTAACTACTTTTGATTACTTAAGGTATCCTTGGAGCACGATCAAAGAACTTGGCTTAGAGAGATGTGAGAGAAAGTTCTCTATTCAGATCGCCTCCCCAAATGAGGTAGAGGGTTGTGAAATATATACACAAGAAGCTGGTGTCTATGCACTGTTTGCCAGCTCAAAAGGAATCTACTTTATCAAAAACATGCAAAAACTAGCTAGGAACAAAGTTGTCTAATCTATCTTTATACAACTTTCTTCTCCCGTATGCATTATTGCTTTGTCCTGGGAGATTCCTTCTTCTTTGGCGTTTAATGTCTTGCCAATTTCCTCAGAGAGTCTTTGTTGTTGATGTCCTTCAGGATTTTGTCGGACTCTCTCTTTATCTTGCTCAAATCGCTAGGCTAATGATTTTTCGGTATAATCAGCGATTTTCTCCAGACTTCAAATGTGTCAGTCCGGAGGCATAACTCAGAGTTTTCTCCCTTCCAGAAACTATCCAGAAGATCTAAAACTCTTTCCCATCATCGCTCCCCTGCTTGTTCATCTGCATAACTTAGATAGGAGCGGAGGATCGTAACGGTTGTCATCCCGTCACTGAGCACGTAATACTCCTTGCGGACGAATACATGCTCCAACACAACATTCAAGAACTCAACTTTTATGGCTTTCCTCACCGTTTTGTCTTTATAATATTTTCGCCATAAACCTCTCTAGTCAAGGTTCTATCGTTGAGGCTCTATTAGATGTCTACTCTCACTAGGGTGGATGTCCCAGACTTACATATTGGGAAGAATTACTTTCCCAAACTTTTCGTGTTCTTCTTCTTCTTCTATCATAGTGCTAGTAATCAATGCCGTAGCATACTTTGGTCCATATCCCAGGCATCCGAGTATAAACTTTACCAAATGAGGTAGTGGTTCTATCTGTTCTGGTTCCGATCTATTAATCTACAGAATGTCGACAAAACCTGCATACAAATATGGTAAAGCTACTCCCATCATTCCTGAATTAATTCTCAGGGACGGCCACTTCTCCGATATCCAATGTAGATATGGTTGAAGTACAGAGTTCTCATTGAGTGAGGATTCTCTCATATCCACTACTACCTTTGGGGTCTCAAAGTCTTTGACCTCATGTGGTATTATGGACATAGTTGTGGTGAGAATCTGATGTCATTCCCTTACGGTTTTAGATAGTTCTTCTCCATATGAAGCCTTATATGATAACTTGGACTCCAGATCTTTGATATACTCTATTGCTTTTGCTGCAAAAAACTCAATCTGGCATTGATAATTATTTTTAATGCCCATGAGTCCTCCACAGATAACAGTTGCATCCCAAGATAGGGATCCATCTTCAAAAGAGTCTAAATCAAAATACCAAGATCCATCTAGATCTTCATGATTTTCATCATTGTGAGCTTGCTCACCAGGTTCCCTAATCGGATCTCTTTCAGGAATTACTTCCTCAAGGTTCTCCTTGACCTTAGGATTACCTTCTTCGAGTGTGCTTAGTATTTCGTAATTGAAATACTCGCCATACTCCATTTCTGCCGTGTCATCAGGTTCTTCCTTCTGAATTGGCTCAGCTATGAAGGCTTTGAATTTTGCCTCCTCCTCCGCATACTCAGTCTCCATCTGCTCTTTCTCCTCCTTCCGACTCTGTAATAGAATCTTATAAGATTTGACAGCCTGATTTATGGAGATTTTATGCTCTTTGGCCAAGTGATTGAGACAATAATCAAACTCTTCCGTGGTTAATGGGTACCACCAAGGTTCTTCAACCTTTCTATCCTTCTCAGGGCCAGAAGACTTAAGTTGTTTTGCATTTCTCTTCTTTTTGGTTTTTCCTTGGGAGTCAGCCTGAGCTTCTTCCTTCAGATCTACCATCTTCGCCGTTCCTTTAGAGCTTTCCTCCTCAGGATCAGCCATTCTCTCTTGAGAGTCTTTCATCACGTTTCCTTTGGAGTTGATATTATCTTCTCCTTTAGGATCCATCATTCCCTTTTGGGAATTTTTCTCTGTCTTCCCCTTGGAATTGGTTATGAACTTTTCCTTGGGTTCAGCCATTCCCTTTTGGGAATCAACCTACGTTTTTCCTTTAGAGTTAGCCGTAGCTTTCTCCTTTGGATCAACCATCTCCTTCTGGAAATCTGTTTTCGTTTTTCTCTTGGAGTTGATAACTACCTCCTCCTTGAGATTAGCCACTCCCTTTTGGGAATTCGCAGTTTTTGGCTTACTTGGACACTCGAAGGATCTATGTCCAGGTCGCTTACACTTCCAGCAAAGAGCTGATTTCGTTCCTGAATTAGAACCAACATCACTATGCTCACCCTCTTTCTTATTAGGACATAACTTTTTGGAGTTTCCCTCTTGCTTGCATCCCCAACAGATCTTCCTCTTCGCGGCTGGATCCATCTACAAGTTCTCTAGAGAGAGAGTCAGCTATTACGTTTTTGTCTGAAGAGATGTATTCGACCTCAAATTTATAATAGCTAAACCATTCCTGCAACCTCAGAAGTCTAGTTTGCCTAGCCTCTTTGAGGTTCAGACTCATAAACCTTTTTACATAGGTTGAGTCAGAACGCACTAAAAATTTCTTTGGTGCCAAAAAGATGTAAAAGGCTTTTATTCCATTTTTTAAAGCCAATACTTCTTTTTTGTATATCGGGTATCGGAGTTCGTACCCCTTAAAACTACCCGACCAATACTTACAAACGGGTTCCGGCTTTCTTCCTTTTATTTTTAAGATAGCCCCCCAGAACTCGTTAGAAGCATCAATTTCCAGGACTAACTCATCTCTATCAGATGCTAAAGAGAGTTGAGGTAAACTTTTAACCTTTCTCTTAATTCTCTGAATAGCATGAGTATCCTCATCTTCCCATAGCCAAGGATTCACCGAAGATGTCTTCTTTGAAATCCTCCCTAAATCTTGGGAAAGATATTTCACAAACTTTTGAGCATAGTTAACAAATCCACAAAACCTTTGAACTTGCTTTCTATCCTCAAGTTTGTCAGGGAATTCAACAATTTTCTCGGCAATTTGGCTTTGTAATTTAATTTTTCCTTGTTCAATCTCCATGCCTAGAAAATTAACTGATTCATTAAATCATTCTATCTTTCTTTCTGATAGAATCATGCCCTCCTATCGGAAGACATCAGTCACCTTATCAAGGTGCCTCATGTGGTCGTCTTTAGTCTAACTGTAGACTAACACATCGTCTATGTAGACCGTACAAAACTTGCGGACCTGCTTGAAAGCATTATCCATTTTGCGCTGAAAGACGCCTAGAGCATTTTTCAGGCCAAATGGCATCACCAGCCATTCAAACATTCCTTGTGAAGCATTGAAGGCAGTTAGAGGAACCGAATTTTCTTCCATCTTGGCTCAAACTAACCTCAATTAGGTCTCCCGCAGTAGGAATCTTATAGCCATCATCTTTGGTAGCTTTATTAAGCTGACGATTGTCTATAACTATTCGTGTTTTTCCTCGCACCTGCTCGGCATGATTTATTACCATAAAGGCAGGACTAGAATGCAGACTGTAACAATCCTTAATCAAGCCTTTTTCAAGCAACTCAGGAATCTGTTTGCCAATTTCCTCAACCATCTCAGCCGTGTATGTAATGTTTCTGGCTCTTATAATGGTTCTGGGATCTTTCAGTTAGAGTTTAGCCTTTAGGCTATTCCGACTCCACAATTTTAATGGATCTTCACTAAAATTGTCAGCAAGTCTTGCAAGGAACTTATCCCATTTTGTCCCTGTCAAACTTACAGCCCTACACACTTCTTGTTTAGGAAACAAGTCGTCATACCAGTTAGAACTCTTAGTATCCGTCGGAGAAAACAAAGTTTGTATCCGTGAATCGTTTTCTTCCAACCTTACATCACCACGTTGAGCTCGCACTCTGAAAGCTCTGTCACATGGTGAATCACCATAATATTCTGTCCGTTTTACCGGATAGAACCCAAATTTTAACCTCAACTTAGGTTCTTGTAATACTGATTTTGACACCACCTATGGAAACATGATGGATATCATGTACAAAAGGTAAATTTTCCTTTTGTCCTTTTAAAAAAGCATTACCCAGAATGATATTTGCTTCTAATAAAGGGTGTGTTAGGATCTCTTTAATGATGAACTTTTGTGCACCAATAAAGACAGGCACATTATTGGCCTGATGGCTAACAATTATTGCCATTCCATTTACATTAACCATATGGATGGGTTTTTGCAGTGGTTCCCACCACTCATCTGGTAGCGCATTGAGTCTAGCACAGCTTATGCTACACCCAGTGTCTATCAAGGTATCCAGAGAATATTCATAGTATCTACGAAATTTAAAGGTTAAAGCTATATATGTGCTCAGTTCTTCTTTCCTGACACTAAACTTAGTGTTTCTGGGTACTTCTTGGGATGGTTCTATCATCCTCCAGATTTCTTCTACTGATATAGACCTCTGCTCGGCTATTTGTTCAATAACCTTACAGACTTCAGGAATACTGGATAAAGAGTTATCCGGATAGGTAACTCTCATCATTCTTATTGATTCCTCTCTCGGTTGATCTACCTGATCTTTATAGACTGGTAATGATACATGTCTATATCCTATGATTCTACCCGTATGTTGAGACGGGCTTCTCGAATCAATAGATCGTCGAGACATTTCCTCAACTAGTGGGAGCGCAGACGCTTTTGCTGGTCGAGACATGATTATGTCATCTCCTACATCATTAGCTCTAGAAGAAACTTCAGAGAGCGTATGAGTTCTTGGCTCTCTCAGGATTGGTATCCTCATAGGCAAATGCCTATCAGCTCTATCATTACCTCTAGACGGTTCTCCCAACATTAAAGTAATCTCGTTACCTCTCCGTCGGATATTAGCCGCACTAATCGGTCTAGAGCTACTACTAGGTTCAGTCAAAACCCAACTTCTTGGCCAGGTTAACTCCAGTGGGTTTACATCTTGCTTATGAAATTGTTGCCAGTTATTATGACCTTCCTCAAACAACTTAGTCAGTCTTGAGATATTTCTCACACCAAGAGTAGTGGTATTTACCAATCGATAAATTACCCTAGTGTGATAGGCCTAAAACTTGGCCTGGGGATTTATTCTATCCATATTCATTGATTTGATTCGTAAGGTCAATGAATTCCCCAAACAACGGTCGTTCAGGGCCATCATGAAATTTGGATGGACCTGGAACCATACAGGGCCATGTGCTAGGTTAGCCTGTATACCTGATATCAGCTGATCTTTAAATTCTCTCCACCTTTTGTCGATTACAGCTGCTACCACAGGAATATCCGCTGAAAGATGAAATAGTGGAATTAATCCTACTTGGAATAACCCAATGTATATATAGTTATATACACCTCTCGTACGTTGCATGGTTTCCCTAATGCGTTGTACGTTTAGTAATGGGATATCCAAAGTCTGAAGTTCCTACTTGTAACTTGAGCCGTTGCCTCTGATTGCGAGATGTCTATTATAGATCTAAAGTTAAACCTTGATACATTATAGACTTCTCTTACATTAACATTAGGCAACCTCCATTCCAGAATTGACTGTCACCATCTCCATTTTGCTCTGCTCTCATCATGAACAAATGTATTTTCCAGATATTAGAATCTTCTTCTGAATCTGTATCATAATTTGATACAACTTACAACTTCATAGATAGATTCTACTTCCGAGTCTAAGTCAGAAATTTCCTGCTCATCTATTAGTTCATAAGCCAGGACTTCTTCCTCATGACTTCTGTCATCTCGAAAAATCATTTGGAGTCTTTCTTTCCTTTGGTTCTTATGAGGACAAGTATCTGTTTTGTGGGTTTTTGATCCAGAAAACCAGTAACAATTGCAATTGCTCAACGGTTTCCCTTTCGGACACTTAGGTTCTCTCCCATGCTTTCGCTTAAAGGCATCGATCCTATCTTTATCCTTAAGGTTATTCCGTCTCCTTACAAACTTTCTTGGTTTGTAAGCAGGACTTCTACTTTGTTTGTTGTGGAAGTCTCTTTTTGGCCAAACTTTCCTCTTATTATATCCAACAAATTTTTTCTTCTTTGGAAAGTTTCTTGCTCTCATTGATTCTCCTGGGTTATCACATCCATACCTCCTAGGTACATATTCATCTGAGAACAACAGCTCTTGTTTAGGTATGGAACCTTTTTTGCTGCTTCCTTAACCTGGAGCTCCGTGCACGCTTTCCTCATTGCGTACTTCACAGCCTGAATTTTTCCTCCAATCCCCGAAATAATTTTTCTTCACTCAAAAGTAATTCATAAGCCTTTTGCGCAACTTCCGGCCAAAGTTCTGGAAGTTTTGCAAAAAAGGTTCTTAATATGAACTGTTGAGAAACTACATCCAGATAGTAATAATATTTCTGGAATTCACATACGTAGTTATCAAACAGACACATATCACAGATCTGTAGTTTAACCAGAGCAGTCAACGATTGCTCCTTTTCCACAGTCTCAGTGGATAAAGAAAAACCACATAACTCCCGTTTTAATGCATCAGCTATAATTGCTAATACATTATCAATGGTCAACGCTTGATCTATCTTTTCCTTGATGTCTGTATGAGCCACCAAAGATTTTCAGTATTTTTGCGTCGTTCCCATGAGGGCTGCCACATATCATTCATAAACTGATCTAGGGGATAGTATCCCAGCAGACGCAGTCATTTGAATTAGTGATAACCACTCATCTATCTTTTCAGACACGTAATTCTCACAATCGATATCTAGAAAAGCACCAAGGGTAATTATTGGCTTTAATACGTCATCTAAAATAAAGTTTTGTGACAAAATATTTCGCAAACACCGAGCTGAGAATATTATTGGCGGAATTATGGAACTTCAGTGTCCTATTTCACTAAATATATTTCCACAAAATGTTATTCTGTAACGAAGCTCTTGTAATCTCAACGATTTGGAACACAATTATTTACAATTCAATGCTATCGCTTAATTCATATTCTCATCAACCCTCCCATTATACATTGTTGTGTTTTGGAGTCAACTTTTAAGTAGGCCTCACTGGCAGTTTGAATTGTTGAAGTTTCCTAGTATTTCTTTCCTCCCGGGCTACCTGCCATGGGATTTATGTTCATTGAAATGAGACAGCTCTATTGACTGGTACTTTTTGTGCTTGGACTAGTTCTGGCATGTAATGTACCTTCCCTGATATGAAGAGGAGCTTTGTTTCTCCTTCCTTTGGTCCCAAAAAAAATTTGCCAAATATGATATTAAGTTTGGAATTTCTAAGTTTACCGTCGCTTAATCACTACTCAAAGTAGCGAGGTCTAGCCTCTCCAGTGGCGAGATTATGGCTAGTTCCTAAAAGAAGAAGGAATTCGCTTATTGAAATAATGACTTTCTTCTTCGGAAAACAGTACCCTTAAATTTTTCTTCTATTTCTTTTTAAAAAATTAACTTCTAAATTTTCCTTCCAAATTTATTTGCCACTTTATTTGTAAAGAAAGTCGCTAACTTGAAGTAAAAATTTTAGACACGATTTTGGTTGAGACTAAGGAAATCACTACTTGAACTAAAGTTCCTTCGTGAATCAAAATCGCTATTCAAAATAGCGAGTTAAAAGGCTTTAAACTAAGCAATTCCAAACTTATTGCCGTATTTGGGCAAAATTTTCGGAAACCAATGGCACGGAGGAACAAACCTCCTATGAAGATTGTGCGACTGCAAGTTCGACCCAAGTGGCGGACCCTTTTGGTGGGAGCTTAATTTGATCTGTTGGATGCACCCATATCAGTCCCTAATGAACAGTCCTCTGCAAATAATCATTCTGGCGATGTGGATCTTTTCGCCGATGCAACTTTTGTTTCAGCACCACTAGCAATTTGCTTGGGTACTCTAGCGGCCACGAGATCAACCCGCTACCAGAAGTGGCTAAAAGTGAACCTCTTTGATGAGATTCAATGTGCTGCTTTGCATTTTCAATGGCAAATGCCCTCTCACAAGAATGACGCTGTTAAACTATGCTATTTATCTTTAGGAAACAACTTAAAAATTTATTGCTTTTCCTATCCACCAAACATGGCCATAACTACTACAAATTTTGATTTCTGATGAAGCACCGATCCCATTATTAAGACTCTGCTGGAGCTAAGAGTTAAAATTTCCATTGACGAAGGCTCTACATATTAGTACAGACCTACGTACTCCAAACAGTCACGTGAATCAAAATCACACTATGATTAGCCCATGCCAAAGAAAGTCCCACAGTTGCAGGAAAAGGCTGGAAATCACCTGTTCGCACAGAGTAAGCAGCAAAGTCGGCCATTGCCATTTAACTGCTAGCGCAGCCCCGCTTGCTGGACAAACCTTTTTATCATTTAGACCTAAGCAATAAATTCGCCCAAATCCCCTTCCTTTTACAACAAAGTGTAGTTTAAGAGACAAAGAGTAACCTTTTTGGCTTTCTGCCAGAAGCAAAGTGCCTGAAACCGTAAAGAATATGTCGATGATATGGTAACGGCTGTGATTCAAGCAGCTCGCCTAATATATGTCCAGCATCCTTCCTCGTAAAATGGCCTCAGCCTTCCTCACCTGCTTCACTGGGCCTATGATGAATACCTGCAGTTGAAACAATGTGTTCGGAGAACCATTAAGCTGGGACAACAAACTGTTTATTTTTACAACATACATCTGAGCTGACAGATGGTTTCATTCCATTAATAGAATCTACTAGAACTATAACCTGATTTAGATTTGATTATCAAGTTTAAGACCTCATAGATATATAGAGGAGGAGGATGTAAAAATGAAGCAACTGAGTGGGGACCATTAGAAATTCTGTGAGAATAATTACTCAACTGGATAATTCCCGAGTACCCAAGTTTAGAAGCTTTCAAGTTCGGAATATGGCATTGCGCTATTGTCAAACAAAATTTGTCTTATACCTACTGATAAATTCCTTATAATTTACAGCATTTACGCAGATCTATCCTACAAGCCGATTTAATCTCAAAGAAGTTAAAGCACAAGGGCGATGCTAGGAGATGGGATGTTAGAAAGCTGTAGATCTCATTCAACCTCACAACCTTCCGATGACACATCCTAAGATAGCACTTTTGAAAAGTTAGCACCACCATGACATTATAATGTGCACACAGGGCTATGTATCTACCACGCGTAGTTGAAAGACATACCTTGTTAGGGGGACCTTTGTCACCTCCAATGAAAATTTCTGCACTGTAAGATGGCACGTGAAAAAAGTGAAACGGAGAAGGTGAGAAGGGATGGAGAGAGAAAGAAGGGAGAGCGGCCAATAACTCTTACTTGCAAGATTCCTTAACTGCCAGAATGGACGATCCTCTTCTTCCAATAACACGACCCATCTTCCCAGGAGGCACGTCAAGAATAGAAAGGATTTCTTCCTCTAGAACAATTCCATCAGCTACAATACCATCTGCTTGAGAATAAAAATCTGATATCAGTAGCAAACAAAGCTTCCAGCACTTCCAATCAATTTGATTGACACGCATAATGAGTTTTTATATTGAGATCATTTTGGACCATAATGTATTAGAACAGCAGAACAATAAAACAGTCTCCATGCAGTACAAAAGCAAGCCAGTAAAACACAAAGCATCTGGAGTAGTAAACTAGAAGAATTAGAGCACTGCGCTACTTTCCACAGAAGTGCAAAAAACAATTAACATCTTTCAAAAAACAGAATTTCAACACCAAATTCACTATAAAGCAGATGGTACTTCTAGCAAGAAATTATTCACAGGCCAACAATGCAAATCTACAGGGGCTCTTTCTGATCGTAAATCAAGTGTTCCAATTCTTGCTCCACGCAAACTCTACTGATCCAGTAAAAAGCAATCAACTGCGGCGACACCCCTGAAATTCACTTTCTTTCCTTATATTCAGGCTTATGCATCATGAAGTGTTAGAACTTAGAAGAAGATGGTTAAAAAAGGCAAACAGAAATCTTTGAACCTGGAATTTTAGGCAAAGCTGGCCAGTCAGCATAATTGTTATTGTTGATGCAAAAACATCTACAATAGAGAGCACCACGAACTGCCATATACCACAGCGTCTGTGCATTCAACTTCTCCATCATCTTGTGATAGACATGTAGAAGAAATCTAACATCATCAGCAGCTGTACGAATCATCATATCTGACAATGGCCGGACTGTCCAGAAGTTGGGATCCTGAAATTTATGAGTAGACCCTTCGCAATCAGTGACCCAAACTTAAAAGAGCATCTGAAAATATCCAGTAAAGGGACCATGAAAACTCCACCCATCACACTGACACTAGTCAGTAGTAACAACTGAGCCAGAAGTTTCTTCATAACAGCTAAATATACCTGCCTAAGGAGCATACGGACTTCTTCCTTTTCCTGATAGGATATGCATGCACCCAATAGCAACCAAAACAAAGGCAATCATTGACAATATAATTCCAATATGTAAAAGATGTTTATGAAATTATTGTCCTTTTCAGTGTTCACCCTCTATAGTGTACAAGAGAACATCAGAAATTCTGAATCCATAAACAGTTAACCTCACTTTAAGATCTTCAGATATCCCTGACAGTTCTAAATTTATGCTACTGAAAAGAAAAGGTTCACAATTTTAACATTCCGTCTCTTTTTGAAAGTAATGTTCTGCGCCAAATCATTTTAACGCCATGTAGATTCCACCCCTATCCACAAATAAGAAAGAAACAAGGAAACTAGAAAAAGCCGACCAAGAGAAAGAAGAAATTCAGTAATATTTAAAATCAATATGTTGATCATATTATCACGAAAAACACACTGATACTCAAAAAGCTACAAGTTACCAGCAGATGACAATCAAGGAAAATCATGAATCTATGAGCACTGCTGAAAAGATTAAACAAAAATAGGTAGACGTCCAATGCCACCACCAAAACATTTGCTTCGACAACTTAGGAAATTATACCGCAATAACGAGGATCTGCGAGCAGAGCAACAAAAGATATGTAGTCATCAGGAACTTTCATTTTCCCTTCTTGCTCCTCAATGAGAGAATAAGCAATCTGCAGAAATCTCAGCCTTGTGTTACCACTCATTTCCATTAAAATGATATTCAGCATTCTTGCTTATAACCCCTATTAGATATTACACCTTTCGTACAAGACATGAAATCCAGACAGACATTTGCTGAGAACTCGGGAATTTTTTTTCCTCCAAATATAACTTTACAGAATATGACAAAAACGGTTAGCTAAAAATGTTTCAATAATCTATCATAAAACTTGTTTATGTAATTTTATGACCACGATTGACACTGGGACTTGAGACATTTGCTTAGCATGTGGTTGAATAGGAAGGAATTAGAAGGGACAGAAGTTTTGGATAGAAAAGTTTTTAATGTTGTGAAATGAGATTTTCTCAAGAAGCCTGCTTCCCCTCCATTTTCATCCATTATATCCCTTTTCGTAGACAACCATAGCATTAGAAACAAGGACATCTCTCTCTTGTTACGACTTGCCAAGAGAACCTCGTGCCCAAAAGATGCTTACCTGAGTATCCACAACATTATTGAGTTTGATGCCATATTGAAAGTAGAGCGCCTATGGAATGCAATTTTAAGTACAAACAATTGTCAGAGTACAGATTAAGTAATAGTACAGGCCAGAAGATATGTCACATACTGACTCCATGAATAAAAAACAGTCCAGGCAGGGGTAACTAATCCAGTTTGAGACCTCACTATCTCGTTTGCAGTCATGAATAACTTTTGCGATGTGCTCAGACTCAAGAGCAGGCTTGCATGCCTTCATAAGGATCCCATCTCCCTCGATGACATCAACCAAATATATTGCATCTGGAAAAGCAAGCTGCACATGATACAAAGCTATTTATTTTCAGATTGATAGAGACCCGCTGTGCCATAAAACATTCAAATCATGATACTGAACAAGCAACAAGGATGTGGGTATTTCTACACAATTTCTAACTTTGCAATTCAAAGGTTTTTCAACACCTCAAACACATAGCATATTGTTGCTGCACTAAGATTTGCCCTCATATCTACTGAAGTGAAATTCCAAGGACAGGATACACCACAGAGTCTCAATTATAATGATATAAGTCCATTCGCATTGGAAGTCAATTGTTAACTAAAATATTCAAAGTTCCTACTGCCTTCAAAAACTAAAATTACCAGCTGTCATGACATAGAATTGTCGCAAATTCAGCATAAATTATCAGGAAATAAGGAGACATCTACAATCTGACAACTATTCGTTTAGCAAGTAATGTCATTTGGACAAAAGGAGGAATCAAATATGAACTTCACTAAGACAGCCAATGGTCACAAGAATGAAAAAGCATGCTAAAACATGTAACCTGCATAATACAGAGTTTTCCGCTGCGACATAAATCGGCACCTTCACAGTCAAATCCGATCACTAATGTCTTTTCAGGGGAGGGCTCCAGAAATTCAGTTGGAAGCTGAGCCGCACTAGTGACAATGTGAATAGGAACAGAACATACAGGAGCAGCCACGTCCGAGTCTCCATCACCTATAAGGAAAATTTATGCATGTCACCAGGTAAGCAGACCATTAGGAAGCATCCAATTATATGAGTCACTTAACCATCTAACCATGTTCACACATTTAAGAGGACATGTTTAAAATGGGCAATAGAGAAGAATGCAAGTTCTGTACTGGCTTAAATCAGACAGTAATCATTCCTTCTCCCACCCAAACACAAAACAAATAACAATAAAATAAATAAATAAATAAATAAAAATGAAAAAGAAGATTATTCCATATATCTTAACAGTTCAGATCTTTGACTGATTTTGCCTGGTTAAGGTCTTTAAACCTCACTATAGAGTCTGAATCCATGTTAAAGACAGGATAATCAACCCTAGAAAAGCAAAATATTAAGTGATCCAAAAGAAAACAGGTATATTGAATTATCCAGTTCAAATACCAGGATTAAATTCTCATGAATGTTAATACAAATTTCTTGATGAAAAAACTGCAGACAAAGGAACACCTTGAAGATAGAGAAAAAAAGGGCTAGATCATGTTGCCCATATGAATACCTAAAGATAGGCTCGTGAAATTATTCAACGGGATCGATCATTATCTCCTAGTCGGTTTACTGACTCAAACTGATTAAGAACCCATTTAAATTATCCAATCTTTTCTCTGAATTCCGTAACACTTGTGCAAGGGCATATCTTAACTCAATATCAACTAAATAAAAGTGCAGTATCTCATTTCAGATCCAAGGTAGTAATGCAGCGGATACTTTTCTTGACACTTGAAGGCAATTTGACTCCATGAGGATGAAACCGAACACAACTATTTACAGCAGAAAGTGGCGAAAGGAAGAAGTGTAAACTCAATCCGATCACAACAGAAAGTGACAACGGGTCGCAATAAAAATTCTCAGATCACCCCATCGCTGCGAGACGAATCACAATTCACCAAAAATCACCGCTCAGCCTCAAGAATTCAACACCGAGCGCAACAATCAAGAAACCGACACACACACGCACACGAAAACACGGAAACAATCCAAAAGCGAGTGAAAGAACCCCCGAGGATAGAGGAAACGAGATCAAGAAAGCACAGCGAGGACGGAGGGAGTAGACCGGAGTTAGCTAGGAGGGGATTACCGGGGTCTGGGGGAAGAGGGACGTGCCTGTGGCGACTAGCGGTCGAAGGAGACGAAGAAGGAGAGGAGGACGCCATTCAAGCAGGAAGAGATTTTACAATCCTTGTGATCAAAACGCGCCGGTGGAGTTTTGGAATCGATGGAATCTCCCCAGTGACACGCCCCGCCGCTGATCCTTCTTATATAATGTAAATATAATTTTCGGTCAAAGTCGATAGGATAATTATACGAGTATTTCTTTACATGCTTACCATAATAACACATTGACTCAAAAGATAATCTTTAAAAATAATTAATTTTAGTTTTAACCTTTTCGATCCGGACAAACTACGGATAAATTTAATACATCAGACCTTCGCCAAAGGACAAGTCTACCAACACCAATCCCGTTAAGATGATTTGAGATGGATATATTCCATTTTTTATTTTTTATAATTTCAGACAATCATGTTATATATTTCGTTGACAACGAACAATAATGAATAATTTTTCCCGTTCTCGCAAGAAAGCTTCAGGAATATTTTGGCGATGAACATTCGAATTCTGACCATGGTTACCAAATTTTTATAATAAACGTCGAATAAAGGACAAGAACGAATGTACATTGATCTTGAAACACAATCGGATGCTTGAAAATACAATGCTTGCATAAAGACAAAGGAAAGAAAATAGCGATGTACAATCCAAGTCTTTAAGACTCTTAAAGCGTTGTATCCTCTGCATTTTATTTAGGGTCGAACTTATACTAAAACCTTTCTAAATAATTGCCAAAAGACGTGTCTCACATTTCCATGTTCGTAACTTTCACTACATTCTTGTTGTTATCCCTTATCTTTGTGTTCACACGATAGATTATCTTGGGCCTGTTTCTGACAAAGCCCACAATAGACACGAAGTCCATAAAAGAAAAGACAAGTCAGTCACACAAGGTCTGCAGTTATAGTCTAGTGACCCTATAGCCAGTGGAAGTCTACAAGCCCGCGCTTGCACAGGACACACGTCATAAAGGACGGTTTAATAGCCCCGAAAATAATGGAGCTTACAACCCACGTCTGTACTGATGCACGTCTTAAAAGACAGTTAATTAACCCCGAAGTCAAAGGAGTCTACGACCCACGTCCACACGGGTGGTACGTCTTAGAAGTCAGTTTGTTGGCTCCGAGATCCTTGGGGTTGGTTGAGGCTAGAAGATCATCGGAGGTCGTAACAGACCGGGTATAAAAGGAGGAGATCTCCCTCAGAGAAAATCACGAACAAATCAGCCAACAGAAGCTTATCTTGCTCGTCACCCCTTAGTTGTTAGTTGTTAGGATTCCCCGACCTAGGCGAAACCCTTAAAGTTTCATTGGTCTTCACTTCCACCATCAAAGTGAGCAACCGTAGCTCTGGTAACTAAACTCCGCCTTCACTTCCTCTATCAGAGTGAGCCACCGTAGCTTTGGTGACAAATCCCTACCAGCACTCCAACGCCAGGACGAGCCACCATAGTCCCGGTACACATCTCCGCCTTCGACACCGCCACCAGGGTGAGCAACCGTAGCCTTGGCATCCACGTCCGCCTCTACATTCGACCACGTTCCGTCTACCAAGCCCAGCAACCAAGTTCTGCCAGCCAAAGAGTGCAAGTCTACAGCGTTCTGTTATCAAGTCTACGACGACGCTGCTCAGATTCTCAAGTCCGGAGTGCCCAGCGTCAAGTCCAAGACGTCCTTCATCGCCCAGACTTGCTGGATTGCAGTTTCCAGCACCAAGCCTACGACCCCGCTCTGAGTCTACAGAGCCCAGTAGCCAGCCTACAACCTTACTACCAACCTTGTTTTTATTTTTTATGGCTGTAAGCATTCTTTACTTATTGTGAAACTGTTTACATTAGATCAATTTCATTCAATTACTTACTGACGACCACATTTACAATCCCTGTGAGTCTTATTGCCTAATATTTCCGACGTGATCCGTTTTTGACGCGAACACGTTTTTGGCGACCACGGTAGGAGACGTGAAACTTAAATTTTTCAGATGGCAGAAAGTACTAGGAGTGAAGCTAATCGCGACCCTCCCCCTCCATTAGATGGAGATGATCAGCTCATAGCAGGAGACTTAAACGTCGAGAATGCGGCTCGAGGAAGCCAAGAGACTGCGAATCAACCTGATTCCGGGGTACCTACTCCTTCTGAGTTCATATCCAGGCTTGAATTCCACAAAGAATTCAATGATATGAGGAGCCTAATGGACAGACATATCACTGGATTGCAAGACAATATGGCTCAGATTTTGGAGCAACTCAGCGCTTTAAATAGGCCAAATGCCACTACAAAGCCAAGTGCTCCCGTTGACAGGGAGAATTCTTTCATGGGATAAGCCCGGCACGCGGAGAGGCATAATGTATCGTTCCAGGAGGATGAACCTTGAGGCGGCGCTAACCCACGCGTTACAGATGTCAGCAATAGGGATAGGATGTCCCCGTCAAGGCCTACTACCTCTCGGTCTCCCACATCTTGGAGGGCAAATGTTGTGTATGCAGTGAACCCTGTAAACGACAATATAGAGGCTCAGGGTGAAACAAACAGGTATGCAAGTGGCATACCCCCTCGCCGACCTGGAAAAGCACTCGTCGAGGAGATACCTCCAGGGGAAGCTCCCACCATGGGAAATCTACCACGGGCAGAGAGCTTCTACACTAATGTCTCCGTAAACCCACAGCCACCTCGCGCCATAGCAAGGGTGTCTTATCCTCCAGAGAAAGTGAGTCAGGAATATGTTCGAGAACAATTCGATCATGTACCACCACAGAATCTGAGGGAGACGATTGCTCGGGTCTTGGAGCAGATGGTACCTGGGGCTGTCAGGCAGGACGATCCTGATGTATACAGGAGTCCATACCCTACCTACATCGACAGGGATTTTCCCCTGCCCGGGGGGTACAGAGTACCTGATTTTACCCGCTTTTCAGGGGGAAGATGAGATGACACCCATGGAGCACATAGCACGGCTCACTCATCAGGCAGGAGATGCTGCTGCCAATGATTTTTTAAAGCTAAAGTTATTCCCGAATTCTCTTCCAGGAGATGCTTTCACATGACATGCGAGTCTACCTCCTGGGTCAGTTGCATCATGGGCGGAAATGCAGTCTTTCTTTATGAAAGCATTTGCTCGGCTAGATACACCCATGTCAATCTTTGAGGTGATGCGGCTTAAGCAGACTGCTGGAGAACACCCATGACAGTTCATCATGCGTCTATGAAAGGCGCTACTTCGCTGTAGACCTGCAATTCCTGAAAGGGATCAGTTGATGATTGCATTAAACGCGTTGTCTATGCCCTTCAAGAAGAAGCTACAGGGGGAAAGGTTTAATGACTTATATGACTTGTCTAGGAGAGCAACTGAATACCATCAGTTACTGATGGAAGAAGTCCAGTCTAAGCACGCTTATCAGTTGGAAACCCTTGAGGTAGACATGGCCGAATTCGTGAAAGGCGAAGCAACGGTTTGTGAACCTCTAGCAAGGAAAAACTCAAAAGCAAAAGCGTCTCAGAAGTCTGGCAAAGAAAGAAAATATTTGCGTAGACAAGGCAGATGCAATTTTTGATTGGCTTGTCCAACAAAAGCGAATTAAACTTAAACCAGGCCATAGAGCCCCCAAACGGAAAGAGAAAAGATCAGGAATTACTGCAAATGGCATGGGTCGTTTATACATACGACCAGGGACTGTCTATCATTCAGGAATATAATTCAAGACCTTATAGAGTCGAAAGAATTGTGCTTTCCTGATGTAGACGAAGTCACTATGGTCGACGACAGACCTTTTGACGACGAAATAGCCATTCATATGTTCGACGTTGCTGATGTAGACATCAATTTCATCGAAACTAATACAAACTTTTTCCTATAGGATATAAAGATTCCCGGGGAGACCTTGGTGGCGAATGCCCTCTTCTGTCGCCTGGCTGATAAGGGTGTAGTCACCTGTCCGGTCAAGGAAGTAGCGCCCAGACTCTGTTGCTGGCACATGGATGACATGCACACCACTGATAGATGCAATACATTCATGAAGTATTTGCAGAATAATCAAGGAGATTCCCGGTATGACCTGACTCCGCTTGAGGAGGTAGCGATGGGGATAGTCTCCCCAAGTTCGCGAAGTGCCTCCAACAATTCACAAAGGGGATTCAAAAGCCCCCCAAGTGCAGAGCGTAGGCCAGCTACCCGGGGAGGAAGAGGTGGCCCTCATGGTCGAGGCAGAGCACCTGAACAACAGCCCCGTGCGATCGAACGTTCCAAACGACACCTGGAGTTTAATGATTCATCCTCTCAACAAGGGGCAAAGCCGGGGCAGGAGAGACATGGTCACTCCGGTGAATCTCGCTCTGGAACCGTAAAGGGAGACGACCTTAGCAGAATCCAGCGATCTGAAAAGCCATAGGACAAAGGGAACAAGCCAAGACACGGAACGCGTAGAGTAGACGTCCAGGCACTCCGGACAGGACCACCAATAGCTCAGTTCCATGACGAGAGGATGCTGTGCCAGAAATGCAAGCTTATAGCTCAAAACAGGATCCTGATCACTCAGCTCTGCACCTCCAGTTGTGTCAACTACTTCCCCAAGCTTGTAGACTTGTCCTCAAATGGGGAAATCGTGGTCAAACCCGCACGCTCTACAGCTACAGGTACTTGTGAAACTAACAACATTTGTTCGGAATCGCGACACGTACCAACGCGGACAGTAGTAGGATACGATCCACTTGTTGGAGACTTTGTCGAGGTATGTCAAACTCTCCTTGGTTCTAAGAGATCAAGGGTAATTAAAGCGGTTAACCCTTCGAAATATTGGTAAAAGGCAGTGGGTAAGACCACTTTGCCACAAAGGGCCCGCAAGAGAAGGGACAGACATCTAAGTCACGTCGCTAAGAGGCCTAGGCTCACCCTTTCAGGGGCCGCTTTACCTGCTAGGGTGCCTATGAAGGGATTGAACACCGAAGCAGAGCATATTGAGTCTACAGACCATTCAGAAGAGCCTGGCTCAAGTTTCGATTATATCCCACTTCGAAGCAAAATCCCAAGTGATGTCGATGGGGAAATGAGGCCAATCATGAACTGTAACGCTCTTACCCTGCCTGTAGACTTTGCTAATAAGTGAAAAGTGGAGACCCTAAGAGGTAAAGTGCCTCTTTCTTGTTCTCCTCCTGCTTACCCAGCAGGCTTTCCACTAAATTGGTTGGAGAAACCATCTGATAGCATGAAACAGCACATGCACTCCTTGTACATAACCGCTACCTTTGACGGTACAGTGGTGAGTCAGGTCCTTGTAGACAATAGAGCTACTATAAACGTGCTTCCACTGTCCAGGTTTAAAATGCTTAGATATAAGCCTCACGACTTGGTTAAAACCAATGTCGCAGTGAGTGGTTTTAATGATAGGAAGTCTGAATGCTTAGGGGTTTTCTCTGTGCTCCTTGAAGTGGGTTGCCAGGAAAGAGAAACCGCTTTCTTTGTGATAGACATAATTCCTACTTAAATGCTTTGTTGGGCCGCGATTAGCTCCATAAAGCTGCAGCCATTCCTTCCCCTTTACATAGAGAGTTGATGTTATGGGTTGACTCTGAAATTGAAATTATCAAGGCTGATGAATACTCTTGTTGTGACAAAGGTATCTTGCATGCAGAGACAAGCAAAACTGTCAAGGACCTCACACTGGAATAGCGCTATAAGCTTGGCGACCCTACTGTTGGACCCCTTGGTCAACCATCTGGAAAGTTTGACTACATTGTAGACTACGGGACATCGCACCCTAAGCCAGAGACGGATCGTTCCAACTGGATGGGGAGACGAGCTATCTGCCAAGGACATAGAGGAGGTTCTCCAAGAAGTCAATTCGGGTAAAAACCCTGAAAGGACCAACGGAGCAAAGAGGACGAAGGTGGAGAGGACCGGCAAAACGCTATTGCGGAGTTGGAGCCCGATAAACTCCTAAAGGAAGGGGACCTATGGACCAGAATGAAAAAGGAAACGAAGCGGTCGCCGATGTCTTTCGACGACTTCAAGTCTACCAGTGGAATCATTGATGTAGACGACCTATCTCTTGGCTTTCAATAAACTCAGAAGCGCTTAGAGCACCTAACGCTTGTAATAAGCCCGTGTCTACCGACTTAGGTGGTACAGAAGAACGCGAGTCTTTAGTGACCCCATGCGACCCATTGGTCAGTATTAATCTAGGAAGCGAATCTTCTCCTAGGGTTATTTTCATTAGTTCTTCAGTAAATAAAGAGCTCTTTAATGCCATTAAAGGAGTACTTGAGGAATTCAAGGACTGCTACGCCTGGGATTATACTGAGATGCCAGGATTATGTCGTAGACTAGTAGAATACACCCTTCCCATTAAGAAGGATTTTAAACCAGTGCAGCAAGCACCAAGGCGCATGACTAAGGAAGTAACACAATTAGTCTTTGAAGAAGTTAAAAAACTTTTTCGAGCAGGTTACATACGGACTTCACTCTATACAGGGTGGATTTCTAGCATCGTACCCGTCTTGAAAAAGAACGGCAAAATCAGAGTTTGTATAGACTTTAGAGATTTGAATCGTGCTACTCCAAAGGATGAATACCCTATGCCCATCGTAGACGATCTTATAGACAAGACAGCAGGGCATCAGATTATGTCATTCATTGATGGTTTTTCTGGTTACAACCAAATTTTCATCGCAGAAGAAGATATACATAAAACAGCATTCAGATGCCCCCTAGGAATATTCGAATGGGTAGTAATGCCTTTTGGGTTAAAGAACGCCGGTGCTACCTATCAGCGAGCAATGAACACTATATTTGATGCCTCTCTTGGCAAGACAGTAGAAGTCAACATTGATGATATAGTTGTTAGGTCGACAAAGCAAGAACTTCATGTCGATCATCTCAGAAATGCTTTCATGAAAATGAGAAAGCATCAGCTTAAACTAAACCGCTTAAGTGCGCTTTTGGCGTTAAAGCTGGGCAATTCTTGGGTTTCTTAGTGCATCAACGTGGTATCGAAGTTGATCAGGACAAGGCAAAAGCCATCCAAAATTTAGCAGTGCCAAGAAAAAAAAGGAATTACGGGCTTTTCTTGGAAGGGTGAATTACCTGCGTAGGTTCATTGGAAATATCGCAGGAAAGACTGAGGCGTTTGCCAACCTTTTGAGGAGACAAAGTGGCTTTAGGTGGACTGAGAAACACGAAGAAGCATTCAATGCTTTAAAAAAGTATTTAACGTATCCACCAGTTTTGATACCCCCTCAACAAGGAAAACCCTTCATTCTCTATGTAGCTGCCACCGAAACAACCACGGGGCTATGTTAGCCCAAGTGGACCAGAACGGACGCGAAAGAGCCGTTTATTACTTGTCAAGGCAATTGACACCAATCGAGGTCAGATACGCCCCGAAAGAAAAGCTGCGTCTATCCGTGTTTTATGCCATCATGAAACTTAGACACTACATCGGGAGTATTGAAGTCTACGTCGTGTCTAAGTCACCCATTATTAAATACTTCTTCGAGAGTCCATTGCTAAGTGGACGAATTAGCAAATAGAGCCTAATTTTGTCTCCATATGATCTGAGGTACAAGTCTCAGCAGTCAGTCAATGGACAAGCACTGGCTGATTTTCTAGTCGATCATGACCCAACCTTGTCTATAGAACAAGAAGAAGCAACTGAAGAGGTCTGGCAAGCTTGGTTTGATGGCTCGTCCACTAAGAATGGAGCCGGGATAGGAATTCATATAATATCCCCAATGGGTAAAGACATTAGGCTAGCTTTTCAACTTCAGGTAATACCTACTAACAATGTTACGGAGTACGAAGCGTTGATAACAGTATTAAAGGAGCTCATGGCGCTAAAGGCAAAGCATGCCCGTGTCAAGGGAGATTCTCAGCTAGTTATCAACCAGGTTAACGAAGAATGCACCTGTCAAGGCGGGCTATTACCCTATTTCGAAATAGTCCAGCGGCTAATCACGAGCTTTGAAGATATCACATTCCAATTTGTAGGACGTGAGGAAAACGTAGTGGCTAATAGCCTAGCACAGTTAGCATCAGGGTACAAAACCAGGATAGAACAGGGAAATAAACCTGAAATAGGTTCACATCTGCAGCTGGAGGATAAAATCATGGCTGTAGACATAATGAACCAGGACAAAGACTGGAGGAAACCGATAGTCGACTTTCTGTCAGATCCCAGTCAAGAAGCTAAGCAGCGAGTCAAAGTTCAAGCACTGTCATATGTCCTTTTAGATGGTGTGTTCTACAGGAAAGATACAAGCGGAGTCCTTTTAAGGTGCGTAGACTTGGATGAGGCAACTTCGATAATGATGGAAACTCATGAGGGACTTTGTAGATCGCACCAAGCAGGGATAAAAATGTGTTGGATTATTCGTAGACATGGTTTCTATTGGCTTTCGATGATGAAAAATTGCATTGAAATGGCCAAAGGATGTCAAGAGTGCCAACGGCATGGTCCCATAACTCGCGCCCCAACAGCTGAACTTACCCTCGTCATCAGACCTTGGCCTTTCAGGACCTGGGCTTTGGATGTGATGGGGGAGGTTCACCCTCACTCTAATCGAGAGGATGCATATCTTGGTGGCAACATATTACTTCACCAAGTGGGTAGAAGCGCAAGTCTACAAGAAAATTGATCATAATGAAGTCATCAGTTTTTTACGGACTTACATCGTCTATCGATTCCGCATTCCCCAGAACATTGTCGTAGATAATGGGACAGTTTTTAATAACTCAAGAGTGAGGGAATTTGCTGAAGAATTTGGTTTTTCGGTCCTGAATTCCACTCCGTACTATCCTCAGGCGAATGGACAGGCTGAAGCTTCCAACAAATTAATTAATAACAACATCTAGAAGATGGTCAGGCTTAATCCGAAAAAGTGGCACAAAGTACTTGATGATACACTCTGGGCTCTGAGAGTTACCAAGCGTGAAAGCATTGGGGAAACTCCGTTCGCGCTAGTCTATGGCCACGACGCGGTGTTGCCT
This sequence comes from Melastoma candidum, assembly GCA_023653495.1. Classification (NCBI taxonomy): domain Eukaryota; kingdom Viridiplantae; phylum Streptophyta; class Magnoliopsida; order Myrtales; family Melastomataceae; genus Melastoma; species Melastoma candidum. Next base: position 3,792,582 of record CM042882.1, read on the forward strand.
ATCGAAATGAGGTATAAGTCACTCCGTGTCAACCAACCTTGTCTACAGGACGAAGCCATGCATATAGCCTTGGAAGAGTTAGAAAGAAAGAGACTGGAGGTTGTAGACAAGATAGAGGTACACAAGCAGAGAATAGCTCGCCATTATAACACGAAAGTCATTCACAAACACTTTCAGATTAGCAACTTGGTCTGGAAGATGATTTTACCATTAAAATCTAAATACCAGATCCTTGGAAAATGGTCTCCGAATTGGGAAGGGCCGTACAAGGTTAGTGAGACTTTTTCAGCAAATAGCTATAGATTGTCAACACTTGATGGAGTCAGACAACCTTTAAAGATTAATGGCAAGTACCTAAAGTCCTGCAGAAAAACTATTTGGGAATCGCACAGCAAGATTCTGAGTAAACGCTTCCCATTTATATGAGAGCAGATAGCAAAAAATTAATTCAACGGGAATATTACAGCTGTAGACTAAAGAGTTTGTTGAAAGGGTGCCATCCCTGGGTTAGTCTACAGCTAGTAAAAAGAGTTTGTTTTGAGGATGTCATCCCTTGATACCCCAAAAGAAAAGACAACTAAGCCATTACCGCCTCACCACATCTGGTCTGGGCACCTCGCGCGCTGCGTCCATGAACAAGAGAGTCAGGACCTTGGCCTGGGTCTTCATGACGGTGACTGCGTTCCTCTGTTGAAACCAAGACTTCAGCTCGTCTTGGTCCTGCTACTCAAAGGCATGAGCAGATCTTTCCGTAAGCAGGGAGTCCACTGTAGAAGCCCGTTCCTTGAGATCTCTCTCCATGGCCATAAGGTCCGCAATCTTGGCCTGAACCTGTGCGAGCTGGAGAGCCAAATCCTCTTTCTGCCCCTTGAGAAGCTGCAGGTCAGCCTCTTCTTCCGCGCGCTTCTTCAGGACATCAGCAATCTTGGACTGGGCGCTGTCGACTGCTGCAATATCTTGCATGTATGCTGACCAGTCAGACCAGAATCGCCCCCTGAACTCCTCACAAGCCGCCTGCATCTCAATAGTGATAGCTGGGGAGTCCTCGATCTCCTTGACGCAATCCTGAAAGACCTTAAACTGGCCTTCAGAGAAGATCTCAGCACGAAGGACATCCCCAACACGTTCCACATTTTGCATCAGGCGATCGTAATCGCCCAGGTCGCTTGGAGCATCTTCCTCAGGCATCTCACTTGGTGACTAACTGAGAGGACAGCTGACCGACGATGGGCCTACAGCGGCAGAAAGGTTGGCTGCATTCACCACCCTTGTAGCAGCAGCCTCTAACGTAACAGCGGGGGCCTCCATCTCCTCAGTAGCTGGGGCAGCTGGGATTTCAGGGGTGGGTGAAGGAACGGGCTACAATTGAAAACATAACAATCAGTATAGAGATTAAACAAACAAAGTCTACATCTATCATGCATTACCTCGGAAGGAAGAGGCATATCAGCTTCCTCAAAAGTCTCTTCCTCAGGATCAAATTCCTCAGACAGAGTTGGACTCTGGGAAGAGATAAAGATGTTCAGGCTTTAAAGACAGAAAATGGCATAGACACAAGGTCGCATACCGTTCCTCGAGGAGACTCAGCCGCTTGGGTAATCAGAAGGGGCGGGCTCGGGGCCTTGGTTGATTTGCTGGGATCAACACCACACAATTAACTTAAGCAGAAATCACAATACTCAATGGAAAAAAAGCGTTGCATACCTCGCAAGAGAGGTCCCCGAAGGTTTCGAGGCCATGACGGAGATAGGGGTTGGGTCCTGAATAGCAGGTCGGCGACGCTTGAAAGAGACTGAGATGGGCACATCTTCAGAGTCAGAAGTCTCAAGGACAGGAGCTCTACGCTTACTGGCCGCTCCCCCCTCGACCTGCTTGCCTGTAGATGCGAGGGCTTGTCGACTTTGGCGAGTTCGACGCCTGACAGGAGGAGGGGAGTCACTCTCCGATGAAGAGTCTCCAGAGTCTACATCCAAAACTGTAACTCATTATTAGTAAAAGACTCTCAGTTCAAAGGAAGGATAAGTATAAGCATTTACCAAGAGATGATCGTTGCCCTGTCTTCAGCATCATATCGGAAGTCAGGTAGAGGTCAGGCTCTTTGGAAGTCTGGAAGAAGGACATCTTCTTCAGCAGGATGTCAATGGTGATTGCCCACTGAACAGTGAAGAACTCCGTGGCAAAGACTGGTGTAGACTCAAGAGGAAACTCTATATGTAGAAGCTCCGCTTTCCTAGCCAAGAGGCTCATTGAGGCCTACAGGGTTTCCTTAGAAAAAATTGTGGAAACCCTCATGTGGAGCGAGAGGTTAGAGGTGTCAACAAAGGGGGCTGAAGAGCTATGCACGAAGCCAATCTGCCTTGCACAAAGCTGGGGATTGTAGACCTCAAAGGTGAAACCTCCCTCCGTCGCACAGACCAGATCTCTACAGGTCAAAACTGAATCCCAGTATAGACCCGGGTTGAGCTTCTAGCGACGCTTCAGAATAGTATGGCCAGCAGGAAAGGGGACCCAGTTGCAGCGTTCACCCCGCCCTGTGTCTACAATGTGATGGATGGGTCCCGTCACAGAGGCGTGCAACCACTGGTCCTTGAACCGGCAACACGAGTCTAGCATGTGCTTTCCGTAGCATGCAACTGAAATGGCACCGGAGGGCATCTGGTACCCTGTAAGTCCGACCATCCATAGGCAAGCCCACAGGTGCACAAGCCACGAAGGGCCGCCGACCGGGTATTTTGGGAAGGGGTTGTTGCATGTTGTCGCCTTGTGCAGCCCCTGGTAGACCAACCCTAATAAAAATGAGGCCCAAGCAATCTGTTTGGAGGCCGCCGAGCTTAAGAAATTGGCGACCCCATAGACCAGCTTTGGCACACGCTTACCAGCAAAATAGAAAACATACTTGCTTAACCAGACGCTAAAAAACTCAACCTCTTCAGCTTTTCCCCAATCAGTGAGAGCCATATCCAGGTGTTTCTTGGCCGTACTCAAAATCTGGAGCATCTCAAGGGGTTGGTAGTATTCGTCAGAAAGATGAAGGCGAACAGGCCACGTGGCTCCCCGTTAAGAAGTGGATATCTTCCAGAGTCATGGTCATGGAACCCTCAGGGAAGTAGAGGCAATTTACCGAGTCGTTCCAGAACGGAAGTAGACTCGCACACACTCTAGGGTCGCAACGCTTCCCGGCCAGAGACAACTTGACAAACGACCACAGGCCATAAATCTTCAGCATGTGCTCCAACTTCGTAAGCCAAGCAGAGAACCACTTCTGCACCACCGGCTTCTCCACAGACGGGAAGCAAAGGAAGCCACTCTTCTTCTCCCAGTTCAAGGGGTCTGTGAAACCCTCCCGACAGATGGGGATGGGAAACTCCGTAACCAGGTACTCATGAGGTACCACATCGGGGAAAAGGGCAGGGCCAAGAACAGGACCCAAGGTCAGCCCGTTGTCACTGGTCCGGACCATGTCGTAAGGTCAAGCACGCTGGGAGTGCCATTGGAAAGCAGAAAGGTTGGACATTGTCGACTCAAGAAACTAGGGTTTTGAAAAGCTTGAAAGGGTTTTCAGAAAACCTAGAGGAAAGAAGACAAAAGGTTTCCTTTTGACAAGAAGACAAATGGTTTTCTTTTAACGCGAAGACGAATGGTCTTCTCTTAGAGCAGAGACGAAGGATTTTCTTGCGACGCAAGCGATGTCAAAGATGCTCAAGCGACAGAAGTCCCCTCAGCAAAAAGGGGGGGCTTATGTTGACAGATAGATTATCTTGGGCTTGTTTCTGACAAAGCCCACAATAGACACGGAGTCCATAAAAGAAAAGACAAGTCAGTCACACCAGGCCTGCAGTTATAGTCTACATAGATTATATGGCTGAGTAGTGACCCTGTAGTCAGTGGAAGTCTACAAGCCCGCGCTTGCACAGGACACACGTCATAAAGGACGGTTTAATAGCCCCGAAAATAATGGAGCTTACAACCCACGTCTGTACTGATGCACGTCTTAAAAGACAGTTAATTAACCCCGAAGTCAAAGGAGTCTACGACCCACGTCCACACGAGTGGTACGTCCACACGAGTGGTACGTCCACACGAGTGGTACGTCTTTGAAGTCAATTTGTTGGCTTCGAGATCCTTGGGGGTGGTTGAGGCTAGAAGATCTTCGGAGGTCGTAACAGACCTGGTATAAAAGGAGGAGATCTCCCTCAGAGAAAATCACGAACAAATCAGCCAACAGAAGCTTATCTTGCTCGTCACCTCTTAGTTGTTAGTTGTTAAGATTCCTCGACCTGGGCGAAACCCTTAAGGTTTCATTGGTCTTCACTTCCACCATCAGAGTGAGCAACCGTAGCTTTGGTAACCAAACTCAGCCTTCACTTCCACCATCAGAGTGAGCAACCGTAGCTTTGGTAACCAAACTCAGCCTTCACTTCCACCATCAGAGTGAGCAACCATAGCTCTGGTAACCAAACTCCGCCTTCACTTCCACCATCAGAGTGAGCCACCGTAGCTCTGGTGACAAAGCCCCGCCAGCACTCCAAAGCCAGGACGAGCCACCGTAGTCCCGATACACGTCTCCGCCTTCGACACCGCCACCAGGGTGAGCAACCGTCGCCTTGGCATCCATGTCCGCCTCTACATTCGACCACGTTCCGTCCACTAAGCCCAGCAACCAAGTTCTGCCAGCCAAAGAGTCCTAGTCTACAGCGCTATGTTATCAAGGCTACGACGACGCTGCTCAGATTCTCAAGTCCGGAGTGCCCAGCGTCAAGTCCACGACGTCCATCATCGCCCAGACTTGCTGGATTGCAGTTTCCAGCACCAAGTCTACGACCACGCTCTGAGTCTACAGAGCCTAGTAGCCAACCTACAACCTTACTACCATCCTTGTTTTTATTTTTTATGGCTGTAAGCATTCTTTACTTATTGTGAAACTGTTTACATTCGATCAATTTCATTTAATTACTTACTGGCGACCACATTTACAATCCCTGTGAGCCTTATTGCCAAATATTTCCGACATGATCCGTTTTCGACGCGAACACTTTGTCCGATATCTTTGTCTCGACTTACTAATCTTGACCAAATTAGCTCGATAGTCCTTTATCCTCACTTTTGACATCGATTCATCTTGATGCGGTCGCCGTTCATCTTGGCTTGTCTTTCTTGACTGAATTATGCTCGTCGTCTCGCATGACCTCCTGAATGTGTCGGTCTCCACCATGCTTAATTTCTTTTATTTCTCTATATACTTCGCTTGTTAACTCTATCGAGAAAACTTTGTTAGCCAATTTTGCCACGATTTCTATGCTCTAGTCCCACGTTCTACACGTATGGGCTCGTTAGTCTTCTGCTCACTCACTTCATGAGCATGGAGCACCATTAGACCGAAGATGACATGAATTTTCATCGTTTAGCTAAGCACATTTTTCCCTTCGTGGAGAGAACACTATTGGGGGGGGGGGGGGAGGGCTGAGAAAAGATCATGGTCGAAGATGAAGATGGTCATGACCAAGCGTTTCTTGTCGGAGCAATATCATGAAATTTGTTCATCAAGTTGTAGTCACTTAGGGAGGCCGTGAGAGTCTTTGATCTAATCAAAGAGTTCGAGAGCCTTAATATGCAAATCATTACGAGGCATATTTGATGTCTCAAACCCCATATTGTAGATCTTGTCGAGCTACAATAATACTATTCTTATGATTATACACGAGGATTAACCCACAAAGATAGTCTCTCATTGTGGTCGCAAGAACACGTCATGAATATTTGACTCTGAACAACATGGATTCAATTTTGAGTTTTAACCATGTTCTCTAAAATTTTACAATGAACGTTAAACAAAGGAAAGAACGAATGTTTACTAAGCTTACAATGAAACACAATCAGATGCTTGAAAATGCTTAGGTCGGTAATACAATGCTTGCAGAAAGAAAAGGAGAGAAAGAACAATGGACATTTAGGGTGATTGTCATGTCCTCTACACTATGCTTGGGGTTGATATCAGGTCACATGTTACATTTCCCTACTAGGGAAGAAGTGTGTGGTCCTTGTTCTATGGACTTAGTGGAGTAATGTGTATTTGGCTCTTTACTCACAGCTTTCACTACATCCCCGTTGCTATCCTGTATCCTCACTCAGCATCTTCGTCTCGACTTACTCATCTCAACCAAATTAGTGCGGCAGTCATTTATTCTTGCTTGACATCTATTCCTCTTAACTCGATGGCTCTTCCCCTTGACTTGTTTTTCTTGATCGGATTCTGTCCGTTGTCTCACGTGACATGCTTGAATGTGACGGTCTCCACCCATACATGTTTTATATCTTTCTCGCTAGAAATTGCTTGTTAACTATCCTAAGAGAACTTTGCTTGCCAATGTCTCTTATCTCGATTTTTATATTCTCTTACGATGTTCTACATACGAAGTATCGTTAATTGTTATGATTGCTCATCTCATGTGCCTGAAGCGCCTTAATTCAAAATTTGGCCGAGCATTTCTAAAATAACGTTCATCTACAAAATATTTTTCGAAATAAGTTGGTCAAACTTAAATTTTCTCCACTAGGGTTGATAAGTCGGAGTTCCTAAATCCTACTTTAATTATAAAGAAAAATCTAAGTAACTAACTCCGATTGTGGAGTCTACGAACTAAAATCGAAGTCACTTACTTTGCCTTTATGACACAATGTCACTAGGCATTAACTCGAGGTCAAGGACTCCGGCATTCTGGCATCAATACAAATTAATTAACCATATGTACACTTTTGTAGAACAAAATCTTGAAATGAAGTCACTCCAAAAGTTATGTCAAAAAAATCATGTGTGACCCGTGTATGGATGTGCACCTTAGACAAGCGGGGTTTTACGGTGTGGTCAAGCTTCTATTGATTCGGGTATCTATTCTAGTGTTACTATTCGATTAATACTAGTTTATTGTCCGATACTTATCTTACTATCATCTTTTTGTTTTTTTATCTTGATTGCGCCTTAATAACTACCCTTGTTGAGAGTTGGAGGTCGAAAACTTACACCTTTCACATGGCCAACGGAGAGATGACTTTTACGCTCCAAGATGTTACTATTTAGCTTGGATTGCCAGTCGACGATGACATGGTGATAGGATTCACCAACTTTGATTTTCGATCGACATGTCAGCATCTCCTTGGTGATGTCCCAGTAGGTGGTGATTTGAAAGTGGGATGGGTGAGAATGAGTTGGCTTGCAGTTCGTTTCAATGTACTTCCACAAGGCGCACCCGGTGAACAAGTACGTATGCACACGCGAGCTTATATACTTTAATTGATAAGGTCAATGCTACTTTCGAATAAGTCTGATACTCTAGTTCATCTAATGTGGTTGCCCTTATTGAAGGACATTAAGGTTACGGGTAGATATAACTGGGGATCTGCTTGTTTAGCCTGACTATATAGAAACTTATATTGAGCCTCCAATAGAACAGCCTCGCAAGTAGCTAAATGTTTAGTCCTAGTACAAGTATGGGCGAAGGGATTCAAGTTGTCGTTGAGATGTTTGGATAAAGATGATTTGGATGTTGTCAGTTGTTTTGACAATGTTGTTGTTTGGATGATATTGTTGGTTGGATGATGTTGTTTGAAATGAAATGCATGAACAATCTTAGTTATGTCATGTATCTATTTATTTGACTTATTTTTAGGTGTGGACATTTTGGAAGTATGGACATGTTTGAAATTAGACCACAAGTTTTGAGTGTGATGTACATCAAATGAAAATCGGAGCGAGTAAAATCGACTTCTTTAATAGCTAAACTCGGAGCAGAAGAGTCGAACTTTCTATACGAAGTCACTTACTTCAACTTTCTTAAAATCGGAGTCCCTGACACCGAGTTAATGGCCGGTGACATGGCTTCAGTAAGTTACTCCAATTTTAGTTCGGAGACTCCACGGGTTAATTGATTTTTTTAATTAAAATCAAATTTAAAAATTCTGATTTAAGCAAACTATTTTACAAAATATTTAGCCTACAACGTTAAAGCTCGAATTTGGCTATTTGTACTTAAAAATGCGGATTACATTTTGTAGGCATGTTTAATTTTTCTTTAATTACGGCTCTCGATTTTTGTTGGATGGTTAGACCGATCAGGAATCGAGACAGCGGGGACCGCGCTAGAGGCAGCAGAAAGGGAGCGCAGGAGGAGAAAGACGATGGTGAACTACCTCCTGAAGGTGACGGCGGAGCTCGAGAACCTGACGAATCTACATCCACAAGGTGGCTGCGACGATCCTGACTTCTCTTACTTCTTCAAGGTTTTCCCCGGCCCTTTCCTACTCCCCATTTGCTGCTTTCTTTCCGGCCGCCGTCCACCGGTGTGAGGGCTTTTGCTATCGATCGTTGTTGTAAATCCTTGCCCCGCTTTGCGATTGTTGTCTGTTTTTTTCGTGATTACTTTGTGTTTACAGCAATTGATATGTTCTGTGCTGTATGTTGATGAATTTAGTGAAACGTTGTTTTGCGACAGATGTTTAGGGGAATTAAAAGCGAGGGAAAATACTGAGGTCATTTCACCTTTTCATGAGAAAAGGTTGATTTTGCCAATTTCTTGAGTGATTGCATCTTTGTTTATGCTCGATGATATTATTTTGTGATGAGGACCATTTGTGCTTCCTACTGCTTGGCCATCTTGATTATAAAATTACGCTAAAGGTTTGGTGTTGTGTGACAACAGGCTGCTATCGAGGATATGCGATTGTTTTCCTTACAATTCACTTGATTTTGTGATCTGTAGTTGAAATGTGGACAATGCGGTGAGATTACTGACAAGGAAACGTGCCTGACCTTGAGCGAGACCGTCCAATCCGGAAAAGGAACCTTTCACCTCGTTCAAAAGGTAGGAATTATCAACTGTGATTGTACAAGGTGAACGTACATAATCTGTGAAATTACTCATTTGTATGGATGAAAGTGATTATCATATAATATAGGCACTCAAACCTTAATTGCCAATGCTCATTGGCGGAGCATATACTCAAGTAAATGGCTCTAGTGATTGGCTTGCTAGTTCTTATTTCTTTCGCCAGCAATCTACTTGCTGGAGTTCATATTATCTCTTTTGGAACTGGTTGTTTTCAGTATATTTTGAGAGCGGGCTATCCAGGCCTCGTGTTATGTCTAGAAAATGTGTTGATTTGCAGCTTTAATTGAACTTTCAATGGTCATATCTGTATGTCGTGCCTGTGTTAATGAGTTTGATGATTAGAAATTTCAGGTCCTATCAGTTTAGATATTTGGCGACATTTTTTGGTGTATGAATATTCCAGAAGGTGTAAATTGTTGCTGCTTTCCTTTCAACTGATTCCGAATCCGGTGCATAGAGGATTTTTTGGTTAATTTCTTGTTCAGAAAAGGCTCCCTTCAATATTGAAGGTTATCAATTAGCAATGGTACTCTTGGTCAAATGAAGCCGTGAATATGCTTAAAATTGTGATGATTTACTGTCTTGTTTGGGAATATTCTTTGAAATGGTATCCTCACTGGTATTCTTCATACCATAAAAATGTGCTACTTTTGAACATCCGACTGTGTTTCATTCTTATAACTATTTATTATGTGTGTTCCTTGCCAGTGCAAATTTTGCGAGAGGGAAGGAACGATGACAATGATCCCTGGAAAAGGGCGACCATTGACTTTTGAAGATGCTCAGTCTGGGAAGTTTACTCCCCTGATGTTATTCGACTGTAGAGGCTTTGAACCAACAGACTTCTCCTTTCGTGGCTCTTGGAGTGTTCAGTCTGTAAGTTCTCTTCCTAAAGAGGCAAACATATTGATCGAACTATATTTTCGTCAGCCCTTAGATTTTTAATTATTTTAAAATTGTTCTTGCTTGTCCAAAAGAATAAAATCATTGCCATTCAACTTGATGGCTTAACAATTGTTTTGCTGGTTAATGCGTGACACATGCGAGGTAGACTGGGGAAGTATCTATGTGCTGTTGCTTTCTATATTTCTGATACTTCTGTATCTAGAGTTAGATAATGACCAAGAAAGGTAGACTATAGAGGGGAACCTTCTGCCAGTTTGCATAGGAGATCTTCATCTTGATAGCATGGAAAGCTGTTCTCGCTTGTTAGTTCATGATTTTGTCATCTGCAATCCAGGAGAGAGTGGCTTGTACATAAGCAACTTCTGGAAGGATGAAATGGGATGAGGCCTATTCATATTTATTGTATAGCATATCTGCAAGTCTTTTTAAAGTTACTTTTGGACTATGTGGCTCTAATCTGATAAATTGATGGACATTATGATCTTACAGATAGTAGTGGTCGCTGCAATTACCGTTGTAGGGTATTTGTTGTAATGATCCAGCTGACCCATGGTAGATGCTTGATTAGGGAAGTAGATATATTATTATAGGTCCATTTGATACACGCTGGTTCTTCTAAATGCTCACGGTTGTAGGTAGCCAGTGGAAGGAAGGGGAAGAGGGGTGGGGGGGGGGGGGGGTTCAACTTGTTTAAATTAGACTAGATGGTTAATAAAAAAAGTGGAGAAATTTGGACATTATGAGTAATTGTGGGTCAGTATGAGACTTTTGGAATCTTTAAAGAAAAATCCATCAAGAAAAGAAAAGAGAAAACATGTGCACCAATTTACGATGTAAGGGTGGTCATCATTCCGGTGGTTTGCACCATTTTTTGTGCATGTAGAAGCAGGGATCTATTTTACGTCTAGTTTTGACCCTGATATTAGTCACAGTGTCTACTTCATTTTTCCCGTCCTTCACTTTTTGAAGAATCGACTGTGTACCACAGATGTCTTTACCGTCAAACATCCATGGACTGTGAGAATGTTGTTTTACTGGTTTATGGTTTTGGCGCCCTTGCAGCTGAATGGAACACCGTTTGTGGACATTGACTTGTCAGATGGGGAGTTCTCTGAATACGACGAGAAGGGAGAGTGCCCTGTGATGATATCCAATCTCAAAGCCGCTTTCGAGGCGACAAAGTAAGTGACTTTCTTCCCTGAATATGTCGGTCATTCTTGAGCCAAGACTGACTTTATGCAAAGTGCTTGGCTACTATATCCGATATGTGGATACATGGTTTAAAGAGAATGACTTTGTACGTGGCTTATCATGCTGTCACTCCATGGGCTTAGCAGAACATACACTAAGATGGCATTTGCTGGATGATTTGTGAGTTACTCGTGTCAAAAACTTTTAAGGCCGTGAATTGGGTACAAAACACGTTCTTTTAAACTGTTTAGGTAGATTAGGGGTACTTTTCACTCTATTCTCTGGAGTTGACTTTGTTTGCTTCTTCTGTTGTGTAGAAGATCGTCCATAATGAATCTTTTCATGAACATAAAAACTAATGTTTCGAAGTGTAGCTAAGATGGTCATAGTAGTAATACAACCATGTTGATGGCAATGCGTCAAAATAAGAAATTCATTATGATTATTTTGAGTAGATGCTATTTTGGAACAAAAAGCCTATTAATGGTGAGCACTCGAGCAGGAAAAAGAAAAGGAAAGGAAAAAAAAAACACGTTCAGGACTTTACTGGCTACAGTCTTAATTGGCGGGCCGTTTGAGTTTATTATATGCTACATGTATTACAAGAATGCATGCAAAACTAATTGGATTCTGGGTTATGAATGCAACCGACTGCTAAAGAGATTGTGGGAGCATCTATATAACGACAATGAATGGGACAGTAGAATTTGAGCGTCATTCATTTATCTGAAGATAAATAGATAATTTCCCTTTAATGAATCATTTCCCAGTATGGTTTAAGGGCTTGTAAGAGGCAATATATATTTTAATTAGGTGGAGTTGGGGGAATATTTTCAAGAGAACTGAGACTTGGATGTAGCTGAATGAACTTGTGTATTAATTATAATTTTGAATGTAAATTCTTTTTAACTAGCATCTTTTAAAAAAACTCATAGATTTAATGATGGATCGCAAGTGCCGTGTGGTATTATGGGTCGAGAATATTTACTTAGCTTATGACGAAGGCTTTCGCCTCAGGGGCTTGAATATAATCTAAAACAAATTTTGGTTGCGATCGTTGTCCCTACCTACCTGTGGGAAAATGATTTTAAAAAGAAGGAAAAAAAAACATCCCTTTTGATTGGAAGAGAAATGGCCAAGTCCAACTCGGGAGTGCCCCTCTCAATTAATCCGCGGAATCTATTTAAAAAACCGGAACTTGAAATAATTATTCGTCCAAATTTATTCGCAATGATGTTACAAACACCAAGTCGTGTTTTAGTGGTGGAAACCAAACCACCCCCCCAGTGGAAATGGTTAGGAGGGAGCGTGTGTGTGTGGTAGTTGAGTTTTTACGCGGTGAACATAGAAGCCAAAAAAAATAGTTGCATTTCTTTTGAGCACTCTCTAATAAAAACCATATACACTAAACATTTTGTCCTTTTCTTTCTAGGAAAAAAGAGAAAACGTTTTGCCCCTCCCCCCTCCTGGACGCGTCGCCTCGGGGGGGGGGGGGGGGGGGGGGGGGGTTCGTCCTTCCATCCGGACATGACCGTAACCGCCATAACATAATCACTTACACGCCGACAGACCAGCCAGCCATGATCCGCTCCAGCAACACCCTCGTCGGTTTCCTCAACTTCCTCACCCTCCTCGCCTCCTGTTCGCTTCGAAAGTGACCGCAGACAAGTCGGATCCAAAACACGTCGGAAATCTCTGGTACTACGGGCAACTGGTGCCCGGAGGATTCATTGAAAATTGTGGTTGCCGTATAAAATGAAAGAAAAGAGCAGATGGACAGCCTTAAGCGGAAGCACTTAAGGACGCCATCGACGATGCCTTCGGGAGTGAGCAAGAACGCATGAGTACAAAGAGAGCTTGAACGCTGAAATGCTTGAAAAGATAAAATATGACAATATATGTCCGTCTGTAGAGAGGTGTTTTTGTACAATGCCTAAGAACAACTATTTATACTAAGCTAGACCTACGTATATACGGTAATGTAATATTGCGCATATATTACGCTTCCTTTGCTGCCAGTCTCCTTGGAATATCTTATTTCCATACGAACAAACTTGGCAACAATCTCTTTCTGGATCCTGCGATCTTCTGTAGCCTTCCTTAACAGCTGACTGATCGACCGTGTCGCATATTGGCCTTCGCCGTAGAGTTTCCTCGCTTGCCCAGTCTGACTGTCGCTTATCGCTTCATCGACTTGTTGTCGCCCGTTGCCTGGTAATCCCGTCGCTTGGTGATCCCTTCGCCCAGCAAGCCTTCGTCTGGTTTGTATTCGTGGTCACCTTCTTCTTGAATTTTCCTTCCTTGGTCCTATGTTCTGGACCGTCGATCCACATATTGGGCTGAGGCCCAGAATTTCTGTTGCTAAACATATAAGCCCCCCTCAAGGGAGACTGAGTAATCTGTCTCGCCTTGAAAAAGACCAGCTAATCATTCCCCTGCAGCATCGGTAACGTGTGCATGCGAGTAATGACCCTTGACCGTCGATATCTCCGAATTGTATTAGTCGAGATCTCCAGGACAACTGTTGTGATCCCCGAAATCTCTGTCATAATATCTCCCGTCAAAGTCCTTTTACCCTTCACGACTTCGCTATAAATTGAAGGGTTCAGATCATCTTCTGATGCACAAACCATCGTCCTTTGGAAATACCAAAGTCATGAGGTTCGTCTCTTTCTTTTGTGTTCCATCCGGAGCTTAGCCCATCACCTTAGCTTGTTTGGGAGCCTATACCCATCACTATATGAGGATGGTCTCCAACTCCTCGACTTTCTTCCTTCTGGAAGGGAAGAGAGCCTGCACAACCCTTCGGCGCTGTGTCGCGGATGTCGTCTGTTTAGTACCTCACTAAACTGGCCTTCCCGATGCCGCCACACGATCTGATCTGCCGATGCCTATGAGGTAGAAGTCATTGTCCCATCCCTAATTTGTCAACCTCACAGGTTCTGGGAGATCTGACCAGGCATCAGGTCTTCAACACCATGGCATCGCGTGAGGTTCCATCTGGCGTCCTAAAAACCAGGGTCTCCAGACACTTCTACCGATGGGAGGGGATTTCTCTTTGCAACTACGAATCTCCTTCATGTGAGGGAAGAACCGGGTGTGCTGGTTTCTGTGGATAAACCCTTGAAGAACGCCAAGCGTTCGTGATATCTTCAATAGAGCATTTCCAACGAGTGGAAGCGTCGTCTACTGAATCATCTATTTATTTATTTTTTGTTTCCTGTACACTTACTATCAAACAAACCCGTGTAACGCTTGAATTTGAATGAGAATAAATATCTATTCATTATGAACCTTTTCGTTTACCCACTTATGACAATTGAATCGTCATCAGTTTCCAAGCGACGCCTTGGATATCACTCGCCTCATAATCGAGGCGACGTCTGTGTTGGGCCTGGGACGTCAAGCGACGTCCCATTTGGGCCCTACCTTTATCGGTTTCTGGGGTTATAAAGTTTTTGAGGGTCGTAGTTTCCCGGTCACTCACTCAGAAACGCTTCTCTTTCTTGCCTTCTTGGATTCTTAGAAACCCTCGTTCTTCCGATTCTCATGGCCTCTAATAGCTCTTCCTCGTCGTCTTTCAAGCCTCCGGTCCATCTAGACGGCGACGCTGCCAAGTTTCAATATGCTTTCACCAAGTCTTGGCAGTCTCATAATTCCATTATTCACACGATACAATCGGACTTTGGTACTGCTATGCCGGGTCAACAAACCCTTGGTCCGTTCGTTCCCAACTCATCCGACTTATTCCTTTACACTAGCAGGCTGCCTGCTGTGTTCCGTCGTCGTTTCCAGCCATCGGGATGGGGGCCATCCGTTCGAGCGGGCCTCCGTTGTTTTCCTTCTCCTCGGAACAGGGCCGTTCGGGATTGGGTTTCCAAGTGGATGGAAAAGAAAGGCGCTGCATGGGAAGAGATGGGGGTCAAGGCGCTGATCGAAGTTTCCCATTACCCCGTCGGGCCCAACCTCTTTGTGATTACTGGATTTCCTTTCGTTTTGGAATCCGATTGTCGATTGCTTTTATTTTCCAAGCAGACCGATGTCGGTCACCTTGGAGGACATCACCTTCTTGACTGGCTGCAGTCTGTCTGGAGCCCCCCTTCCCTTTGACGGCGAGCGCGGCAACTTAAAGTTCAACACTTCAGAGAGGGTCAGCAAGGTCGTTGCAGATCATATCAAGGATGATAAGTGGGGACCCCAGGAGGAGTTCGAGTTCTACCTGGAGTGACTGTCCAAGTTCATCTTCTGCAACCGAGGGAAATGCCCTGGTGCGTTCATGGTTGGAGTGGCCACCGGTCTTGTTGAGACTGCAAATGCTGACAAAGCTAAGCCTGTGGCCTTCGCTCCCTTCCTTTTGTGTCTGCTCTACCGCAACATTCATCAGGCGACTGCCAAGCCAGCCGACTTTCCTAGCTGTACGACGGATGGCCCTCTGTGGCTCTTATACTTGTGGATCGTTCTTTACTTCCCTGGGTTCACCAGTTACTCTAAACCCATGCTCACCCGGGATGAGGTCATCGCAGCGGGTTCGTCTCGTTACTGGGAGACCTCCAGCACTGTCAGTTGCATCCAAGCCCTAGCAAACGAATGCAGTGGTGCAGGTACATGAGGGGGGTGGAGGAGGCGGAGCACAAGACTGGAGGCGCGATGGAAGGCTTCACTAGAGCGACCCCAACCGTCAATTTTCAGCCGACGAGGTATTATCCAAGTTGCCTCAAGTACATGAGGGGGGTGTGGGCCTCTCGAATTTTCTTTCTTTTCCACCTATAACGGGCCGAGGACCCAAGTGCATAGGCCCACGGTTACCATCCTTCCCCGCTCCCTTTGATCTAAATAATTGATTTGTGGGTGTTTGCATGCTTTAGGCCCGAATCGTGTCCAACACCCGTCAACAAATACATTTTCGAAGCAACGCCACCGTTTCGCATAATGTAAAAGTTAATAACTAGGAATTCCCGAACCAACGGTTTTTTCAACTTAAACCGTTTTATAAATAAGTCGGTGGCGACTCCGTAATAGCTTACCTAGGTTAAGCAACATCAACCATTTTCTTACGGAGCCATCATGGATGAGGGAAGGCGACGCGAGCCGCTCTCGATTTTCCCAAAGACTCCTTTTTGGGATCATGCTCCTCTTCTTGCGCGTCGCTTTCGGACGATCGAGCGAGAGCCCGAGTAGGCCCAATTAGGAATCAAGGGAAGATCAACCCCGCTCTCCTCTGCAGCGCCTTGACGCCCGAGTCTTGATGTCGACCAGAGTAGCATCGGGGCAGCGGACCTCGGATCCTCGTGTCATCCGAACCGCTGTCGCGCGTTGCGAGGTTACTGAAAGGTGTGCGTACACAAGTAAAAATACCCAGTTAATAAGATGTAGCATGGCATCCTTGGTTGTTTCTCACATGGGAAATAGACACAACACAGAGAATTTACCTATCATATCGACAGTAGTTCCGTCTTCAACGATTGCTTCTGAAAACAGAGGCTCCCAAGTTCCAAAGTAAGCCACACTTTTGGGATGCTCATTAAGCACAGCCAAACAGAGAGCAGTAATACCTCCATCCGGAGTCCCGTTAATACCCAATATTGAGCACGGCTCCAAAGCAAAAAAATCCACCGGCATTTCATCCCAAACAATTCAAGTGCAACCAAATTGTGAATGTGACATGAACTGACTTCTCATCAAGCTTTGCAATCGACTCCTTGATCGCATTTTTCTTCATCAAAATGTTCCAGACTTGGGGATTGCTTGGAATATAGCTTGCAAGAAGAAGATCGATGCACCGAGAATGACCACTCAAATGCAGCCAAATGGGTGGGAATTTATTGCCGTTAAAGAATGAGTAGTTAGACTCAACATCTATTAAAGTTACTGGCAACTTTAGAATTCTGGTAGATAATTTACCACATTTGCTCCGGAAAGAATTAACGTTTGAAAATCTTCCTAGTGGTCATACTGACAAGCTTGCATCAAAGCAGTCTGGCCCAAAATCTAGAGCAACAAAATAAGTATCACTTCGACTTCTCACCAAGAACCTTGATTGCTTCTTTATTTCCTTCACCAATTAGAACCATAGAGACAATCACAAACCATTGAAGTACCTGTCCTCAATAGAGACAATCTGGAAACACGAACAGGCAGGCCACCATCAACCAAAGGAGTCATGAATAAACCCGGAAATCGAGTATCAAGAGAAGACTCGACCATCAACCAAGGGATCATGGTAGGCCTCGGTAGCAAAATAATGAATGGAGGGTGTTGTGAACCCTGAAGTCGCGTATCTGACCAGAACGGGGATTGTATCCCAACAAAGCCTTTGCTTCTGGAAGATCCCTGTCAGTTGCAGCCGAAACCAAGTGTTCTCCGGAACCTGAGCACCCAAACGAATTCCCAACAAGGTTCAAAAGCCCTATCTTTTCTTCTCTTCAGGGGTCAATTAAAAGTCCCCTCCCTCCTCTTCCTAGGGAAGGACGACAAAATATAACCTGATCTTTCGGTTCTACTCATTTAGGGTTCAATACCAGTTCCCTCTTAAGAATGGCGATTCAATGACGTACCAAGCCGCACAACTCAATCAACGAAAACCAACACAAACAGTAAAATCAATGAGAACTCAAGCCCTCTGAAACAAAGGAGAGTGAGGGTGAAACCCACAACTTCGCTCTTCAACAAGCACCCGAACAAAGAAGAATATGTGGAATCCCCGTTGTTGGCGATGGGACTGTTGGCGCACGCGGAAGCCCTCGGTATCGTGTTGAACCGGATCTGGTTATCGATCGAAAGTTTCCGATAATAAATAACCTCGAAGTGTTTCTCGTGTTTCCCCAACACACTCTCTTCTTTACCACTGCAGTCTTTGCACTCGTCCCTTTTCTATGCTCTCAGGAATTGCTCTTTCTCTTCTGATACCCGACAATTGCAATACATCTGACTTCGGTCCACAAATCCTAACAAACTCCACCTTGAGCCGAAGTCCATAGAACGTATGAGTAAATGCACTCCAAGTACTAGTCTCCCCCGAGACTCACCGTGAATATCTCCCTTCTTCTCCTCTAGGCTCCGGCGAACCTAGTTAACGGAACATCCAATCCCATCCACGACGGACTTGACTACCCACATCTTCTTGCTTCTCCGCGATCGTGACCTATTACCCTGCTTCTCTGATGACTGAATACTTCTCTTGAAAGGTTCACGACGCCTTCTAGAAAAACCAGCAGTAGTAATAACAACGACACCTCTCAAACATATAAGTCCTTCAATCGACTTCTAGTCATCCACAACCGCCTTCCTCGGCGAACATTGAGGGCTCCACCTGAAGCAGAAAATTCGTACCTTTTGACTTCTAGAACACTCACGGAAATGATATTTCTTGTGATGTCAGGTACATGTCGGACACATGCCAACTCTCTCACAGCTCCATCCTTCATTCTGAGCCGAACCGTTCCCACACCTGCAACATTACACTTGTGAGCATTGCCCAAGGGTACCTCTCCATCAGCAGTGGAACAGTATGCGGTGAACATCACCCTATGAGGACTCATGTAGAAAGTACTCCCTGAGTCGAGAATCCAATCCCTGTTCGACGGTCTCTCCGACTCGGTTTCAACAGTCTGCACCTCGTTAGCCATGAATACATCTCCGTCTCTGGCGTCATTGTCGCTGGTAGACACAGCAACCATCGCTGACTCTTGTAATCCTCCATCCTTTCCTGTCAGCTTGCTGTAGTTTTTCTTTATGTGTCCCTTCTTACCACAATGGTAGCATCTTACCCCGCCACTACCTTTAGATCTGGTTCTGCTTGCTGTTAATGCCTCCGCCATCGATCGCCATGCTTCACTCGTCAACTCTTTATCAATCAAATCTTTTGATAAAAGGGCAGACCGTACCTCGTCAACTGTGATAACACTTCTCCTATACAAGAACGTCTCCTTGAAGCTCAGGTATGAAGTGGGCAGTGAACATAATAGCAGCATCGCCTAGATCTCCTCATCGATCTTGTCGTTGATTCACTCCAAATCCAAAGAGGTAGACAACCAATTATCTAGGTAGGATTTAACGGACATACCTTCCATCATTTTGAGCATGAAGAACCTTTGCCTGAGAAGAAGTTTGTTGCTTAGAGTCTTCATCATGTATAGACTCTCTAGCTTACTCCAAAGCACGCCGTTGTCATGTCGTTGAGCACGTTTGTTAGAACCTCGTTGGACAGACACAACTGAATCGTCGATAAAGCTCTAGTATCTACCTCTTCCCATTGGTCAGAAGTCAACTTCGAAGTGCTCTTCGACTAATCTGTAAGGGCCTTCTCCAATCCACCATGTACCAATAACGCCCTCATCTTGACTTGCCACAAATCGAAATTCTTGCTCTCATCCAACTTCTCAATCTCGAACTTGCCACCGGCCATGGATCTCGATTATACACAATGGAACTCTGATACCAATTGTTGGTGCACGCGGAAGTCCTCGGTAGCGTGTTCCGCGTGTTGAACAGGATCCGGTCGTCGATCGGAAGTTAACGAAAAATAAGGAGACAAAGAATTTACGTGGTTCGGTCAATCGACCTATGTCCACGGGCAGAGAAGAAAATTTCACTATATCAAAGGAGTACAAACTTAGGTTGAGACCCTCTCTAAGCCCATCGACCTACCCGAGTACAAGATCCCGCTTTCCCAGTGAGAAATAACCCCGAAGTGTTTCTCGTGTTTTCCCAACACACACCCTTTCTTTACCGCCGCACTCTTTGCACTCATGTATCCCTCTTCTATGCTCTCAGGATTTGCTCTCTCTCTTCTCGTTTGCTTCACTTCGTATGACACCTATGTATAGAATAGATAGCCGACATATATCGGAAATCTGACAGGTAAATATATTCGTAATATATCATCCAATATATCTCCACAACAGATATATCCTCTCTCATTCCGTATATTTTACAAGGAAATTATATATTCACCAAATCGCAATATATCTGACTTCGGTTCACCTAACAAAGACATCAAGACAGGCCTTTCGCCGCCTCCTCGGAGAATCATCATCAGCTATTCCACCTCAAACCCAATAGCATGATCTTCCTAAAGATCAAACCTTTACACACCCCACCACAACCCAATAAAAGGAAAATTGCCGGTTTATGACGGACTTGGAGGAAAGAAAAACAGATAAATTTTGTATTTGATTTGATTAGGGAGGAAAGGTGGAACAGGATGTAAGATGTAAGACTCCTCTCAATTGTATTTACTTAAACAACGCAGAGAAGAGAGGCTTTCCACCCAAGAAAGATTCCGTCTAGCATGAAACCGTATTAATATTTCGTACTTTAGTATGAAAATATGTCTAAACTTTATACTTTAATACAAATCGCTTCAACGTAATAAAACGAATACGAAACAACAGTATTATTTTATATTATTGTTAGTCTTGGTTTTGATGATGAGCTTGAGAAGATAATTGCTGAAACACTTCGCTTATTCTTAGTGATGAGCTTGAGAACTGTGTTGCTGGACCACAGCAAGTAACAGTTACAGATTGCTGCGTTACAGTAAAGCGTTACTGTGATATTGCGCATAAATATTAAAAATATGGAAACATATTCTTTAATATCCATGATTTATTTCGGACTAATTCAGAATATTTATCTGAGTGTCCACGTTCATTTAATCTGGCTCATTGATCTCATTTATAATATTTAGGCATCTAAATATTACGAGATTAGCTTTCCAAGTTTAATTTTGGAAACAAAATATTTCTTGGATATCCTGCATCAATGTTATCCTACAGCAATGTTACGCTGCAACCTAAGCAATGTGTCGTTACACTTAAGAAAGACCTTGCTGCATTACAGCAAAACTATTCTGCGTTATTGCGCTGATGAAAGAATAATTATTATTCCAGATTTGCTTATTGCAGTCTAATTATATTTAATGATTAAATATCTGATTCTGATAATCATTTAATCTGATAAGATTATACGTGCAAGGAATATCATCAAAGATTTCCTTCCCTTCTTGGTCATTATGACCGTTGAGCATCCTGTTGCTGATCCACGATTACAGCTTCCTGTATTCTGATTTTAGGAAACAAATTATTCGTTTTTGGGAAATCGATTATTTGTTTCGTTCTTTTTATACCAGACGACCCTCACATAATCCAACAACGTTTTCGAACGATTTCTAAGTGGGCTGAGTGGCTGAGTGGTCTGAGTGGTCTAAGTGGTCGACGGAGAGCGGAAGGTGCTAAGTGTCTCCTGGTTCTTATTGCTCGCAAACTGCGTGCGAGGGTGTCAAGGGGCTGAGTTCAGATTCCTTGATCGTCGTGAGAGGGACTAGGTGTCCTCGGTGCGTTCAACGAGCAGCCGGCGAATCGTCTGAGGGAAGCTAAGTGAATACCTGTGCTGATTGCAGTAACCGGTTGCTGACCCATCGGCAAGAAGCCGTTCTTGTCGTGTCTTTTCGCAGGGAAGTCTCGAGCCTACGGAGTTTGAGCAGTTAGACACGCACTTGCGGGTGCGCGCCAGAAGTCTCGTGCCTGCAGGGTAGAGCAGGAGTTGGGAACGCCGCCGGAGTGGAAAGAGTTCCTCCCGAGCACAGGGGTGCTGTGCAGAAGTCTTGAACGCCTGATACAGAGGGTTAGTAAAGCAGGTTGCGTGGAAGCCAACGGATCGGAAAATTCCACCCTAGGCACTGGGTGTGCAGTGCAGTGAGTCACGGCTGTGGTAACCGTGCACGTCCGAACTGAGTGTAGGACGGATACCTTCTAAGTGGTCTTTGTGGTTCTCTTTGTGATCTTTGTGGTTGTTCTCTTCGTGATCTTTGTGGTGATCTATTTGATCAACTTTGTGGTTGTCTCTCTTGCGCTTATAGACAGGATCATCCGGAGAAGGGACGAAATCTTTGTGGAAATCCTCTTCTGAGCAAACAAGTGCCGAAGCATTCCTTCGCTGTGAAGCAGAAACGAGCTGCTCTCTGAGAAGCAATTCTTCACTGTAAGGAATTACCTGTGAGGATTTATATACTAACACAACGTTGTCTCTCTGCTTTGATAGTCAGGTTTATATTAAGCGACAACGAGCTGTGTGCGAATCCTTTGAGCAATCAACTGCTGAGCGTGAGCATCATTCTGCTGGACACGAGCAGACGTCCACTGTGTGAGGAGCTGACCGTTGCCAGGAGTGATCATCTGTTGTACGGGATTCTAAATCTCACTTTGTGAGAAAAACTTACGCCTAGTGCAAGGGCTCTTTGCACCCATTATTTTCAAATAGTGGAATCACCTCTACGGTGGAAAGTGGACGTAGGTCGATTAAGGCCGAACCACTATAAACTACTGTGTCCCTTACGATCGCGTAAACACTAGTACGAGAATCCAACGATTAAGTCGTAACGGTTACAGCAAAGCAGTTCTCATTCTGAGAAACGTTCTGCTGTGATACAGTACGCTTCCGCTGACACTGAGAAAGGGCGAAAAAGTTATAAACACTAATTCACCCCCCTCTTAGTGCTCCTGAACGATCCAACAATTGGTATCAGAGCGGGTTTGCTGGAAAGCTTTCTGTGTGATTGCTAGTACAGAACTCTGTTGCTGAACCAAAACAGCTTGTTGCTGACAGTCTTACATTAAGCACAGTAAGGTGCTGCTGAGTACTGAACAGAATGTCAATGCTCTTGACTGATGGTCATTCGACCGAACGTCCACCGCTCTTTGCAGGACAACACTTCTCATATTGGAAAATGAGAATGGAGTTGTTCATTGGAGCAAAAGAAGCCGATTGCTGGCATATTATTATGGAAGGAGATCTAATAGTTCCTCCACCTAATCCGAACGACATTCGGCATGAAAATGAAAGGAAGAGAACTATTTCTCTAATACTAAAGCAAGGCACTATTTAGTGTGCGCTCTTGCTGGAAACGAATTCAATCGCGTCTCTACTTGTAAGACGGCGAAAGAAATGTGGGATAGACTTGCTTTGATCTATGATGGAACAGAACAAGTCAAGGAATCCAAAGTGAATGCATTAGTAACTCAATACGAAGCATTCAAGATGAAAAAGGATGAGTCAATAAATCAAATGTTTGATAGACTCACCGAAATCACTAATGCCATGGAATCACTTGGCAAAACTATTTCTAATTCTGAGTTGGTCAGAAAGATACTTCGCTCTTTGCCTAAAACTTGGGAAGCCAAGAAAACGGCAATCGAAGAAGCAAAGGACTTAACGAGCTTAAGTCTTCAACAGCTACTTGGTTCTCTTGTCGCTTATGAGAATGAGAACAAGTTTGCTGAAGAAAAGAAATCCAATGCTGTTGCATTTAAGGGAAATGTCGAAATGTCCGATGAATCTGAGGATGAATCTTCATCTGATTCTGAGGATGAAGTCTCCTTGATGGCAAGGAAATTCAAAAGGTATCTTCGCAAAAATCGCTTTAAGGGAAAGCGAGATATTAAAAAGAAGAATACTAAACCACACCAAAGTAAAGGTGGTGTATGCTATGAGTGCAACAAACCTGGTCATATGCGACCAGATTGCCCACTTTTGAATGAGAAGGGCAAATCTTCAAAATACAAGAAAAATGCCATGGTGGCATCTTGGAGTGATAGTGATGAGGAATCAGATCAGGATGAGGAAACAGCACACATTTGCTATATGGCGCAAACTGATGCTGAAACTGAGAAGGTAAACGCTTTCTCACCTTCTGATCTATCTGCTGAAGATATTGAGAATCTTTTCTCGGAACTCTATGATAAAATTGAGTCTTTATCCGCAAACAATAAAGCCCTTAAGAAGGAAAATAAATTCTTGAGTGCTGAGAACGCTTCTCTTAAGGAAGAGTTATCAGCAAAGGCTAAGAAAGCGGTAAAGAAGCTTTCTGAATCCAAATCAAAGATTGAGGAATTGCAGCAGCAACTTGATGCTGTGAACAACAAAACTGATTTATGTATGCATGAGATGCATGCTCCTGGAAATGAGAAACATTCACATCATGGGAAATATGTTCCTCCTCATGTTAGGAATGGCGAGTCTCATTATATTATTCAAAGGCTACCTAGACTTTGCTACTACTGTAGAAGGCCAGATCATTTCATTAAAAATTGCCATGTGCGACGAAATGATATGCGTGGCATTTCTTCTAAAGTTGATGGTTCTATTGTCAAATGGAAAGAACGACTCACTTAAGTTCTTTCTCTATTTCAGGGATGCTTCAAGTCCATCGCTAAGGACCATGTATGGTACTTAGATAGTGGCTGTTCGAGGCACATGTCAGGAGATGTCTCCTTATTCTCCACACTGGTTTTCCAGGATGGTGGTGCTGTCACTTTTGGTGATAATGGAAAAGGGATGGTTAAAGGAACAGGAACCATTTGCTGTTCTGACTCCCTCACCATTGAAGGAGTTCTTTATGTCAAAGGACTCCAGCACAATTTGATTAGTATTAGTCAATTGTGTGATAAGGGCTATCATGTTGCCTTCGATGAGAAAACATGTACTGTTTCACGGGATGATGTTACGTGTTTCATTGGTGAACGCAAGAAAAACATCTATATCCTGTCTTTTAAGAACATCTCCGCTGGAGAAAATTGTCTCATGTCCATTAAGGATGAAGCAACTCTTTGGCACCGAAGGTTGGGACACGCAAACTATGACTTGTTGTCCAAACTAGCCAGAAAAGATGCTATTAAGGGATTACCTAAAATCAAGTTTGACAATAACAAGATATGTAATGCTTGTGCTATTGGCAAACAAACAAAGGTATCTTTTAAAAGCAAGAATATGATTTCAAGCAAGACTCCGCTTGAATTACTTCATATGGACTTATTTGGTCCAACAAGAACTCAAAGTCTTGGAGGTAAACGTTATGGATTAGTTGTGGTAGATGACTTCTCCAGATTCACTTGGGTTAAATTCTTAGCCCACAAGAGTGATGCGTTTGCAACCTTTGAAACGTTAGTCAAACAACTTCAAAATGAGAAAGGTGTTTCTCTACGAAGTATAAGAACGGATCATGGTACCGAATTTGAAAACCATGACTTTGCTTCATTTTGTGAAGAATATGGTATTAATCATAATTTCTCTGCTCCATACACTCCACAGCAAAATGGAGTTGTAGAGCGAAAGAATCGAACCTTACAAGACATGGCGAGAACCATGTTGCTGGAAAGTGAGGTTGCTAAAAATCTTTGGGCTGAAGCTGTAAGCACAGCATGCTACATCTCAAATCGTATTCATTTGAGACACTCATTAGGTAAAACTCCTTATGAGTTATATAAAGGCAGAAAGCCTAATATCTCATACTTTCATCCATTTGGAAGCAAGTGCTATATCTTGAGACCCATCAAAGATGGTGTCGGAAAGTTTGATGCTCGATCTGATGAGGGCATATTCTTAGGATATTCCCTAACGAGCAAAGCATATAGAGTTTTTAATAAAAGAACTCTAACTGTTGAAGAGTCTATCAATGTTAAGGTTGATGATTCTCCGACACAGGAGGAAGTTGCTGTGGATGCAGCAGCACAATCCTCAACAACAGTATCAAATGAAACATCACAGCAAACGATTGCTGAACATAATCCGAACGGAAACACTGTAGCAGATGTACAGCAAGTGCCTACTGCACTTACTGAAAATGCTTCTGGTGGCTTCCAGGATATACAAATAGAGGATCGTGTTCCTTCTTTATATAAGAAAAGACATCCTATTAACCAAGTAATAGGATCATTGCACACAGGAGTGCGAACTCGACATACAGCAAGTCTGTACTGTGAACACTCTGCTTTTATCTCTCAAGATGAACCTCAAGGCATTGATGATGCGCTTGATGATCCCAATTGGATTCTTGCAATGCAAGAGGAATTGAACCAATTTGAGAGAAACAAAGTTTGGAGTTTAGTACCTAGACCCAATGATCGCTCCATTATTGGAACAAAATGGGTTTATCGTAATAAACTTGATGAGTCTGGAAATGTTGTAAGAAACAAAGCTAGACTTGTAGCAAAAGGTTACTCTCAAGAAGAGGGTATAGATTATGATGAGACGTTTGCTCCTGTAGCACGTCTTGAGGCAATACGTCTACTCTTAGCATATGCTTGCTATAATGACTTTAAGTTATTTCAAATGGATGTGAAAAGTGCATTCCTTAATGGTGATCTAAAAGAGGAAGTGTATGTTGAACAACCTCCTGGATTCACCGACCCAAAGTATCGTAATCATGTTTATAAGCTTTCTAAAGCCTTGTATGGGCTTAAGCAAGCACCAAGAGCATGGTACGAAAAGCTTAGTTCTTTTCTCATCGAGAAAGGATACAAGCGTGGAAAAATTGATACAACCTTGTTTCTTAAGAAACATGATGCTGATCTTTTAGTTGCTCAAATATATGTCGATGACATTATATTTGGTTCAACTAATGAAAAATTATGTACCGAATTCTCTGATCTAATGAAAGGAGAATTTGAAATGAGTCTCATGGGAGAACTAACCTTCTTTCTTGGACTTCAAATCAAACAAACCAAAGATGGAATCTTTATCCATCAAGAAAAATACAGCAAACAGTTGCTCAAGAAATTTAATCTTGAGAATGCTAAACCTCTGTCAACTCCGATTGGTAGTAATACCAAAATTGAGAAAGATGAGGATGGAAAGGAAGTTGATTCCAAATTATATAGGAGCATGATAGGATCATTACTCTATCTTACTGCTTCGAGACCTGATATCATGTTCAGCGTATGCTTATGCGCTAGATATCAATCTGCTCCAAAAGAGTCACATCTTGCTGCAGTTAAGAGGATCTTTCGATACCTCGCAGGAACTGTTAGCTTAGGCCTGTGGTATCCCAGAGGATCATTGCTGGATCCTATTGGATATTCAGATGCCGACTATGCTGGATGTCGCATTGATAGAAAAAGTACATCTGGTACTTGTCAATTACTAGGAAATATGTTGATTTCCTGGTTCTCTAAAAAGCAGACATCGGTTGCTTTATCTACAGCAGAGGCAGAATATGTCGCAGCAGCTAGTTGCTGTGCCCAGTTGCTCTGGATGCGGCAACAACTTGAAGATTACGATCTTCATTTTAATAGTATTCCAATAATGTGTGACAACACAAGTGCAATTAATTTATCACGAAATCCTGTCTATCACTCAAGATCTAAGCATATTGAGTTGAGACACCATTTTCTTCGTGACAATGTGCAAAATGGCAATGTTGATATTCAGTACATTAATACTGAGCAACAGCTTGCTGATATTTTTACTAAACCACTTGATAAGGAGAGGTTTAACTATCTACGGAATGAGTTAGGAATTTGTAATCCTCACTCATAAGATAAAACGTATAAGAATATCTTCTCTCTTGGTAGAGAATTATTTGTTGCCAAAATATGGGTGATTTAAATCCTATCTCCTCCACGTTCTCCACTTTCTAAAATTAAAAAAAAAATTTCCAAATACATCAACCGCTCTTTTCTTTTTAAACAACAAATCGAAACATCCTCATTCTTACCCACTTTCTCTCAAAACCCATTCTTCTCTCAAAACCCTAAAATCTCTCGAACCTCATTCGTCACCCATGGCTCCAAAATCGGCAATGTCTGCCAAGGGGAAGGCAACCCCCAAGAAACGATCCAAGGCTGCGGCCACAACATCAAAGGTTTCTCGCTCTGAGGAACAAGCCCCTGTTTCTGAGGGGGAGACACCTGCTCAATCGCTGGTTACTCCGGCACCTACTAAGGTCGGCACCGCTGGGAAGGCTAAGACAACTCCTGTCAAAGTCTCCAAGGAGCCCTCCGTTAGCGTGAAGGTCAGTTCCACTGACAAAATCTCTCCGGCCAAGGCCGATGCTGTTGTGCATGACAAGTCTGGAAAATCGGTGGATGAGGAAACTCTCCCTGATGTTGAAAAATCGGGTGACCTTCTGGAGGAAACCCAAGAAACTCCTGAAAAAGAGGACTCCGCACCTACTAAGGTGGATGCTGTCTCTGAGGGTGACCAAACTTCGAGCAACAAGGATATGTCTCAGGATGAGGAGACAGAGTTGCCTAAGGAGAAGGGTCTCTCTGAGGATGCTGGGATGAGATTGAAGTTACTGATGTCCATCTCCCTGAGAAAGCACACTCTTATGTCCCTGGTGTTGCTTCTCGTACCAGAGGAAAGCGTTCCTTACCAGGTACTCCGAAAACTGATCCCACTGGATCTAAAAAGCAAAAGCTTGCTACAGACTCTGATGTCTTCTTGCCTGAGATTGATCAATATGTCTCCATGGCTGAACTGAATCACATTCTTGCTGATGACTTGATGCCAAATAGAAATTTGGAAACAAGGAATGTTGCTGCTTGTAAGAGAGTAGACTTTGATTGGTTTACTGCTCATCAGGTGACCATTGCTGACTTGTTTGATCGGCTTAGTTGGAAAACCTTCTGTGAGTTCAATGAGATAGGGTCTATCTCTAAGGTGAAACAATTCTATGAGAATCTGACTTTTTACAAGGAGGATTCGAATATCAAGTTCATTAGGGCCATCGTTGATGGAAAAGTACTTGTTTACTCTGTCTTTGACATATGCCGCATTTTTAATGCAAATCTTGTCAACAATCTGAGAGTTGTCAATGAAGGCAAGTTGGAAGCCTATCAGCTCATCAATGACGGAGTCCCTATCACACCCTCTGGCTATCTACAGAACACCTCTTTGAGCTTCAGCAACAGAATGCTGCACAAAGTGGTGATGTCTTGTTTGGCACCAAGGGTTGGAAGTGTTGATTCTGTTATGCCTCGTGATTGGAACTTGCTGGTCCATCTTAAGAAGGGCATTCCTGGAAATCTTGGGAGTATCATCTTCAGCCATATGGCTTCGTGCATTAAGGATGAGAATAGGGGTCTCCCTTTCACAAATGTGATCACAGCTCTCCTGAAGCATTATGATCTTGATCCTACTCCTCTGAACAAAATGGACACCTGGACAACTCAGGTTATTGGAGCTGCCTCCGTTGAAAGCATGGGCTACCAGTTTATTGATGGCACTTTCGTTAAGAAGCCTTCCAAGCGAGAGATCGCTGCTTCTGTACGCGGGAAAGCTGCTCCTGCTGAAAAGCAGAGGTATGTTAAACGCGAGAAGGCCACCACTGGTGTACAGGCTGATGTCTCTTACTCCAAGCTCATGGCCACAATTTGTGATGAGATCAACTTTACCAGGCGTAGTCTCCTGGAAAGGATGGACGGCTTTGGGGAAAGGTTGACAAGGCTGGAGAAAATGACTGAGGAGATGATGGCTGTTGTTAAGGAACTCCCGCACGAGGATTGAGATGACTCTCCTTGTTGTGGTTTGAAATGTTTCTTTTGAATAACTTTGAAGTGGATTGAGTATCTCTCCACTATGTTTCTTTCGAATGTCTTCAAACTATTTGACTTTGTTTGGGTGCTTTGCAATTTTTTGCAGCACAAGTAAATACGCAGCTTGAATTTTATACTCCATTTCTTTTTGATATGACAAAAAGGGGGAGAAATGTGTTGCTTACTCTCAGGGGGAGCTTGCTTAAATTCAGGGGGAGTTGAGTTTGCGTTTCAAGCTCTATAATCTTTTCCCTATGCGCTTCGTGTTTTGTCATCATCAAAAAGGGGGAGAATGTTAGTCTTGGTTTTGATGATGAGCTTGAGAAGATAATTGCTGAAACACTTCGCTTATTCTTAGTGATGAGCTTGAGAACTGTGTTGCTGGACCACAGCAAGTAACAGTTACAGATTGCTGCGTTACAGTAAAGCGTTACTGTGATATTGCGCATAAATATTAAAAATATGGAAACATATTCTTTAATATCCATGATTTATTTCGGACTAATTCAGAATATTTATCTGAGTGTCCACGTTCATTTAATCTGGCTCATTGATCTCATTTATAATATTTAGGCATCTAAATATTACGAGATTAGCTTTCCAAGTTTAATTTTGGAAACAAAATATTTCTTGGATATCCTGCAGCAATGTTACGCTGCAACCTAAGCAATGTGTCGTTACACTTAAGAAAGACCTTGCTGCATTACAGCAAAACTATTCTGCGTTATTGCGCTGATGAAAGAATAATTATTATTCCAGATTTGCTTATTGCAGTCTAATTATATTTAATGATTAAATATCTGATTCTGATAATCATTTAATCTGATAAGATTATACGTGCAAGGAATATCATCAAAGATTTCCTTCCCTTCTTGGTCATTATGACCGTTGAGCATCCTGTTGCTGATCCACGATTACAGCTTCCTGTATTCTGATTTTAGGAAACAAATTATTCGTTTTTGGGAAATCGATTATTTGTTTCGTTCTTTTTATACCAGACGACCCTCACATAATCCAACAACGTTTTCGAACGATTTCTAAGTGGGCTGAGTGGCTGAGTGGTCTGAGTGGTCTAAGTGGTCGACGGAGAGCGGAAGGTGCTAAGTGTCTCCTGGTTCTTATTGCTCGCAAACTGCGTGCGAGGGTGTCAAGGGGCTGAGTTCAGATTCCTTGATCGTCGTGAGAGGGACTAGGTGTCCTCGGTGCGTTCAACGAGCAGCCGGCGAATCGTCTGAGGGAAGCTAAGTGAATACCTGTGCTGATTGCAGTAACCGGTTGCTGACCCATCGGCAAGAAGCCGTTCTTGTCGTGTCTTTTCGCAGGGAAGTCTCGAGCCTACGGAGTTTGAGCAGTTAGACACGCACTTGCGGGTGCGCGCCAGAAGTCTCGTGCCTGCAGGGTAGAGCAGGAGTTGGGAACGCCGCCGGAGTGGAAAGAGTTCCTCCCGAGCACAGGGGTGCTGTGCAGAAGTCTTGAACGCCTGATACAGAGGGTTAGTAAAGCAGGTTGCGTGGAAGCCAACGGATCGGAAAATTCCACCCTAGGCACTGGGTGTGCAGTGCAGTGAGTCACGGCTGTGGTAACCGTGCACGTCCGAACTGAGTGTAGGACGTATACCTTCTAAGTGGTCTTTGTGGTTCTCTTTGTGATCTTTGTGGTTGTTCTCTTCGTGATCTTTGTGGTGATCTATTTGATCAACTTTGTGGTTGTCTCTCTTGCGCTTATAGACAGGATCATCCGGAGAAGGGACGAAATCTTTGTGGAAATCCTCTTCTGAGCAAACAACTGCCGAAGCATTCCTTTGCTGTGAAGCAGAAACGAGCTGCTCTCTGAGAAGCAATTCTTCACTGTAAGGAATTACCTGTGAGGATTTATATACTAACACAACGTTGTCTCTCTGCTTTGATAGTCAGGTTTATATTAAGCGACAACGAGCTGTGTGCGAATCCTTTGAGCAATCAACTGCTGAGCGTGAGCATCATTCTGCTGGACACGAGCAGACGTCCACTGTGTGAGGAGCTGACCGTTGCCAGGAGTGATCATCTGTTGTACGGGATTCTAAATCTCACTTTGTGAGAAAAACTTACGCCTAGTGCAAGGGCTCTTTGCACCCATTATTTTCAAATAGTGGAATCACCTCTACGGTGGAAAGTGGACGTAGGTCGATTAAGGCCGAACCACTATAAACTACTGTGTCCCTTACGATCGCGTAAACACTAGTACGAGAATCCAACGATTAAGTCGTAACGGTTACAGCAAAGCAATTCTCATTCTGAGAAACGTTCTGCTGTGATACAGTACGCTTCCGCTGACACTGAGAAAGGGCGAAAAAGTTATAAACACTAATTCACCCCCCTCTTAGTGCTCCTGAACGATCCAACAATACGAAAATACACCCTCGCTAGGTAAGAAATCATAAGCTCGTAATTACAGCTCGAGCCAGATATTGGCATTTACTTCGAGCGAGAAGACTTTGGCGTAAGACGAACACGTGCCCATGTGTTCCATTCCAACGAGGGGGGGGGAGTCGATAGAGAGATTTCAATATTATGTTTTTGTCCATGTGATCTGCAAGGAGGTGAGGGGAGGGAGGGAGGCGGGCTACTCCTGAACATGACACGTCAACCATAAAACAAGTTTCCGTCCTCGGGAAGTTTAAAGTCGATTATTATTTATGTAACCCACACAAATTTCAAAAAACGCGAAAGAGAAATTATTTATTATTATATACGTGAAATACCTCCCTAATAGAGAGTGTAATATATTCGTACAAGGACCAACAACGTTGATCGAAAATGGTAGGGCTGAGTATATAAAGATACATGATTGCTCCGAAGCCAGAGAGAGAGAGAGACAGATAGTGTCATAATGTTGATTGATGATTCCTCTTCATAAAAGTCAACCCTGAAAAGGGTGTGTATGTCAAAACAACATTATTTACTTTTTAATTATTTCCATGTTGCATGCACGCTCCTACTTCTACACAACCTTTTTCTTCTTCTTCTTTTGTGTCTGTTGTTGGTGTTTTTGGGACCATTTTTTTTTCTTGACCGCCAGAAGAGAAGAAAGGGAAAGGGGGAACCCATCAAACAAACAGATATATATTATCATTATCACAACAGCTTACTTGAATTCACATTCCCAAAAATCACACCCACCCATGGATTGGGTTGTCCATCTCCATAACCCTCCCCACTCTGCGCCCCCTTCTACTCCCCCCGTCGGGTCGTGGTCCGGCTCTAGCCGCGGGGTCACCCCCACCCTTCTCATCATCATCGTTATCCTAACCGTAGTATTCCTCCTCTCTGCCCTGCTCCACCTCCTCGTCAGGTTCCTTGCTAGCGTGGCTGATACCAGGCGCGTAGATGATGATAATGTGGGAGGCAGCGTCACAGCCCTCCACGGCCAGCTGCTGCAACTGTTTCATCTCCATGATGCGGGCCTCGACCAGTCCTTCATCAATGATAACCTACCTCTGTTCACGTACAAGGCCATCATTGGGGTGCGGGACGACCAGTTCGACTGCGCCATCTGCCTCTGCGGGTTTGAGAAGGAGGACCAGCTCCGGCTTATTCCCAGTTGCAGCCATGCCTTCCACGTGGAGTGTATCGACACCTGGCTTTTGTCCCACTCAACTTGCCCCTTGTGCCGTGCCAATCTGCTGCACGATGGTTTCTCCTCCAAGGGCGGTCACCGACATGGCTCTTCGCCCGTGGTTGTCAGTGTCATTCTCGAGTCAGGGAGCGAGACAACGGGGGAGCTCGGCCCTGATCCGCAACCAATGCGCTTTGAAATCCCGACCACCTCGGGAGGAGTCGTCACGAAGGACGAGGGATCTCGGGAAGAGAAAGTCGTGGCAGTCAAGCTCGGCAAGTTCCGGAATTTGGAGGATGGGGAAGCAAGCAGCTTCAGTTTCGACAGCGGCGGGACGAACATCGTCGATGGGAGGAAGTGTTTCTCGATGGGGTCGTTCGCCTACGTCATGGACGAAACCTCTGCATTGCGGGTGCCTATCAGGACCCCTGTAGGGAAACGACAGCACAAGAAGCCTCCCCTCCCCCTCCCCAATGGCCGCAGCCACCACTTGTGCAACTGTGAATCGATGCGGGAATTTTCCTACTTGGAAAGATCAGACCAAGAGATCAACAGCTGTAATCCAAAAAGCACGATGGTTGACGAGGCATCGAACCAAGGAACCAGGAAGGAAAGCATCTCGGAATCAAAAACATGGCAGAGGGACAAAAAGGAGAGGCCGGCGGCGGACTCCTTGAGGCGGGCGTTCTCATTCAGGTTCCCTGATAGGAGGAGCCAGGAGGGGGAGCGGGACGAGGACCGCGGGACATTACAGGGGGAAGGGGAGGAATCTGTTCTGGATCACAGGTAGGCAGAACGTCAAGGTTGATCATCACTCTGTTGAAAATGTTTGAGCAGCAGACGGGCGTTCAATGTAGATCACACGATCTTCTTCTGTACATTAATAAATTAATAAATGAAAGAGATTTGAAGAGACAATTAATGTGGGGAGGAGGGAATTGGATTATTAATAATGAAGTTAGCAGGGAACAGCTGGGGATTAAATGCAAATTGAATGCGACAGGAAAGCAAAGGATCGCTTCAACTGTGTGGCTCTGCCTAGGGTGAGCATTCGGACCGGACTCGGATATCCGAGTCCGAAATTCACTCAAGTCCGAACTTCCGAATTCTTTTTTTTTAAGTCCGAGTCCAAGTCCGATTTTATATAATTCCGAACTTCCGAGTCCGAAATTAATTCGGACTCGGAATTCGGATAATCCGAAATTTCCGAACTTCGGATACTGAATAAGTGCTACACATTTTGAATTGGAAAAAGAATATCTTCTAACCACATCTAACAAAAAGATGCAACATCTTAAACCGATGCAACAATACTCCAAGCTTAAGATTAAAACTAGTCTAAAATTTGATGTCCACGTAAGATTAATAACGATTCTCATGACGATAATAATTGCAAAGCTAGATAAAAAAGAGCAAGGGAAGCCACTTGAAAGGAGGGGGGCTTAAATTTATAATTTGGTCCTTTAATTGTTTTATTGTTTTCAATCAAGTCCTCTTTTTCTAGTACTCCTTTGTTGTGTCGGGTTTGGACAGGCTCAGGTTGTATAAATTTTGGATATTCGGATATTCGAAATATTTTTTTAAAATTCCAAGTCCGAGTCCGTTTCCGAAATTTCATTTCAAATATATCCGAATCCGAGTCCGAAATTATAAATTTCCGAATCCGAGTCCGAAAAAAAATTCGGATATCGGACTCGGATATCGGAAATCGGATATTTTGCTCACCCCTAGCTCTGCCTATTATATTCGTTAAGGATAATTATTGAAAACAAGTTAAGTACAAAATTGGTGACTACTTACTTCGAAAGACTAAATATTATTGAATATTCTACTTCTGAAAGTTGATATTTTTTCTTACACATTTTTATTACACTCGAAACTCTATTTGTAATGCAAAAATAAATACTTCCATTGCAAACTAAAAAGTTTTCGATCGATAATTATATATTATGATATTATTGATTTAAGCAACGAGAATTAATAATGATGTAATAAATTGTTTTACGTCGACATTGAAGAAAGAAGGAACGAGAGGAATCAAGTGAGGCCCATGTGCGCACTGTCCTAAGAAGGCGTCCATGTAAAAACATGTTAGTTTTACATTGGAAAAAGTGTTTAACTTAAATAGTTGTGAAGATTTCAATTTATCGAAAAAGAGCCTTGGATCCATCCGGTCATTGTTGTCGAAATCATGTCAAGTGGTGATAGCAACAATCTCATAGTGACAATCACAAAATCACAAAATAAAGTGAGCGTGGAAAGCAAACAAATCACGGGACAATTTTTTCGCGACTGTGATTTTACAATACATCAATCTAAAAATAATATCACGACACTTCCCTAAGTACCTGTGATCCGCCAGAATGGACATGCTCTAGGGAAACATTTTCGCCATGGTTGGGCATTCAAATTACTATGTTACGGAAGGGTTGGGTGGTCTACTTCGTGCTTAGTTACTCATATTGGCAACAGAGTCGTGAATTCTTCCGAAACCGGGGCACTGAGGCCACTTACGAGATTCTGACAAAGGAGATGAGCTTCTTGTATGATATATATCCTGTGAATACGAAGGCTTTGGAGGTCAATTCGTGGTGGGGAGTTCTTATAATAAACGTCGCCAGTTACAATCTTCTCATTGCCTTGATACTGTTCCGCCTTCTGGAGAAGCATGAGTGGTAAAGAGTTTTATGTCAATATCACCTATCTACTGCTAGGTATGGTGTTAATCTGTTTCATTTCTCTTTTCCGGATCCATTTTCTGACCACTCGTTGGAAATGATACACGTAGTTGTCACTTGTATTGGATGTTTTTTGATAGGTTTAAATCATGGAAACATTCGGCATGCAGAAGATGTTGCGAGGTCAGCAATGTGTCGAAGATTACCTTCAATCGATTCGCATCTGATGTCAAGAGAGCAATGGAAATCTATGAGGCAAGAGGAAACTTGACACTTCACGAGCACATCTGCAACGATCTGATGCATTTCAGAAAAAATCTTCAAATATGGCAGCTCTCTGTTGATGTGTCGCATTGCCGCACATATCTGCACTTCCCTGGAGGATGAAGAACATGACAGTACAGACAGTTGGATGAGTGAGACCATCTCAAACTACATGTTATATCTGTTGGAAGTGGAAGATAATATCAGGGGTGTGGAGTGAACTGCTGTCGTACACGGCGTGCCACTGTAAGGTCCGATTCGCACACTCGATCGCTGTAGGAAGGAAGGGAGTTCGTAAGCCTAGTTTGGCTTCTGGTGGCTCATCCTGGAACAGGATGACCTCACGTTCTCCTGGAATAAACTCGAACTTTTCAAATTTGGCCATCTGACATGGCAACAAAACCTTTTCCCATGTGGTCACGGAATGTAATGATAAAGCTGAGGAAAACGTTGGTTCGATGGGCTGGGCCAGCCAATGATTCCTCCGATGTTGTGGGCTGCTTGCCATTGCGGGGAATGAATACGAGGTTGTCCAGAAACGTCCGTGGGAGAGAAGTTTAGGAAACGGGATAATAAGGATAGACGATGATGCTGTCATCTCCCTCCACCGCCTCCTCTCCAACCGTTCATGGCCGACTCTTCCTCCTTCCGAACCCCCGGCTCACTCCCTCTCGTCCTCCCAAGTGGGTCTTCTCGAAACCCCCCCTTATTCTCCCAGTTTTTACCTTGGTTGATTGTTGTGACCTATGTCAGTGATGTCCCCCTGCTCTCTAGCTCGGTATGGATGAGTTCATGAGTTTCCATTTCTCAATTTTGTGGCATTGGTGCCGATTATGATTCGTGGCTGGCAGTTTAAATTGATTCTTGCTGAAGGTAGTTTATTTCGCAAGAGTTTTGCGACAATGGTTGGTCCGTTGATACATGTCTTCTGGTGGGATAGTCAACTAGTACCCGAACTGCTTGCAGTTCCTCCCTTCTTGGTAGCATTCGTGATTTCGCCGAGTTGCTCTCCTTCTTGTACACCGCCTCCCAGATATGATGATTTAGAGTTCAAGCTGTTTGAGAATGAAGTTGTTATTTGGAAATGAAATGAGGGTGTTTCTGTATTAAACTTTGTCCTTAAGACTGAAACCAGCGGC
The DNA here is from genome assembly GCA_023653495.1 of Melastoma candidum. Classification (NCBI taxonomy): domain Eukaryota; kingdom Viridiplantae; phylum Streptophyta; class Magnoliopsida; order Myrtales; family Melastomataceae; genus Melastoma; species Melastoma candidum. The sequence goes on from CM042882.1 coordinate 3,829,547, forward strand.
TTCTGAGGTTTTTTGTCGTCTTCTATTGTTGTGGAAATGGCACTCACATCGATCAATTACTTTAGTTGAATTTTATTTTGCTTTCTTTTTTTTTTCTTTTCTGGTGAGAATATGATAAAGGCATGGCATCTTAAGGTACAGGATTTTGAACAATGCAAATATCTCTTGTCAGATGGGGTTTGAGAACACAGGCTGATGGAGTAGCTATACCCAACAGAACAAAGGGTCAGGCATTCCGACTTTTGGCCAATCCTAATGTATGCATCTTTTCCCGAGGTTTTAAGTTGAAATAGCCATTGTCGTTCTTCTTTTGTGCTTCATTTTTAGTTCGATATAGTTGTCATCAATGATCTTCATCTTTTGACTTTTAATGATTGGCGGGCTGTAGTTTTCTGGAAAAGAAAAGTTAGTGTTTATTTGGCATCAATATAACATGGGAGGTGATTTTATTTTATGAGTTTACCTGCTTCTCCTATAGAATTACAGTTCTTGATGTAATTGGCCAGTAATGAAGTTTCATCAGCTTATTAAGCCTTGTTGGTTCCAAGACATGATGGATATGAAAATTAATGTGATTGAACACATTTGCAATATAACGATGCATGTTTGACTATGAAGGAAAGGGAACCTACCAGAAAGAAGGTTTTGTGAACAGTGTTCTCTGCTCTATTTTGTGTTTCGCCCCACATATGCAACAGGTTTCTTCTGGGAGGGAAGATCCTATTAATGATGTGGTGATGGTAGACCCTCTGGAAGCCAAGCGCTTAGCTGCAAAGCAAATGCAGCAGCTTAAAACGAAGGAGAAATTTCAGGTCAGTAACTCGCATTGACTTTATATGTCTCATAGTGATGCTTGTTGGGCATACAGTCTGCGACTTCACCAAGAATTCCTCCATGAGACGTGGATATTGTTCAATACTGCGTGCTTAATTTACATGAGTACCATGTGAGACATTGTCAAATAACACAAGGTCACTGTTTTGTCTAGATGTTTGTCGTGATACAATAATAAATGTTGTGTTAAATCTTCTAGCACGAGTAATTCGTGCATGATTATCCAATATTTTTTCACACTCTAGTTTAGTGCCCTGAAATTTGATCTTTGAAGTTGCATCTTCTGAATATTTTATCATACATTGGATTTCTGGGCTCAAATCATAACAAGGATTCTCCGTTGTGCTCAGAGGAGACGACAGATAGAGGCGATAAATGGAGCTTGGGCGATGATTGGTCTAACTGCTGGTTTGGTTATTGAAGGTCAAACTGGAAAGGGCATCCTTGGCCAGGTAAATTGCTAATTTTTAATTCTAATTAACATGCACTCGACTGTCAAAGAGTGGCACCTTGTTTACCGTCTCTAACACTTTCATCTGGTCATTCTTTTAGTTGGGTGGATATCTGGAGGCGGTCTTTAGCTTTTTCATACGATGATTTGCATCATAAACCTACCATTGCAGTTCGGGAAGATTTTGTCAATACTCTTACAGTGCTGTGTTCATACACGGATTGTGGGTCGATGAATATAGGAATGCAAGCACTGCCCTTAGTCCGATCTTCTTGTTGTTGCTGAAGTCCAAGGCTATAGAAAACAGATGCAGATACCAATGTGTCTTTGAGAAATGTTCTTACCGTAAATGGTTTGTGTTTGTTCTGCACTTGGGAATCCAAGGTTAGCTTATGATGTTATGATTAAGGTGTCAACATGATTATTTCTTCATACATTGACAATTTTATTAAAGTATCAACATATTTTATATAATTGTAGACAAGAATGTGATAACACTACATAATGCAGATGAGTTCAAACAAAATAAGTTTTATTTGTTTTTGGTTAGCCGCTTGGGATCAGCATTCCCTGTTAGTATTAGGTAGGCTATGTTTTAATTCGAAGACCTCTTTAGGCGAAACTGTCTCATTTCCTATCGCTGTCAGAAAGAAAATTTCAGCCTCTTTCTAGATAATGGGATCTTGCTTTCCTAGAGATTGGTCTTTTTTTTTTTTTTTCTTACTATCAAAAATCCATTTTATAGATTAAAAACAACGTGAATTGCACTTGTTTTATTAACTTTTTCGGTATTTTATGTTAGTTGTGTAATAATTAGCAGATTATTCGTCTAATAATATTTTTATGTATATCTTGTGAATAAGAAAATTGATTTTCAAATAGGATTTTCTTTCGGCCGGCTTGGGTGGCAGAAGCTAACCAAATCCCAGAAATGCTGGTTTCAACACAGCCATTCTGGAAAACATAAAAACTAGTTAAGAAATAGGAAATCCCCATGAGTGTTTAACTGTTTACACTGCAAGAACGCCAGTGAATTTCCACAATGGTCAATTCCAGCTCCACAAAACATACACTGTAAATTTGTACACAAAGAATGCTGGTAAGTGTAAAACAAACCCCTGCCAACCAAGGGTGTTCTTCCTATCTGTGAAACCATTATTTGAGGGGTGATTGCCCCACTACACCATATGAAAACCATTTGCCCTCCCCCAACTTCTCCTTGATCTCTGTTCTAGCCACACGAATCAAAAACAGGGTAGCGAACAATATCGATGTTATCAGCATAAAGAAGACACTGTTCCATCCCCTGGTGGATATGTACCCTGCCAAAAGAGGGCCCAAGGCCGCTCCCACAGATCCCGTCCCATCTATAATAGCCGTTACCGTGGCAAGTGCTCGGGAGTTCCCTTTTATCTGTGTACCGAGGTCTGTGGCCACGGCGGTCGTGATTAAGGAGTAGGGGCCGTTAACAAGCATCCCAGATATGAACATCAGACTGATGTTGGCCAACATTGATATGCTTCCATACATCCGGTAGAGTATGAGTGCTGGCATCGATAGAAGTAGGAATGCCACTGCAGTAACTGCTCGGGCTTCGATCTTGTCGGATACGAATCCGGCAGCAATTCCACCCAGCACTCCTCCAATATCGAATATTGTTGAAAAAATCCCTGCTGCTTTATGCGACAGATGTACTCCATCAACAGCTGCAGTTCCATGAAAACTCAATCAATGGGAATCGAAATAGGCCCAAATAGACTTGAATGGCAATCTGAAATGAATATTCTATCATGTGCTTGCCATCCCATTTAGGACACATTTATTTGCAGCTTTAACAGGATAATGTGAATGAGGAAACAACAATCGTCATGTATCATGCAATTCATGTACCCACAAGAATGACTACCTGTATGCCTAATGTAGAAAGGCAGCCAGTAGAGGAAGGTGTAAGCAACGAGCTTCGAAAAGAAGAGGCAGAAAGCAAAAGGTGCCACCCCGGGCAGACTCCATGCATCCAAAAAACCGATCGCATCAGAGGGAATGGACATCCGTCACATTTTCTGGCCGAAGCAAACTGGCCTCTTCCGACTCCAACTTTGCAGAACCATCAACTTCCCCAGTCAAGACACCCAATGCGACATCCTTACTGGGGCTCCCGAATCCCGCGTCTTCGGGTGACACTACCAGACACAAGAACACCAAGACTCCAATCACCACTATCAGCACACCTGGCAACACGAAAGACCATCCCCACCCATACTCCAAAACGGAGGACGCGACCACTGACCCGACGATGTTCCCAACTGAAGTATTCGAATTCCACACACCCATGATCAAACCCCTCTTCTCCTTCCCGAACCAGTTCCCAACAACAGCCACAACACAAGGCCACCCGATGGACTGAAACAGCCCGCACACAACCTGAACGCAGACAAAGTAACCCAGCAGATGCACATCCAACCAATAACCCAACCCGAACGCTAGCGTCAGAACCCCGCTGCCAATCATACCGGAGACAAGTAAAAGCCTAAGGTCGATCCGATCCCCGAGGTGACCGGCGAAGTACATGCCGACGGAGTAAGAGACGAGGAAGGCGAGGTCGAGCTCCCCGAGGCGGCGGGTGCCCAGGGGGCCATCAAAGGGGGCCCAACCGGAGGGGGTGGAATTGGAGGAGAGGTTAGGGCCGAGGACGCTCTTGACGATGCTGGGGGGCTTACGGGAGGCGTGGAAGGATGCGTAGGCGAGGAAGGTGAGGACGAGGACGGAGGTCTGGTGGAAGAACAGGGTTTTGTCGGGTGGCCTCAGGTTTGGGAAGAGGCGTAGGATAGGCGGCGGCGGCGTCATCTGGGTGTTCGAAGGATGGAGATCGGTGCACCGATTGACGAATGATGGATCGCTGGAGGGCGAATACCATTTTGCGATCCGACCAGACAGGAGGGGTTCCAGGCAGTTTCCTTCGTTAGGAGCCTTAACAAACAAAAAACCTTTGTCCGAAATCTGGATCTCAAGGAAGTACAGTTTTACCGTCTTTTAACATTATTAATATTTGGGTTGTAGACTCGTTGTAGAAGTTCCACTGTTCCGACCAGAAGAAGATGGACTCGGGGAACCCTGCATCTCTCTGGAGTTAAGCATGGAAATTCCCCCCATCCAAAAGACTAGCTTGCGAAGGTGGATCTCGAACGGAAGACATGGATAAGTAGCCGCGACCAAGGCATGAACGGTTTAAGAAAAGATCGAGCTCTTCGATATTGTTTTCAAATAACCAAGTAGTTTGGGGGAATCACTCACTAATCCGCCGTTCAATGGATGCCTTTCATCTCGGAGGGAGTCCAAATAGGAAAAAAAAAAGCACACCCCTCCTGTGATTCTCTCCATCCGCTGCCGCTCCTTCCCTCGAGATTATGCTTCGTACTATACTCATCGACACGGCACCACCGCATGGAACATGCCGCCTACTTCGGATATTATAGTTCTGGGTTTTGGTTGGGGAGGGAAGGTGGTGGGATACGGGCAACCTGCGTGTTTAACATCAGAAATTCTGGGCCATAGATCAACGGTCTAGAATGCAGGCCCAAAGGATGAAAATTCAGTAAAGAGGTGACAACGGAAACACACCAGGCGAAGACTTGCAGGGTGAAGCAGTCACTAAGCGACATAGTTACCAGACGACGGGCGACAAGGGATAGCGAAAGCGATAAGTGACAGTTAGTTGGGCGAGCGAGGAAACTTTACACCGAAGGCCAATGAGCAATGCGATCGGTCAACTTAGCTGTTAAAAAAGGCTCCAGATGGTCTCAGGATTTGGAAGGAAATTGTTACCAAGATGGCTCATATGAAAAGAAGATATTCCATGGAGACCGGCAGCAAAGGAAGCGTAATATATGTGCAATATTTCTTTACCATATATACGTAAGTCTAGCTTAGTATAAATACTTGTTCTTAGGCATTGTACAAGACACATCTCTACAGACGGACATATATTGTCAATTTATCTCTCCAGCGTTCAAGCTCTCTTTGTGCTCCTGCATTCCTATTCACCTCCGAAGGTATCGCCGATGGCATCCGTAAGTGCTTCCGCTTAAAGTTGTTCGTCCGTTGTCTTCACTCTCTCTCTTCTTTTCATTTCATACGGCGACCACACACAAACATACAATGAACCTCCGGGCACCAGTTGCTCGTAGTGCCAGAGATTTCCGACGTGTTTGGATCTGGCTTGTCCGCGGTCACTTCCGGAGCAAACACGCCTTTGGCGACCACAGTGGGAGAAAGGGCTAATACAATGCCAACGACTCGATCTGGGGTAATTCAAACAACCTCGGAGGTAACAACTCCGACGGAGAAAGACTAACGATGGACATGGTTCAAACCCAGCCTTAGCTGGAAAACTGTCGGCTATCATAAGCACTCTCCAGCTCATAATGGAGAAGGTCGGTGCTACCAACCAGAAGCACGACACTTTCAAAGAAAAAATCAACTCTAAGATGGAGGCCGTCTTTCAAAACCTTGGAACTGTGTCAGGGGTACCATTGGGCAGCCCCGTTGACGGAAGAGTTGAGTCGGCTACCAGGTATCAACCTGATTATTCTTCCCATAGGGCAATAATTGCCGAAGGAAAGAGGAAGGTTGATACTGAGGATGTCCCCATCTATGCAAGTCCAGGAAGGACGACGTATAATAACCCGTCGCTCGTGATAAACGAAGGCAAAAGGGTTGTGCAACAAGTTCACCAGACTGCATACCAACCTCCGTTCCGGAGAAGGGAAGAGTTTGTCAGGCCCGTAGTAAGCGAATTCATTCGCCCTATTGAAGATCAGCGACACTCTGAATATATTCCCCAACCGGTATGTAGGAGGGAATGACAATGCCCGAAATAATCGCGCCACCAGAACTTACGCCTGAAATCAGAGACTACGTTACTAAATTAGTTGAGCGGGCGAATCCTGGGGCAGACAATGTGAATGAGATTCAGCTTTATCGGGCTCCATACCATCGATCAGGACTACCCTTTCCCTAGGGGATATCACGTTCCTAAATTTGCCCGTTTTTCGGGCGAAGAGAGGATTTCGCCTGAGGAACATATTGCCCGTTTCACTCATCAGGCTGGGGAGCCGTCACTAATGGTTTTTGGAAACTTCGTCTGTTTCTAAGCTCCCTTACTGGAACCGCCTTTACGTGGTTCATAAACCTGCCTCATAATTTAGTGAGAAATTGGGATGACATGTAGGTCCAATTCATGCTGGCGTTTGCACAAACTGACCCAGTAGTGACTTTGCAAGATCTCACTCACATGACAACAACCTGTTGAGCCTGTAGTTTTTTTTTTAACAAGCTTCGAAAAGCACGGCTGAGATGTAAAACTTCTGCATCCGAAGCCGAGCTCATAGCCATCGCCCAAGACTCCCTCCTTCTCCGACTCAGGAGAAAGTTAGAAGGAGAGGTCTTCAGAGATTGAAACGAGTTGGCCATGAGAGCTATCCGTTATGAGAATCTCCTTAGAAAGAAAAGCTAGGAGAAAGGGAGTTTGATAACGGGACCTTTGGTAACCTATCAAACAGAACCAGTTGTCGACGTTGATATCGCAGAATACGTGAAGGGTCAAACCTTTACGTTCGACGAATTGACAAAGAAAAACTTTTGAGCCGAGGCATCTCCGAAAACCCAGGAAAAAAGGAAATACTCCTTTGACGAGAGAAAAGTTGATGAAATCTTCGAATTCATGCTCCAAAATGGACGAATTCGATTAAAGTCAGGCCATCGAGTTCCTCGTACTGACAGAGAAAAGTCAATGAACTTCTGTAAATGGCATGGGTCATTCACCCATACTACTAAGGACTGCATCACATTTAGAAACTTGGTGCAAGACCTCATTGAATCAAAGGAACTAAGCTTTCCAGATTCACTGGATCAGGCGTTAACAGAGTCACATCCTTTTGATGATTTAGTTAATGTGAACACCTTTGACGTCAATTGCCTGACCACTTCTCTTTCGCCGATGCAGGGAGACAAAGATCAATCGCTTGAAACTGGTGAAAGGCTCATAGCCAACATGCTGTTCAAATGGCTTCTAGGCAAAGGAATCCTCCAGTGCCCTGCTGACCTCAAAGGAATGTAGCACAACCGTTGTCGCTGGCATATGGATCAGTCACATACTACCGATCATTGTAATACTTTCATGAAATATCTCCTCAATGAAAGAAAGACAGAGTGGTATGACCTCAACCGCCTCGAAGAGATGGTGATGGGAATCAACAGTTGCCCCAGGGCATACCAGCGCACAAAGAAACACTTAGAACGAAAGGATACTTCACCAAGTGGAAATAAAGGGCTCTACACCCCTGAAGAACTTATGAGACAAGGACTTGCAGGCGAAAGCGAGTGCTGCAGTTAAAAAGGGGCTTACACCAAAAGGGTTCCCAAGCGACGTGCTGTAGATCGCCTCAGACCTCAGCAGGCAAAAGGAAACACAGAGTGACAAGACTATCCTCGAGGCGACGAGGATGCGATGAAAAGGGGCACATCTATAGCCCAATTTCTAACAGCGGACATGCTTTGTTACAGGTGCAAACCAATAGTAGGCCACAAGGTGCTCATCACTCAGATGTGCCACCTTTGCTGTAATTAATACTTCTTGCTTCTAGCGGGATTGGCATCTGAAGGGAAGATCAAACTGGAAAAGGTCGACCCTCCATCAGGTAACCTATCTGACTCCGAGTTTACTAGTTTCTCGGAAGCTTCGCCTGAAAGGAAACCCAAAAAGGGCTTTGACCCTCATCAAAGGGAATCAATTCAGGTTGATAATCATCTACAATCTCCTGCAAGCTCACGCTTAGTTCATGTACTTATCCTTCCAAATATAAGGACATGATGGGCATGGGAACACAACCCCAGATACCCACCAAGAAAACCAAGAAACGAAGAGAAAGGAGGGCGCGACGCGCTGCAGAAAAACGTGCCAAAATGGCAGTCTCTGATACTAAGGAAGCTAAGGAGTCAAGCGAAAGTGACCTTGCATCTAACTCGCTGAGCGAGTACAACCTAATTCAATCCGGGACTCCACCCGAGGCGAAAGAAACTGTTTGGGACGTCCTCATGCACCGGCTGAATTCGCTAAAAAGGAAGGGAGTCAGGCGAAAGGTAGGCTAGCTCTACCCTTCAATCTTAATACTACTGTTGAAATACCTCGAAACTTTCCGAGTAGGTGGTTTAAAGAACCACCAACAACGCTACGGAAACACATGTTTCCCCTCCATATCAAAGCGACAATCACCAACGTAGCAATACGTCGTGTCCTTGTAGACAATGGAACGACTATCAACTTGCTCCCCCTTGAAGCTTACAAGAGCCTAGGGGATGACATAGCCGAACTTGGGGAAACTGACGTAAGAGTCAGCGGTTTCAATAGAATTACCTCATCTTGTGTAGGCGCGGTTTTTGCTAAACTCCGAGTAGGCACGCATGAAAAAGGACGGCTTTTTTCATTATTGACATAAAGCCTTCTTCTAATGCCTTGCTTAGGAGAGATTGGCTTCACAAAGCTGGAGCCATACCTTCTACTCTTCACTAGGAGCTCCTGTTATGGGGGAAACACGGTTTAGAGGTTGTTATAGGAGAAACAAACGAAAATGCTAACATGCCTTACATCTGCGTAGGAGCAGTCAAGCAGGTCAAAGATATGACACTAAAGCAAAGGTATCTATGGGGGGACCCAAATGTTGGCCCTTTGGGCGAAGCAGGCTACGAGTTCCTAGTTTCATATGATGGACCACCGCTGGCGCCGCCTCAAAACCCGATCATCCCAACTGGATGGGGAGACGAGCTGCAGCTCGAGGTCAATGAAGATTTAATTCCACTGGAGAAGGACATGCACGAAGCCGAAATACGAGACGACGACAACACTCAGCAAACTGAGACGGACTTGGAGCTCGATAGGCTCCTCAATCCATCCTCGTCCAATGGAGAGTGAACAACCCGACCTGATATCGGATGTCCTAGAAAGATTAGCTAGATACAGGACATCCAGAATAAGCAAGACACAATGTAAAACGTCTCCCCAAGCATACCAAGACATACTAACTATTTATCCGAATAATAAAGAGGTTCATAATACTTCTGTTGTTCCTTGAGACCCTTTGAGGGAAATAAACCAAGGGACTTTTGATTTCCCACGCGTTACTTACCTTAATTCGCTCATAAGCGAAGTTGAAACTCAGGACATAAGCGAAGTCCTACACAATTATAAGGACTGTTTCGCCTGGGATTACACCGAGATGCCTGGCCTCAATCGGGAATTAGTCGAACACAGACTCCCCAACATACAACAATTTCAAACCCATAAAACAAACTCCAAGTAGAATGTCGCGGGAGGTAGCCCAAATGGTCTACGACGAAATTAAGAAGTTGTTCAAAGCGGGTTACATAAGGACAGCTAAATATGTCGACTGGATTTCCAACATAGTACCTGTCGTCAAGAAAAATGGCAAGATCAGGGTGTGCATAGATTTTCGCGATTTGAACAAATCAACACCTAAGGACGAGTACCCCATGCATGGCGCTGACGATCTTATAGATAAGTCGGCAGGCCACGAGCTAATGTCCTTTATGGACGGGTATTCTGGGTAGAACCAAATCTTCATTGCCGAGGAAGACATGCATAAGACAGCATTCAGATGCCTAATAGGGATTTTCGAGTGGGTTGTTATGCCTTTCGGATTAAAGAATGCTGCAGCCACATATCAAAGAGCAATGAAACTGAATTTCGCCTCGTTAATAGGAAAGGCAGTCGAGGTATATATTAACGATGTAGTGGTAAAATCCAAGAAGAGACAAGATCACCATTATCATCTAAGCGAAGCATTTGAGAATATGCGAAAGCACAACCTCAAGCTCAATCCATTGAAATGCGCTTTTGGGGGACAGAAAGGGCAGTTTCTTGAATTCCTTGTGCACTAACGAGGAATCGAAGTAGACTTTCTAAAAACCCGCGCTATTCAAAACCTTCCAGTTCTACAGAGCAAGAAGGAACTCCAAGCCTTTCTAGGCAGGGTAAACTATATTCGTCGATTTATAGGCAATGTGGCATCTAAGACAAGCGCCTTCTTGACAATTCTTAAAGGCAAAGGGAAAGAGAAAGGTCAGATAAATTGAACACCGCAACATGAACGAGCGTTCCAAGAATTAAAGGATTATCTGACCAACCCTCATGTGTTAGCACCACCAAACATAAATGCATCGTACATTCTTTATGTGGCTACATCCCAGTATACCATTGAGTCAATGTTAGCACAAGAGCACGACGGAGTAGAAAGAACAATCTATTATTTGTCGCGCTAACTCACAGAAACAGAACAGAGATACACTTCAACAGAGAAGATCTGCCTAGCAGTATATTACTCCGTAACGAAACTTAGGCACTACATCGGGTCTAACGATGTGTACGTCGTATCTAAGACGCCTGTAACCAAAGTATTCTTCGACAACCCCCTACTCACGAGAAGAATAGACAAATGGAGCCTAGTGCTATCAGCCTATAATATTTACCACAAACCACAAACCTCAGTTAAAGGCCATGCCTTAGCTGAATTCATCGCCCATTATGGTGAAGGCAATCTCGATGACACGCACGAGGAAGTTCAAGCAAACGAATGATGGGCCATCTGGTTCGACGGGTCCTCTAACAAGTTTGGAGTTAGCGTGGGCGTCTTTATTGAGACACCATGGAAAGCAGAAACCAGAGTGGCCTGCCACATCAATGGAAAAGTGACTAATAATAAAGCAGAGTATGAGGCCTTAATCTTGGCCCTAAGAATTGCTCTAGACTGAAGGTTAGAAAACGTAAAGATATGCGACGATTTCCAACTGGTGATTCAATAACTTCTTGACCAAAGTGAGTGTCATGCACCCCATCTTGGTAAATACTTACGCAAAACAGAAGAGCTCTTTGCCAAGCTACGAGGAGTTGAAATCGCTCACGTAAAATGGGACGACAATCAAGAGGCCAACCACTTAGCACAATGGGCCTCAGGGTTGATCAGCGACTCAGAAATATCCAGAAGCGATACGACTTTGTTCGTAAGCAAACGGCCAAAATTCTATGATGACGGGATAAGAACTGAAGAAGTTAGTACCGATACGACAATTCCTCAAGGATACTAGTACAAAAGTAGACAGGAGGATCCGAGTGATCGCCAGACATTACGTACTCCGTGACAGTGTCCTTTATAGAAAAACCAATGAGGATGTCCTTCTAAGAGGCGTTGATCTGGATGAGGCCATCCAATCATCATGGAAACACATGAGGGGTCATACAGAGCGCATCAAGTTGGTATCAAAATGAACTGGACGATCAAACGACACGGTTTTTACTGGCCATCAATGGTCAAGAATTGCATCGAAATAGCTTGAGCCTGTCAGGCTTGCCAGCAATGCGGGCCAGTGAAGCGAACCCCTGAAACAAACATGAATGTCATCATAAAACCATGACCTTTCAAGACGTGGGCATTGGATATCATGGGAGAAATCCATCCTCACTCAAGCAGAGGAGATGCCTACATACTCGTTGCTACAGACTACTTCACCAAATGGGTAGAAGCAGTGGCGTATAAGTCAATCGATCAGAAAGACACGATTCAATTCATTAAGAACTTCATTGTTTACTGATACGGAGTACCCCAAAATATCGTGGTAGACAATGCAAGAATGTTCAACGGCGAACTCATGGAGGAATTCGCTGAAGATTTTGGGTTTAAAATGCTTAACTCAACTTCATACTATGCTCAGTCAAACGGGCAAGCAGAAGCTTCTAATAAGCTCATCAAGCGAGTGATACAGAGGATGATTGGGAATAACCCACGCACATGGCATACCCTTCTTCAGGAGACGTTATGGGCACTCCGGCTTACCAAGAGAGAAAGCGCATGCATCGCCCCACACAACCTTGTTTATGGGCACGATGCGATGCTCCCGATAGAAGTATGTTATCGGTCGCTTAGGTTCCTCAAACACCTCGGTGAACATGTGGGAAATGCACAAAAACACTATTTCAAAACGTTTCCCCACAATCTGGGGCCAGATACAAACATAGAAAGTCAAACACGAGGCAAGGAACATAGCAGGCGCTTCATTCGGTCATTTATACCGGTCACCATGGTTTCCTTCGCCTCAAAATCAAGGGCCTTGCCCCAGTCTCGCTCATACGCCTCCCTCCTATGGTCAAGGGCCGCACGCTCAGCTGTTTCTTTTGCACGGGCAGGAACCAAACCCGGATCAACTGTAGCAAGGTCCGCAGAAGAAGCGTCCAGCTCCTCCTGGAGACGCTGGATAGCAGATTGTAGCGCCAGAAGGACTGCCAAAAGAGGGAGATCAGAATCGCCAGTTCTAACATACCAGCACTTGCTTGTTCGAGCTCGACCACCACGGACAACAGTTTGTTGAAGACCTCCTCAGTATTGATCCCATGCTCGAGGAGGACGGTGGCAGAGACGAGCAAAGAATCCAAAGGCTGACACGAGGATGCCTGATTCAGATAGTAATTCAAGAAAAAGACAAGCGACAGGATTCTCATAATACTTACCAAGGGTGCACGTACTTGCGAGCCTTGGGGGGCTTCCGTCGTTTCGCCTAGGGGGCTCCTGTCGCCTCATCTCCATGCGCTTCCCTCGTTTCGCTCGAGGGCAACTCCGCCGTTCGTCCCGGGATGGGTCTCTGTCGCCTGCCCCTGGGGAACATCCGTCACTTCACCCAGTAGTTCTAGGGCGACGGCAACATCACCTGAGGGGTCCCCGGTCTTGAGGTTCAAAGGAGGCAGAACTTCATGTGCAACTCTACGGAGGGATTCCTCTGATTCTGGCTTGGCTGAGCGACCTTCGCCGCCCAGCCATTAAGAGATAGGGATGTCATCAGGGACATCATCAAAGTCAATAGGGCAAAAAACAGCGGCACCTTAACGAAAAGAAAGTGTGTCAAATTCAAGGCTTCTATCAAGAAGTAGAACATATGCTACACCTAATACCTGATGCTTTCCCAGACGACACTTGTTCGATGGGACGGTTAGAAGAAACGCTAGGCAACACCTAGGGAGCAGACCCATGGGACGCTTTCCGCTTCAGGCGGGCTCCTTGTGATGATAAGCCCGCGCGAGAAGACCTCATCCTCTTGACGCCTGTTACAAACAAAAGATTAGTTCACCATCTGGACACTGGCACTGTAGATGCCAAACTAGTCTAACATACCTGAGGAGAACGCGTCAGCACTAGACGACCGTTTCCTTGAGGATGCGTCACTCGAACTAGGAAGCACTATAAGAGCTTTCCAATTGAGAAGTGGCCTGCAATTGTTTCTAGATTCTGTACCAAGCAATGGAGAAATCAGAAAACTGGCCACCTGAAAGCTCAGACCCAATCTGAGCAGAGTGAATGAGCGGCGGCTAAGACTGTTCAGCTTGTCCAGGCTCCGGAAGAAATACAATACGCGTGTCCAAAGGATGATTCTTTGACTGGAAGAACGGGACGCCCAAACACTGGGTAAAGCCTAACTGACGAGCGTAGAGGTGAGGGTTGTACACCTCAAAGATCAAGCCCTCAGAATCCACAGCCACCAAGACCCTGGCACAGAAAGCCGGACGAAAGCACTCGACCATCTCCGAACTCAGCTTTTCTCACTCTGCAGGGAAAGGATGCCTAGAGGCCACTGTACCCGCACCACCGTCAGAGTGTCCATCCGCCAAAACTTGAATACAACTGACTATGCTGAAGGTACCCCGGTACTTAGACGAGCCCGCTGCGATGACCTTGCTACAGGTATGCATGGCGTCAGGATAATAGGTAAATCCGAGGAAATATAGGACGATCCACAAGTACACGATCCACAAAGGGCTATCCGTCTTGCATCCAGGAAAGTTGGCAGGATTGCTGGTCGCCTGATAAAGGCCACGGTAGATCAGACTCATTAAAAAAGGGGCAAAGGCCACAGGCTCTGGCTTGTCTGTATTGGTAGCCTCAACGAGGCTGGTGGCCATTCTAACTATAAATTGACTGGGACGCTTTCCCCGGTTACAGAAGATATACTTGGATAACCACTCCAAGTAAAACTCAAACTCCTCTTGGAGTCCCCACTTGCCATCTTTAAGGTGCTGCTTAACAACGCGCTCCGAGGGATTGAATTCCAGGTCAGCATGTTTGTTGTCAAAACGAAAGGGGGCCCCAAAAAGACTACAACCAATCAAGAACATAATATCCTCCAAGGTAATCGGCATCGGTCCCTTCGGGAAGTAGAAACAGTTGACAATAGAGTTCCAGAACGAAAGGAACCCAACAAATATAGACAGGTGGGACTCGACCGGAGAGTGTCATACTTCAATCAGTGCTCTGATCCCCATCGCCTCCCATGCAGTACCTTTCTTTTCCATCCACTTAGGAACCCAGTCTTAGCTGATCATGCTCCTGGAGGAAGTAAAGCAATGGAGGTTCACCCGAACGGACGGCCCCCATCCTGACGGGTCAAACTCGCCAGAAGAGAATACAGCAGCAACTTGCTGGTATAAAGGAATGAACTTTCCACATCGCGGATGTACGGACCGAGGGTCTGTTGGCCCGGCATCGGGATACCATACTCTGACTCTGCCTCATAACAGGGGAAAATATGAAACTGCTTGGCATTAGCAAAGGCTCATTGGAACTTGGCAAGACGGAGTGGCCGAAGACGACGAAGATGAGGTATCAGAATCCATGGGAGTCGGAAGAATGAGGGTTTTTGAAAAATATGAAAAGACAGGAAGAGAATTTATGAGAGCGTGAGCGGGAAAAACCCGACCCCCAGGAACTTTATATTCCTGGAAACCAACAGGGGCTAAGGCCCAAAGGAAATGTCGCTTGGTGTGCTGGGCCCGACATGAAACGTTGCCTCACTTACAAAACGGCGACATATAAAACGCCGCTTCGCTTGGAAACTGATGACAACCCAAAAGTCATAAGTGGGTAAATGAAGAGATCCAAGAAACGCATTTATTCTCATTCAAATCTATTCGTCACATAGGTTTGATTGATGATAAATGTACAACAAAAGAAACGTAAACGAATCAGTAGACGACGCTCTATTGAAGGTCGTGTGAACAGTTTTAAGTGTTCTAGGGTTTATCCACAAAAACCAGGCAGACACTTGGTTCTTCCTTATGGTGGAGAAAACCCTACAACCTTCCCAAAAGAGTCAAGGGTTAATCCACAGGAGACGGTCACACGTCCCACCCGGTTCTTCTCTCGGACAAAGAAGATCCTTGGCTGCAAGTAGAAACTCCATCACACTGTGGAGCATGTAGCAGCACGAGGGAGCCCTGGCCCTTAGTAGGATCCCGAGGACATGTGATGCCTTGGAGTTGAAGATCTGGAGTCTGGTCGAATCTCCCAAAAGCCGTGAGGCTAACGAGCCGAGGATGGAGGGCTCCTTTGTGGTTTCTCACCAACCCCGACAGCTCGACATCTCCATGGAACGGCAAAGGCGGGCTTAAATGAAAGCCGCTCAGAACGCCGCGCCGAGGGCTTCCACAGGGCCTTTCCCCTTCGAGAGGAAGCGAGGTGGAAAACTTGGACACCCTCCTCATAAGATGAGGCGCCACCCAGACGACATCCGAGTAACACCGCCAAGGCTTCTCCCAAACGGACACAACCTGGAGTGATGCACCAGGTTGTGATTCGGGCCGTCTCCCCTTCCAAATGGAATCACCGAGATGGAAGGAGAACATCCTCATAAGGTGATGGACATAGGCTCTCAAGCAAGGGTGATGGACATAGTCCCTGGGCAAGTTTTCGAAAGGAAGGAAAAGATTTCATGGCTTGGTCACTTTCAGAAGCAATGGCCGTGATTTGGAAAGCGAACCGAGCACCGCCTTTTATAGTGAAATCATGACGGGCAAAAGGACTCTGACAGAGGATATCATGGCAGAGATTTCGGGGATTCCAACAGTTACCCTAGGAAATCTCAACCGATACGCTTCGGGGATATCGACGATCAAGGATTTATGTTCACCTACACACGTTAAGTAATTGCAGGAGAATGATTACTTGGCCTTTTTCCAAGGCGCGACAGATAACTCAATTTGCCTTGAGGGGGCTTATATATTTAACAACAGAAATTCTGGACCACATATCTCGGTATCGTTTGTGGATCAACGGTCCAGAATGTAGGCCCAAAGGACTGAAATCTAATAAGGAGGTGACAGCGGAAACACACCAGGCGAAGGCTTGCTAGGCGAAGTAGTCACCAAGCGACAAGGTTACGAGGCGACGGGCGACAAGGGACAGCGGAAGCGACAAGCGACAATTAGTTGGGCGAGTTCAAGTAATACCCCTTTTTGCTTCGACTGATTTCAAGTAAAAAGTAGTCTGCCATTTAAATTATATTTCAGTTCACACTATTTTGAGCGTCAATCATTATTCAATAAGACAACTCTTACTGATGATCAAATTACTAGTTTACTATTATTAAATCCCTTATAACTACTACTCGGCCACATTTCTATTATCCTTAGGATCCCTTAGGACACCCGTTAAGGGGCACGTAGTGATTTAACATTTAACGTATTTCGTAAGTTGTGGTTTTTTTGCATTAAATTTTAAAATATATTAAAAATATAAAAATTCATTTAATAATTATATTTTTATTATTCATATTTGTGCTCTCAGCATTAACTGCGAAGAGAAAAGGTTAGTGTGTAACGTAGGGTTGAACCATAAAATCATCAACGAATGTAACACCACCGCTTGAGCATACGAGGAAGTGGTTTGGCCTGCAGTTGGCCAAACCACCCTTAGGGGAAAAAGGAAAATGTTTGACCTTCTTCAAAGCCAACCGAAAGCGACGTTGGACGACGAGAGAGGGTAATTCATTGTCCCGGTGTAGTTTGGATTTGGACATAGGTTTTATGTAATAAAACGCCCCATCCCATGCCTGTTATCTCAAAGCTAAATAGTTTAATCCCCGAAATTTGTCTTTCATCCAAATGTCTTATTGCCAAAGAGTCCCACCAACGAGAACAAATATAAGAAAAAGACAACGTTCGATGATGACCATCATGACTCGCGTGGAGTTTTCCAGCTTTTGCTTTTGCTTTTGGTTTGTTTCTCAACACCATGTAGTAGTAGTAGTAGTTGTTGTTGTTATAATACAAAGATCAAATAACCCATTAATTAGTCAAATATATGTTTTATCGCCCTCCCAATCCGCCACCTTTTCTTTTGGTCTATTTTCCATTCTCAAAATCATCGAATAAGAAAAAATCCCCGAATGAAAAAAGGATTTCATTCCAATTAACATATTCTCTAGGAGAAGATTATTTTATGTAATTTAAAAAAGGACATGCTAACCATATGTCAATCATGGACAGAAGGGAGTAGGTTCGCTCAAAATGTTAGCCTACGAAAATATTATTCCTTGAAATAGGGTAGTTTATTTTAAAATTTGTAGAATGATGTCATGAAATCGGTGTTAGAAAACTCGTCTTCGTTTCTTAATGAAGTCAATACCTGAAAAAACGATTGCGCTTGTTGTTTTATTTTTCTAAGACACAAGGAATTGAAAGTTTGAAAATTCGACTTTGCTATTAAGAAAATGGGGTTTGATTTTCTTAAAAAATAAAAAGGAATTTCCTAATTTCAATTTAAGTGCAATATTTTAAAAAATTTTAATACTGATTATTCTATTTCGTAAAATAAAAATGGAGAAACAAATTCGGTAGCACTACTTTCAGCATCATAAGGAAAATGAAATTTACTAATTGTGAATTGATTGGCTCCCGAATATTTAGCATTCGATTCGACGGAAATTCCGATGTCCCTAAACCCATTTTAACTATTTCTTTTTTTAAAAAAAAATTGAACCAGTTAAAACAATAGTCAGCGGCTTCGTATCAGTTCTAACTCCCAAAGGAGGGGTTAGATGACATTATTGTTGTTTATAATATCGAGGGCCAATCATGAAACAAAACCAAGGCAAATGGGACTAGTTATAAATGAATTTTTAATCACAAACCGGCCGGCTAAGGTCGGCCCTACGCGTGAAAAGTAGTAATAAGAAGCAAAAGGAATAAACTCCTCCCCCACTTTGTTCTCTCTCATTTATATCTCGGACTTCCTTCCCTCCCTCTCTAATACTTGTGTGTGTGTGTGTGTTGTGTGTGGAGGGGAAGTCGTGCATCCCCCAACCACGACCACGACAACAGAGCCTAACAACACGCGATGGGATCCTCCCTCAGTTGTTGCAGCTCCGAGAAGGTCGATCAAGGGTAAATATGCCGCCCTCTCTCGAGGCGACGCACGCTCTTTCCTTCTCTCTTCTTTGCCGGTTGCTTGCTTGCTTGTGTAAGGGTGGGACCTGATTTCGTATCCTTCGTCCTGTGATGGTTTCAAAGATATAGCGGCACGGCCGGGGGAGGGAATCACCCGTGGAGGATATTCACGTACAAGGAGCTCCATGCAGCCACCAATGGATTCAGCGAGGACAATAAGCTTGGCGAAGGGGGCTTCGGGAGCGTCTTCTGGGGCAAGACCACAGATGGCCTCCAGGTAAAAACGTCCCCCTCCCATCTGATCCTCATTGTGTCATTCCCCGGCGATGGCAGGCGAAATTTCCTGCTTTTGCCGTTGCACTTCATGGTGTTGTCCTTGGTTCACCTCTCTTCGCGATCACTATTCGGACATTTTTGCCTTGGCATTTTTTATGGAGTTTGCTAGGATTTTAGTCTAGAAATCATCACCATGTTTGTTTCCATATATCATCATTACACCAAAATGTGGATATTGTTGTGGCCTGCTTGGATTCATCGTTGGGCCACCTTCAAAATAATATAAGCCTGAAAATTGTGCGAAATCATCGTTATTCGCCCCACCTATGAAGACGACATATCTGTCCCATTCGAGTAATGTGATACGGGCGGAATCGATGATTTGGTTCTCTTTTGGGTCCTGATCCTCAGATCGCAGTGAAGAAACTAAAGGCGATGAATTCCAAGGCAGAGATGGAGTTTGCGGTGGAAGTCGAGGTGCTCGGGAGGGTGCGGCACAAGAACCTCCTTGGTCTAAGAGGCTACTGTGTCGGCACCGACCAGAGGCTGATCGTGTACGATTACATGCCTAACCTTAGCCTGCTCTCCCACCTCCACGGCCAATTTGCCCCTGATGTTCACCTTGATTGGAAAAGAAGGATGAAGATCGTTCTCGGTTCTGCCGAAGGCTTGTTGTATGTAGTACATATAGTCGATTCCCTTTCGGGGCTGATTGATTATTGGTTACTCTGTATTCATCGGTGTCGATGTGCTGTTTTATTTTCTTACGTTGCAGGTACTTGCACCATGAAGTAACGCCGCACATCATCCACCGAGACATTAAAGCGAGCAACGTCCTCCTCGACTCAGACTTCGAGCCCTTGGTGGCCGATTTCGGGTTTGCGAAGCTGATCCCAGAAGGCGTGAGCCACATGACGACCCGTGTCAAGGGCACCTTGGGATACTTAGCACCTGAATACGCGATGTGGGGTAAAGTGTCCGAGAGCTGCGACGTCTACAGCTTCGGCATACTCCTGCTCGAGGTAGTGACGGGGAGGAAGCCCATCGAAAAGCTCCCTGGGGGAGTCAAGAGGACGATCACCGAGTGGGCTGAGCCTTTGATTCTGAAGGGAAGGTTCCGGGATCTAGCCGACCCCAAGCTAAGGGGAAACTTTGATGAGAACCAGCTGAAGATGACAATCAACGTGGCGGCGCTGTGTGTGCAGAACGAGCCAGAGAAGCGGCCAAACATGAAAGAAGTGGTCGGCCTCCTAAAGGGGCAGGACAGGCCCACGATGATGGGGACGAGGATGGAGAGCATCAAGTACAAGGACGAACTGATGGTGATGGATCAGAACTCGGACAACGATGACGATGATCAAGATGGGATAGACGATGACAACGACGAAAGCCGGCATCACGATGATAGTGGGGCGTACGGGGTATTCGGAGCCATGGAAGCACCAAAGATGCGGGACCCATACAAACGGTTCGGCAATGCCAGAGGGATTAATGCTAAACTTACTTAAACAAGTTGACCCGAAACTTGTTCACTGTCTTTTGATTTTTGGTGGGGATTGTTTAATTCTGAAGTCGCATCATATTATTTTTTACATGTCATTCATACGCTGGGACAATCCAAGTTCTGGTGAATGGTAGGTGATAATATAAGAAACTTGTAAAATACAAACATATTTACATGCGACCAGTTGTTTCTGGTTAGTTTAGAAAAAAAAAATTATTTCAAATTTAAAAATTATGTGAATTATGAAGTTCAATCGTTATTTGAAATATTGATTTTGATTTTACATATAGGTCGCTCTTACATTTTTTTTTTTTTTGTTTCAGGTCAAAGTTGTTTGAAACATCTTTTAAAGAAAGTTTGTTGTTCCGTTTAAAACAGTGAGTTTGATCCAACAAAAAATAAGTTCAAAAAATTCTCAGAGTATATACTTAAGATGGTGTTTTTTTTTTTTTTGTAAAATCAAAGTTTACTTTTTAAAACGAGTGATATTTAGGTTACGAAAAGGCAAACCTGCATCTCCAGTTGCTTCATCACAGGTACAGTTTTCGCTCGGGTACAGTAGAAAGTGCCGATTCCGACGAGGAGCAAAGTAGAAGCAGAAGAAGCTTGAGACAAGGAAGGATAGGGTCAAAATACCACGGTGAGTAAAACTATTTTGGGGAATAGGGTAGGAAGTTTGGAAATTACCCCAATACGGTTGTCAACCCTTTTTGTCTTCTTTTGCAATTTTTTAGTAGCCCCAAGATTTTAATAGAACTTTCAATTAAGTCCTTCAGATGGCTGGAGAAGGAAAATCCTCTAGAAATCTTTCTGGAGTTCCTTCAAGATTGGAGTTCGTTCCAGAGTCTAGACTGTCCCCTTTTGGAGTTAGCAAGAGTATAAATGATATTTTAACTTAGCTAACTATCCGGGGAAATGCAGAAAGTCTAGAAAGCCGAAACCAAATGGCTAAGGAAGTAGGCTCTATTGTAAACACAATGCTAGACGCTCTGGAAAGATAAAGAAGTTTCAAAAGGCCTGAAGCCGAGGCGACTTCTGGACTGGAGAGTACGACAGGAAAACCAGTCGAAAGGTTGAATCTGAGATGAAGAAATTCCAAACAGAATCAAGGCAAGAGTGTGGATGAGATGTATAAGGAGTTAGTGGCTCCTTACATTTTAGACTCACAAAAGCGAAATACGAATTTGAACTCTCAAAGTGGAGAGTTGGCAAAAGACTTAAGAAAAGCCTTAGGTCTGGCAGAAGATGCTCCAGTTCATTTAGACAATCAAACGTTTAATGAATTGGTGACTGGGAAGAGGGAAATTTACAAGCCCGATTATCCTCACAGAACCAAACTAGAGTTTGTTCCTAGGGATAATGTATTAAAGCCTATAATTACCCCAGGTGCTTTTCTGGACATAGATTGTGAGAAGCACGTATCTGAAAAGATAGATGAGTGGCTATCACTAATTCGGATGACTGCGTCTGCAGGGATATTATCTCCTGGATCAGTTTACGAATTGTGTGTGGCAGCCCTTATGGGAACGGCGCAAAAATATTGGAAATCTTTGGTGGCTCATACTGACATCAAAGAAAAGATAGATCAGGCGCTGACCGTTGATGGTGTGTTAGCAATCATAGCTGATGCATTAAAACGGGAGTTTTGTGGTTTTTCGTTGTCCACAGAAACGGTGGAAAAAGAGCAATCGTTGACTGCTCTAGTAAAACTACAGATCTGTGATATGTGCTGGTTTGATAGCTACGTATGTGAATTCCAGAAGTATTATTACAATCTGGACGTAGTGTCTCAACAGTTCATATTGGGAACCTTTTCTGCAAAACTTCCAGAGCCTTGGCCGGAGGTTGCGCAAAAGGCTTATAAGTTACTTCTAAGTGAGGAAAAGATAGTCTCTGGACTCGGAGGTAAAATTCAGGCGGTTAAGTACGCAATGCGGAAGGCATATACTGAGCTCCAAGTTAAGGAGGCGGCTAAGAAGCTACCTTACTTAAACAAGAGCTGTTGTTCACAGATTGAGTATGTACCAGGAAGGTATGGATGTGATACTCAAACAGAATCTGTGAGAACAAGAAACTTTTCAAGGAAGGAAAAATTTATTGGATACAACAAAAGGAAAGTTTGGCCAAAGAGAGATCTCCAGAAACAACAAAGAGGAGGTCCTGCTTACAAGCCAAAGAGGTTTGTAAGGAGACGGACTAACCTAAAGGATAAAGATAGGATCGGAGCGTTTAAGCGTAAGCATGGCAGAGAACCTAAATGTCTAAAAGGGAAGCTGTTGAGCAACTGCAATTGTTGCTGGTTTTGTGGGTCAAAAGCCCACAAAGCGAATACATCTCCTCAGAAGAACCAAAGGAGAGAAAGACTCCGAATGGTATTTCTGGATGACAGGAGTCATGAGGAAGAAATCCTGGCTTATGAACCAATAGATGAGCGGGATATTTCTGACTTAGACTCGGAAGTAGAATCTATCTATGAAGTTGTATCAAATTATGATACAGATTCTGAAGAAGATTCTGATCTCTGGAAAATGCATCTGTTCATGATGAGAGCAGAGCGAAATGGAGATGGTGATGAGATGGTTCCTTTGGAAGCATCGAATCAGGTACTGGAGGAATCTCACCAGTACGAAGATCCGTCCCAGTCAGTACTAGAATGGAGGTTGCCTAATGTTAATGTGAGGGAAGTTTATAACGTATCAAGATTAATTTTAGATCGATAATAGAAATCTCACAAACAGAAGCAACGGCTCAAGTTACAAGTACGAAACTTGAGACTTTGGATATCCCATTACTCAACATACAACGCATTAGGGAAACCACGCAACGTGCGAGAGGTGTATATAACTATATACACATTGGGTTAATCCAGGTAGGATTGATTCCGCTATTCCATTTACCGGCGGATAGTCCTGTGGTAGCAGCCGTAATCGATAAACGATGGCGAGAGTTTAGCGATCAGCTGATATCAGGTATACAGGCCAACCTTGTACACGGCCCTGTATGGTTCCAGGTCCATCCAAATTTCATGATGGCCCTGAACGATCGTTGTTTGGGAAATTCATTAACCTTAAGGATTAAATCAATGAATATGGATAGAATGAATTCCCAGACCAAGTTTTTGGCTTATCACACTAGAGTGATTTACCGACTGGTAAATACCACTAGTCCTGGTGTGAGGAACATCTCGAGACTTACTGGGTTGTTCGAAGAGGGTCATAATAACTACCAACAATTTCATAGGCGAGAGGTGAACCCACTGGAGTTAACCTGGCCAAGAAATTGGGTTATAATTGAGCCTGGTAGTAGCTCTAGACCAAATGCGGCTAATATCCGACAAAGAGGTAATGAGATTACTTTAATGTTGGGTGAACCGTCTAGAGATAGTTTTAGAGCTGATAGGCATCTGGCTATGAGGATGCCACTCCTGAGAGAGCCAAGAACTCATACGCTCTCTGATACTTTTTCTAGAGCTAGTGATGTCGGAGAGGACATAATTGTGTCCCAACCAGCAGAAACATCTGCTCCACCTCTAATAGAAGAAATGTCTCGAAGGTCTACAGATTCTAGGACACCGTCTCAACATACGGGTAGAATCGTGGGATATAGACAGGTATCTTTACCAGTCTATGAAGATCCGGTAGATCAGCCGAGAGAGGAATTAATACGGATGATGAGAGTTACCTATCCGGATAACTCTTTATCCAGTATTCCTGAGGTCTGTAAGGTTATTGAGCAAATAGCCGAACAGAGGTCTATACCAATAGACGAAATCTGGAGGATGATAGAACCATCCCAAGAAGTACCTAAGAATATTGGGTTTAGTGTCAGGAAGGAAGATTTGAGCACATACGTGGCTCTAACTTTCAAGTTTCTTGGATACTATGAGTATTCTTTGGATACCTTGATAGACACTGGGTGTAGCATAACTTGTACTAGACTCACTGCTCTACCAGATGAGTGGTGGAAACCCCTGCAAAAACCCATCCACATGGTAAACGTAGATAGAATGGCGACAATAGTCAGCCACCAGGCCAATAATGTGCCTGTCTTTATTGGTGGACAACAGTTCATCATAAAAGAGATCCTGGCCCATCCTTTATTAGAGGCGGACATCATAATTGGTAATGCCTTTCTAAAATGACAAAAGGAAAACCTACCTTTTGTGCAGGATGACCATCATGTGTCCATAGGTGGTGTGAAAATCAGTATTCTCCAAGAACCTAAATTAAGGTTAAAATTTGGATTCTATCCGGTAAAACGGACAGAGTACTATGGTAATTCACCATGTGAAAGAGCTTTCAGAGGGCGACGCTCAGCGTGGTGATATACGGTTGGATGAGAACGATTCATGAGAACAAACCCTGTTTTCAACAACGAATACCAAGAGTTCTAACTGGTATGACGACTTGTTTCCAAAACAAGAAGTGTGTATGGCTGTACAGTTAACCGGGACAAAATGGGATAAGTTCCTGGTAAAACTTGCCGATAATTTTAGCGAAGATCCGTTAAAATTATGGAGTCGGAATGGCTTAAAGGCTAGACTCGAATTAAAGGATCTCGGAACCATTATAAGAGCCAAAAACATTACGTATACGGCTGAGATGGTTGAGGAGTTTGACAAACAAATTCCTGAGTTGCTTGGAAAAGGCTTGATTAGGGACAGTTATAGTCCACATTCTAGTCCTGCCTTTATGGTTATAAATCATGCCGAGCAGGTGCGAGGTAAAGCACGAATGGTTATAGATTATCGTCAGATTAACAAGGCTACAAGGGACGATGGCTATAAGATTCCCACTGCGGGAGATTTAATTGATAGAGTTAGTTTGAGCCAACAAAAGTTCTTCTCTAAGTTTGACTTGAAAAGTGGATACTGGCAAGTCAAGATGGAGGAAGAATCGGTTCCTCTAACTGCCTTCAATGCTCCGCAAGGAATGTTTGAATGGCTGGTGATGCCGTTCGGCCTGAAAAATGCTCCAGGCGTGTTTCAGCGCAAGATGGATAATGCTTTTAAGCAAGTCCGAAAATTTTGTGCGGTATATATTGACGATGTGTTAGTCTACAGTCAGACTGAGGATGACCACATAAGGCACATAGATAAGGTGACTAATGTCTTCCAACAGGAAGGTATGATTCTATCGGAGAGAAAGATAGAATGGTTTAGGGAGTCAGTAAATTTTCTAGGCATGGAAATTGAGCAGGGTAAAATTAAACTGCAAAGCCATATAGCCGAGAAAATAGTTGATTTTCCTGACAGACTTGAGGATAGAAAACAAGTCCAAAGATTTTTCGGATTTGTTAACTATGCAAGAAAGTTTGTGAAAGATCTTTCTAAAGATCTACGTAGGATTTCAAAGAAAACCTCTTCGGTGAATCCCTGGTCATGGGAAGATGAGGACACTCAGGCTATTCAGAAAATTAAGAGGAAGATGAAAAATTTACCACAACTCTCTTTACCATCTGATAAGGATGATTTAGTCCTAGAAATAGATGCTTCAAACGATTTTTGGGGTGCAGTCCTTAAAATTAAAGGACCAAAACCAGAACCAGTTTGTAAGTATTGGTCGAGTAGTTTTAAGGGGTATGAACTCTGGTACCCGATACATGAAAAAGAGGTATTGGCCTTAAAAAATGGAATAAAGGCCTTTTACATCTTTTTGGCACCTAAGAAGTTCTTAGTGCGTTCTGACTCGACCTATGTAAAAAGGTTTATGAGTCTGAACCTCAAGGAGGCTAGGCAAACTAGACTTTTGAGATTGCAAGAGTGGTTTAGCTATTATAAATTCGACGTCGAGTATATCTCTTCAGACAAGAACATAATAGCTGGCTCTCTCTCTAGAGAACTTACAGATGGATTCCGCAGCAAAGAAGAAGATCTGCTGGAGATGCAAGCAGGAGGGACACTCCAAGAAGGTATGTCCTAATCCTATCAAGAGAGATAGTGAGCATAGTGATGCTGGTTCCAATTCTGGAACGAAATCAGCTTTGTGCTGGCAGTGCAAGCGACCTGGGCATCGATCATTCGAATGTCCCAGTAAGCAGAAAACTGCAGATGCCCAGAAGGGTGTGGCTGATCTCAAGGAGAAGGCAAAAGCCAACTCTAAGAGAAAGGCGGAGACAGATCTCCAGGAGGAGATGGTCGGTCCTAAGGAGAGAACAGCAGTTAACTCCAAAGGAAAGACGAAGGTTGATTCTCAGAAGAGAATGGCTGAACCTAAGGAAAAGGTAATAACCAATTCCCAAGGGAAAGTGGAAAAAGATTCCCAAAAGGGAGTGACGGGTCCTAAGGGAGAAGATAATCCCAAAGGAAACGTGAAAGAAGATCTTCAAAAGAAGATGGCTGATCCTGAAGAGGTAAGCTCTAAGGAAAGAGCGAAGATGGCAGATCTGAGGGAAGAAGCTCAGGCTAAATCCCAGGAGAAAGCCAGAAAGAAGAGAAAAGCTAAGAAGCTAAAGGTCTCTGGTCCTGAGAAGGATGATAAGGTTGCAGTACCTTGGTGGTTTCCATTAACCACGGAGCAGTTTGACTACTGCCGTAACCACTTGGCCCAAGAGCAGAAAATTTCCATTAATCAAGCTGTGAAATCCTACAAGGCTTTGTTACAAAGCAAGGAGGAACAAAAAGAGAGGATGGAAACAAAGTATGCTGAGGAAGAGGCTTAGTTCAAAGCCTTAATTGGCGAGCCAATTCAAAAGGAAGAACAACCTGATGAGGCGGCTGACATGGAGTACTACGAGTATTTCAATTACCAGATACCCAGAACACTCGAAGAAGGTAATCCTCAAACTCAGGAAAACCTTGAGGAAGTAATTCCTGTAGGAGGTTCGGGCGAACCTGGTGAGCAAGCTCACGATGACAAAGGTCATGAAGATCTAGATAGATCTTGGTTTTTGATGTGGACTCCTTCGAAGATGGATCCCTATCTTGGGATGCCACTGTTGTATGTGGAGGACTTATGGAAGGTATTAAAAGAAATTACCAAGCCCAAATTGAGTACTTTGCAGCAAAGGCGATTGAGTACATCAGAGATCTGGAAGCCAAGTTAACTTACAAGGCTGCAGATGGGGAAGAGCTGTCTAAAACGGTAAGAGACAGACGGCGAATCCTGACAACTACTATGTCTATTTTACCTTTGGAAGTCAAAGATTATGAAAATCTTAGGGTAAATGTGGATATGAGAGAATCCTCTTTGGAGGAAAACTCTGTACTTCAACCATATCTACACTGGATATCGGAGAAGTGGCCATCCTTGAGGATTAATTCGAGTATGGTGGGAGTTGCTTTACCTTATTTGCATGCGGGGTTTGTTGATATTCTGGAGATCGATAGATCAGAACCAGAGCAGATAAATCCATTACCCCCATTGGTAAAGTTCTTACTCGGGTGCATTGGCTATGGTTCAAAATATGCCACGGCACTGATTACTAGCACTATGCTGGAGGAAGAGGACCATGAGCAGTATGGGAAGGTAATACTCCCAAATATGCAAGTATGGGATCTCCATCCTAGTGAAAGTAGGCATCTGATAGAACCTCAAAAACAGGACCTCGATCAGAGGGGTTTGTGGCGCAAGTATTACAAAGATAAGACTGTAAGAAAGGCCATAAAGGTTGAGTTTCTTAAGGATGTGCTGGAGCACGTATTAGCCAAGAAAGAATTATATTATGTGCTCAGTGACGGGATGACAACTGTCACGATTCTCCGTTCCTATCTCAGCTATGCGAACGAGCAGGCAGGAGAAAGGGGATGGGAGAGAGTTCTGGATTTTCTAGATAGCTTCTGGAGGAGAGAGAACTCTGAATTGTGCCTCCGGACGGACACCTTCCAAGTCTGGAGTAAGATCGCTGACTACACTGATAAATCCTTAGCGCAGCGATTCAAGCAAGATGAAGAAAGAGCTCAACAAAATGCTAATCAGGTACTCTTGGAGGGAACTAGCAAGTCCTCAAGAGAAGAAGGAATCTCCTTGGGTGAAGCAGCAATGTCGACATGAGAAAAAGACTACATAGTGATAGATTAGGAGACTTTGTAGTCTAGCTAGCTTTTTGTAAGCTTTAGCAAAAGTAGATTCCTTTACTTTTGAGCTGGCAAACAGTGCATAGGCACCAGCTCCTTTGTGTATATATTTCACAACCCTCTACCATTTTGAGGAGAGGCAATCTGAATAGAGAAATTTTCTCTCACATCTCTCTGAGTTAAATTTCTTTGATTGTTCTCCAAAAAGACCTTAAGGAACCAAGGGGAGTTAGCATTTGATTAAACCTAACTTAAGGTTAGATTTGTGAATCGAAACCTTGAAGGAGTAGTTTTTAATACTAAACCTTGTAGTTGGATGAGGAGTGTCTATATAAGACCCTTATGGTAAGGGCATTTGGAAGACACAGAAGAGCCTCTCCCTCTCACAGAATTCTCACACTTGAGAAGTGAGCGTCTCTTGAGTTCCAGGAAGTTGCGGAAGCTTGGTGAACCATCTGAGCTACCCAGAAGATTAAGGTATGATAAACATCTTGATTTAAGATTGTTTGGGTTTTGAGAGAGAGACTTTAATCAAGAGATTAAAGTGGTGCAGTGCACGGGTCATTCTTATGACTGATTGTCCGAATCCTAAACTATTACATTTAGATCACGGCGTGGGCAAGGATTCTACTACTGGTCTTTTCAATACCATAGTAGATCGTCTTGAAAGTCTATCGGCACAGATATCACAAATATCTCAGCAGATAGAGAGTTATTCTAAGAAATTAGAAGAGCTGACTCTAATTCAGAGTGAATTCGAGGAATATTTCCTTGAAGGTAAGTCCAATCTCGGATTTACGGCAAGTTCAAAATATTCAAACGAATATTTGAGGTTGGTGGAACGCCGACGACAAAGACAATTGGGAAAATCTTCTTAAGTTCGAGTCCTGTCAATTCTGAAGAATATCTAGCATGTTGATGTCTAACTCTTATTTGAGTTGATTCGCTCCGCTAATCTTCAGTATATTATTTTGGTATTAGAGCCTGCTTAAGAAAATTTTTCTAATTTGGTCTTGAAGGACTAAATTATAAAGAAAGAAAAGATTTTGGGGAAATTCTTGATAAAAGAAAAAGAAGGAAAGTGGTAACCGTAAAAAGGGAATATTTAAAACTAGAATTATATTCCACGAAATAATTTTGAAAACAAAGGTAAAAAGACACAAACCTCTGAGACAAGGTTTCGTTCTCATTTTTGTCTATGACGTCGCCTCTCTAAATCAACCTGACCATGTCTTTCATGTACACCTCGCAGATTGTCTTTTCAATCTTGCAATTCTTCCTCTTCTCATTTGTACCTCAGGACACCAACGATTGGGGCTGCCGTAGTGCTCTCGTGTTTTTTTTTTTTTTTTTTGGGATCTCTAACATATCATTCCTAATGGATTCCGCATCTGAGTTGTCGACTTGTGGAGCTTCTCATAACAAAATCACACCATGACAACCAGTTCTTCCCAGTCTGTACAGGCCACATCCAAACAAATTCCCGCACTCTACAGGCATTCCACGCTGAGATCTTGCACGGGCTTGGCAAGGAAGGATGCTCTCGTGTCAGCCACCATGCCGCAACGACTGTGCTCCCGATTCTTAAGGCCAAAGAAGACTCTTTTCATCATCCAAAAGGGATGCAAAAGACAGCTAAAGGTTTTTACTTGGGAACAAAAGAGCAATTAAAAATTCACATCTCCTTTAAGCAACTAGTTCAAAAATTCTGTTCATAATGCAATGTAACTCAAAATATGTGTTAAATGGGAAGATCATATTCCGAGTCATACCAAAGTAAGAAGCCTATTCTCTCATCCCAAAATTCATGTCAAACACTCTTGCTACAACTTGCTTTCTGATCCCATCATCCTTGGACAACAGGTAATTTAATTTTAACCTCCTCATGACTTGAGGGTAGTACTCAACCTGCAGAAACAAAGTAAAATATGCTTACTGATCCGGGAACGGGTAAAACCACCGGGCGCGAATATCAGGGATTTGGAGTAGGGGAGAAAAAGGGGCAGCATCAATTCGACTTACCAGTCCAGGCCCTCGAAGAGACCTTCACCTTTGATTGCAGATGTTTTGAATATTGACCATTGACGATTCTTTATTTTGTGCAATTCCAAAGCCTCAGTGATAGCTGCATCGTCAAGTGCCCCAGGAAGATCCTGAAAGAACCACAACTGAAAGCTTCAAAAAATGAAACCATCTAATACAACAGATATCTGTGTGAGAAGTCTGCTAAATCTTCCCGCGAAATCAATAGATAGTACATAGACTTCAACAGAGAAGCAGCATCTTTTTACAATCAGAATCACCAATGTCAATTCTGGTCAACTTCTTAATCCCCTTATTTTTACTAATCAAATAGATGGCTGGTAATATGTATTTTCCTTCTCATCTTAATGTGCACGCTGATAGAACAAATCCATAATTCAAAAGCACATAACATAATTTTACCTGCTTGTTCGCGAAGATCAGAACCACTGCCCCTTTCAACTCTTCCTCCTGTGAAAAGCAAGGCACTTTATAAAACCAACTTCATAATATAGACTTCAGGAAGATATAACGTGAGAACAAGCCTTAGGAAAGGGACTAATGGGAATGCATGCGGCCAGGGGATAAGAGATCTTTCTATGTTAATAGGGACCCAGACAATAAGAAGCCCCCCGTGATTACATATATAAAAAGCAAAAAGGACCAACTACAGCAAAGATGCAGTCCATCTACTCAGAGATCAACGGACAACAATACCATAAACATACTTGTTACCTCTCTTTGAGCACTAAAAAATGAATTGCAATCTCCGAAACATTGGCAATGCTACAGCAGAAAGAGCAGAAAAGTGATGCCTAGCTTTAACATCGCCTCAACAAGTTTCAACATTGGATACTATCAGCCTCCAGACAAGTTTTGCATGTTCCATTAATGTGTTTAATGAATTCTGCTAAAGAGGGAAAGACTAAACTGGCCAATCTAGGTCATTTCATCAAACACTTTGCTTGAGAAATGAATTCTCGTCATAATTCGAACAGAACGCAAAATACATTCTCATTAAAAGGACATATCCAGATGTAGGCAAGGCATAAGACTCAAGAGTTAAAAGATGTGTAGGAATTCTTGCTGTATGGATTGCTACCACATGCAATGCACCCAAACAGCAAACATACCTCAAGGATCGCGTGAAATTCTTCTTTTGCTATTACCAGCCTATCTGTGTCACTCGAATCTACCACGTATATGATGGCTTGAGTATTGGGAAAATAGCATCTCCAGTATGGCCTAAAATCAAAAGTAAAAGGTAGCCAAAAGTTCTAAATATGCCAAAAAATTGGACTGTCCTTCAATAAATGACAATCATCTTCTGTTATAGCCACAGAAAACTAATGCTGACAGAAAACATATATTCCCTTCATGCATTACCTTTCCTGCTACTAATTGATCAACCCTGCACTTCCAGTTCTTTCTAAGACTCGTCAAAAACCTAGCAACTTTTTCTAATAAGTAAGATATTTTAATCGCTTATCACACAGATCAGAAGCAGAAATTGCAATAAGTTAGAACCACAGAAACCTCTTCTATGCAGCAGTCAAGGGAGAATCTAAAATATATCAGATTTAACATCATCTGATACAATTCAAGCTTTAATAGTCATCACACAGGACAACAACATGTAGTAGCACAGGATCTGAAAGTACAGATTTAACAGTTTTGGAGAGAAGTGTTTATGATTGTGCAAATACGCAATAACTGCATAATGCAGACATTAGTAGGCCTACATAGTAAAACATCATCAGCAGCTCAGAAAAAAACACGAATAAATTTCCAGCCAGCCATCTGTCATGAAGAAGGCAATTAATTTCATTAAAAAGGAAATCAAACAAAAGCTTGCATAGTTTGATTAGGGTTTTTCATTGTGGTAGAACTTGGTCATGGCCAGATTTGATGCTTGAAAACCACATAAAAACTACATATATATATCATTGCTAACTGGTATGCCCATTTATATGATAAATTAGAAAGACCAATCATGGATCTCCATACAAGCCACGAGACATGCAGATAAGTTTGGCTAGAATAGAAGGGACAACTTTGTTTCTTTTCAGAGGACAAGACATAAACTACTATTTTGGGGGCATCAATGATTCAACTTTCAAGCAGGATACATCTTCCAGTAGACATTAATGATCATAACATGGAATGTATAACGAGCCAGATACCAAATATTCAAATGTAACCAAGCAATATTAGAACCCATGCGTCAAACTTAATAGCTAACGGTAAAAGCTCAACTAAGGAAGCTCTAAAAGCCAAATAACTAATCAAATAAGATGGCACACACGGTCATTTTCATACAATTATTTATTAGACCACAAAAGCCAGAGTGGCATAAGCACAAAGCAATAAGGCCAAAGAAAACAAAAAAAACGGAATGAACTTCAATAAGATCAAAGTAACAAACCTGATACTTGTCTGGCCACCTGCATCAAAACAAACAATGCAGTCAGCCAAAGGATCAACAATTCAAACACCACTAAAGAAATCTTAAAGAAAGAAAAACACAGAATCTGCAACAATGGCAAACCCGAGTTATGCAGACAAACTAGAAGGTATCACCAATATGTTTCTCTGCTACATAAATTCGAGAAATGATGAAAACACCAATGGATGCTTCCATTTTTTTGGCTCCATATTTAGGAACAGTTTGACGACTGCGAACATCTCTCAGAAGATTTTTCAGAATCGAATGCCATAACAATAATCTACTTGTAGCTCAATTTCTGGAATGAAACAATAGCCCTCCGAATATTTTATAGCACTTCTCTTCCAAGTTGAACCCCATTAGTTAAATTCTGTAATAAACCCTTCGCTTAGCGTTAACAACAGAGTCCCCATAATTTACTATTTTATATTAATCACCATAAACCATTACAAACTAGACAGAAGTCGGATCCATCCATTCTCATTTTTCACGAGCCCATCTAAAGAAGAAAAGCATCAGTATGGATGATGCAAACAGGTAGTTGAATCTCACCACGTCAAAGCTGCCAATAACTAGTTTAATCTCGGAAGCCATATACATGATGCATCATATGAGTTATTATATGCAAGAATACACAGCCTAACCTAGATCCCAAACTTGGAACTTGATATTGTTATACTGCACTGTTTCCACGTTGAACCCAATCGCTGCACCAAACCAAGCATGCCAAGTCATCAGCAACCTCAAAATCTATCTAGTGAGGAACAGTACAAATCTCGCATCATAGACAGCCGAATTGGAGTTCAAAGGATACCAACTTGGAATAGTGGACACGACCTCCCCCATCTGTAGCCGATCTGCATCGAGCGCCACAATAAATCACCCAATTATACAAGAAGAAGTAGAAGAAAAAAAAAAAACTCCAGAAAGCGAGGAAGCCCAAGAAGGACAAAATACCCACAAAGAATGGTGGTCTTTCCGGCATTGTCGAGGCCGAGGACGAGGATCCGGGCCTCCCTGTTGCCGAACAGGGAGGAGAACATCTTCGTGAACAGGATCCCCATCCCACCTAGTCCTCCACCCCCAACAGAAAAGACCACCCCTGATCTCAACCCCCGTAGAAACAAACCAAATGAAAATTCTTCCCTTCCCCACAACCGTGTACAACCAAACCCACCTCTCTGCCAAAGCAAGAATTACGGCATGAACGAGGCCATCACAGAGAGAAATTGGATCGCGCCCAGTTCAAAACACAGATAAAAGGCGGAGAAAGTGGTAAGATAAGGACAGAGAGGCTACGGTGGGTTGGGGATCGATGGGGGTGAATTGGAGTTGCTCGGCCGCTTCCTTTCCAGATTGGAGGGGTTTCCGATGGAGGATCGCGGGGAAAAGTAGCGTCGCTTAGCGTAGGGGTGAAGACTTCGCAAACCGGACCGACCCCGATCCGAATCAAGACCCGTTTCACACACAAGCTTGAAAACAAGGAAGAATGTTCGTCTTTTACGCTAATTTTAATTTTAATTTTATTTAGGCACGCTACACTCGCTCACCGTAATCTCGTGTATCGTTCACGCTTACCCTCGAAAAACGGAATAAAGACACGTTCACAAGGGACACAAAGAACATGAGATTTCGGTCAAAGCATAAATTATAGTTTCACTTAACGTTCTTCTCCGCACCCTTTACTTAAACTAAAAACTTAAATTGTGTGTCATGAAATCTCTACTTTAAATAATAATTTTATAATTATTGATTATATTATAATAAATCGTTATTTTAAACGGCGTCTTTAATAAAAATTACTAGTATAATTGATTACTTGCTTCTAGTAAAATTGAGGTTAATTGATTGATGGGTGGACTATTGTCACCGCACAAGGATTTGAGTTTTGTTCCTTAATAATGTAGTTAAGTAAAATATTTCGCGAAATTGGGTACGTAGTTTTAAAATTCCTTAATTAATGTCAAAATCTGGGCGTTGGTCGATTTTGTGTCTTAAAAAAATCGACCTTTGTAAGACTGACTTTCTTCATGACTAAAGTCAGCCTTTGTAAGGCTGATTTTAGAACATTAGTCAAAGAATTTCAAAACATATTACTATATTTAACGAAATAATTTATAGACTTAACATTATTTACGAACAAAAATTCGTCGAGCAACCACAGGGACTTAAAAGGTTACAGTTTGATGCAACATCTGATTTTCCGAAAGCCCAAGGGCGTACATATGGTCGATTATTTCTCGTCTGCCGTACTGCCAGAAAATCTGCTACTCGATAACAAGGAAACCTCAAGGTGTCTGTCTGATTTTGGAACTCAGAAAGGTGAACCCCGTTTCCTGTCGTTTCCATCTGAATCACACAGCAGCTAGTTACATAGCAAATTCATAAAATATGACAGCCAGGGGACCTGCTATCGACTGCATGCGGCTCACCATTCTATGTAGCACCAGAGGAGAGAATTCGAGACCTAAAATCATCTCCCGTCGTCTACATGAAAGAATAAGAAACCGTGTGCTAATCGTGCTTTCGCTTTGAAGAACAGATACTAATATTCCTGGGGTACGATGGAGCCGCTGCCGATGTGTGGTCCTGTGGGGTCATCCTTTTCGAACTTCTGGCAGGTTTTTTGCCATTAGATGATCCTAATCTCTTGAAAAACTTGTACAGGAAGGTAAGATTCTGCAGAAAAAAAGACCAGAAAACAACCTTTCATACAAGGTGTTCCTGGAACTGATCTTGCTATAACCGAATGAAGATATCAAAAGCAGTGTACACTTGCCCTCCATGGTTCACCAATACCCAAGAAAAGCTTCTTAGCCGCTTATTCGATCCTAATCCCAAGTCGGTATGCAGCTTCCCTGTTAAGGATTATTAAGTGAGGGGACATCATAACAGATAAGTGGATATGTTTTATTTTTTCGCGACTTGTGGACTTGACCATACAAGAAATTGTCGAAGAACCATGGTTCCAGGAAAACTACGTACCTGCTTGTGAATACGAATGTTATGAGAAAAATCTGGACGAAATAAAAGCCATCTTTGATGGACTTGAGGTAAATGGACGATGATAATGACATCCTCGTTCAGATGAGCGTATCACAAACTATACCGAAGTTTTCAGCAGGATGAGATTGCAGAGGAAACCGTACCAAGATCCTCCAGTTTCATAAACGCTTTTCAATATCATGACCTTGACCTGTCAGGCCTCTTCGAAGAGCAGGTGGATCATTTTAACTGATCAAGTATGTACTTGGATGCCTTGAGATATGACCATATTTTAAAAATTCTTAGTATGTCAAATATCTATGAAAGGATGAAAACAAGCTAAAAAAAAGGCTCGGCTCCCAGAATACCATGGGTGACGCCTTCAAAAGGATAGAAGAAGCAGCAGCAGCAGATCTCAGACTTTCTGTGGTAAGATCAAATAATAAGGTATGAAACAGAATCCCTGGATAAATTTGTTAATCAATTAACTCTTTTACTATCAGCTCGCAGTGCTATTGACGATCAACATCTGAGATGAATATACAATTGAACTAGAAGATGAATGCGTGTTCCAGATCATCCTTCCACTTGTCGGTAGAGGTAAATGAACCACTTAAAACACCAGTAAGATACAATATCAACTATTGCATTATAAGCCTTAAATGTCCCCTTATTCGTCTTCTATCTCAGGGAATCGAAGTTACGCCTATGCATTGTGTTGTGTAAGTCTCGAAATCACTGGGAGAACCAGGAATTTACAAGGAGGTAACCGATTGCTGGAATGCTGAACTAGTTTTATGAAATAAGCACACCTAAACACTTAAAAACTGGAAAAGATGTCTATGCTCAGTTCTGCAAAATTTTGTCAAGTCCTATTGACAGAGGAATTGCCTGTATTACCGGCGAATGTGAAGCCTGAAGATGGAAACAACTACGCCAAAGATGCAGGAAAAAATCAGACGGTAGTTAAAATACGTGCAAGAGTAATACATGCACGGTCGGTCTACATTGCTAATTGGTCCGATGTGGTGTGCAGCTCCCAGGTTGACAGCAAAATCCTACGAGGGTACTCCTCCTCTTGACCAACGTTGCACAAAGCAATCAGATATATTATGCAGGCCAGATAGCAACAGAATAAACAAGCAAATTCAACCTATAAGCCGTAACTAACTCCCAGGGCTTCCAAGAATCCCGTGGTAACTGAAATGGGATGTGCTTGTTTACCTCGAATGAGTGGTAGGTGATGGTTTTCCTTCGCCAATTACTTACTGGGTAGAGCTTGACATTTTTACTAGTATACACCACGTGGGAGGTCCCGAGTGGTTGATTAGCATATGGCGAAGTTGATGTACTAGAAAATGCCCGAGATTTTACCAGAAGGAAGAGGGGGATAAACTGTATCCGTAATCCTCTGAATAGGCCTTCGAGCAGAAGAACTGACTGTCAGACGTAGTACTTCATATCAATATGTTGTCCCTAGATGGTGTGCTCATATTCTCATATGCAGCGAAAACCATACCTACTGAACAATGAACCTATCTCTTCCTATCTAATATTATCAAAAAACACTCCGAAAGACCTCTGAAACATATCTCGACATCAACATCAAATCCCATCCCATCTCCAGACTTAAAAAGACCACGACATCCGAACCAATAAAGAACTAATCTCGGAACAACTAACTGCCTTGAACTGATCCAATCGGTTCTATATCGCCTCATCTCTACATTTCTTCGCATTGAAAATGATTATATCGAACCATCCCGATCATTTTAAGGCAATTCTTGTAATGACCCGGAATTTCGGAAATGAAATATATTACTTTGACAAGACGAGTTGACTAGAATTAGGACGTTTGACCGAGTCAAAATCTGACGTGGCACGAGATTTTAATACTTTCGTTGTCAGTGAACTTTAATATCGAATATTAACGAGATTACTAATTCAATTTCGTGTGATTACGTCACGCGGGAAAGGGGACGCCTGGACCTAAACGAAATCAAATTAGGGTGTCGATAATATCCGTTTAACGTCGCGAATTTTGATCGGAAAAACTAACCAAAGTATAATTAGCACGTAACCTATAAGTAGCGTGTTTACGGATTAAAAATTCATCATAGATAAGAGAGCAATATATCCGTGAATGTATGGGCTATAATAGGCCGAAGAGAAGGAATCGGAGAGCACGACTCCCGACCTCGTGAAACTGTCGGCAGGATAACATTATGGATAGAATTAGCAGAAAAGAAACAGGCAACCCATACGTTGTGTCAACAATCAAACTACTAGCACAGTGCGTTGATAAAAATCCTTATCCCTCTCCCTCACCTTGTCACATACGCTCTGATCAAGGGGAAATGTTAATAAGGGAAAAACTAATAAAATAAGAAAGGCTTGCGGGAACCACACGATAGGGAAGGGAGGTAAGGATAAAGTGGGAAGTGGGGAAGCAACGTCGGGGAGAATCAAAACCACACCCGAGCCCATCCATGAAGTGAAATTGCGGTCCCCTTCAGCTAGCCTCCTCTTCGTCCCCCGCAGCCCTGTTTTTCCTACCAACCGCTTGCTTGAGCGTGCGATTTCAGAGAAGGAGGGATGGACGCGGCTTGGAGCTTGTGTCGGCTACAGGTTCGGTCAAGAGGGCATTAGGGACAAGTACGTACTCCCCCTTCCCCTGATTTGTGTGTTGAACTGTTGAATGTCTAATCGAGTACTTCGATTTTTGGAGTGAGATTTCGGGGGAAGACAGGGTGAGTGTAGTGACCTCCGGCCGGTGAAGTAGAGTATAAACTCGTTCTTGGCTCGGGGAGGGTTCCACTTTGATGGAACAGGGGCAGAGAAATGACCATTGGCGGGTAGAGTGTTTGCGCGCCCGACTCGATGCACTGTCGCACTAATAAAGATTTATTAGTTATGTGCGGTTAGCCTTGGGTCGTAAGGACCGTTGGTGGCCTAAATCGGTCAAGAAGTTGCGCCAGGGATGTTGTACGTTTGAAGAGATTATATTATCCGCACTCGCAGCACTCCCCTATGGCTTAATAATACAGAACACCGAACTTCTATAGTGGTAACGGTGAGCAACATAGACTGTGATACGATGACTTTGGACAATAAGCGACTCGCTGTATGATTGGTAAATCTGGTATGCGGAAATGGACTTGCTATCTAGAGTGCTGACCTGAATTCACATAGAAAAGATGGAAAATAGAGCCCTCTGATAAATTGTGCAATGAGTGGCTCGCATATTGGTTGTGGTGATGTGTGATGTCGTAGATTGGCACATGTGGAAATCTGTCCAGGAGTGGAGATAGGAAAGGCTGCGTACACATTAGGACGCGAGAAGGTGGTGGCTGGGGGTTGAGTCCGGTTGCGTTGGCTGGTTTGACAAGGTAGCGTCTGAGATCTCCGAGTGCGATCAGTCAAGTCGACTCCGGTTGACGGTGGCTGGGGCTTCGAGGATTCTGGACGCTGGTTGAGTTGGACGTTGGTTGGTCGCCGGTTCAATTGGGTCTGGCCACACCTAAAGCTATAAACTGTTTCATTCTTGTGAGTGCGCAGCCATTGAGTTATGATAGTTACCGACTTGATTTTAAGCAATTATATATTCAATCATCTGCTGGTAGCGATCTCCTGGACTAGATTGAAATGAGTCGAGAAGGGAATACCCTGATTTCATGAGTTCCCGACCGTGGGTCGGAGGAGAACGGGGAGGCGACGACCACCCGCGGTCGTGCCTGCTGGCCGTTTCCCAAGCGCTCCCGGAGGAGTAGGTGAGAACGCACTGCGGTGGTTCTGGCACCTCGAGAAGGGTTGATATGAGATGAGAGGGGATGATTCACGGGAGTCGTTTATATGGTTGATGTTGCTTACTGTCTATTATTTATTTGGCATCGTTGTGATATGGTATTATCCGTTTATTGAAGGATTATGAATTATACAGTCTGGCGCATATTGCATAAACGGTTTTGAAAGTGCACGATAGGATATTATTAGAGGCCTCATATTTTCGCATGTGCATGGGAGGCGTACTCAGCGATTTATCGCTGACCCCAGTTTTGGGGAATTATTTTAGTGTGATGCAGGGTAAGTGGAAAAGAGAACACGTGGCACGGATTGGAGTACTAAGACAGTAGATGTTGCCACGATGGAGGTGTAAAGTTTTGTCGCTTCCGCAGGTTAACCGTCAAATGACGGAGAACTACTCTGATAAAGTTTGAAAAATTTTGTAGGTCATTTCAGTTGGTATCAGAGCGCAGTTAGTTGGAGTAATAAGGTGGATTAGTAGACGCTTTAGGTTTACATGAAAAAGAATAGTAAACTCACCCGTGAATGATAAGATTTGACAGAGTTTGGCAAAGTAAAATAAAAGATAGACACAGGCGCACTCACTCTTGTCAGGGAATCTTTCTAAGTGCGAATAGACTTGACAGGGTACAGTGAACGTGCCCATGACATGAAAAGACTAGACGAGCGGCTAGATTTATATGAAATCTATTATAAATACATCCGAAAGCTCGTCAGTTGGAAAAATCATATTTTATTCAGGAAGACTACGAGTAACATCCCCAATTATCTTAGAATAGGACGAAAAATCGTGGCGAGGGTCGACGTCCAGGACGCATGCCAGAGATATCCAAAGGCAAAGCAAGCCCCAGCATGGAATTGGAAGGAGGTCTTCCAGGAGTTGAGAGAGTTGAGGGATTTCCGAACCCTGCTCGTATTGACGTGAATCCGGCACCAAACGTCACAGTTGTTGAGTGCCTGAACATTCTTACACAATTCCTCACTATTCCTGAACGTGACCCACCTCCACCTGCCCTTACCAATGCACTATTGAGACGTGTCATGGCTAGTCTTGCTGCGATAGAGGACGAGGACGATCGCGTCGACCACCTTGGAAAATGTCAAGAATTCCGAGACCTTGTGAACGACATCCCTGGAATGGACCAATACGACCACCTTCCATTGGTCGATCCTTGCGGCTACCCAAATGGAACTTGATCAAGCCATAGACGCCTTCGAGCGTAACATGCTAGGTCGCCATGATTGATTCTGAAGTTATCCG
This sequence comes from Melastoma candidum, assembly GCA_023653495.1. Classification (NCBI taxonomy): domain Eukaryota; kingdom Viridiplantae; phylum Streptophyta; class Magnoliopsida; order Myrtales; family Melastomataceae; genus Melastoma; species Melastoma candidum. Next base: position 3,870,419 of record CM042882.1, read on the forward strand.
CGTACAGCGTGTAATAATCGTCTGTGAGTGGAGAATCTTATCGGTCTGGAAAAGGTGGCATTATTGCGTGTATTGTGTACCATGTGACTGACAAGTAGCAAGCGAATACTAGCCCTGCATGTGAGAGTGTCAGTTTCTAATAAATCGTGAATTATTGAACTCCGATCTTGGTAGTATAAAGAGGGCTGTGGATTCATCAGTTTGAACCAAGCCAATCTCGAGTACTAAATCTTACAATTGAACTTCTCCTACTTCCCAACTTTCTACTCAATCTTCTCTGTGAATTTCCAGATGGCCGACGACGCTGCAAGCAATGCTGCTGGGAGTTCTACCGCACCTGGAGCGGCACTGTCCAGGCGCCGTCGAGTGAAAATGATGTCGAAGATCAGGCATCAGAACCCTCCCACCTACGATGGTACTAAAGGGCCCGAGAAGGCCCAGTTATTCCTCCTGGAATGGGATAGGATTTTCCAGTACCTTGAGTACAATGAAGCAGAGAAACTGGTGCTGGCAGAGCATCATCTGAGGGGTAACGCTTTCTTTTGGTGGCAATCGTCCCGAGCCGTTGCCAGCACGCACTACCAGGGTTCTCAATGGGAACAGTTCCGTCAGGCGTTTTTGGACAAGTATTTTCCGACCACGCTGAGGTTGGTTAAGATACAGGAATTCGAGACCCTCCAGCAGGGCGAGTCATCAGTGGACGAGCATGAGCGCCGATTCACCGACCTTTCCAAGTATGTTCCGAACTTGGTTTCTACTCCTGAGATGAAGGCATAGAGATTCCTTCGGAGTCTCGACGCCAGGATTCGAGGTGCGTTGGTCTCCCACATGCTGCAGTCATACGAGGAGATTTACCATCGAGCCCAGCTTATTGAGAGGGCGATTAAGGAAGAGGAAGAGCAAGCGGCCAGCAAAGCCAAGTCAGAGGCTGGCCCTTCAAGAGGATCAGGAGGATTCTTTCGTGGCGTTAGCCGCTTCTTCGGCCGAGGAAAACGGCCCAGCACCAACGGTGTCTCCATGCTCAGCGGATATAGTTGAGGCGTAAGGCCCTCCCATTCACCTACTTGCCCGCGCTATGGGCAAGCCCATGGAGGTCTGGCCTACCCTGCGGCCAGGATCCAATGCTTTCGGTATGGCCAGCCTGGCCATATTCAGATTCACTGTCCTCAGGGGTCAGGCAGTGGGATGGGCAGCGTTGGTCCTTCATATGGGAGAGGACGCTTTTCACCGGGCAGGAGCATGTCGAGGGGTTCCATCAACCAGCCGTCGAGTTCTGGCCAGGTCAATATCCTTGGCCGGGGACGCGGAGGCCCCTCCAGTAATGCCATGACAGGTATGATCCTCATTAATGGATTGGATGCCAAGGCCCTATTTGATACAGGTGCTACTAATTCGTTCATATCTCAAAAGTTTGTGTATAGACACGGCTTCCTTATTGATCTGGGAAGTAGTCCTCTGAAAGTATGGCTACCTAACGGGGAATATATGGATATGATTTCTGTTTGTAGGGACTGTCAGATAACGGTTAATTGGCTGCAATCATCGATTGATCTCATTGTGTTTCGGATAAAGGGATTTAACGCCATACTGGGTATGGACTGGCTCACAAAGTGCCACGCAATGGTGGATTGCGTCCGGCGAGAGATTCTATTCGGAATACCAGGACAGTCAGCCCATCAGTATGCCGTTATGTGTCATTCTAGTTTGAGTGTGGCGTTGATTGCAGCTGTGGAAGCGCAGAGGATCCTGCGCGATGGTGGAGAAGCCTTTCTGGCTGTGGTGCTCAACTTGAAGGACGAGCTTCCTAGTCTGCGGGACATTCCGATCGTACAGGAGTTTGAGGATGTTTTTCCTGAAGAGCTTCATGGGTTACCACCGTCCAGAGAGGTGGACTTTGTAATCGATGTTGTACCGGGAACTGAACCTATTTCGAAAGCGCCGTATCGAATGAGCTTTTCTAAATTAAAAGAACTGAAAGTGCAGCTTCAGGATCTGCTCGATAAAGGATTCATAGCCCGAGTGTATCTCCTTGGGGCGCACCAGTTCTGTTTGTTAAAAAGAAGGACGATACGATGCGCATGTGCATAGATTACCGGTTGTTGAACAAAGTCACCATCAAGAATGGATATCCCTTGCCCTGGATCGATGACCTCTTTGATCAGCTTCAGGGCTCCGTCGTGTATTCCAAAATTGACTTGCGGTCTGGATATCACCAGATTCGAGTTCGTGATTCGGACGTAATGAAAACAGCTTTCCGAACACGCTATGGGCACTATGAGTTTTTAGTAATGTCCTTCGGCTTGACCAATGCACCCGCCGCCTTTATGGAGCTGATTAACCGCATATTCAGGCCATATTTGGACCAGTTTGTGGTAGTGTTTATTGACGATATCCTGGTTTATTCTAGGAGTATGGAAGAGCATACGGAGCATATGAAGCTTGTGCTAGAGGTATTGAGAGCGAATCAGCTTTACGCTAAGTTGAGCAAGTGTGAATTTTGGATGAGCAGTGTCAGCTTTTTGGGCCATGTAGTATCCGCAGAGGCTATTGCAGTGGACCCAACCAAGGTGGAAGCGGCTCTTAATTGGCCCAGGCCCACTACTGTTACGGAGATGCGGAGTTTCCTAGGCCTAGCTTGGTATTATAGGCAATTCATTGAGGGATTCTCCTGGATTGCGAGGCCTTTAACTTAGCTGCTGAAAAAGGAAACCGCATTCGAGTGGACCCAGGACTGTGAGAGGAGCTTCCTCGAGTTAAAGAACAGATTGACTTCCGCACCTGTGTTGGTGTTGCCTAGTGGCAGCGGAGGATTCTCAGTCTATTGCGACGCTTCCTACTTCGGATTGGGAGCCGTGCTGATGCAGCATGGCAGGGTAGTAGCTTACGCTTCTAGATAGCTGAAAGTCCATGAACAGAATTACCCTACCCACGACTTGGAGCTTGCTGCAGTAGTTTTCGCTTTGAAAATATGGCGCCATTATCTGTATGGCGAGACTTTCGAGATATTCACCGACCATAAGAGCCTAAAGTATCTGTTCTCTCAGGATGAGCTGAACATGAGGCAAAGGCGGTGGATGGAACTGATCAAGGATTACGACTGCACGATCTCTTACCATTCAGGCAGAGAAAACGTGGTTGCCGATGCATTGAGTAGAAAGACTACCTCCTTAGCCAGCATTGAGGTAGAAGAATGGCGACTACGTGAACAGGTAAATGAGATCGGTGTTAGGGTTGGATTCAGTGGCAGTGGTCCTCTACTTACTACCATGATCATTGGATCTCAGTTGATGGATTTGATTCGCGCGGCCCAACTCCAAGATCCATACCTGACGGGGGAGCGATCCAGGTTGCAGGAGCAGGCAGATACTGAGTTTAGTGTGTCTGATGATGATTTGCTGCGGTACCAGGGACGCATTTGCATACCTGCTCAGGAGGATCTACGGAAGCTGATCATGGATGAGGCTCATTTGAGTGCGTATAGTATCCACCCCGGGGTCACCAAAATGTACCAGAATCTACGGAAACAGTACTGATGGCCAGGTATGAAAAGAGATATGGCTCAGTAAGTGAGCCACTGTTTGACCTGTCAGCGGGTCAAGATTGGGCATCGCAGACCGGGTGGAGAACTTCAGCCTTTGCCAATTCCCGAATGGAAATGGGATGAGATCGCCATGGATTTTGTGACTAACCTGCCCAGGATGGCGCAGGGTTTTGATTCTGTTTGGGTGATAGTGGATAGATTGACTAAATATGCCCATTTCATCCCCATTAGTGTGACATACTCGGTTGTCAAATTGGCCAAGCTGTATGTGAAGGAGGTCATTCACCTTCACGGTGTTCCCAGTGTTATAGTTTCTGACAGGGATGCAAGGTTTACTTCTCGGTTCTGGAGCACTATACAGCGGTCATTAGGCACGAGGTTGAATATGAGCACTGCCTTCCACCCTCAGACAGATGGTCAGACCGAGCGCATCATCCAGATACTTGAGGATATGTTGAGAGCTTGTGCTTTAGATCTGGAAGGCTCGTGGGTAGATCAGCTACCATTAGTGGAGTTCTCATACAACAACAGTTACCAATAGAGTATTCAAATGGCTCCCTTTGAAGCTTTGTATGGTCGCCCGTGCAGAGCTCCTTTATGTTGGAACGAGTGTGGAAAGCAGGCTAAGTTAGGACCTGAGATGGTCCGCGAGACTACAGAGACGATCAGGCTTATTCAGGATCGTCTCCGCGCCGCACAGAGCAGGCAAAAGAGTTATGCAGATAGGCGGCGCAGGCCTCTTGAGTTTGAGGTAGGAGATTACATCTGTCTGAAAGTATCTCCTACCAAGATGAATCTCTGATTTGGGCTTAAAGGAAAATTAAGCCCGAGATATATTGGACCTTACGAGATCTTGGAGAGGATCGGGAATGTGGCCTACATATTAGCCTTACCCCCCAGATTGGCAGATATCCATAACGTCTTCCATGTATCTATGCTTAGGAAGTACGTCCCAGATCCTCGACATGTGCTGCATGATGAGCAGATTGAGGTGGCTCCGAACTTACAGGTTACTACGGAGCCCGTTGAGATAGTTGACAGGATGGAGAAACATCTCCGTCACTGAGTGCTTCCGATGGTGCGGGTACGATGGCTACATGGGCATATTGAGGAATTTACTTGGGAAACAGAGTCTAAAATGAGAGATATGTACCCGTACCTGTTCGAGTGATTCATTATGTAATACGAAATTTCTGGGACGAAATTTAAATTAAGGAGGGTAGATTACCCGGAATTTCGGAAATGAAATATACTACTTTGACTAGACGAGTTGACTAGAATTAGGACGTTTGACCGAGTCAAAATCCGATGTGGCATGAGAGTTTAATACTTTCGTTGTCAGTGAACGTTAATATAGAATATTAACGAGATTACTAATTCGATTTCATGTAATTACGTCAAGCGGGAAAGGGGGCGCCTGGACCTAAACTAAATCGAATTAGGGTGTCGATAATATCCGTTTAACGTCGCGGATTTTGATCGGGAAAACTAACCAAAGTACAATTAGCACGTAACCTATAAGTAGCGTGTTTACGGATTAAAAATTCATCATGGATAAGAGAGCAATAAATCCGTGAATGTATGGGCTATAATAGGTCGAAGAAAAGGAGTCGGAGAGAACGACTCCCGACCTCGTGAAACTGTCGGCAGGATAACATTCTGGATAGAATTAGCAGAAAAGAAACAGGCAACCCATACGTTGTGTCAACAATCAGACTACTAGCACAGTGCGTTGATAAAAATCCTTATCCCTCTCCCTCACCTTGTCACATACGCTCTGATCAAGGGGAAATGTTAATAAGGGAAAAACTAATAAAATAAGAAAGGCTTGCGGGAACCACACGATAGGGAAGGGAGGTAAGGATAAAGTGGGAAGTGGGGAAGCAACATCGTGGAGAATCAAAACCTCACCCGAGCCCATCCACGAAGTGAAATTGCGGTCCTCTTCAGCTAGCCTCCTCTTCGTCCCCCGCAGCCCTGTTTTTCCTACCAACCGCTTGCTTGAGCGTGCGATTTCAGAGAAGGAGGGAAGGACACTGCTCGGAGCTTGTGTCGGCTACAGGTTCGGTCAAGAGGACATTAGGGACAAGTACGTACTCCCCCTTCCCCTGATTTGTGTGTTGAACTGTTGAATGTTTAATCGAGTACTTCGATTTTTGGAGTGAGATTTCGGGGGAAGGCAGGGTGAGTGTAGTGACCTCCGGCCGGTGAAGTAGAGTATAAACTCGTACTTGGCTCGGGGAGGGTTCCACTTTGATGGAACAGGGGTAGAGAAATGACCATCGGCAGGTAGAGCGTTTGCGCGCCCGACTCGATGCACTGTCGCACTAATAAAGATTTATTAGTTATGAGCGGTTAGCCTTGGGTCGTAAGGACCGTTGGTGGCCTAAATCAGGCAAGAAGTTGCGCCAGGGATGTTGTACGTTTGAAGAGATTATATTATCCGCACTCGCAGCACTCCCCTATGGCTTAATAATACAGAACACCGAACTTCTATAGTGGTAACGGTGAGCAACATAGACTGTGATGCGATGACTTTGGACAATAAGCGACTCGCTGTATGATTGGTAAATCTGGTATGCGGAAATGGACTTGCTATCTAGAGTGCTGACCTGAATTCACATAGAAAAGATGGAAAATAGAGCCCTCTGATAAATTGTGCAATGAGTGGCTCGCATATTGGTTGTGGTGATGTGTGATGTCGTAGATTGGCACATGTGGAAATATGTCCAGGAGTGGAGATGGGAAAGGCTAAGTACACATTAGGACGCGAGAAGGTGATGGCTGGGGGTTGAGTCCGGTTGCGTTGGCTGGTTTGACAAGGTAGCGCCTGGGATCTCCGAGTGGGATCAGTCACGTCGACTCCGGTTGACGGTGGCTGGGGCTTCGAGGATTCTGGACGCTTGTTGAGTTGGACGTTGGTTGGTCACCGGTTCAATTGGGTCTGGCCACACCTAGAGCTATAAACTGTTTCATTCTTGTGAGTGCGCAGCCATTGAGTTATGATAGTTACGGACTTGATTTTAAGCAATTATATATTCAATCATCTGCTGGTAGCGATCTCCTGGACTAGATTGAAATGAGTTGAGAAGGGAATACCCGGATTTTATGGGTTCCCGACCGTGGGTCCGAGGAGAACGGGGAGGCGACGACCACCCGCGGTCATGCCTGCTAGCCATTTCCCGGGCGCTCCCGGAGGAGTAGGTGAGAACGCACTGCGGTGGTTCTGGCACCTCGAGAAGGGTTGATATGAGATGAGAGGGGATGATTCACGGGAGTCGTTTATATGGTTGATGTTGCTTACTGTCTATTATTTATTTGGCATCGTTGTGATATGGCATTATCCGTTTATGAAGGATTATGTATTATACTGTCTGGCGCATGTTGCATAAACGGTTTTGAAAGTGCACGATAGGATATTATTAGAGGCCTCATATTTTCGCATGTGCATGGGAGGCGTACTCAACGATTTATCGCTGACCCCAGTTTTGGGGAATTATTTTAGTGTGATGCAGGGTAAGTGAAAAAGAGAACACGTTGCACGGATTGGAGTACTAAGACAGTAAATATTGCCACGATGGAGGTATAAAGTTTTGTCGCTTCCGCAGGTTGACTGTCAAATAACGGAGAACTACTATGATAAAGTTTGAAAATTTTTGTAGGTTGTTTCAATTCTGCTGCTGTCGTTTGGTGGTCGACGATCCTTTGATGCCAACATTTTGATTTAACACTCATGGCATATCTCATTATTGGGCAATTCTTCTACTGTCTTTGGCGAGCGACCGTCCTGAAAAAGATTTATTAATCGTCTCCAAGACAAATAGATCTGTTACTATACATAATCATAACTCTCTCTATGTACTGTCGTCATTTAGACCGACCTTAGGTAACTCGTAAGCGCTGCGGCAATGTGCCGCGCGCATATATCTGTAATACTAAGGCACGATCCCTGTGTGTTGCCGCATGCGTTGACGTTAAATATGCACGTGTAATTAAAAGATTTAGTTGATATAGTTGGATTGCTAATAGTCATTAGTTATCGAATTATGACCGACCAAATGTTTGTTAATATCACCACGGTTCTTGTTATTATAAAGTCCAAATATAAAAAATATAGATTTAGAGACTATTAGTTACAAGGAACAACACTAATAATAATAATAATATAAAAAAAAAAACCAGCCTTATTCTTAGGACCATCGGGTTCGCAAAGACAAATTATGTAAGCTGTCTTTTTATTTAGTGGCGCATTACGTACAGCACTCCCGATCATGTGGTATTACTTCAGTAGGGCCGCTCTCCGATGTAGTTACCTGGGGGATCGTACTCGCACGCCATGAACGTCCCGACGCCGTCGACGCACACGGCAACGGCGCACCCCACCCTAGTCGTGCTCCTCCACACGATCTGGGTGTAATGCCCGCACATCTGGCCGCTCGCACACGCGTTCCTCCGATGGTCGTACCACTTCCTCTCCGAGACCCACGCGGTGGCCGCCTGTGAGGGGTCCCACCCGGTGCCGCTGCCCCAGAATATGTTCTCCCCGTACGGGCCGTCCGAATGCTGGAGAGCGCAGTCGTAGCGCCTCTGCTGGGCCCACCACCGGGCGTACCCAGCCAGGCCTGTGTCCCACCGGAGGGGCTGCATGCCGAGGGCGGCACGGGCGGCGTTCTGAGGGCGGAGGAACTGCTGGATGGTGGTCAGGTCATGGATCCTGCTTCTTAGCTTCTGGTTGGGGTAGGAGTGGGATGGAGGGAGGGGGAAGAGGAAGGAGAAAAGGGTGATTAGCAAGGAGAGTTTCACATAGTAATAGTCGGACATGATGGGTGTAAGGGAATGAGTGCCAGATTTGAGACGTCGTAGGATTCTTATAGGTAATAAAAAAAAAGCAAATGAAGAAAGTAAAGTAAAACGGGAGAGACGGAGGGGGGTGGCGCCCCATGTTCGATAATGATTGCCACATACTTTTTAGAGGGTTGCCATGTTATCTCTTACACACCTAACATCATCATTATTATAATTATTATTCGTATGCACTGGAGTTGTATAGTCCATGTTTCTGTTTCCTCCTGTTCAATTTATTTATTTATTTTCTCATAGTCGGGTGGGAATTATCCTGGAGATGACATGAAAGTCAAGCCGCATTCGGTGAGATTATTATCAATTTATTTGTTGGGAATTAATTTTAGGGTTGTGGGAGTTTAGGCGAGATTGGAGGGGAATATTATTATTTTTCCATTACATTATATGGAATTAGTTGAGGCTATCGTCAATCATATTTTATTAATTCATTATTTAAATCCAAAGGGGTAGACTTTTTTACCTCTGCCTTTGGGCAAATGGTGGACGCTGGTTTCTGTGGCCAGGTGACTCGATTAAGAATGGTTGGTCATTTCGATAGAGAACGGAAACATGGTTAGATTCATGCGTGATGTTCGGAGATCACCTGATTGTCGCCTATCACAATTCATTGTCGTTTCAAATTCAATTTTCGTCAAGTCACGCAACATAAATATATAGTTTCGAAATTTTAGGCATTTATTTTGTATAAATAAACTTTTTCGAATAGTAAAACGCATCACAATCATAAATTAAACATAAATTGAGTTGCCATGCCTTTTGGTTGTAGTTACATTTTTACCGTGTTTTCCCGTAAATATCCACTATTTTTACTTAAGTATTTGTATTTTTTGTCCTTACACTTGATTTACGGCGACCGCATTCTCGAACTTTTATATCGAACCTTGCGTTGTTTGGTAAATATTCCCGACGTATTTGTTATAATCAACATATCTTTGGCGATCATGGTGAGAGTAAAATGACACGAAAAGGTAATAAGGTTGGCATAGCGTCTAAGAATGGCATTGTAAATCCAGAAGAGTCACATAATACCTCTGCCAATGTACATAAGGTTGGGACTTAGGGGGATGAGGGGTTCTTACAAGAGAAACCCTTTGACATCTGTTTGGATATTGATCTCTCAATCATTCGATAGAAGTTATAGTTCATTTTTTCAGAAAGTTAGACAAGTGAATGAGAAGATTGAGAACTTCGAACAAAAGATCCAAACTAAAATTAGAAACCTGAACAAAACTCATCAGCAATTCTCATGATTATACTCAAACTAGTCTCCTGAATGTATCGTTTTGAGTCCAAAAGCCCACAAAACTGCTGTAGTTGAACCCTCTAGGGCACAAGAACCTCAAATTGTGTAAATATCCAAGTCCCTCTTAAGCATTACATTATACTATTGGGCTAACATGCAACCTTCATGGTTTGTCGATGATGTGGACCTTACCGAGCGACATGAGAATGGAAAAATTATGAGCCTTCTCACCGGAGGCTCCCTCTCAACTACAAACCATGAGGGGTGTATGTTAGCCCCAACAGGCATATTATGATAGATTAGAGGGACTTGTGTCTTTGCAACATATGAGGTTTTTATACCCACTGTTTGACGATTCACCTTCTTTTTTCCTTTCGTCATAGTAGTTTTGTGGATTTTTGGACTCAACAATATGTTCAAGTGACTCATATGCATGCCTAGACGCAAACCTGCAATCACTAGACTTACTTATTAGTTTCAGGTTTCACTCCATATTTCTAATTTTAGTTTCGATCCTTTGTGAGATGTTCTCGACCTCCGCATCCACTTTTCTAGATTTCTCTAATAGGAACTGGAGCATATATTATCCGATTAAGATATCAGTTTCCTAATAGGTGTGAAAGGGTTTATCCTTCAAGAGCCTCCCATTCCCATAGATCTCAACATTTTAGAAATTAATAGAGGTATGATCGACTCCCTTAGATTTATAAGGTGTTCTCAAACACTGCACCAACCTTACCACCTTTTCGTGCCATCATAATCACATTGTAGTCATCAAAGACGTGATGACTAGCAAACGAACATGAAGTTCGTTATTTGGTTCGAGAATATAGTCATCGTGAATAAAGAGTAAATAAAACACAATGTCTCAGTAAGAGCAAATACTTACAAAAGCTTGCCTAGTGCCGAGAGAGAACGCAACAGGTAACAAGAATGCCTAAAGACTAAGAGTCAAGCAGCAACCCAATTTCTATTTGAATTGTGATTGTGTTCCCTATATTATTTACAAAAAAATTATTTATACTATGAATATCAACTATATCTTAGAATATGAAAGTGGTTTTCGTGCCGAGTCGTATCCACCTATTTAGTGTCGTATCTAAACTACCTTCTTAGTCTCATGTCACGTGTCCTCAAATAGTACCCACGTTCTTTGGCTTTATTGGCTGAAAACGTCTTCTTTTTTCTGGGAGAATGATGGTATTCGTATGATACTTGAGAACAAACGAGCGATGAAAATAGGTTGTGGTATTTAATCAAATGAAGGTTGGAACCTTCTACTTCTAGATGAATGATGAAATTCGGGCGATACTCAAGATCAAACTAATGTTGGAACCAAGCGATGGTGATAAGTCGTAATCTTTTGGCGAAGGGTGAAGTCAAGCATTGTCAACGGGCCGTCATAAGTGAAAGCCCAACAATGTCCATGTATTAGCTTGAGTCTATCCATGAGCCATTCTTTTCTAGGTCCTGTTAACTTAAATGTCTTGGGTACAAATAAGAGATGAAAGAGAAATTTAAGAGGGAATGGGGCCGAAGGGGACTCTTTGTCGTTCCCATTGTCGTTGTGGCCTGAATCTCAATATCATTAAATTATTGGTAAAAAGTTTGGAGAACTGATGAGAATATTCTGACGTGATGATGTATTTTCGTTGTAATCTATCAGGATTAGCCATGGAACAAGACAATCTCTTGGTCTTGGTCTTGGTCTTGGTCTTGGGAGCTCCAATCACACTGATTAAAGAAAAACAAATCAAATGATTGTTTCAAGTACACCTCCTAATATCACATCACCACGTCTTTCACCCTTCGGGATCCTTCTATTAAGTTGACATAAACATTGCACTTATCACATTGACATGAGGCGGATAACTGCGCCATAAATTAATTTTTGACTTGGCCTCCCTCACAACCGCACAAAGCCAAAGTACATGGGGGGTTTGAACAATATGGGACGGCAGTCACCGTTCCTTCTTTTCCTAGTCGTGGCCCGCGATCGTCCTCGAGCTGCTTGTTGCCTTCGACGGATGCCTGCGACCGTGTGATCAGATCGTGAGGACTTGAACATCGTTCATATGGGAAGACGGCAGCAAGTTCAGCAGATACGCGGCTGTTTTGGACCACTCTCGATCATGGTTCCATCCCCACCCTCAAGAGCTTCGACCCTACCACGAGAATCGCTAAGTTGGGAAGCCGGCGGATTTGGTTCACCGTTTCCGGTGTGAATTCAGAAGATGTTGCCCTCCTCTTTCAACATCGAAATCCCATTGATAACTTTGTCTCCTCCTCATTTCGGGCTTTAGCCACGAGCCCAGTAAAGATGTCCTCTCTACTACTTCAGCCATGGCCGCCCAACTCGTAGATATAAAAAAGAAAAACATCATCGTATTCATAGAGAAACAAATACATCATGTTCTAACAATAGTGGCTTTAAATTATTTATAAAAAAAAATCAGTAACACATGTTTGGATTGCATCTGGCTTTCAAGACAATAACAGGAAAACCTTCTCGATTACAAGTAGTCGTTATACAAGTTGTTGCTTTATACAAACAAGCAACTATTGTACATACACTGATTCCCCTTTCCACGTTTCCTTCTCAAGATCGCTGCCGTGGAACCTTAAGCGGCCAGCTTCAGTCTCAGATCCTTTCTCAAGATCTTGCCGGAAGGAGCCTTTGGGATCGAATCGGTGAAGAAGACCTTGCCGATTCTCTTGTAGAAGACGACCTGCATTAGGAGTAACAGAGGGCGCGAAGACGCAGTTATTTCGTGGTAATGAGTGACTAGCGATTGAGGAGTTCTGATGCACCTAAATTTTCGTCCCCACATTATTGTCCGGGAAAGAAGAATATTTACCAATGGCCGGCAAAAGGTCCCATTCATTTGATGCAATGAATCGAGTGTATGGTTTCCTAAAACATGTTTTAAATCTGTCCTTACCTGTTTGGATATGTACTGCTTGATCTCGTCCTCACTGATTTGGGAGCCATTGGACCGCACGACAAAAGCGACGGGTATTTCCCCTGCGGCCTCGTCCTTCATCCTGAAACATTGTCACGGAGCAATGCGGCCCAATCGGTTAAATCACATCCGAACAATAACGATCTCGACAGGGGGAACGGGGCAGTTCTCGAGTTTTGAAAACTTACGGCACGACCGCCGCATCGTGGATGTTGGGATGAGCGACCAGCATGGCTTCAAGCTCAGCAGGAGCGACTTGGAAGCCCTTGTACTTGATGAGCTCCTTAAGCCGGTCGACGATGAACAGCTCCTCCTCGTCGTCGATGTAGCCGATGTCTCCCGTGTGTAGCCAGCCTTCCTTGATGGTCCTCTCGGTGGCCTCCGGGTCGTTGAGATAACCTAACATTCACCCCCAAACAACATCAAACTACAAATAAGGTGAACCGGCAACCAGGCAAATCAAACACAAAAGGTCAAATGGATCGTGTCCAGCTAATGCTCCCTGACTTTTCATTCGGATCACCAACTGGTCTCCTTTTATCATAAGTTGTTTGCCACGAACTCAAACTCATGTTAGGATGGATGGATATTATTTTACTATGTGCAGTTGCGGTCGTTTTCTTACCTTACATTCGACTTGTCTTTCTTAGTGACTCCTCAACCCCCTTAATCTCTCCCACTTACAATTCCATGACCATATGATTCTCTTTAAACCTTTCACTACCACTTTTAGGTGGGAGAATTGACATCGTACCGACCACCCCCCCCCCCCCCCCCTCCCACCTTTCTGTTGTTCTTCCCCGTCAAACTTAGGCACAAGATGATCAATCCTTGCTTGTTTTGTGCCACACGACATCTTCAGAGGAGAATTTTCCCAGTGAATACGCTTTCAGAAATCAGGCTGTCTGTTCTATTTTTCGTGTCGTGTAAAGATTCCGTTCCGACACCCCCTCTCGGGGAATTCTCTGTATAACTAACTAACGTGCCATGTGATCAGATTTGCGAAAAGAATCAGTTGGGTTTAGTTTAGTTACCTTTCATGATCTGCTTCCCCCTTATGCAGATCTCCCCCGGCTTGTTCCTCGGAAGGGACAGCCCGGTCTCCGGGTCAACGATCTTCATCTCCGCGTTCCTCACCACGGTGCCGCATGCACCAGATTTGATCTCGAATGGCTCCTTTGCAAATGCCAGGCACATGGCGAGTACCGGCCCTGCCTCCGTCATGCCGTAGCCCTGCAGACGAAATCAGCTGGAACTTGGATCAAATGAAAAGGGGGGAATGGGGACGAGAGAGCGGGGGTCCTTGATTTCTTCATGCCAAAGACAGTAATAATAATACTACAACGATTCTTGTCTTATGATCTTTCAGTTTGGCGTGTAATAAAGTCAGCCCCATCTAGCGATGGGGCAGTTACTTCTTTAATATCACAACCCCACAACTATCAATTAATTTCTCCTGTTTACTAACTGATGATTATGAGTCATAATTAATCTTAATTATGAAAATATCCCAGATTATTATTATTAACTATTATTGACTAGAAGAAATAGATACTGGATAGAGGGAATTTTGTTTGATTTAATTTTAGAGGAACCGGAAAGGCGGCGTTTTATTTGAAGTGAAATGTGTACCTGTCCGAGTTTGGCGTTGGGGAGTTTAGCCCTGACGGCGTCCTCCAGCTCCTTCCCCATCGGAGCCGCCCCAGACATCACCGTCCTTATCGACGAGAGGTCGTACTTGTCAACGTCCGCGTTCTTGGCGATCGCCAGCACGATCGGCGGCACGAAGGGCGCGATCGTCACCTTGTACTTCTGCACGAGCTCCAGCAGGGTTCCGATCTCAAATTTCTGCATGATCAGGATGGCCGCACCGACACGAAGCGAGCAGAGCATCACGGAGTTGAGCGAGTAGATGTGGAACAGGGGAAGCACGCAGACGATCACGTCCTCCTTGCGGAAGTACAGGTTGGGGTTGTCCCCGTCGACCTGCTGCGCGACGCTGGTGACGAGCCCCCTGTGGGTGAGCATCACCCCCTTGGGGAGCCCCGTGGTTCCGGACGAGTACGGCAACGCGACCACGTCGTCCGGGTCGATCTTCGCCACCGGCATCTCTCCCTCGTCGGCCCCCATCAGCTCCGAGAAATGCAGCAGCCCGTTGATGTGATCATCGACAATCATGACCTTTACCCCGACAATCTCCTTCACCTTCCCGACGTACGCGGCCATGGTGATCATGAGCTTCGCGCGGGAAGCGGTGGCCTGCTTCGCGATCTCCGCGGGGGTGTAGAAAGGGTTGGCGGTCGTGACGACGGCTCCCCTGTACGACGCCCCAAGGAAAGTGAAGACGAACTCGGGGGAATTCTGCAGCAAGAGCATGATGACGTCCCCCTGCTGGATCCCGAGGCGGTTGAGGCCGGATGCGACCCTGCGGGAGATGAGCTCGACGTCTTCATAGGAGTAGACCTTGCCGGTGGAGCCATCGATGATGCAGGGGCGGTCGCGGAACTCAGAGATGTTCTCGAAGCAATAGGAGTGGAGGGGGAGGTGGTCGGGGATGTAGATGTCGGGGAGCTTGGAGCGGAAGATGAACTCCTCGTGGCGATCCAGCCGCGGCTCTCCCACGGTATCCATCCGCTGGCGTATTGGAGTAGGAAGAAGGAAGGTAAGGTAAGAGCCGGGTGCCTCCCTGTGTTCTGCTCTTTTGCCTTCCTAAGGAATTCGGTGGAGTGTTGGTGGAGGGTGGGATTATAATGGAGAAGGTCGACCGGAGTAGGTGATGTCTTCGGGGGAGCCGTTGAGGACGACTTCGTCTCCCCCAAGGGACATTCCCGTCATTTCATCCACCGTCCACGGGGTCAAAGCCCGATCCTCCGTTCCTCCACCCCACAGTAAACACACTTGTCCAAACTGTTCGGACAGGTGTCGAGAGACGGGTGGTGGGAGCAGGGTATTGAGGTGGTCAGGAGGAGCACCGGATACCGAGGAAACGTTATTCTAGGGCCGGGGGGGGGAGGAATAATTGGGGGTTGGTGAGGGACATTTCTTGGTGGGAAGTAACCTTTTTTTCTCATTTAATAAATATATTATATTATCAAATCCACCGATAGGTATAATTTTGTTTCTTTTTAGCAGTAACTTCATTCATTGAGACGGATATAATAACATCACCTGAGTGCAATTTCACATTGTTGGGGGGGGGGGGGGGGGGGGGGGATAATATGATGTGTTTAAGAATATTTCACATGGCATGTAAGAAGCATAAGTTAATAATGTAGATTGTGTTTGAGGTTAATGTAAGAAAATGTAGGAGGGAGGGGTCCGATTAGGAGCTTCACCTACCAAAAGATGGAAAGAAGTAGGGAGGGAAGGAGGGAGGGGGGGATTTGGTGGGGTCGGGAAAAGCTTAAACATGAACTGGACAGCAACCCTCATTCACCAACTCCCTTACCACCACCACATCCATCCATTCACCAAATATTTTTCTTTTCTTCTCTTGTAAGCCCTCTCCTACTCCTCCTCTTCTAATACCGAGAACGAACGAACTTACCTTGGTGTTGAATATTAGAGAGAGAGAGAGAGAGAGGAGGGTGAAGGGGGGGTTGGTCGTGTTAGATTTCATCCATCGGTGTTTGGTCACGTGTGTTAGGTTTCATCCATTGGTGTTTGGTCGGAACGTATACAAACGATGTTTTCTCTTTAAGGGTTTTTATTCAAACTCCGTGAACGTGTCCCGTTTATGTTCTGTCCGAGTGTTTGTCGCCTCAACGGAGTGTTTACAGCGTCGGCTTTCGTTAACATAAGATTTTGACTTTAGTAGGCAGAATGGCTAACCAACCACTCACTCTTCACACGTCGGTCAAATAAACAGCCTATCGAGCTGGATCGGGCACGCGCAGACATCCGATTCGAGTCGGGTGGGGCCATCGAACTGCGGTGTCGAACGCGCCAATTAGCTAGCTCGAACTCGGTCTCCTCATCCACGGTATTAGGCAAATGATCAATAGAAGAAAAATCCAACACATAATATCATTTCATGGGTAGGAAGACCGGCTCAACTCTCGGACTCCCTATTATTATTATTGTTCTCATTCTCTCCACCACCACCACCTCCCCCCACCAACCATGCTGTTTTTTTCTTTTCAAATATTCCAGAACAGAACAAATAACTTTCAACATTCCTAATCAACCTTCTTTTGACTTTCGTGGAGTTGTTTTGAAATGGGAAAGGAAAAACGATCGATCCAAGGAAACTTCTAAAACTCCGCCTAAAAAGAACGGCACCTCCATTTCACTCCTCACGATGAGGACGATGATATTAATATGTCCTCGACCCATGTCTTGTAAGAAGAAGAAAGAGCCATCCCACGAGAAGGAATTCAATTATTAATTGCGACAAGTAGATCAACAACAAAAGAGAAAAGGGGAGGACAAAAGTTTTTTTGGGTGGAGTAGGTGAGTTGGAGGGTTTATGCTTTACCTAATTGCCAATGATAATCCATCTATTCCGGCATGAGAGGCCAAATTAAAAAAAAAAAAAAAAAAACTGGACATAATATCAACGAAATTGTAGAGAAGAAAAGGGCCTGCCAAGCAATTTGACTTTAAACCAAAAAACCCCCATATGATGTTGTGTCGTGGGAAGAAAAAAAGGAACGAGTAAGTGGCAATAGGATAATCATCATATCTGCCCGCGTCGTTGACGGGTTCCGGCCTTTACCTACCTCCTGTTCTTTCCCCACGATACATATTGTAAAGGATAAGTGTTGGTAAAGAGATAGCGACCCTCCATTTTTTACGGGAACACGCACTAAGTTTTATTTTTTTTTAATTGTTAACGTTGCTCACGAAAATATTTTACGTTTTAGGTATTTATTTTTTAAATTTCATAAATAATACTTCGAACTCGACTTTTAAATAATCGAGTTCTTTAGGCAACGAGTATTCGTGTTCCGTTCAGAAAAGGCGAACTCAGCTTTACAAGAGCCGAGTTTGGGACATCATTTTAGAAATTTCAAAAGTGAATTCCCTAAAAACAAAATATTTTCACGATTAACGCTGTCTAGAAAATTTAGCCCCACTCAATAATATAAACACAGTTTTCTGTTGTTTTCGTGTTATGTTGTAGCCACTTATATATGCTCGCACATTTTGTTTAATCATGTCCTAGGCATTAAGCTCTTTTAAGCCACGGGATTATGACCGGATAGCATGAAAGTTTACTAGGGCCCGTCTACCCGGCCAATTTCAAGCCGAGAAATCTACGGAATAAAATATTGAAACTGTTTTTATTTGTTACGAGAATGGTTCGACAGAATATTTTTTACATAGAAATCTTATAGTTTGACCTAAAAGTTTAAGTAACACTTGGTTTATATTATATAGTTTAGCGTGCCTCTTAACATGTCTCCTCAAGACGAATTGGGTTGATATTTTGGGCTTGCCCTTTAGTTCAAGGTTAGGTGGGCTCTTTTGGCCTAAAATTTTAAACTATTAAGTGATTATTAATTTATATTATATAGTTTAACAAGAGATATTTCGAGTTTTGAGTTTCACGAATCGAGGAAACTTAGTGTAGGAAAAACTTTATTCGTTCTTGGAGGCGCTACTCGAACTAGTACCGAGAGAGATTTTACTCCTTCCCGTGACCCTCCCTTCCGGGAACATGAAGCACAAAGGCTAAGTGGTTGGGCCCTAAGAGTCCATCATGGGATCGGGCCCATGGATATATGCCCATGTTATTTCTTTTGGGCCCTCTTGTTGGGCCGACAGTCATGAAACTATATTCAAAATAATTAATTGCTCATTAATACTACTACTACTGTTGTTGTTATTCGGCTACCTTCGGCGCATATATAAACTTCCGAGGTTTTGTTTGTTTATTTTATTTTATTCTAAACTATAGGATTTTAAGGAATAAAAGAGTTTGAAAAAGTATGACTTATTTCTGAAATTTAAGATATCATATCACCAAATACTAGAAAATTAACGAATAATCGCTTTATGAGACGTTCCTCAGAAATGCAACGAGCCACAATGACCATGTTTTGATTTTAAGTCGCAATTCTTTTGCGAAATTTTATAGTTTAAAAGTTATACAAATAATTTCGCTCAGTAAGATAAATTCCTTGCGTTTGATTTACCATAATTTTCAGCCCTTTCCATTTTTTTTTTTTTTTGTGAAATTGAAAAGTTTTCATCTTCTGTTTTCATTTTCTAAAAACGAAAACTATTTCAAATTTTAAAACAAGATAATAAAAAGTCGAGAAACCCCTTTGATTGTGTTAATTATATTGGTAAAAACAAATTTCAAAAGATAAAAGAAAAGGATAATCAATATTTGATTTGATTTGGGTTTGTGCAAGGAAAAAATAAAGAGTTAAAAGAGAAGCCAAGAAAATAGTGTGAACTCTTTGGAAAAAGAAAACAGGATCCGTTTTCTGTAAAACAAGAAAATATATTTTTTTAGCAACAAAATAAAAAATAATTTTCTAAATTTTCAATGGAAAACAGTTCCCGTAAACAAACAGGGCCGATTTTCACTTTTTCTCTTTTATGAATAAACTTATAAGAAAAGTGAAAACATATTTCCTTTCTTTTCATTTTTCAGTTTTGTTTTTTTACGTCACACACTATCTTACTGACGTAATCAACAATCGTCCTTGGCTTGGCATTCCACATTTCATCCAAAATCATCGACCGGGATCCTACACGCCTCCCTCGCTTTTTACCTCCCTGTTCGCGTAGGAAACGGATCACACCGGAAATATTTGGCAATAAGACTCACAGGGATTTGTAGATGTGGTTGCCAGTAAGTAATTGAAAAGATTGATTGAATGCAAACAGTTTTTACACGAAGTAAAGAAAGCTTACAGCCATAAAAGTAAAAATAAGGACGGTGGTAAGATTATAGACTAGCTACAGTGCTCCGTAGACTTGGGACGTTGTCGTAGACTTGATGACAGAGTGCTGTAGACTTGTGCCCTCGGGCAGCAGGACTTAGCTACTGGACTTGATGTACTGGATGTGGTCGGGTGCTGAGGCGGACGTGGACACCAAGGCTGCGGTGGCTGACCCTGGCGGAGACGTCAAAGGCGGAGATGTGTATCAGGACTACGGTGGCTCGTCCTAGCGTTGGAGTCGAAGGCGGAGGTACGTGCCGGGACTACGGTGGCTCGTCCTTGCGTTGGAGTCGAAGACGGGGGACTGTTACCAGAACTACAGTTGCTCACTCTGGTGGTGAAAGTGAAGGCGGGGGATTTGTTGCCCGAGCTACGGTTGCTCACTCTGACGGTGGAAGTGAAGGCCAATGAAACCTTAAGGGTTTCTCCCAGGTCGGGAAATCCTAACAATCTAACTACTAAGGGGTGACGAGCAAGATAAGCTTCTGTTGGCTGATTTGTTCGTGATTTTCTCTGAGGGAGATCTCCTCCCTTTTATACCCGGTCTGTTACGACCTTCTGAAGATTTTCTAGACTCGATTCTCCCCAAGAATCTCGGAGCTAACTGACTTCCACTCGTTTGATCGTGGGTCGTAAATTCTTCTGACTTCGGGTTTAATTGGTTGTCTTTTAAGACGTGTGTTGATGTAAGCGTGGGTAACAAGTACCATTTATCTCGGGACTGTGGAACCGTTTTCTTTTTACACGTGTCTTTTGCAGGCGCAGGCCTGTAGATTTCGTTTCCTTTGCAGACGCAAGCCTGTAGACTTTGTGTCTCTTGGAGGCGCAGGCTTGTAGACTTCCCTTGATTACAAGGTTATTACCCCGCCTCTGTAGACTTCTTTTGCTACATAGTCTATGTAGACTGCAGGCGCAGGCTTGGTATGTTTACCTTAGCTATAGGCCTCATGGGTTTCTACGGGCTTTGTCAGAATTAGGCCCAATTTTCTATCGTGTCAACACTCCCCTTCATCCATTCACCGACATGGCGAAACTGGTCGGTGATTGGACGCCTGAAGAGCATGGTGAAGAAGGCGAGGTTGCCGATCGACTTCACCGTCAACCCTTGCACTTCGCGTCTCTCATCAGGGGACGAGGGGCGGCTCCGATCTCTTGGCCATTCTCTTGCTGGCTATAAGTAAAATAAAGAGAAAAATCCCGAAAATGATTATTAGGTTAGTTGGGAACTATAACAATTAATGAAATGTTAAAGATTGCCTGCTCTGCTCTCTTAATCTCCTTAACTAATATTATATCCAATTCTCTGA
The DNA here is from genome assembly GCA_023653495.1 of Melastoma candidum. Lineage (NCBI taxonomy): Eukaryota > Viridiplantae > Streptophyta > Magnoliopsida > Myrtales > Melastomataceae > Melastoma > Melastoma candidum. The sequence goes on from CM042882.1 coordinate 3,891,235, forward strand.
AAAGGTTTCCAAATTAATAAATCCCAGTCATTTGATTACAAATCCCAAATTATATACAAAAACAAATCCCGGTGATTTGATTACAAATCCCAAATTATATAGGCCAACTTTACGTTTTGCCATATCGTTTAAAATGTTTTGAATTATTTTACTTTTGGATTTGGCCTTATTCATAACGATCGTTACCCATAGCTGACGTATCTGTGACGGTTCTTTTGGTTGTCTTAGGTGGTCTGACGTGTCTTTAACGTCACCTTTTTTTTGCGTACGTGGACAGTAATAAACGAAAGAAATAAAAAAGGGGTTAGGGTTTGGGTTGTTTTACGCATGTGATCTGAGACAGAGGCCTTGAGTACTCTTGATTTATTTGGCACGCAACATCCCCCTTCTCCCTTCTCTGCTTCTCACCTCGATCTACATTGCCACTCGATTTATGGGCCGGATCATGCCGCAACAGCGTCGAAACATTCCCTTTCTGATCGATCAACACCACGTACACCTCGCCGCCCATCTTTTCCTCGGTGCCATACCGGGTTTCCCCCTCGCCGAACCCAACCCAACCTCGCCGTCCTTCGGGCTATCCCAGCTGTCCTCGATCGCGGAACCCTTGGAGTACAGGCAACCCATGATTGAAGCAGCAACAACAACGAGGGGGGAAATCCCCTAACACCACAACACCAGAAGAAATCCACAGACCACAGCCCAAAATCACAACTCAAACCCAGAACCCAAAAGACACCCGATTGAATCCCAAAGAGTAAGTACTCAATCTAACAACCCATATCACCAGTGTAGAAGAACCCTGACCCTAAACCCCCCTTTCTTGATCTATTTCGTCCGATAGCCTGATAGTCCACATAAGAATAAAAATAAAAATTTAATGACACGTCAGTTAATCTATGGTTTAACGTCAACAGAGTAACGACCGTTACGAATAAGACTAAATCCAAAAGTAAAATCGAAATAATGCCAAATTCAAAACTTTTTAAACGATATGTCAAAACGTAAAGTTGAGCTATTGATGGGGGCATATATCGATAATTTACCTTTTGTAATTCACTCCAAGGGATTTAATTGGGATTACTGTCAAAACTTTATGGACCAAAACTAAAAGTCAAGGTCAAACCGGCCCGACCCGTTCGGATCGGTCCGTCCGAACCAGTTCCCTCTCAACCGACTTAAACCCAAACTCCCTTTCTCTGCCGCCCGCCCCCCCGGGTGCCCTTTTGTTTTCTTCTCGTCCATTTCGTCCGATCCATGACCGTCGACGGCAACCGCGCTTAACCATCTCTGGCCGCCCCGTCCCTATCCTCCGTCGGATCCGCATACGCGATGTCGCACCAGCAGAACTACGGGGACACGATCCCCCTCCACTCCTCTTCACAGTCCGACATTGACGAGATCGAGAACCTCATCCACTCCTCGCTCTCCTCCTCCTCTCCCGTTCCCCCCGCCTCCTCCGCCCGTACCCCCAGCCCTCCCCGTGCTCAGATCCCCGTCTCCTCTTCCCTCCCTCCCCTCCCCCCTACCTCTCACAAGCCCCTCCCCGTCCCCGTTGTTCCGTCCGTCCGCATCCCTGCTGCCCCTGCCATCCCCTCCTCCTCGAACCCACGGTCCGGGATCGAGGGTTTTGGCCCCCCGCCGAACACCCTCACCGAGCCCGTTTGGGACACCGTCAAGCGAGATCTGTCCCGGATCGTTAGCAATTTGAAGCTCGTCGTGTTCCCAAATCCTTATCGGGAGGATCCTGGGAAGGCCCTCAGGGATTGGGATCTCTGGGGTCCCTTCTTCTTCATCGTGTTCCTTGGCCTCGTTCTCTCCTGGTCCGCCTCCGTTAAGAAGGTGATTTGCTTTATGCTTAGAATTCAGGTTGTTTTCGGACGTGGATCACTGCTCGATGTGATTCGATTGGTTTAATTCAGGTTATGATGTTCATTTATTTGGTGAGGTGAGTGTAGATTCCTTCCATTGGAAGGAATTTTTGTTAACTTGCGGCGCTTTTAGGTGTTACAATTTTGTCTAGGGGTGCTAAACGTCCAATGTGCTCGTTTCTGGGACTTGGTTTTGTCATAAAGAAATTGCAATATGCTAGAGTTGGGAATTTAAGGGTGATCGCCAATGTAGTGCCAGGGATTTTGATTATGCTTGATACTCAATCTAAGACCAAAATATTCTGTTTGCTTTTCATAGTTAGCATTGGTGTGGCCTCGGATTGGTATGCTCAATCTAAGAAAATGTAGTCTTTTCTTATCGATCTTAGTGGATTGAGAAAGAAATATGGAGAGAGCTATTCACTGACAATCATTTCATCCAGCTTCTTTTATTACTTTATTTTCTTTTTGTTACTTTCTTCTTTTAAATTTGGGTAATACTATGTAGTCCGTGAGAATCACATCAACTAAAAGTATACTGTTTGAATCATGGTGTTAATATTTCTTTGGCACAAATTAGACTCATGGGGCTCTTGGGCATTGCTTTTTCGATTGGAGTCAGCTGTAGTCTTAATGCAGGAGTTATTGATTTGTAGCAAATCATAGTTATTCTACATTCATGGGGATATGAATACAGCCACGGGATAATTGCTTATTACATTGTGCCGATGAAAAGACAATCACATTGTCAGTTCTGTGATAAAATTGAGTAGTGTCAGTGAGCTGCCTGTTGCACAAAGGGAACATCGGTGCCTATGTGCTTGACCTTTTCCTTGCAATAAAATGGTTTTCTTCATGCGTCAAACTGGAGAACGTGTTGTGCCAGTCCCACTGTATTGGTTGATTTAAGTCTGCATAGATATAGGAGATCGGGGGTAGTTAAAAGTTACTTTGACATAGGTACATTAGCTTTCAAAACACGAACATTGTCCAAACCCATCAATATTCAATAGGAAACTTTTGTTCTGATTGGTATTATATAGTTTTAAGGTTATATCAAGGTTGGGCATAGGGGTCGCACCAACATCTGTCAGCATATGAAAACCTCTATCTATGCATATCAAATTATGTATTTCCCCACAATAATTCAGTAGTCATTTGATAAATTCTGGGGTTGTGTTCCTGTCAATAACATTATATATTGTATGCAGAACTTAATCGCGTGAATGTTAAAGGAGATTGTTGAGGATATAAATCGTTGCCCCCATTGCATTTTATAATGCATATACATTCTGAAGTCTTGCAATATTGATAGAAATTTTATTCCGTTGTGGCTATTTCTCGTGTCCCTTATTCAATAACCCTGTTGTTCGATATTAACAAGCCCAGAGAATCTTATTTGATTCGTCCATAGGCCAACAGTTCCACCTCCTGCTAACAGCACTTTCTCTGCGTTTCCATTTGACTTTATTATAAGAGGAGGTGTTGACTGATGCCTTTTTGCCTTGCAGTCAGAGGTTTTTGCTGTCGCATTTGCAGTACTTGCTGCTGGAGCAGTAATTTTGACGCTGAATGTGTTGCTACTGGTATCTATTCTTCTCACTTTTCAGCTAGCCATTATTGCTTCTCTCCTACACCATTGCTCCGTAGCAGAAATATTTTGGCTCTTAGAGGGAGGATGCCCATGGAACTTTTTCTGGAAAATCAGTGATTTGTGCTTGTCATTTTTCATAATTCTACTTTTGGATCAAGTAATATCATTTCACCAGAAGCGTTTCCTGTTCAGGTTCTTGTTGCTTGGGTTGTCAAAATTTTCTTGTCATCTTTTGTTAGATTATGGCCATTTAAGAGGGGATATTAGATATTTTAGGTCAAGTGTTTTACAGCAGGACTTCTCATTAATTGGTAAATTGGCTTACATTCCCATACGGATCTGACTGGGAAGTGGAAAGGTAGAGGAGGAAATATTTAGGGATAATTACATGAGAATGAAGTTTTTTCAATATGCTAGTTATAATCCTTTTTCCCTCCTTGTAGCTCCTCTTAAACTGTAACCAAACAAAGCTGGCAGGGCATTTCAGATAAGGAAAGGTTGTTGCCTGTGTATGTTTACTGAGTTTGCCTGTGGCTAGCGACTTCTGTGGTTGCTTTGGAGCGAGTCTGGTGTGAACGTTAACTGACGAAGCAAGATTGATGTGGGGATCTGACCGATGTTTCAGGGAGGACACATCATATTCTTCCAGAGCCTGAGTCTTCTGGGATACTGTCTCTTCCCCCTGGACATCGGGGCACTGATCTGCCTGTTGAAGGATAACGTGATCGTGAAGATCATAGTGGTGAGCATGACCCTGGCCTGGAGCTCGTGGGCAGCGTACCCGTTCATGAGCACCGCAGTGAACCCGAGAAGGAAAGCCCTCGCCCTGTACCCGGTCTTCCTCATGTATGTATCCGTGGGCTTCCTTATCATAGCCATCGATTAAGAGAAGGGACAAAACCCCACGGAACTACTGGGCCGGCAGGGAAATAGATTTGTGTTTTTCTAACTGGGGTGGTGGTAAATGCTCACACACAGACTATGTGGAAGAAATGGCAGAAGAAACTCTTTTTTCTTTATACTACCTCCGAGGAGGAGAGGGGAGGATGTGTCATATGTTCTGGTGTAAGAATATAATCCCTGATCCGATCTCTCTATCTCCTCCTCCTCCTCCCCCCCATTTTTTTCCCCTTACAACTTTCCTTTTGAAAGTATAGGAAGTAATATCAAGTCGAATCCATCCCCAATTACCCATCCATTCTCCCCAAGAGACACTTCAAATATCTTTCTTTTTCCTAATATTTTGGTCTGGTCTGGTTCAGACAAGTGGCCGGCTATCCTTTGGACAGAAACCACGTGAGTTTTGGGATGATGACAGTTTTATCGTCTGACAACTCTCAAGTAAGAGGATGGATGCTGCTTGGCTCCTTTGCTAACATAAAATCAACAAAAGAACTGCACCGACCGGGGAATATTAGTCAGATTCGTGGCCGGCTTCGCCTGACATTCTCTTAAAATACTGACTAAAATAAAAACGAGGGAATTTTGTCGTGTCCTCTGTCTTTATCGTTGTTGTTGTTGTTGTTGTACAGCTCTTACTTAAAATCTAACTCTTTTTATTTTTATTTTTTTAAAAAGCACATGTTCATGAAACGAAACGATCGCTCTCTCTCTCTCTCTCGGACCCAAAACCAAAAATTAAGTCTTTAGAAAATAAGAAGAGAGAAAAAGTAGAACAGTGGGGAGAGTCTTTCTTGCATGGGTAGGGCAAAAATTTCCAGTCGGGATGGTTATAAGAAAAGCAGATAGGATCTTCCTCTTCCTTTTACCACGGGTAAAAACGAATCGATAAAAGATTGGTTTGAATTTGACTTTGAACAAGTTCAAGAATGCTGGTTAATGAAACTAGTTGAATTCAAGCGTTGAAACTTATGGCTTGCAAGCAGTATATATTATTACCCCAGTTACTTCCCGAAAAATATAAGAGATGCGAACAAATGACATCAACATGTAAGAAAAAATAAAATTTTGAGTGTAGTGCATGGGATAAAAACAGACGAGTTTTAATACTTCTACATAATTTTGAAAAAAATAATATAAGTAAGGTCTTCCACTTCATTCCACTGAGGATCATACGAAAATATAGTTAATTCTAAAAAACGAAATATGATTCGGTTTCAAAAATATTCAAAATACTATCTATGTGTCTTTGTTCCGAATTACACCGCTGAAAATACAAAAAGGTCGCGATTCGGAACTATAACATTAAAAATACAGAATGGTTTGTCGAGGTTCAAAACCGTGATCTCAAACCGCTACTTTACGGTAAATGATGACTTACGTATGGAAACGCAGTTCGAAATCACATTATTACTACATATGCTAAGTGTCACGTTTTTATACTGTGACAATTTCATGATCAAGTTGGTCACCCAACCTTTAGGGATTTTTACATGGGAAGACAAAAAATACATAAATTTGTTAAAACTTTAATATTAAGATATAATAAATAGTTTTTAAAGTGTCAATGGTGGGATTCAATCCCAAGCCTCACGCCTTAGGTCAACTTGGCCGATGCTAATGTGGCAATCACGAATTGCGCCATTTAATCTGTCAAAGCGCTTCGAAATCGCACCACTAATGTCGTCATTTTAGACCGCGCTTTTATGTCATAGATACCATCCAAAGGAAGTAATTTGAGTAATTTTGGAAAAGCTTCTTATGTTACGGGATTTATAAAAATGTTAGAGTCTAGGCTTTATAAGGAATAATTTGTTTAGGCTTATATATAAGATCAGACTCTTTTACGTTCGTGGTACTTGAGCTTGCCTTGGATGAAAAGCAATTTCACGCCCCCTCCTCGACCAGAACCAAACAATATTCTATATTTCATCATTTTACCAATGAACAATCGTACAAACTACGTGTTCAAATTCATCTCCCCCCCGGGCCTTAAATTATAAAATTGTCTGTTTCTCCCCTCCCTACGAGAGGCAGAGAGATTTCATTTCACCACCCTCTCCCTCTCCCTCTCCTGCCTTCTCTGCGATTCTTCCTCCTCCTCCTCCCCTGCAACGAAAGCACCAACCAAAGGAAGGGGAGGGACATGAAGGAGTTTTGGACGACCTCTGCATCACTCCTGGGTGTTTTTGCCTTCTGCCAGACCCTCCTCCAGTCAGTCTTCCCCCCCGAGCTGCGTTTCGCTGCTCTCAAGTACTTCTCCCGTATCTCCTGCTGCTTCTCCTCCTACTGCTACTTCGACATCACCGAGATCGACGGCGTCAACACCAACGAGCTCTACAACGCCGTCCAGCTCTACCTCAGCTCCTTGGTCTCCTCCTCCTCCTCCGGCACCCGCCTCAGCCTCACCCGTGCCGTCAACTCCGGCGCCACCACCTTCGGCCTCTCCAACAACAACACCATCTCCGATGTTTACGACGGGTTGTCGGTCCAATGGGAGCACATAGTCACCCAGCGCCAGCCCCAGTCCTTCTCCTGGCGTCCCCTCCCCGATGAGAAGCGTGGCTTCACCCTCCGCATCAGGAAGAAGGACAAGCACCTCGTCCTCGATTCCTACCTCGATCACATCATGGAACAGGCCAACGACATACGGCGGAGGAACCAAGAGAGGCTCTTGTACACCAACTCCCGTGGCGGCTCCCTTGATTCCAGGGGCCACCCCTGGGAGTCCGTTCCCTTCAAGCACCCCAGCACGTTTGACACCCTCGCGATGGACCCCGAGAAGAAGCGGGAGATCATGGACGATCTCCGGGATTTCGCCGACGGGCAGAGCTTCTACCATCGCACAGGTCGCGCCTGGAAGAGGGGTTACCTGCTCTACGGTCCCCCGGGGACCGGGAAATCGAGCATGATTGCCGCCATGGCCAACTACCTGGGGTACGACATCTATGACCTCGAACTGACCGAGGTACACTCCAACTCTGAGCTCAGGAAGCTACTGATGAAGACCAGCTCGAAGTCGATCATTGTGATAGAGGACATCGACTGCTCGGTCAATCTGTCGAACCGTTGGAAGGGGGGCAATGGCTGTGGAGGAGGAGGTGGTGGCGCGAGGGGTAGCTCTGACTACTGCGACAGCTTCCCCCCGGAGAACCACGAAGGGAACAACAGCAAGGCGACCTTAACATTATCCGGGCTCCTGAACTTCACGGACGGGCTGTGGTCATGCTGTGGGAGTGAGAGGATATTTGTGTTCACGACGAACCACATCGAGAAGCTTGACCCAGCTCTGCTACGGAGCGGGAGGATGGACATGCACATCCACATGAGCCACTGCGGGTATGGCTCGCTGAAGATCCTGCTGAAGAACTACCTTGGGATAGACGAGGAAGCGGAAGAGAAAGGGGGAGTGGAGTGGGAGGAGCTGAGGGAGGCGGCGGAGAAGGCGAGGATGACGCCAGCGGACGTGAGCGAGGTGTTAATAAAGAACAGGAGGGACAGGGGGAAGGCGGTGAAGGAGCTGATAGAGGCGATGCGGGAGAAGTACCACGAGGGGTCGAGGGAATGCGGAGGAGGGGAGACAGGAGGGGACGCCGCGGATAGTGAGGATGAGGAGGAGGAGAAGAGGGCGTTGGACAGCCCAAACGCGGCGGCGGAGGAAGGTGGGGGAGGGAGGAGGGGGGAGTTCGGTGGTTCGGAGGAGGACAACGTTGGCGACGACTGTGAGAAGGAGGTCTGAGAGATTGTTTCATCAATCTCCCATCTTTTTCTTCTTTCGTTCTTTTCATATATAACTAAGTATTATATGATACAGGACGACGACGACGACGACGATTGAGGAGGCTCTCTCTCTCTCTGTCATAAATTTTGGAACCAAAATCCAAAGATCAACATCACACTTTACTAGGACCAAAAAAACTCAATGTGGATGATGTTTGTGAGTGTGGTAGATTAGGCAATAATCTATCTCACTCCATCTTAGATGTTCTTTTCTATATGACTAGCCATCCTGCTTTTGAGTGCATAAATCATTTGAATGTAATGTAATGTAGCTCAGTTATCGTGAAAGGTATGAGCCTAGTCGGATACTGCTAGGAAACATGAAAACAGATATAAATAAGAACAAGAGTCTCAACACAAGAAGGTAGTCGTCCACTGTCCCCTTCAAGGTTCAGCTCCACTTTTCTTGGATAAATTTGTCACATGTCATGGCTTCATCTCTTCACCAACCGAATTCATTGGCATGAATCACTGTAGGTTTGAGCTGGCATATAGTTCAATAATAACACAGGCAGGCTTAATGGTTTGAGCTTGTTCCCCGAGTAGGAAGGGCCAAGAAGATCCAGGTCATCCTCCTCACATGAGAATTTAGGTGAGACGTTGCATGTGAGTAGGGAAAGTTGATTGACTTTTCGCGGACACGAGGATGATTTATGCAGCAACAGCATGGGCAAGTGAACAAAAAGACCCAAGATTTTGGTTGTCCTGTTTGGGGGCGGTGGACATGGACATGGGACGTTGACAGCCTACGTTTCTTTTTGCAACACCACCAACATCTGCAAGTTGCTATCCATGACAACTCCTCCCGGCTCGTCGTCGGTGCATGCACTTACGTTTCAAAACATATTCGATGATAAATAATTAATAAATAGTAAAATTATTAACGATAAAATTTCAGTTATTAATGAGTATATTCATTTGAAATGTCCTTGATCGGATAGATGTCTATAAAGGACATGGACATATAGATCACCACTAAGTATAAATGAAGTTAAGATAAATCGAGGGAAATTATATCCAAGTTATACTTAAGAGTACCTTGAGATGGACACGACCCGTTTTATAGGATACCACGTATTAAATATCATTAATTAATTATTTTCATGAACAAGTGTAAATAATCGTTTGGTTTTACGAATAGAATAAGAAGATCGCGTGATCTGGGATAACTCTAATACTATATTCAGATTACTGTAAAATACACCCTATATTTTCTTCGACAATTTCATAAAATTTAGTATGTGTACAAAACTCATCACTCATGACATCCAAAATGACCGGGAAGGAACCTTTTCCTCCCCTACTTCCCCGCCTCCTCCTTACAAGTTTTATCCACAAAAACATTGAAATATTATAAATTATAAGAAAAGGAAATGTGGGGGGGGGGGGGGGGGGGGGGGGGATTGATGCAGCTCTGTCCCTATTGCACTTCCATGTCATCACGTGTCGATTTCGCTTTCTCAACTCTTCCACTTGCCTTTCCTTGTTCTTTCCTTTTGTTCCGGAAACAACAAACAGTGCACTCACTTTTGATATCACCGCAAATCCTGGATGGATCTTGCTGCATGGTGTGCATGTATGCCCCCTTCCAAAGCATTCGGCATCACTTACAAGAAGAGGGACAAAACATTATCATGACCCTTCACCAGTCGATTGTTGTATCGAACTCGACTTTATTCTCTTAGTATTGATGCGATCGACCATCTGCTTGCTCTCCATACGTTTTTCTAATGCCATCATCTTTATGCTCTTCTTCTTCTTCTTCTTCGAAATAGATGGTAAACAAAGATAAAGATGGTAATTAATATACGTACAAATTCCATCGGGTTTTGATGTTTGAATTATATTGATATCAGGTTGTGATGTGAACGAAGTTATTACACAGTGGTGCTCTTTAAACCGATTAGTCCCTGAGAAAGGAAAAGGAAGCATTTGTGGAGAGTGAGTGAGTAGAGAAAGGATAAATTCAGTGTGGGGGGGAGTATCTTAGACCAATCAAGGAATGCTTGGTTGAGGAAAAGACATGACATCTTTTTTTTTTTAATTTTATTCTCTCGGAGAAAGAAATGGCATGGCACCAATCCTTTTACATTTTGTTCCTGACCATGAAAAGCTAATATTGGGTCCTATTTAATTTATTCCTTTGACCATCACATTCACAATCTATTTTTTAGGATAAAAGTAACATAAATATTTTGATGCTTAAACTTTTATGATTATGGGTATACTTAAATCTTGTAGTAGAAGTAGTAATATATGAAGAAAAGCTAAGGCCTATTTGGTAGGAGGAAACAAGGTCCGTTTTATGCTTTCGTTTCCTATGAAAATAAGAAAATATGTTTGTTATCAGAGTAAAACTAGAAATGAAAATAGAAAACGGACCAAATTTCTTGTTAACAAAGGGCCTAACCTTTGCGGATGGGGTCATCATTTACAAAAAAAAAAAAAAAATATGCGTAGAGTCCATCCACATGTAGATGGAAGAATGACAAAATCTTATCAATTTGTTTATTTATTTATAAAATGATCCAACGTGGGACATTCCTTCTTGACTTTCTCCGTCCATCAATTCTCCACACTTTCAAATCCGGAGCACACGCAGGGTAGGCTGGACGCTAGCTTACTTGCGATAAGAATGCCCATCCGATGTGGTATATAAGAAGAAATGACACTCCCACACTTAAAGATAACTTTTAAGGTGGTGATCGCACCGCTCATACTAGCTTTTGAGGTGATAATCCCTTAATCCTTATATCAGAGGGGAGAGAGCCGAGGCGTTAGGCAAGTCTCGTTCTCGCTTCGCAATCAAAACCCACTTGAACATCTCCCGCACCCTCTCCTGTCGTTACTATCAAATGATGCCGACAGTTGGAATTCGATGTCGCGCAAGAGATGTGATCGGAACCGCAACATCCTCTCCCTCTCCCTCTACCCCCTTGTCGGATACCACCTAAGGATAGAAGTCGTATCTCTTTCTCTTGTCACAATAATGTCCCCTTTTGAATCCAACCCTCTCCTCCCATGTGGTACCAAACACACTCAAACCCCTCCAGAAAATGAAAAAAAGGGAACGAGCACATCGAGCTTTTGATTGGTTGGCCTAAAGTTTTCGGACAGAGAACTATCGAATGAATCCTTTGGTAATGGAGGGGGAGACAGAGAATGGATGAGGAGTGCCTTTCTCTATTACTTTCTTCTCCCCCACTCCTTTCTGTCTTTCAATGCCTTTTTTTCTTTTTACTTTGTTGTCTTTCCCGTATCTTTCTGTGTTCTCGGGACAAATACTCGCGAATCTCTCGTCTGCGATGGAAATCGACTGTGCTGTCTTGTTCGCTTATAATATCACGTTATATCATGTGTCGTATTTACTGTATAGTATGTATGTCGTGTTCATGTTTGTCGTGTGTGTTGTTTCTCTCTAGGATGGCACCAAATGGACAATGGCTTAGTTAGGCGTCAACATCCTAAGAATTGTCTTGGTCTGGTTTTGTCATAGGTCTGGTTGTCACATTAATTAATAGCAACAATCGATCCGTTCTCGTTGGACCGAGTAATTGCTAGTCCCGGCGAAAGACGAACGCCGCGAAACAAAAGGATGTCCCCATCCCAGACCTCTTCATTGCCATGTCTCTCCCTTGGCATGTGTTGTTTGTTGGGATGTCCTCCGTTTTGGATCTTTCTTACTCGGGAACAACTGACAAGTCGGCACTGGATGTTACCTACGAAATGAACGTCTCTGAACGTCATTTCCGAGCACCCTTGGCTGTCGGTAGAGTCACAAAATGCTAGGAAGAATCGGCATCGAACACAGACCAAGAAGGGGACAGTAAAGTTGGAGCGAAGATATCCCGTTGAGTATAAGAGTATCTAGTATGGAACGAGCGGTCGTGGAGATAGGACTCCTTAGACGAGCCTTCCACCAGTTGTGACCTCGGATTTCTACTACGGCGAACAAGAGGCGTGAGACTATATGCCGTCGGAAGAACACGATTTCTGTGGTCAATAACAGACAGATTCCCATTGCAACTTGGGAAAAAAAAAATAAGAAAGAACATTTTCATCTTGACTTTCCTTTTGTCGACAATGAATTGAGATTTCCAATTGGAGGAGAAGAGACCAAAGACATCTTTCCTAAACAGGGCAAGGACAAAAAACAAAAAAAGTTATTGGACTGAATCCGGCATATTGCCTAACCAACCGTCTGTGCGATATTTCCCTGCGCCGATTTTAGACCATTCACGAAAGAACCCGAGGTTGAAGATACAAGTGTTCTTTCACATCGCCACTCGGTTTCCTCACTGCGGAACTGAACAAGATTTACGCCGACCAAAAAGGTTGTGTGGTGCTAGAAAATCTGAGAGACGCTTGCCTAATGCGACTGAGCTTTCGAGACTCGACATCATGCTCCGAATTGTGGAACTTTGTAGGCCCTCAGAGCACTGAAGTTTCGGCGGCTGGTTTCTGGGGGGCGTTAATGCGCATCGTAATCGAGCATGGTGACCCGTTGAGTTGCTCAAAATCAAGGAGGATTGTGTACTTGTAAGTTGCGACAAGATGTGGCAAGTTGTAAAGAAGGAGATGTTGCGGACAGATCTATTCGCATATTAAAAATTCCTAACTGGGGTCGATGGCCGGATTAGATGTAGGCCCGGCCATAAATATGGGCCTATTTGGACGGGTATAGGCCCACGTGAAACGAAGACTCTTTTTAATTTATTTTTGGGGCAATAAATTAGGAAACCGTCAATGTAAAGGCGAGGTGATCATCATTTTTCAAAGGTTAGATGTATGAAACAAAATATTAGATAGGTTCGAGATGCAATAATGTCTCACGGTAATATCTCGGAGCGCGGCAGAATGATAAGAGGGCATATAAAAAAAATCACGCCCGTGAAATCGTGACATAAATCGTTATGTCATGTCAATGTACCAAGATACTTGGTGTGTTTGCTACTTATTAATATGCGCTTCCAGCAAGTAGTTTAAAGCAGCACATTCGAGAGAAGTCCATCGAGTGGATGGACATTGTCCTTCAAAATTGTTCCCAATAAAATTGTAAGCTTAACACTAACGGGGTTTTTATACGAAAATACGGTTAATTTAAAAAAAAAATTATGAAATACTGTCTGAATTTCGTAAAATATAATTTTACCGTAAACGCGCCTCCTAAAATGTAAAGAGGGCGAATATATAGAAACCCGCCCCTCAACACTTAGCGAAATTGAAGGAGCCTCTAGGCGGGTTTTGACCTGCCCCTTCAGAAAATACATAAGGGGCGAGTTTACCCGCCCTCTAATAACAAAACCCGCCCCTCCCCCTATTTTCTCTTCCTTCTTTCCTTTTCTACGCTTTCCCTCTCCCTTCCCCCTTCCCCCCTCTCCCCTCTCCCTCCCCCCAATCTCCTCCTTGTGTTCCTTTTTTTCTTCCCTTTTCCCCTCGCCCTTATGCTTATTTACATGTAAGGGAGGTAAGTCCGCCCCATTTGACGGTAAAATCGTATTTTAAAAAACTCGAATCGTATTTCACAAATTTTTTAAAAAAAAAACAAACGATAATTTCATACAAAGCTCAACACTCATGGTATCATTGGAATCAAGCGTTAATTTATTAGAGCGTCTTTCTAAAAGCGAAGACCAAATATTGGGAAGTGTTCCAATCCTAGCCTTGATAGCCCTAAATGAATTACATGTCATTGTTACCCTAAAATATGTACTGAGTCCGAGGAGGAAGGTTCCAAAGTACTGTGGTAAAAGAAAAAATTTCGAACTTTACAGTAGGAAGTTCTAAAATTACCTAAACACTACTCTAACTTATTTTTTCTTTTCTTCTTTATAGAAATAACTCAAAATTTTGAAAACCTTTCAATTAAGTCCTTGAGATGGCTGGAGAAGGAAAATCTTCGGGAAATCCTTCTGGAACTCCGTCATGATTGGAGTTCGTTTCAGAGTCTAGAATGTCTCCTTATGGAATTAGCAAGAGTATAAATAATATTTTAACTCAACTAACTATTCAAGGGAGTACAGAAAATCTTGAGAGCCAAAACCAACTTGCTCAGGAAGTAGGTTCTATAGTAAACAAGATGTTAGACTCGATTGAGCATGAAAGAAGTTTAAAAAGGCCTGAAGCCGAGGCGACTTCAGGACTGGAAAGTACTACAGGAAAACCAGTCGAAAAATTGAAACTGGGAGGAAGAAATTCCAAACAGGATCAAGGCAAGAGTGTGGAAGAAATGTACAAGGAGTCAGTAGCTCCTTACATTTTAGACTCACAAAGCGAAATGCAAATTTGAACTCTCAAAGTGGAGAGTTGGCAAAGGACCTAAGGAAAGCCTTAGGCCTGACAGAGGAAATTCCAGTTCATTTAGACAATCGAACGTTTAATGAATTGATGACTGCGAAAAGGGAAATTTACCAGCCCGATTATCCCCATCGAACCAAACAAGAGTTTATTCCAAGGGATAATGCATTAAAGCCAATAATTACCCCTGGTGCTTTTCTAGATATCAATTGTGAGAAGCATGTATCTGAAAAGATAGATGAGTGGTATCACTAATTCGAATGACTGCGTCTGTGGGGATACTATCCCCTGGATCAGTTTACGAATTATGTATGGCAGCCCTCATGGGAACAGCGCAGAAATACTGGAAATCTTTGGTGGCACAAACTGACATCAAAGAAAATAGATTAGGCGCTGACCGTTGATGGTGTATTAGCAATCATCGCTGATGCATTAAAACAGGAGTTATGTGGTTTTTCGTTATCCACTGAACTGTGGAAAAAGAGCAATCGTTGACGGCTCTTGTTAAACTATAGATCTGTGATATGTGGTGGTTTGATAGCTACGTATGTGAATTCCAGAAGTATTATTACAATCTGGACGTAGTTTCTCAACAGTTCATATTGGGAACCTTTTTTACAAAACTTCCAGAACCTTGGCCGGAAGTTGCGCAAAAGGCCTATGAATTACTCGTGAGTGAAGAGAAGATTGTTTCGGGACTCGGAGAAAAAATTCATGCGGTTAAGTACGCAATGAGGAAAGCATGTACTGAGCTCCAAGTCAAGGAAGCGGCTAAAAAGCTGCCATACTTGAATAAGAGCTGTTGTTCTCAGATTGAATATGTATCTGGGAGGTATGG
The DNA here is from genome assembly GCA_023653495.1 of Melastoma candidum. Classification (NCBI taxonomy): domain Eukaryota; kingdom Viridiplantae; phylum Streptophyta; class Magnoliopsida; order Myrtales; family Melastomataceae; genus Melastoma; species Melastoma candidum. The sequence continues at coordinate 3,906,515 of CM042882.1, forward strand.
ATGTGATACTCCAGAAGAATCAATGAGAACAAGAAACTTTCCGAAGAAAAGAAAATTTGTTGGATACAACAAAAGGAAAGTTTGGCCAAAGAGAGACCTCCAGAACAAACAGAAGAGAGGTCCTGCTTACAAACCAAGAAGGCTTGTAAGGAGACGGACTAACCTTAAGGATAAAGATAGAATCGAAGCCTTTAAGTGAAAGCATGGCAGAGAACCTAAATGTCTAAATGGAAAACCGTTGAGCAATTGCAATTGTTGCTGGTTTTGTGGATCAAAAGCTGATACTTGTCCTCAGAAGAACCAAAGGAGAGAAAGCCTCCGAATGGTATTTCTGGATTATAGCAGTCATGAGGAAAAAATCCTGGCTTATGAACCAATAGATGAGCAGGATATTTCTGACCTAGACTCGGAAGTAGAATCTATCTATGAAGTTGTATCAAACTACAATAAAGACTCAGAAGAAGATTCTGATCTCTGGAAAATGCATCTGTTCATGATGAGAGCAGAGCAAAATGGAGATGGTGATGAGTTGGTTCCGTTGGAAACGTCGAACCAGGTACTGGAGGAATCCCACCAGTACGAAGATCCATCCCTCAGTTCTGGAATAGAGGTTGCCTAATGTTGACGTGAGAGAAGTCTATAATGTTTCAATATTCAATTTTAGATCTATAATAGATATCTCACAAACAGAAGCAACGGCTCAAGTTACAAGTACGGAACTTGAGACTTTGGATATCCCATTATTAAACGTACAACGCATTAGAGAAACTATGCAACGTGCGAGAGGTGTATATAACTATATACACATTGGGTTGATCCAAGTAGGACTAATTCCGCTATTCCATCTTCCAGCGGATAGTCCTGTGGTAGCGGCTGTGATCGATAAAAGATGGAGAGAATTTAGAGATCAGCTGATATCATGTATACAGGCCAACCTTGCACATGGCCCTGTATGGTTCCAGGTCCATCCAAATTTCATAATGGCCCTGAACGATCGTTGTTTGGAAAATTCATTGACCTTAAGGATTAAATTAATGAATATGGATAGAATGAATTCACAGGCCAAGTTTTTGGCATATCATACTAGGGTGATTTACCGATTGGTGAATACCACTAGCCCTGCGTGAGGAACTTCTCAAGACTTACTGAGTTGTTCGAGGAAGGTCATAATAACTACCAACAATTTCATAGGCGAGAGGTGAACCCACTGGAATTAGCCTGGCCAAGAAATTGGGTTATGACTGAGCCTGGTAGTAGCTCTAGACCGATTAGTGCGGCTAATATCCGACAAAGAGGTAATGAGATTACCTTAATGTTGGAGAAGCGTCTAGAGATAGTTTTAGAGCTGACAGGCATTTGCCTGTGAGGATACCAATCCTGAGAGAGCCAAGAATTCAAACGCCCTATGAAGTTTCTTCTCGAACTAGTGATGTAGGAGAAGACATAATCGTGTCTCGACCAGCAAAAGCATCTGCTACACCACTAATAGAAGAAATGTCTCGAAGGTCTACAAATTCGAGGAGCCTGTCTCAACATACGGGTAGAACCGTAAGATATAAACAGGTAACATTACCCATTTATGAAGATCCGGTAGATCAACCGAGAGAGGAATCAATACGGATGATGACAGTTACCTATCCTGATAACTCTTTATCCAGTATTCCTGAAGTTTGTAAGGTTATTGAACAAATAGCCGAGCAAAGGTGTATACCCGTAGACGAAATCTGGAGGATGATAGAACGATCCCAGGAAGTACCCATAAATATTAATTTTAGTGTCAGGAAGGAAGACTTGAGCACATATGTAGCTCTAACTTTCAAATTTCCTGGATACTATGAGTATTCACTGGATACTTTGATAGACACTGGGTGTAGCATACGTTGTGCTAGACTCAATGCGCTACCAGATGAGTGGTGGAAGCCACTGCAGAAACCTATCCATATTGTGAATGTAGATGGAATGGCGACAATTGTAAGCCATCAGGCTAATAATGTGCCTGTCTTTATTGGTGGACAACAGTTCACCATTAAAGAGATCCTGGCTCATCCTTTATTAGAGGCAGACATCATAATTGGTAATGCCTTTCTAAAAGGACAAAAGGAAAATTTACCTTTTGTGCAGGATGTCCATCATGTAACCATAGGAGGTGTAAAGATCAGTATTTTACAAGAACCTAAATTAAGGTTAAAATTTGGGTTCTATCCGGTAAAACGGACGGAATATTGCGGTAGTTCACCATGTGAAAGAGCCTTCAGAGTGCGAGCTCAGCGTGTTGATACACGGTTGGAAGAAAACGACTTATGGGTGCAAACCTTGTTTTCCCCAACGGATACCAGGAGTTCTAGCTGGTATGATGACTTGTTTCCAAAACAAGAAGTGTGTACGGCAGTAAAGTTAACTGGGACAAAATGGGATACGTTCCCGGTGACACTTGCCAACAATTTTAGTGAAGATCCATTAAAATTGTGGAGTCGGAATAGCCTAAAAGCTAGACTCGAGTTAAAGGATCCCGAAACCATTATAAGAGCTAGAAACATTATGTACACGGCTGAGATAGTTGAGGAATTTGACAAACAAATTCCTGAGTTGCTTGGAAAAGGCTTGATTAGGGACAATTATAGTCCACATTCTAGTCCTGCCTTTATGGTAATTAATCATGCCTAGCAGGTACGAAGGAAAGCACGAATGGTTATAGACTATCGTCAGCTTAACAAAGCTACCAAAGATGATGGCTATAAGATTCCTACGGCTGGAGATTTAATTGATAGAGTTAGTTTGAGCCAACCAAAATTCTTTGCAAAATTTGACTTGAAAAGTGGATACTGGCAAGTCAAGATGGAAGAAGAGTCGGTTCCTCTAACTGCCTGCAATGCTCCGCAAGGAATGTTTGAATGGCTGGTGATGCCATTCGGCCTTAAGAATGCTCCACGCGTTTTTCAGCGCAAAATGAATAATGCTTTCAAGCAAGTCAAAAAATTTTGTGCGGTCTACATAGACGATGTGTTAGTCTATAGTCAAACTAAAGACGACCACATGAGGCACCATGATAAGATGACTGATGTATTCCGACAGGAGGGCATGATTCTATCAGAAAGGAAGATAGAATGGTTTAAGGAATCGGTTAATTTTCTAGGCATGGGGATCGAACAAGGAAAAATTAAATTACAAAGTCATATTACCAAGAAAATTGTTGATTTTCCTGACAGACTTGAGGAAAGAAAACAAGTCCAACGATTTTGTGGATTTGTTAACTATGCAAGAAAATTTGTGAATGATCTTTCCTAAGATCTAGGGAGGATTTCAAAGAAGACATTTCTATGAATCCTTGGTTATAGGAAGATGAGGATACTCATGCCATTCAGAGAATTAAGAGAAAGGTTAAAAGTCTACCTCAACTATCTTTACCATTTGATAAGGATGAGCTAGTCCGGAAATTGATACTTCTAACAAGTTCTAGGGGCTGTCCTAAAAATTAAAGGTAGAAAGCCTGAACCCGTTTGTAAGTATTGGTCAGGTAGTTTTAAGGGGTACGAACTCCGATACCCAATACACGAAAAGGAAGTATTGGCTTTAAAAAATGGAATAAAGGCCTTTTACATCTTTTTGGCACCAAAGAAATTCTTAGTGCGCTCGGACTCGACCTATGTAAAAAGGTTTATGAGTCTGAACCTCAAGGAGGCTAGGCAAACTAGATTTTTTAGGTTGCAAGAATGGTTTAGCTATTATAAATTCGATATCGAGTATATCTCGTCGGACAAATGCATAATAGCTGACTCTCTCTCTAGAGAACTTGCAGATGGATCCAGGCGCGAAGAGGAAGATCTCCTAGGGATGCAAGCAAGAGGGACACTCCAAGAAGGTATGTCCTAACAAGAGAGATAGTGAGCATAGTGATGCTGGTTCCAATTCTAGAATGAAATCAGCTTTGTGCTGGCAGTATAAGTGACCTGGACATAGATCATTCGAATGTCCAAATAAGCTGAGTGGCTAATCTCAAGGAGAAGGTAATCACCAACTCCAAGAGAAAGGCGGAAACAGATCTCCAAAAGGATATGGTTGATCCTAAAGAGAAAGCTTCGGCTAACTCTAAAGGAAAAACGAAGAATGATTCTCAGAAGAGAATGGCTAAACCTAAGGAAAAAGGTAATAACCAATTCCAAAGGAAAGGCAGAGAAAAATTCCCAGAAGGGAATGGCGGGTCCTAAGGGAGAAAATAATATCAACTCCAAAGGAAACGTGATGAAAGACTCTCAAGAGAGGGTGACCGATCCTGAAGAGGTAAGCTCTAAAGGAAAAGCGAAGATGGTGGATCTGAAGGAAGAAGCTCAGGGGGATTCCAAAAAAAAAAACCAAAAAGAAGAGAAAAGCAAAGTAGCTTAAGTCTTCTGATCCTAAGAAGGATGGAAAGGTGGAAGAACTTTGGTGGTATCCGTTAACCACGGAACAGTTTGATTACTGTTCGTAATCACCTGGCCAAAAAGCAGAAAATCTCCATAAACCAGGCTGTCAAGTCCTATAAGGCTTTATTACAAAGCCGGAAAGAGGAGAAGGAGCGAGTGGAGACTGAGTATGCTGAGGAGGAAGCAAAATTCAAGGCCCTCATTAGCGAGCCAATTCAAAAGGAAGAACCTGATGATGCGGCAGACATGGAGTATGACGAGTATTCCAATTACGAAATACCGGGCACACTCGAAGAAGGTAATCCTAAAACTCAGGAGAACTTTGAGGAAGTAATTCCTGAAAGAGGTTCGGTTGAACTTGTGAGCAAGCTCACGATGACAAAGGTTATGAAGATCTAGATGGATCTTGGTTTTTTGATTTAGACTCTTTCGAGGATGGATCCGTATCTTGGGATGCAACCGTTGTCTGTGGAGGATTCATGGGTGGTATTAAAAGTAATTACCAACGCCAGATTGAGTTTTTTGCAGCAAAGGCGATAGAGTACATCAAAGATCTGGAGTCCAAGTTATCATATAAGGCTTTGGATGAAGAAGAACTGTCTAGGACCGTAAGGGATAGACAATAAATTCTCACCACGACTATGTCCATATTACCATGTGAAGTCCAAGACTATGAGACTTCAAAAGTAGTAGTGGATATGAGAGAATCCTCTCTCGATGAGAACTCTGTACTTCAACCGTATCTGCACTGGATATCGGAGAAGTTGCCATCCCTGAGGATTAATTTAGGTATGGTGGGAGTTGATTTACCATATTTGTATACGGGTTTTGTCAACATTCTGGAGATTGACAGATCAGAACCAGAACAGATAGAACCATTGCCTCACTTGGTAAAGTTCATACTTGGTTGCCTTGGATACGGATCAAAGTATGCCACGGCATTGATTACTAGCACTATGATGGAGGAGGAAGAACACGAAAAGTATGGAAAAGTAATTCTTCCCAACATGCAGGTATGGGGCATCCATCCTAGTGAAAGTAAACACCTGATAGAACCTCAACGACAGGACCTGGATCAGAGAGGTTTATGGCGAAAATATTACAAAGATAAAACTGTAAGAAAAGCCATAAAAGTTGAGTTCTTGAAGGATGTACTGGAGCACGTATTCGCTCGCAAGGAGTTATACTATGTGCTCAGTGACGGGATGACAACTGTCAGGATCCTCCATTCCTATCTCAGTTATGCAGATGAGCAAGCAAGGGAGCAAGGATAGGAAAGATTTTTGGATCTTCTGGATAGTTTTTAGAAGAGAAAGAACTCTGAATTGTGCCTCCGGATAAATACCTTTGAAGTCTAGAGAAAAATCGCTAACTACACCGACAAATCCTTAGCCCAGCGATTTAAGCAAGACGAATAGAGAGGCCGACAAAATTGTGAAGGACTAGGACTCTCTGAAGTAGTTGGCAAAACATCAAGAGCCAACGAAGAAGGAATCTCCCAGGACAGAACAATGATGCAGACGGGAGAAGAAAATTGTATAAAGATATATTAGACGATTTTGTAGCCTAACTAGCTTTTTGTAAGCTTTTGATAAAGTATATTCGTTTTACTTTTGAGCTGGCAAATAGTGAAAGCACCAGATTCTTTGTATATATATTTTACAACTCTCTACCTCATTTGGGAAGGCGATCTGAATAGAGAATCAAGAGTGGTTAGAATTAATCAGAATTGATTAAAATTAACTTAAGGTCAGATTTACGAATCGAAACATTAAAGGAAAAGTCTTTATGACTAAACCTTGTTTTTAGATGAGAAGTGTCTATATAAGACCCTCAAGGTAAGGGCATTCAGAATGACACAGAAGAGCCTCTCCATCTCACAAGATTTTCAACTTTGAGAAGTGAGTCACTCTTGAATTCCCAGTAGTTGCGGAAGCTTCGTGAACCCTTGAAGCTATCCACTGGAGTAAGGTATGATAAGCATCTTATGTTAAGTTGTTTATGACCTGAGAGAAGACTTTAATTAAGAAATTAAAGTGGTACATTGCACGAGTCATTCGTATGACTGATTGCCCAAACCCCGACTTATTCCATTTGGATCACGGTGTGGGCAAGGATTCTACTACTGGTCTTCTCAATATTGTAGTAGATCGTCTGGATATTCTATCAGCACAAATAACTCAGTTATCTACGCTTATATAGAGTTATTCTAAGAAATTAGAATAACTGACTCTAGTACAGAGTGAATTTGAGGAATATTTCCTTGAAGGTAAGTTCAATCTTGGATTTACGGCTAGTTCAAAATACTCAAATGAGTATTTGAGGTTGGCAGAACGCCGACGACAAAGACAATCGGGAAAATCTTCTTAAGTTCGATCCCTGACATTTCTGAAGAATATCTAGCATGCTGATATTTAACTCTTTGGGGAGTTAATTTGCTTCGCTAGCCTTCAGTGTATTAAGATTAGTATCAGTAAGAATAATTTTCTTTATTTTCTTGAAGGATTTGATTAGAAGAAGTTAAGTTTTTGGGATAAAAATAAAGAAAAGCAATAAATAGGGAAGAGCGACGGTGTAATAGGAATTTAGAAAAGAATAACGGTAAAAGAAGAAAAAATTTTGGGGACCGCAGTAAATTAGTACAATTCTCTGAGTCCGAGTGAAAGTCTTTTAAACTGGCCCAATAAACTCTTAATTAAAAAAAAAATACTGGGAATCTCCCAACTTGATAAATATAATAAGGGAAAGGGGGTTCTGGCCAACGATAGATGACTCTGATTACCATTAACATAGGTTGCCCTTTTGGCTACCTCCAAAGCTTAGTGGTAAGCCGATGTTAAATATTTGTGTATTCTTTTCGTCCGACGCTAATAAAATAAGTTTGAAACATTCTTTTAATACTTATTTCTTTATTAGGGTCTGGACCGAATGAAGAGGTCCATGTCATTTGCCAATTTATGTGGCCATGAGGCGATCTCGGTGGAAAAATATTCTATTTGAATAAAAAAGCCATGCATCCTGTTACTATGCACAAATACATTATTTTTAGGATATACTAGTTGGGATACACTTATATTGTGCTCAAATACTAATAAAAATAAAGTTTATTTTTATAGGGAATAAAAGTATTTCTATAAATTATAAATGTTAAAATTATAATTATACAAAGGTAAAATATACGTTTGCGGCCTAAATTTTAGGTCAGTTTTCTTTTATGACTTGATCTTTCAAAACTTTCTTTTATAGCCTTAAAATGAAAGTTATATTCTTTTATAGCCTTACTGAAACGTTTGCTTTCCGTAAGGCTAAAAACGAATACAAGTTTTATTTTAAGAGTTTGGGCTACATATATATATTTCGCCTAAAACAAATTATCGTGTGGATAATGGAATAGACCTGGTGTACTAAACACACTCGGTTCTTAAAAAAATACCGAAATATAATTTTATTATTCAATGAATAAGATGAGTATTTAACAAATTAAATTGAAAGAGAAGTGATTAATAGTGATAATATATTTTTAGTTGAAAACTAACAAAAAATCACATGAATTATTTCATAAAATCATTGTAAAAATATTTAATACGTGCGAATTAACATTGCATATTCCAAGTCATTTTCTAACGAACCTAATGATTTGTATTTACTTATATTTTAATATATTCTAACAAATTACAGTTTTCTAAGTAAAATGTTTCAATATGTATATAGTATAATAAGGAGTTTATACCATGTAAATAAGAATTTAATAGAAAATATTATTAGGGTCAGACTTTTTCTTAATTTACCTTACAAGAAAATATGTGGTCTAAAAAGGATATCAATAATTAACTTTCTTAATATATTTTACAAATAATTAATTGCGAGGAGGAAGTTCACAACCAAACAAGTAGTAGTATTACTTACTGATTCTTGAATAATAACAATAATAATAGTAATGATGATGTAGTTGAGGTTGATAAAGATGTACCACCCAACTATCCAAAAGCTTTGGGCAAAACACAAAATCTGACTCCTCAACCGTTCATCAATCCGCACCACCCCCACCCCACCTACTCACCAATCCATTGTTTGTTTTGTTTTTTTTTTCCTCTTTTTGAAAGTCAAAATTAGGAGGGAATAATTAATTACAGTAAAAATTAGATCTCTGTATTAATTTTAACGTGAAATCAGTTCAGCAGTGCGCAACTAAACGTTTGAAAACGATCCAATTTGGATTTGGACAACTATCCTGTTACGTTATTTATTGTCACCTTTAAATTATATCTTTTCCTAAATTCTTTTCATTAGGCCGACTATTTGCGAGTAGAAATGCACCCAACTACTACTTCTGCGACCAAACGTGGAGTTGGTCTAAGTGATAATGGACTTAAATTTACTTAAAGATGTTTCGGATTTAAGGACTACCGTATGGAGCCATCTCCTGTTGAAAGAATCACACATCATAGTTAACCACGCAGACCAAAAAAATACTTTACGTCATTGAGTGGAATATAGATGTTTGTTCGGTGTTGAAAGCAACAGCCGCATCAATCAATGACACGTCGGAATGATGGACAGCGAAGATTGTTAGAAAACCGTGGGGGGTTTGGTACGAGGATTAATCATAACTTAATGCGAAAATAAATATTATCTCATCAAGATATGTAAATCTACTTTGTAAATAGTTTTTCATTATTAGAGAATATTTTTTATTGCTTATTATTTGAGTGAGTGAGAAAAAGAAAAGGGGGTCCCGCCGTCCAACTAACTAAACTATTCGTTTTCTCAATAATATGATTCCAACGCCTAACCTAAATCACCCTCCTCACCCCTTTGACTGTCCTTTGTTGTGTTTCCCCGTCACTCGTATGTTTTCTTGCAACCGCCGACGAACCCCAACGTACAGCTGGACGGAACGACAAGTGTTCTGTCCCTTTTGTCGTTTTCCCGACAGTCCCCCCTATTGTCATAATCCAGAAAGAAAAAATGATTAATCGGCCGTCGGGAAAAGAAGTTTTGACGATAATTTTACCGGATAAAACATTTCAATATCTTTTTGTTTTAAAATTTTGACTAACAATAATTGGAAGCCGGAGTTTGACGATAGTTGCTGATGCTATAAAAAAAATATACACAATCGATGAAGGTCCGATGACGTTCTATTAGGGGCTGCTACTATAAGTAAAATGGATTATGAGACGAGAGGTTGAAACTCCATTATTATAAAGATTATATTAAGACCTTATTTGACTTTCGAGAAATTCAAGATTAACCAAAATTAAAATAAAAACAAAAGTTAGTGATAAAATTATATAACAAACTAAGTTAATGACAAAACAGAAAATTAGCTCAAAGTTAAGGTCATAGACGCATATTTTACCTTTTTACCTGAAAGAAACTTTACAGGCTATCTAAATAATATTTATAACTAGTTGGTATGACATTGAGTTCGTTTAAAAAAAAAAATTCATAGTTTAAAATGCTTTTACAAAAATATAGATGTTTAAAATACGAATTTTTCAAGTTTCTAGATATATAGAACAGAAAAAATTTTAATATTTTTATAAAATATTATTGAATAAATTTAATATTATCATTATTTCGTAAAATTTTTAACTTACCTCCCCAGTACATATGTATGGGTTTTGTCCGAATTCCTACGGCTAAATCTTATAATCAATTTTATATACATCTTTTATATAAAACAACGGATATACATATAAACGCGTTCCATCCGGGCAAGAGATTCTCTGTTTGCCTTTTTCATTGGGTCTTTCATCCCTTCCTCCTCCAGTTCTCTTTCGGCGTCGGGGGGGGGGGGGGGAGGGGAAAAGGAAGGTTCCTTCCAACCCACCGGTTGATGCTAGTCTCTTGCCTGGGGACACGATCGGAGCATCTTCTGTAGAGCCCCCCGGGAAACTCTGCTGCTGTTCCCAATTGGAAAAGGTTGGGGTTTATTCTTTCTTTGTCGCCCGGGAAGATGTTGGTGGCCAACGCCTTCGATTTATGGCAGAAGGACGCCTTCTTCTCCGCCGCCGAGGAGGTCCAGGAATCCACCGATTTGTACGTTCTACTCCCCCTTCTCCCACCCGGCCCTTTTTCGTCCTTTGTCGGTCCGGTATGAGCTTCAGCTTCCGCCTCCGTTGATTTTGGTTCCCCCCTCCCCTTGTATCGTTAGTTTCTAGAAGAAGTGCCTGCGTTGTTCGTCGAGGTCGTGATTTAGGAAGTCGAAGGTGGAAATCCCGGTGTTTGTTTACTCTGTTTTGGGATTGTTGAGCCAATTCGGATTTTACTGAGGTTTATTTTCAGCGAGGAAGGGATTGAGTAGAGTTGTGAGGGGATGCCGGCAGTCTCGTTATTTTGGTCAAGATGTGTCTGTTTTGATTGCTATTTATTTTCCTTACCCAAGGAAAGATTCCTCTTTGATTAATTACGCCCCTATAGTTTTAGAGCTTGTGGATTTCCCTTAAATTCATGGATTTTCTTTTTCTTTTTTCCATTTGAGTTGACCGATTCATCGTGGATAAATTTTTCCGGAATCTCTGTTGACTCCGCGTTGGCGTTTTTTCACGGAAAGGATTCGTTGCTTGCTGGTTTCGATATGGGTGGTGTAACTCTTTGTCCCCGCTTTCTTGTGTCTGGTTATTCATATGTTGTCTTGATATTTGCTATTTGATGCTGAGATTGCGCTTAAATACCGGATGTTGGATTCCGGGCATGGTCTTTTGTCCTATATAAAGTCTCTGTAATTCAGTCTCCTTGTTATTTGAAGATTGGCAAATGTGAGAGAGGCAAGTTACACATTGCCCATCGCAATCAGCTCTGATCAAGTCCCTTTTTTTTTTCTTATCATTAGGTTTCTATCAAGTCCATTGTCTGTGATTAATTTAGGCTTCATGCATTTTCTTTTCACTTCGGACATTAAAAATTGTCGGGCCAATTCCTGTTTCCCTTTTAATTTCAGAATGGGATCCACTTATAGAGCATGGATTAGAGAAATGGAACAAGTAGAAAATCCAGAGGCTTTGAGTGACCTCACCCGGGACCTACAAACTGCTCTAGGCACGGCAAAATGGCAGGTACTTTCTCCTCTAGCAAGCTCGAATGTAGCTTTTCTTCTTCCTTTTGTCTTACTTGTCAACTAAAATCGAGATGTCCTTGTTATTGATTTGAGAATTGATGATCGATTTATATAACTACTAATTGACATGTTCTTTGCCGAGAACATACCAGTAAAAGGTTGTATCGGCATTGTTTTGGGGTTCAGCGAGATTGTTTTTTACCTTATTCGCCTTTTCGCCTTTCCTATCGTCCAACCGTTGCATTTAATCTTGCATCCTTTTCTGGCTAAAGGGGAAAAAATGAAATCTAAGTTTGGCTTTTTTCTTTTACTCTTATAAATTTTGTAAGTAAACCTGGCTTGTTTACTAACAGCTGGAAGAATTTGAGAGAGCAGTAAGATTGAGCCAGGGTCCTCATGGGGAGAACCATACATCAGCTCGACACGGGCAGTTCATTGCTGCCATTAGCGACCAAATTGCTAATGTCGAAGCAGCTCTATGTCAGTCATTAAGCAAGGGAGATCAACCACTTTGTTGGGTTAATTTGGACAAAGAAGAGAGAGATGATTTAGCCCTCTTTCTTTCGGGGACGCCCAAGTTGAAGCTAAGTTCTAACGGTGAATATTTACCTAAGGCCACGGCTAAGCAGTGTTTCAGTCACAACAGTGAACAAAAGGAAGAAGGTAGCAGTTATTTTGGTGAGCCAAGACTCCTAGCGAGTAATGTTAAGAGTTTGGGAGATGGAAAAATAGACCAGACCGCTGATCGCGTGCTAGAAAAAGAAAACAAAGATAATCTGGATAGAACAGTTGGTGCAAGTGGGGCATGGAACTCACCAAGCGTCAGGGACTGGAGAATTATAATTGCGGATGAAGATGGCAGGGATACATTGCTTCCACAGGTGGAGGTGACTCCCAAGGTAAAGGGATACAGAGCACCTTTCTGGAAGGCCAGGTGTGGAGTGCATTCTCCGCCAAAGTCACTGAATGGTTTGTTTAATAAGGTAAGTGAACTGCATAAAAGGTGACTGCTGCATCACTTTCTTAGTGGTTTTATTGTTGAAATATGAGATGTAAAATGAGATTTCTCGACCTTTCTCTCTTTAAGTTTATGGGATGTCAGAATTGTTTTTGCCTATTTTTTAGGATGTAATTTTCATTGTTTTGGGACAGCTGTTTGGACGATCACATTCACTTCCCCGGCAATCGTACCTCCCAAGAAACTTGTATCCCAGTCAATCAGTGCAACTTATGCTGGCAGTGATGCTGATGATATTTCTTATTGGTAAGCAGCTGCTTTGTTATCTTGATCTCAGATCTGTTCTAGGTTCGTTTTGTTAAAAGTTCAACACTCGATAATGAATCCCATTGTTCTTTTTTAGTTCCATTCGTGTTCTTCTCCACGTGAAATTCTCTTCTGCTCAAGATCCCCCATATGAAGCAAAAAACTCATTCCTCTAGGTATGGTTTAGTTTCCCTTCTACCCTACCGATGAAAGGGTGTCTGCAGTTGCGAACTATAGCCTGTCACATGGATTGTCATTTCCAAGAAATGCCTCCTACTTGGGTTGCTTACCTAAAACCTTCTCTTGACAAACTAGCTCTAGTTTGCCATATCAATCGTCGATCATTGTAGTCTAGAATCACGAATTGTGCAGGTGTGTATGTTGTTCCACTTGAAATAAATAATGGTCAGGCTATAGAGGGACATATCAACATCTACAAAGTTCCCTTCTTATTATAAAATCAGAAGAAATCTGTAGGTCGATAAGTTATAAGGTGTGCCGATTCTTCTTCCAATTTCCATGCACGAGCAGAATTATAATTATGTTCTTGATTTGGTGAAATTATTTAAAGCCTTCTCTGTGTTGAATGATACGCTGATGCCGTTTTGGTAACTGTGTGTTGCAAGGCTGTCTGCATATCGCATTGCATTGGTTGATTTGATATAGTATGTAGTGCACGGTCTTTGCATCCAGCATCACTGGGGTTACCAAAATCCGATTTCACTTCAACTGATGCTAGATTTCACGTGACACAGCAGCTCAGAATATGAGACCGTCCCTGTATGAAAGTCCGCATAACATAGCATATCTGTATTCGGGTGCTTATTTCATTCATGCCTTGAGGCTGCATATGATTTGCCGAGAGTAGCTCCCACTGATTTTGCGAAGCTGGGAGTCTATCCATTTGCAGGTGTGATATCTTCTACCGGGACGCGAGAAGGATAAAAGCCGACTCCCGACAAGGATGATCCGCCATTTCATCGACTCATGGCTGCAAATGCAGGCCTAACATCATCTTCCAAGAAGTAGTAGCTGAGCCTGCCTATGTTTTGTTCATAACAACACATTGTTTCCCTACGTCCAATCTCGCTGGGAATACAATCCTATATATGATTGATGTACTGAACCTGGTCCTTAAAAAAAATACTGAAGGAACATGATTGGTTTCACTTTCCTCGAGTTTCTTGCACTTGGAGTCAAACTTTGTTTCAAAGTAGGAAAAAGATTTAAGAAACAAGCCACGATTGTATTGGGCCCTGAATGGGCTTGAAACTATTGGTCCCGTAATGGGCTTGAAACTATTGGTCCTGTAATGGGCTTGAGACTATTGGGCCGAGGAAACTGAAGCCTTTCCCTGATTCAAAGCAAGGGCAGACGAAAGCGTGCAGGGGAGGCAGAAGCGGAAGGAAGGAGGAGGTCCCCAAGAAGAAGAAGCAAGGAGAGCGGGCTGGGGTGATGGGAAATCCGAAGCAGAAGTGGACGCAGGAAGAGGAGGAGGCTCTCCGTAAGGGGGTGGCCAAGCACGGCACCGGCAAGTGGAAGGACATCCAGCGCGACCCCGAGTTCAACAAGTTCCTCTTCTCCCGCTCCAACATCGACCTCAAGGTTGATTTCCTCCGCCCTTTCTCTTCAGTCCTCCCCCTCCGAATTTGGGTGTGTCACGGCAGGGTCGTGTTGTCCATTCCCGCCCCTTGGATCTGGCTGTCGTCGCGATTACTCCCTGTGGTTTTGGATTAGGGTTTTTGAGTGAAGGTTTTTCGTCGATCGGATGTGGCGTCGCCGAATTCTGGAGATCACTCTCGTCGATTGTTTGTTATTTTGTGTAGGTGATATATTTTCTATTTTACTTGTAATTTAACCGGAAGCAAAGCACCCGACAGATTTGTAACGTGTCGCTGCTTGCTTGAGCTTTGAAGTGAGGACATCCTAGCGTTCTTGATCAGACAAGAATAACTTTGCTGCTTTAATCTTATCTCGCATTATACATTACATCTAGCATTTTCTGGAGACTTATATCTCCATTCAGAATAGAGAAGGAAATGTCGGGATGGCATTCAAGAATTGTTGGATGGGTCCTATGCTGTTTGGTGTTCTGACCACATACTCGTTCGTGCAGGACAAATGGCGGAATATGTTTGGTGGTGGAAGTGGCCAAGGCCAACGGGACAAAGCACGTGCCAAAATAAAGGCACTTGCTGAAGCTGCCCCCCTGGCAATTCAACCCTTCATCCCTAATGCCTCTGTTATAGATGAAGCAACCGGAGAGATAGCCGTTGATGGTTCTGCAAAACACGTGGACGAAACGAAAAGTACTCCCAGGTAAAAGGATTTATCCATCTGGCTCCCCTTTTCTTAATGATGGGAGGGATTTTCCCTAGTTCTTCTCATAGGTGGAATTATTCCTTTGGTGGACATCCTAAGAAGGAACTGTCACGGACAATATTTGACCAGGAATACTTGTGGACTTGTATCAAATTGACCCTTAAGTGCCACATCTCTATGCATTGAGATCGACATGAGTGTATATGTGGATGAACTTTGGGTATGGTTCGAGGCTGAGAGGGATCACTCTTCATTGTAGAGGTTGTTGCAAACATATGCGTTAACAGTCCTACTACTACCACTCTCTGGGGTGTGCTACTCGCATACTTGATATATCTTTCTCGGTATAATAAATATTCAGGAGGCTAAATTGAATATGTTGGGACGATGATATCCTGTTCTTTTATTTTCATCAATAACAGTTGTCTAACTGCCCTACTTCTAGGAAATTAATCTCATGGTCTGGGGGGTAGATGCCAGCTAAAGAAAATGACCTCTGATCATATAACACAATTTTTCTTTCAAACTGTTGATGACTTTTTGGTTAGAGAATAAAGATTATCATAATAGTGTAATATCCGAGCCTGCATTTGCCTACTTAGAAATGATTTTGAAAGTGTAGTGAAGTTATAGCATGCTGTATAGTGTCGACAGAGTTTGCATCCAACTCTAGCCTATTGGTAACTGTTGAAATTCATTATAGAATAAAATACTGTAACATAAATCTGCCTGAAATCAGTTTTGAAACGGAACCTGTCATTGGCTGCAATTGCATCTTGTACAAATATTTGTCAGAAGGACTTTGGTTAACTATATTAGATAACCCAGTTACCGGTCATTGTCGTGTCCCATTCTGAATCAATCTTTTTCAGGTCCTTTTAAGTCATTGTGCTAGTGTTTTTGGGTACAGGGATCATGCTTATTACAACATTGAGGTTTCCTC
This sequence comes from Melastoma candidum, assembly GCA_023653495.1. Classification (NCBI taxonomy): domain Eukaryota; kingdom Viridiplantae; phylum Streptophyta; class Magnoliopsida; order Myrtales; family Melastomataceae; genus Melastoma; species Melastoma candidum. The sequence continues at coordinate 3,922,507 of CM042882.1, forward strand.
CTTCAATATTCAGCTGAGTAGCTTCTAAGTTGGTCATCATTACAACTGTCATATGATAAGGTCCCTAGATATAGTTCTATATTTACCTTCTTGTAAGTTACATATGCTTCTATTTTCAGTTGAGGAGTTGAGGTTACATGAAGGCCCTTCAAATGAAACCTTTTATATTCTCTTATTTTCTTAACTAATCTTGTATTCAATTATCAGGTATGATGACATGATATTTGAAGCCTTTACAAATTTAAATGAACCCAGTGGGTTGGAGATTGGTGTGATGATTAGCTACATCGAGGTGCGGGAATTTCCTTTTCTGAAATTATGATTGCTGTATGGAATAACTCTTTCATACTCATGCCATTTTAGAATGTGTGACCAAAACCTCTGTTGTTTCCTTATGACATGGTCGGATGGGTCGGTGTTGACATATGTATGCTTGTTGATTAGTAGTCCTAAGTGGTTACCGATTTTTTTTCTCTTTCCATCCTAACATTTAAAGGCTCTGTTTTGGATGGCTGAATCCCATGGTGGAGAGGAAATAGGTTTTTTGCCACACCTTTTACGGAGCAACTTCACTCTTACATAATGAAAAAGTTTTCATCAAATATTTTATTCCCTATCATGTTTCCAACCCCCCACCTTAGGAAACACACCTAAGGTCAACTTTTGAGAATGATGCACTTCTGGTTCCAGTTCATCCAAAATGTTTTTGGAGGAGTGTTACCTCTCTGACATGGCTAATGAAATGTATCCTCTTGCAGAAGTGCCATGAGGTGTCTCAAAATTTTAGGAGACAATTAAGGGCGCGCTTAAAAAGGCTGGTCGCTTTAGGCAAACTTGAGGAGGTAAATATTTGGATTTGATTTTTTCGGCAATTTGATTGCATCCTGGATGGATATAGATTTGTGCATGTCCGCCAGTGCGTTGATGTAGATGAAAAAACAGATGTCTCAATTTTTTTTTATCTATTTTTAAAATTTTTAAACTGATAATGTTTATGTACATAATCTGGCATCAGTTATGCTAGATGTGTGGGATTTAGCACTTCTGGGGCTTTGGTTTCTGATGAAATTACGGGTAATGATTGCGAGTGTTCTGGGGAAACTTGTGACTGAACTGTTGCCCATCTACTAGTGCTCCTTAACAATAAAGCGAAGGCAGCTTGACAGCTTAAATGAAGAGGTGAATTACAGTTGTTCGTGAGTCTGGACTCTGAAGATGGCCCACTTCATGTCTTTTCCTGTGGGTTCAAAGTCTAAGTTGAGTCTGTATGACCCTTGACGATTTGTCGTGCCATTTGCAGAATCAAAATCGCTATAAGCTAAAAGAGGATACTCCTTTGATTGTCAAAGCAGCCGCTAAAAACCCTACACTCCAAGAACAAGACAACCGACCTAGGCCCGTGCAGAGTGCTGGTGGTGCAATGTTCGGCGAGACGCTGGATGAAGCTGCCGTGGCGTGTGCCTACAGGATCGCCGAAGCGGAGAACAAATCCTTTGTTGCAGCAGAAGCAGTAAAGGAAGCAGAAAGAGTTGCGAAGATGGCCGAAGACGCAGAGTCCATCTATCAATTCACCAAGGAAATGTTGGAGAGATGTAATCCCCTTGATTTTCCCATTTTCCAATGCCACTTTTGCGTACAACCCTTTCTCACGTGATCTGATTGGATTGTTGCGGGGGGGGGGGGGGGGGGGGGGCAGGTTCAGGAGACGAAATCACTCTCTTGGCGTGAAAGCAGGAAGACGGGCGATGACGGCTTCATCCTGTATAGGGTATGTTATGTGTATATGTGAAGATTCTTCTCATTTTGGGATGACTATTAATTTCCTAGAAGATCCACGTCAGCAATCCATTGACTTGTCTTGACCAATATCGGCCCTCTCTTGTGATGATGCCCTTATCTTTTCTTGCACCATGGCGAAGAACCTTTTTTGGTTTTTTTCTTTGTGTTCGTTTATTTATTGTTTTGTTTTTTAAGCTTTGTTTCATGTTAACGCTTAATGCGGAAGTTAATTTGTCGTTTAAGACAGGAAGTTTTAAAATTTTTAAAATATGTTGAGGAAGCGCTATTAGCAATTTTGATTTATCTCGAGAAAAATGAGTTGTTAATTTTAATTTTACAATGAGTATAGCGGTTCTATTTGTTGAAAAGAGCGAGTTTTTTTTATATATAAATAGTACTCATCGTTATGCTCTTTTCTTATGTTTTAATTTCATATTTTTCAAGGTAAGACCCTAAAGGTTTTCGAGAAAAATTATCCCAAGATACTATTCGATTGTAAATTTATGGTTAGAAAACCAAACTTGTTCTTCAGATTAGATTAGATTCATTGCATTTTGTTTCCCGACTTTGGACAGGTCGTATCTCATTCAAGACGATCTCGAATAGAAAAGTTTATAACAAAAAAATTGTAGGTCGAGAAGAAAGGAGACTATCCAAGTGATCTCATGTTAATTCGAGCTGTGACGGAAAGACTGAAAGAGTGTTTTTGATCTCGAGATCAAAGTGCGATTTCGACAAACTCGACCCAGAAAAAACTCAAAATATGAAAGTTGAAGAAGAGCCAGAGAGGGAACTATCCTAACTGATCTCGAGCAAATTGAAGCTTTGTGGCTAAAGTTATTCTCAATCGACTGAAATTATGTTTCTTGAGGCACCCACAATTATGACAATTAACATTATTTTTCTACGTCTTTTGGTAGTTTTATTGTGTTCCCTAATATCATTGGTAGTCGATGAATTTAGTATATGTAAGTGTTTTTCCCTTCGAAGACACGATCAACCTCATATGTCCAATTTGGAAAAGTTGATCTCCAGCCTTTTGCTCTCCATCCAGCGTCCATAAACCATCATTGTGTCCAGAAACCGTTGCCCACCTCCGATTACCATTCAACCAAGGCAGACTCCATTAAAGAAGCCTGTCGTAGCCACCGTGCGTTCGCCACCTTCCCTTTGAAGTCTCGTTGTCGCCCTTCTAGTCCTTTATTTATTTATTTGTTGTTTCATGTACGTAAGTGATGTAAAAATTTTGTCCTTATAATTCAACTCCGTTCAATTGTAATTCCAACATTGTGTTCTGTTCATTTGTGTTCAATTACTCTAGGCAACCACAATTTTTAAGTAAAATTCGATACTTGTTACATGAAACACATATTTCACGTCAATACGTTTTCGACAATGATATTTTGCAAATTGTTATTTTATTAGATAAAATAGTTCGTGAACGATCCGGTTGATATAAAAGTGCGTAACATGAGTATTTTATTTGAATCGTTAGAAGGTCGAGTCTTCCAAAAATACTTGGAGTTCAACGTTTAATGTAAGTTAAAAATTACTCCAATTAAGATTTGGGGGGAGGGGGGAATCTGACTTATCAGTCCTCTCGGTCCCGCTCTCTGAAGCAAACATATCATTGTAATTAAAAAGTGACTAGTAACATCGTCGAAACAACCTTTAGTCTTCGTTGTTCTCCGGGGGGTTCTGAAGACGCAAATCACACCACAACCCAAATCCAAGAAATGGATCCATCGCCGCTGCAACGAGGCGGATTCTCCCCTATTCCCCCGTCGCCCTCGCCCTCGCCGCATCATCCTCCTCCCCGGGGCGGCGGATCATCTGCTTCTATCCTCTCCGTCCTCTTCTTCTCCGTCGGCCTCCTCTTCTTCGTACTATTACTTTTCCTCCTTCCCTCTCCTTTGGTGATTCCGTTGTGCGTTTATTCCGTTTCCTAATAGCGGTAATAGCAGCAGTAGCAAGTCTTTCGACTGTTTCCGTTGCCTCAGCCGATCGTGTAATCAGGGCACCGCTGTTTCCGAATTTCTCAGTCATCGTTCTGTCAATCGCCCTCCTTTTTTTTAGTTGCGAGCGTGAATGCCCGCGAAGAAATGTTATCGAATGAGTATCGTCGTTTTTTCTTGGGTAATTGGAAACGGGGTTGTGGGGGTGGGGGGGTTGTTGGCTGTAGGCTTGATGGACTAGAGGCATGTGAATGGGAGTGACCAACTGGTACAATTGTGTCGTATTGCTTGGTAGTTTTCTTGTCTTCTTGACCTGCTTGTGGCATGTTCTAACTCTGTGATTTAAGTGGTGTGCAGTCCAGCCGTACCATCAACATGCTGTACATGTTTGTTCTTTTTATTTTCCTGATTGTCATTGATTTAAGGAACGGTCAATGCACAGGTCATGGTTCCTTCCTTATCGAATCCCCACCACAGCTTGAGCATTCTGCATCAAGTGCCTGAAGGCCATGTTGGGGTATACTGGCGTGGGGGTGCATTGCTCAAGACAATTACTGACCCAGGTATCTATTCTAGGTTCCATTGCCTTTTTCTTTCAAGTAGTAGTCCAGTCTTGCTCATGGCTTTTTCCTCTCTGTTCTTTTAATGAGTTTCTTACTTGTAGCTAAATAAGGGAAGTTTTTTTCTTTAACTTCAGGTTTCCATTTCAAAATACCACTCGTAACACAATACGAAGCAGTTCAAGTGACTCTTCAGACTGATCAAGTATTGATATGCATTCCCTTTTGCATCCTATTATTCGGTAGTTTGCCTGCCTTGATTGGCTTTGACACGGAACATTATTTACTTCTTTTACCTTTTTATGTTTTGACAAGGTGAGAGATATTCCTTGCGGTACTAAAGGGGGTGTTATGATCAACTTTGAAAAGATCGAGGCAAGGTTCTAAGTCCGTAAATCTCATGAGCAGATCTCTGGTTTGTTAATTTGCTTCCACATGTTTTTTTTTTTTTTCATGATTCATAGGTTGTTAACCGGCTTCACAAGGATTATGTGTACGAAACCTTGCTTAACTATGGAGTGCAGTATGACCATACATGGATTTACGATAAGATTCATCATGAGATCAATCAATTCTGTAGCTCTCATAGCCTGCAGCAAGTTTACATTGATGTTTTTGACCAGGTAAGGAAAATGTTCTTCATAAGCTAACTTTTGATTCCATTTTCCTTTCCTTCATTTGATGCTACCGCTTTCTTTCTCGAGTGTTAGGTGTGTGAGGTGAATCAAATTATAAGATTTCAGATAGCCCTAAGTATTGTTTATCTGTGTTTGCTCAACATATATTGAAAGAAGCAGCACAAGTTTTGTATTAAATTTGACCAAGTGACTTAGTTCATTAACTTTATCAGTTTGCACTATTCTATAAATGTAAAGCGAGATAGGAACTTTAATTTAGTTGCCACTGTTCCTGAATTGACCCCTTTCTTCTAGTGCTTTTCATTTGAGGTGGCGCGATGATGCTGTGTCTTTATTCTTGTTTAACTCAAGGATATGCATTGCATACTTTTATCATTACATTTAACTTTGCATGCCTTGATCTTTATGTCTTTGATGCTGTGCATAGTTGCTTCTACGTCTTGTGTAGGTTGGCTTCATTGGAGACAAGGAACACCTAGAATTAACTATCTGAACTTCTCAGATTGATGAAAAGATGAAGGATGCTCTTCAGGGTGACTGCACAAAATATGCTCCTGGCATCGAGATTATCAGTGTGCGTGTCACAAAGCCCACTATCCCAGAAAGCATCAGAAGAAACTTCGAACAGATGGAAGAGGAGCGTACAAAGGTAACAGGGCTTTTCTTCAAGCAAAAGACTGTGCTGCACAATTATCTTTGATCTTACCCCCGGAGATGTTGTACTGCTTTTGGTATGAGAACAGTCTTTGATCAGGATGTTTTGTATAGGTTTTAATTGCTATTGAGAAGCAGAAAGTTTTTGAGAAGGAGGCCGAGACGATGAAGAAGATGGCGATCAGCGAAGCCGAGAAGAATGCCAATGTTAGCAGGATACTCATGGAGCAGAAACTGATGGAGAAAGAAAACGCTCGTCGGCAGCAAGACATAGAAAATCAAATCTACCTTGCTCGTGAAAAGAGCCTGGCAGATGCCGATTTCTATCGGTGAGGTTGTTTACCTTGCTTCTTCTCTAAAACCCATCATGAGGTTGAATTGAAGGATGAAATTTTGTCTATCCCCAGTCTATTGAAAGAAGCGGAGGCAAACAAGCTGAAGCTGACTCCACAGTTCCTCGAACTGAAATTCATTGAGGCGATTTCAAGTAATACGAAGATTTTCTTTGGCAATAAGGTTTGTGTCTTTTACTCTGATTGGTCTGTACTCAGGGACCGTGTTTTCTCGGCTCAAGTTGACTGAAAGTAATTTTGTTTTGGTGTGTGTTTGGCAGATCCCTAATATGATAATGGACCAGAGGATGCTGGGAAGCTTTCTACAGAACGTGTCTAGGGAGGTTTCCAAGGTGGCCTTCAGCTCCGAAATGTAAGACTTGGGGGCGAGTTACACCTTTTCTTTTGTGTCCGTGTGATTGCTCATGTCAACAGACTCAGTAAGTAGGAAATAGGACGTAGTCGCGCTTCTGCAACCGGAGATCTGCATCTTGCCTAGGTCAATCAAAGAACGACTTCCAAAAGGGTTAGAAAAGTTTAAAGGACCCGTGGAAACCTGGCCGTCTGTGCAGTCACCTGTCTCCTGGTGAAGAGCCATGGTTTGTGTTACTTGTTGTGTGAGTTCGACCTGTAGAACACAGTTTTTCAGGATGTGATTAGCCTGATAATTGAGGTTTGCTATCACAATATAAAGTAATCAGTGACCAGTCCTCGCCAGCTTATTCATTAATATTGATCTAGTCATGCCAAATCGTGAACTATGGCCTGGAAAAGGAGGTGCCGATACACCTCTCTTTAGGGTTTTGTAGGAAGGAAATTACAGAACAGGATTAGGGTTCTGGGATTGAGACGTTCTTTTATCTCAATTTGTCCTTAAAGACCTACGAAACCGTGGGGAGCAGTGATGCTAAAGTCTTCGTTCAAGCTCTTCTACTTTCCTTAACCTATTGGTACCTCCTTACGTACACCTCTGACTAGTTAAGTAGAGTCCGATGTGGATTATTGGGACCTAATGACCTGAAGCAACTTTGCTCTTCTCCAATAGCAGTATTACGATGATGATTGCTGTGCGTTAAAGTTCATTTTCGAGGCTACATATGAGACCCCAATAAGAGAAGAGAGGTTGCAGCAAGAACCTATACACACACGTGAGGTTGATCCAAGTGGTAAGGGGCTTGGATTGGAGGTGTCGTGTTCGAAACTTATCGTAAGCATTTACCCTTGTTGGAAGACTCACTCACCATAGTCAGGTGTCCTACCCGAGTCGAGAAATCGGACGAAAAAAAATATCAATATATATCAACTTACCTAGGTAATATAAAGGCGAAATTGCGGCCGTCATAGCTGACATCACGTGGAAGAGAGGGGATGTTCGAGCTCCGCCGGGAGCATTTGACAACCAAATTAAAATAAATGGGGTGCGATTATCGTTATGATGTAATCATTTTTAATTAGGAACATATATTATTGGTTAAGAAATAATTTTGGATGCCAAAAAATAATCAGGTTAAAATGATAACAATAATAAAAATTTTTATGTTCGATATACATATTTATATGAGGGCGTTGAGCAATATTAATGTAACAGAAGAAACAAATTTGCGAAATAGGATATAAAGTTTCCAAATTATGGAAATATTGTCCTGAAGTCGGACTTTATAAATCCGAGTTTACTCATGAAGAAACTCAAAGACTTATAAGGTCCGACTTCCATAAGGGGTTTTTGAAAGTCGAACTTTATAAGTCCGAGTTCCAAGAAACTCCTTAATAAGTCCGAGTTCCGAGTTCCAAGAAACCCCTTAAGGAAGTCGAACTTTATAAGTGTGAGTTTGAACTCGGACTTATAAAATCCGACTTCGAATCTTGAAACTCTCTGCCTTATTTTGTAAATTTTTTTCCACATAACACAGTAATTTCATCATATATATGGCAGTGATAGTTTTATTTCTGTTAAGATTATAGAGTTGAAGATTTAGGATGCTCATTTGGATAGTGTGATTCGATCATATCTTCAAATGAATTCAACACCTATAAATATTACATGTCGTCATCAATACGAGAGGAAATTAATGGTCGGTCTAGACCACAACAACATATGTATATCGGGAGTTGCTTGCCGCATTGAGTTGCATGTCGTTGCCGACACCTCAACATCATTCGAGGTTTGTACGTCCAACCGTTGGATTTTAAAAAAATTAGCGAAATACGAACGTAGTTTGGCAAACTACGATCTTATCGCCCCTAAGTCGCAGTTCAGAACCACGACTTTCAATTAGCAAAAAAGTTGCGGTTCAAAACCGCGAATTAGGCAAAACTAGTGAAAATGCGAATGACATAAAGTCGGGGCTTCATACCACGACTTTAGTTGAATTAGACAAAATAGGCCAAGTTGGAGGATTTTCTGGTGTTTAAGTAAAGTCGGGTTTCAAACCCCGACATTCATTAAAAGTCAGGGTTTCAAACCCTGACTACGGGACACTTAGAAAATTTCTTTAAGTTTGAGAGCTTCTGTGGTGTCTTGACCAAAGTCGGGGTTTCAAACCCCGACTTAGCCTATTTTGTCTAAGTCCACTAAAGTCGGGATTTGAAATCCCGACTCTATGTCATCTGCATAAAGTCGCGGTTCCAAATCGCGGCTTTCACAGGTTTTAACTAAGTCGCAGTTTGGATCTGCGACTTCTTTGTAAATTGAAAGTCGCGGTAACATAGTTTGCCAAACTACGACCGTATTTCGCTTTTTTTTTAATCCAACGATACGGACGTACAATCCTCAACATCATTTAACCATTTTTCCTTTAAGAAATATAATTAGTTAATGCTAAAAATTTTACAATACATGAATTGGACAAGAAAGAACTTTTTCTATTATTTTTTTAAAATTTTATTTAAATATAAATTATATTTTTCATGGTATCGAAGCAAATTATATATTTTTTCCTCAAATTTTTTCTCATTTCTCGTATCAAATTTTGTATCAAATTTGGCCATGATTTTGTATTTTCGTTGCACTGTAGCTGGTGTGCAATGTGTAACGCTCGATAGTGTTCATATGAACGTTCATAAAATAGAATTATTAGGAAATAACACTTGTTTTGGAGCTTGGGCATGAGATGAACTTTGTTGTTTGAAGATCCAACTGCACCCATTCCTAAATTCACAGGGAATTTCTAGGGTTGTTGTTCTTCGGGTTGATCGATAACGTCTTATACTTCGTCTTCTTGTTGGGGATGAAAGTGTTGATGATATTCTTGTTGCAGTATGTGTTGTTTACAACTCAGACAACTATTGGTGTTTCCAATTCTGATGTCGATATGTTCCAAGCTTAAGTGGCTCATGCCTAGGTTCTTGTGGTTGGCGCAATCCATGAACCACCACAAGGCCAAGGTAGGATGGGAGAATGTGTGTTGTCCGTAAGAGCTGGGAGGGTGTGGGCTGAAGCGGGTCACAGAGTGGAAGCAGCGATGCTGAAGCACATTTGACATCTCTTCCTAAATGTTATTGCATATCCTCTATTTGTTTCAAAAATTATTCATGTAAGGAGATCAACCAGAGCAAGGAGTTCTACTTTATCTGATGATTATGTTGTCTTATGAGGTGAAGATTGTGGTGGGTTAGGGAGTGATCATATTGAAGAAGTAATGAGTGGACCTCAAAGCAATGAATGATTGGTTGCAATGAAAGATGAAATTGTATCTATGACATCCAATGATATATGGGAGCTATCTGAATTGTCTATCAGATAAAAGACAATTGGTTGTAAATGAGTTTTCAGGTCTAAGAAAGACACCAAAGGAAACATTGAACTTCATAAGGCGAGACTAGTGGCTAAAGGATTCACTCAACAAGTTGGTGTTGATTGCACTGAAACTTTCTCATAGGTTTCCTCCAAAGATGCATTTAGATGACGCTTGTTACGCATTTTGATATAGTGTTACATTAGATGAATGTGAAAATAACTTTTCTGAATAATAATTTCTTAGAGAATGTTTAAATGGAACAACCAGAGAGTCCATTAAAGATGTGTCTTATATCAGTGCAGTTGGCAGCTTGATGTATGCTTAGGTATGTACTAGATATGATCTTACTTTTCCTGTCAGTATTCTTGGCAGATACTTGTTAATCCGGGAAGGGAGCATTAAAATGTTGTTAAGAAGATAATGAGATATTTGCAATGAACACGTGTTGGTTTATTGACTCCATCGCTAGACCATTGGTGACCAATTGTGAAAACAACATTGTGATCATCTACGGGAAGAATAACCAAAATACGAGTTATTCTAAGCACATGGAGATTAAATATCTCAAAGTTCGGGAACTGGTCAAGCAAGACGATATAATGGTTGAGCATATCAGTATAAAGTCGATGTTATCGGATCCATTAACTAAATGACTTAGACCTATGACTTTTAAGAAACATATTATAAACATGAGTGTCTTTGAATGTTTTGGTTAGTGAGAGTTTCTAATATTCTTCGCGATATATCCGACATTTTGTTTTCTTGACCATCAGTCTATGTTGAATGCTATGATGATCATTGACATATTTGCTATGGTTATATATTTTGCATGCATATAGTTACTTTATATTACGTGCACGCGACATGTATTAAAGAAAATCTATTAAAGAAAATCTTTAGAGTAAGACGACATTTAAGGAGTTTTCCAAACTAAAATCGCATTTTACAATTTTTTTTTTCTAACTAACGGTAAGCTTTTTCTCATTCCAGTGAGGATACATGGGATGGTTCAATTCGATCATCTTAGCCAGATAAGCATATGAAGTAACATTCTCACAGGAAAATTCGGTCCACGGTAATGAATTCAGATCCGTTTGTATATCCACCGCTCAACAATGAAGATGACCAGCAACCCTGAACAGGGTTTAAGAGTATTAAATCACTGCGTAAATAAATTCTAAGCAACCACATGAATAAATTAGGAGCATCCAAGAAAGACGTGTGATCAGGAACTTGTTCAGAAATACTGTAGTGAAAGGACTGCTCTCTGCCACAGGTATCATGTCAAATCAGATTATATCACATAAATCCCAATGAAATGCATTCCTTAATGATATAAGGCCCTTCACGAATATCTCAAGACCATAAACAAGCCACCGGTGTATCCAATACATGTCTAAGCTTATCACAAGAGTATTCAAGTATCTTTGTCATAAAGTACATTGGTGTTGCCAAAGGCAAGCCAGGCGTGCACCCAGGCGCACCATTTCCTAGCTTATGAAGCACAATATGAAAAAGGCAATGACAAGGCAAGCACCTAACCTATTGCCAAGACGCCAAGTGTCAGGGATCAGATTGTAGCTCAGTTCCCACCCAGCCATCCAGATTGGGAATGAGACTGCTTGTGCCATTGCTTGATTTGGTGTTGACATATGATAGGCAAAGTGTGGAAGTTTGGGGTGCAATTTGGATTGGGCGGATTAACGTATTGGGAAGATTTGTAGATGACTTATTCCTGCCAGGTTCATGCAGTGTTCATAATGAATAGGTAGGGACATCATATCTGATAATGAATCTAATAAATTACAAACCTAAAAAGCATTCGTTTCCCCTCCAGTCAAGGATTGGACAGAGGGTCACTTTTAAAGTAGCGTTCTTCTAGTTCCTACAGAAATGATAACTACTCTACTCACAAAGGGACTAATTGCTAAAGAGACTGTTAAGATGAGCAACCCAAGTAGAAGAACTCCACAAGGGTAACTTACATTATCACCTTCCAGCCTCAACTAAAATATTAGCAGATATTCAAATGAACCAGGATCTGTAAACCCATAAGAATCAAATTTTATTATTTAATTCTAAATGTAGTTTAGGCTTTGTTCTTTTCAAGATAAGTGCATTCTTGACCAGCCATACTGGTACTTCTTCCGACTTAAATATGGAAAACTTTAAAGAAAGAAAACCTCAGTACTTTCAAAACCTTCAGAAAGATGTGTCTGTTAGATGAATTCATCACATCAGTCAATCAAGGCATCCAAATTGCTTGTTGTTGCCACCCATGAAACTGTCACAGAAGCACACAGCTCAAACTTATCTTATATAGTAGCAAAGATGCACGCCATATCTACATCAAGTATCCAAAAGGCGGGTTCAGAATACACTAACTACCCACAATTACAAACCACACTCTGTCTTCAAGAGAGCTCGAGGAAAAGTTTTTAACCAGATTGATTCAAAACAAAGGAACCGAGAATCCGGCACAACGAAAGTGCATAACAGCACTACATCCAACTACTCAGCATCAATAACATAAGGACACTGCAACAAATAAAAAAGAGCAGAGAGACGTACCCCTAAATCAGAAGGAGAACAAGCACGAGACAGCACAGTCACTCATCGGTTTCGCTCAGCAGGCAAGGGCCGATTGAACCCGCCCCTCCTGTTCATATACTGTCGAGGCTGTCGTTACACATCTGCCCCAGGCACCGGCTTCCCCTTGGTCGAATCGAACCCTACAGGAATCCCCAATTTCTTCATAAGCTCCATCACATCGTTGTCGCCCACTCCATCGACCTCAGTCCTGTTTCTCCTTACTATCCTTCTTCCCACGCTGCTCCTTAACAATCCCGTCCAGGAACTCGGAAGCAGCCGCCTTCTGTCTTTCTTTCACGGTGCCGGTCCCGATCGCGGTCCCTATGGTACCTGTAGTCCCAGTCCCGCTCCCTGTCGCCCATGGAGGTTTAAGGTTTCCGTTGAGACGGGGAGGAGTGAGGCCATTATCATTGTTTCAGGGTTTTATGCATAAATCAACTTTGAATCACTTTTAAAAGATTAAATACTCGGAAATTTAAGCATTCTTTCTACTTGCCTCAACGATAGAAGAGAGAGTTAGGAGGATGTATAAAATATAATTTATAAACCCTGTCCCTGCCAAGGCCATACATGCATAACATATACATGTATCTATATATGACTAGTAGGAAGAGGCAAGGCTTGCACGGCGATGGTCGACGAGCAGAGCAAACGGAATCGGAACACGCAGACCGAGTCCCACCACTGCAAGCAAAAAATGGAACACTACGCAACGAAAGATGTGATATAAATGAAGACGGTCTCCACCCGTAAAGAAACGGGAAGTTCTTGAAACCGGCTGGCTATGCACAAAGCTCCATCTGGCTCCTGAACCACCCCCCCAGGTCTCGCTCCCCCCCGTGAGCGTCGTCGAGAGATTATCAACAGATTGTGGTATGCTGCATTCACCCTATCTATCCCTGTTTGTCCTCACCCGTGCAGCTAATCTACGTAGAGTTTCCTCACTGAAGGAATCATCCCGCTCGCTGATCTCTGATAAGAAATCCATGGCTTCTCTGTACTTGTGAATTTTGCAGAAGCCATCCACGATGATGTTGTACGTCAGATCATTGGGCCTGCAATCCTGCTGGATCATATACTCGATGACATCCTCGACTTCCGAAAACATCCCCCGGCCTGCATATCCGGCTATGAATGTGTTATATGTGAATATACACGGCCTGATACCCTGGGCCGTCATCTCCGAGAAGATCCTGATGGCGTCATGCATCAGTCCCTGGCGGCAGAAACCTTTGAGGACAGTGTTGTAAGACACAAGGTCTGGTCTTCCCCCGGATTTCCATATACTCCTTAGGATTTCCTCGGCCCGGTGACATTCTCCGCCTCGCGCGTACATGTCCATCAAGCTGTTGTAAGTGACGAGATCGGGCTGCAACCCGCTGTCATGCAGCGAGCGCATCATTTGATCCGCATGGCCGAGCATGTTGTGCTTGGCATACATGGACAGCATGGCATTGAACAAAACCAAGTCCGGCTTATATCCATTCTCTTTCAACATCTCAAAAGCTTCCTCCATGCCTCTTAAGGATCTGCATTTGAAGTAGGCGAGCACGAGGGTTCTCAAAAGGACCCAACTGGGAAAGATATGGCCCTCTTCGATTTCTGCCTCGATTTTCTCCAGGCCTTCCAACTGCCTGCCTTTTGCATAGCATTGGAGCATCAGCGAGAAGGATGTCTCGTTGGGCCTGAAACCTTTGCTTTTCATGTCGAGCATGACAGACTCGGCCGCACTCCAATCCCCTTTGCGAGCAAGGGCATTCAGGAGCGCGTTGTAGGTAGTAACACACGGGGTAAACCCTGCCTGTATCATCTTGTCAAACATTTTTGTCGCATCAATACCTGATCCACAGCGACCATATGCAGAGATCAACGTATTGAACGTGTCTCTATCCGGTTCAAAACCACAACTCTTCATTTCACGGAAAACCCGACTGATGAAGGAATGCATACCATTATTGCCACACACGGCAAGCATAGTATTCCATGTAATTCGGTTCGGGGGACATCCGTTCACCTTCATCTCGCACAGTATCTTTATCATCTCTTCGACACGGGACTTCTTTCCCAGCATCCCGAGTATAGAATTGTACGTGCAAACATTAGGAACACAGCCCAAATCCTTCATCTGTTCGAAGAAACGCAGTGCATAATCCTCCTTCCCGGCTTTACCGTAGGCATTAATGATAATCGTGTAGGTAATTGCATTAGGCATCACACCCTCGCCGATCATCTTCTCCATGACCAAATTCGCTTCTTCGTAGAACCCAGACTTCAGATAGGCACCCACGAGCTCGTTGTAAGTGACAGTGTCGGGTGGGCAATTGCTTTCCTCCATTTCTTTCAAAATGCTCGAAGCCTCCAAGTAAACCCCAGCCTTTCCAAAAACCTGAAGCATGGCATTGTAAGTGACGGTCCCCATTTCATAGCCCTCAGACTTCAACCTCAAGAAGAACTCCTTCGCTTCTTCCAGTAAACCCTCTCGTCCAAAGGCCGAGATAACCGTACTACAAGTGAACTCGTCGAAAGCGAGCCCTTTACTCCTCATCTCGTCGAGCAGGCCAACAATCTTATCCCATGAACGACCCATCTTCCCGTAAGCATCGAGCATCACATTATAAGTAACCAAATTGGGATCCATCCCCATCTCCTTCATCCTCCCGAAAAGCTCAACCGCACGCTCAAACTTCCCCGTCCGGACATACGCGTGCAAGATGGTCGTGTAAGCCCTCACGTCGAGCAAGTAATCCTCAAGACGCAGGGAATCAAACAACCTCACCGCGACGCTGTGCTGGGACTCCCTCCCGAGGATCCTAGCGATCAACTCAATTGACTGGCCGTCGAGCTCAAAACCATCCGTGTCAACAGAAACGAGCCACTCGAACAGGGAGACAGCCTTATCCCAGTGACCGGAGAGGTCCAAGGCCTTGAGCAAGCTAATCAAGTCGAGGTCCAGTAACTCAGCCCTAAACCCAGAGAAGAATGAGGGGAGGGAGTCTGGGGGCTGGCGGAGGATGGTGTCGAGCATGGACCTGCACCTGGGGGACAAGAAGTCAAGGGGAGGAGGGGGGGCGGGGGGGCGGTGGGTGCGACGGAGGTAGGTAGAGGGGGTGCGGGTGGTGGTGGCGGTGGTGGCGGTGGAGAGGTGGTGGATGAGGTTGTCGAGGGGAAAGGAAGGCGGGGTTGGGGGATGAGGTGGGAGGCTGAGGGGGGCTGCGGGGTTGAAGCGGAGGGGATTGGGAGGAGGGGGTGGTTGTGGTTTCGGGGGGGTTGGGAATGTGTAGACGGGGCGGTTGGGAAACAGGCTTCCCTCCATTGCCGAGGAAGAGGGAAAGATGGAGAGGCTTCTCCTCCGTCCGTTACGGTGGAAAATATCGCAACTTGCTGGGGGTGGGGATGATTATGGATGATGGGTTTGGGCCCTTTGTGGGGGGTGTCCCAACTCCCACCCATTCCCTTCCCTCCTTCCTGCTTTGGTTTCAGGGGAGTTTTATTACAGACAGCATTGCCTTGTAATAAATTTACTCTCCCAGGGTAAAAAGCTAACAGGATTTACTCATTTGTATCTATTACGAAACTGTTTCACTTCACCAAGTAGTATCTTTATTCATGGAAGTAACACCGGATATTACAGTTACTACTTTGGACAAGAGAATCAATACAGGAGTCCCCAGCACTTCCCCAGAGAGACTAAAAGGGCACGCTGCTAAGCACATCACGGACAGGTATTTGGAATGCTCGGTGGCCATGCTTGTCTCTGTGGCATCCCCGAGTCATCGCCTATCATAACCTACATGCATTCGTACTAGCTGACTTGAAGTCATCTGACCAGCGGTATCAGCAAGTACTCCGCGTAAAACAGCTGCACATTCCGGATTATTGATCAGGAGAGGAGATTATTTTCAGGAAACACAATGCTATGTTTCTGCTAGACGAGAACAGAAAGTCAGGAAGAAGACGCATCTTTTCTTAGTACCTGCCAAATGAACATGTAGAATGATGTTATAGCGGCCTTGCTCCCGAAATCCAGCGATCCCGCACGGACCCACAACAGCAAGCCCAAAATCAAATGACCAATGACCTGACAAATAAGCCATGTGAGATGAAACAATGAGCTCTGGCACATAATTTGGCCATAGTTTCATTGTGAAGGGTGAACAATGAGCTACTGGTTTTACCGTTGTGGCTTTACACCAAAGATTGGAGGAAAATGATCCGAATAGGATGGCAACCGCATACGCCATCTCTAGAAGAGCGATACAGATCCAAAAAACCTGACCAGAAGACATGGAACAAATGAGAAGCTTAAGTTTTAGAGTAAATCCAGAGCCTCAATATGTATGTATAGTGGCACACACCCGCTTTTGACCCAATCGTACTGTAAAAGATCTGATTCCGAACGTTCTATCTCCCTCAATATCCGGTATGTCCTGCAAGAAGCCAATGGCCCATCAACATCACCCACAGACAAGTGATTTCCAATAGAAGAAGGCTGACCCCATAAAACTAACAGAATAGCAAAATATTATCACCTTAAACAATGCTATGACGACAGAGAAGAAGCTCATGAATGCAGTTGCGAATATCAGGGGCCTCGTGAACACAGCAGGCCTTCCGAATACATGGGTCTGGACAATGAAATCCCAAAACACAAAATAAATAAATTCATAACCTAAATTGAAAGATCTCATGGGAAACTGAAAAATGAGAATTTGAGCATCGTTAGTAGGACGGGAGCAAAACAATAATCAGGATCCTAGGTTAACCTATCAACAACCAGTTTAGCATTTCACATAGTAATTAATCTGTTACTACCATTCTGACAGGACGCAAAGGATTTTACTATCCAAAAGTAACAACGAATGGTGAGGAGCAGAATGACTGAAAGGAGCTACTTTGATAGCTAAGATTCGAGTTACCTGGATGTGCAGGAAGAATGCAAGCTGTACAATGACAGCACGCACAGCCAAAATGCACATTGCCGCGACAACAGCGGACCTCTTCCATCTCAACATCGGCAGCTACAGAGAATCCAAACAACCACATTAGTAATTTTTTCTGACAAATTGACAGTTTTCAAGGTCATTCCAGACCATAAACTCGTGAAAAGTTAAATCTTTTATAGTCCATGAATACAAAACAAACAAAATGGCATTATTCATTGGGCATGCAAAACTTACTAGATTTTGTCAATTCTGCCACCAGACGTGTGGAAGGAAAGCAGCAGACAAGAGAATACACAAAGTGCAACAGATATGGTCTAATGCACAGTGGTTTACCCGGATCACATTAAGCACAAAAGGTCAGTACAGGGTACTCACATTTATAGAATATGCGGTTCCAAGCACAAAGCTGAGGAAGAGAGCCCAGAATAATGGCCATGAACCAACAATCCAACCGACAACAAAACTCTGCAGTTCACAAGGATACAATATCAGCGTATGATTATGATGCCCACCAAATCATTAAGCTAAAAGTATAGTTTAGGTTCAAATAATCCAGGTTGTCAAAGAATAAACCAACAAATTCCAGTTCACAAGCCAAACCCGAAGGTCAACAGAGACCCAAACTCAAGACTAGAGGTGGAGAACAAAGGTAAGGATGAGTTTATCACGCATTAAAAAAGTCTCATCATACTGGAGCCTTCAGGCCATTGAATAGTAGTAACGGTGTAGTGCTCCCTGAATGGTTAAATTGTGGGCAACCTAGATTCAACACCAACCATTGACCAATTTGGATAACATAAAGCACGAATAGAGCTCCTCATGGTCTTATAACGCTCCCAAAACATGATAATAATTCATGGCCCTACAAAGACAATAACTTCAACAATGCACATGCTGCCGGTTCTCTTAGGCTTTATCTTGCAGTGCAGCAAAATGCCTTAAATGAGAACATCTGGTACAGACATGTATCATCATTCTTTCTCCAAAAGAAATAAAAAAAAAAACACAAGATTTGATACGGAAGCTGAGAAACTTCCTAGTAAGCAAGATTCATTGTCAGAGTATTACTAAAGCAGCAAGAAAGAACATCTTCGGACGGAGTTACCAAAATGGAAAATGTTGAAACAATAAGAGCTGCAGTTCCAACAGAATATTCTCCAGATGCCAGAGGGAGGTAAGGTTTGTTGACCTGAAATTATGACAGATTAAAGTGAAACTGCCCCTTATCAAGCAAGAAAAAGCTCCAGCTCAATGGTTCAAAAAGTTTGGATAAAATGTAACATCATATAATAGGAGATACTGCAGATACCCGGATAGTTTATAACGCTGAAATAAGCTAAATGAATCAAAATTCCGCTTGACCAGGAGTCCTTGCTAAAGTTGGCTGGTTCATTTTATTGAATCATCTGCTTTCATTTTACACTATCGTAACGGAATAGCTGATCAAAGCTACAGTGAGGATGGTCCCAATACCAGTCTGGGTGCAGCTATTAGCACACCAATGACTTTACAGTGGCTGAATTCTAGAGAAAAAAAATGATGAAAGAATGCTCGGAGAAGAATGACGATGATGATTTCTTCATAGCTATCTGTTTCACACAATCCAACATCATATCCTAGATCGCTTCAGCTAGTGCAGGGATAGAGGAAGACCGGGTGTGTATGTACATATCCTTCCATTAGGGAATATGTCAGATTAAGACAATAGAATTACACCAAGGCTCGCTCATGTATCCAGTAACTTGATGGATTACCAGAGCAGCATTCTGGAAAACTTTCAGCTATGCCAAGAATTTCTACAGAGTAAACAACTAAAATGACTAAATAACTCAGTGAGATGTCATTCATCGGTTAAGAGGGCAGCCTAGCCCTTCAAATTGACAGCAGTTTTAACAGCTTGAGACAAAATTACCTTGTCAATGTCGATGTCAGATAACTGATTCAGACCCACAATGTAGATGTTCATAAAAAGGGCAGCAACAACAGCCTGAACAAGAAAGTTTAGTTTCACGAATTAGAAGCCTGACAAAGACTAACAGAGTTTTTCAACATTTCCTGAAAAGCACCTCTAACACCCCACTGAAAAAAATTGGAGAGAAATCCGTCATCTTCTCTACTGCTAGGAGAGAAACTGAGACTATACTCAATGCCTGCAGGGATCAACCCAAGAATGAGGAGGCAAAACAACAAGAATAACAACTACAACAAAAGGAAAACCGAAAAATATGCAAATAATAAGGTGCAGAATTTCAGAAAATTTACACTCAACTGTGCCTATAACTGTGTGTGGCCGGGAAAACCTGTAAAATGCATCCACTGCACTTTTAACGGAACCAATTACACCATTTGAATCATAGTCATCGGGCTTCGAT
This sequence comes from Melastoma candidum, assembly GCA_023653495.1. Lineage (NCBI taxonomy): Eukaryota > Viridiplantae > Streptophyta > Magnoliopsida > Myrtales > Melastomataceae > Melastoma > Melastoma candidum. The sequence goes on from CM042882.1 coordinate 3,942,069, forward strand.
TCAAGAGGTTGTCCTGATGCTGCATTTGCATTCCACTTTCTCTGTCGTCCGCCTTGAAATTGATTTCTTTCCGGAACATTTGTGGGGCAACATTTGGCATGGTAACCTTTGCTTATGCTCCGGCCTCGGAACCATAAGGCTTCCGCTACTACAGACCCCAAAAGTAAGCCAAGAATCAACCCAGATGCAGGGGAAAAAGGCAAAAGCAAATCACAGACGCAACCAATAACTCGAACGAAATCACACGGACCACGAATCTCTCCTTACTTCAACCATCGTTCCAAGGAATAGCATTTACCGTTCCCATGCAATCAGTAACCATGAACTTAACAACCCAACCAGAAAAGAGAAAAGAAAAAAGGAAAAAAACAGTAATAACCAAATGACTTACTTGGGAAGCGATCCTTGGGAAAATCACCACCCCAATTCCTGCAACCTGCGAAAACACCCAGAAAAGGTCGAGACTTTCAGCAAAGTAAGCATCACACAAAGAAACCCCATCATATCATGGGAAGCTAAAAATAGAGTGATGAAAGGGGAAAAGAAACGGAGACAAACCAAAGAAAAAAAAAGGGAGAAGAATCAAGGGGATACTTACCATTGGAGATTCCTCGAGGCTCAGGGAACCGACCCAGAAGCAAAGACTCCATCTTTTTGCTGGTCCTCTTTCCCTTTCTCTCTTCACAACTATGCCTGCACAAAGAGAGCCGAGGTTCTAAACCATCCCAGCTGTCTCACAGGACAAGTAAGGCGTAGGAGTACGAGGGAGCGTGGGACCCTTCCGAGCTATGTTCTAAATTAGCCTGCCAAAATATTTTACGTTTCAATATATCTACTTTCAAAATTTTTAAAATAATATTTAAAATTAAATTTATAAAAGTCGAATTTAACTTCTTAAATGTTTCAGATTCGGCTTTTAAAAAGTGCGAATTCATTTTTTTAAAATCCAATTTACTTGAGAACGAATAAGGAGAGTCAACTTATATAAAAAAAATTAAAATCATCCTAATTTTATAAAATCTTCGAGATATTATTTTAAAAATTTTAAAAGTGAATATCCTAATACGTGAAATATTTTCACAATAAACGTGATTAATAACAAAACTCGGACCCTTCCCAGGCTCTCTTGTAATGTAACCCCTTTTTGAAAACGTAAAATGAAAGTGACAAGTAACTATAACTATCCGACACATAAATTAATTTCAACTAAATTTAACACCCTCCCATAAAATTAAGAAGATTTTCAACTTTAAAATTTTCTTTAAATATTTCTAAAGTAAATTTGGAAATTCTAGGATTTTACAAATTACAGTTAGTTGTGAAAAGTTTATAGAATATTGTTCGAATTTATAAAATTACATAAATATTATGACTGAAATAACGAATTTGAATTTACATAAAAGTCGTTATTTAACGCAACGATTTTGATTTAAATTGACAAAACCGTTGTCCCAAAGAACGACTTCGAGTAACGTGGAATTTTTTTAGAGATTTTTATTTTTAAGGCAAAGTGGCACTATCAAACATCTTTTAGATAAAAAAAAATGTATCAAGCAACGACTTTCCTCTTTTGTTTGAATTGTGTTTGGTATTTTTTTTTCTCAACTAAACTTAGAATCGTACAAACCTATTGAAAATTCGTTGATTGCTATTCTCATTTCGAATTAAAATGCGATCTAAATTGAATTATACTTTTAGCAAATTTAAATGTATGTTGGGATTTAGTAAACGAAAATTATCATCAAATTTGACGAATTTATTTTTTTTAAGAAAAAAGATAAGAAGTTATAACTAACTATCCTCGAAATTGTTAATTTAAATGTGTTGAAAAAGACCAAACAAGAATTTGCCAAAATGTCAAGGATGCGTGTACGGCACAAAAATATGGTTTGTGTATTATTAGGAGGGGGGACAGATTTTTCTTTGGAACAGTTGGAAGTGGAGGGACCACCACACTCCCCCTCCCTGGTTTTGCTTTAATTGTCCTCATATTAAAATATTTTTTAATAAATAAAGAGTAGGTGGAATGGGAGGCAAATTTCCTTAAATTTTTAGTTGAAGTTGTTGTATAGCAGACATCAAACTATCCTAAAAGCTTAAATTTATAAGTGAAAGAGACACATATTATATATTTTCATTTTCAACACTTCTTTCACGCTGAACGTTGTACAGCAGTCAACGTCAACTATCATAAAATTTCAAACTTGTAGATTAAAGCAGGACATATTATATATTTTCATTTTCAACATTCCCCTCATGCTGAACCACTATTGTACAGCAGTCAACGCCAACGGTTTTAAAAACTCGAACTTATAGATGAAAGCGAGACATATTATATATTTTCATTTTTAGCGAGTTTGTTTTTTCTAAAAACATTTTGGAATCATTTTCACTAGTTTTTGTCAATTACTTCTTTTTCCTTTGTCTTCCTAATCACACGAGGAACTTAAACGAATGGTAATCAACTTTTTTGTGTCTTTCTTATAGTAGTAGCAGTAATGTCTGCCCTTTCTGGCTTTGTCATGTCTGGCTAATGTCCGATGTGTACGTTGTGATAATAATGGAAGTGATGTTAATTAGAGAAACATCCAAAGGAATATGCCGCAAATGGGCGAGTCCACGGTAGGGGAGTCCGACCCGGAACCATGCCGCGATTGATCGCGGGACGACAGAAGGGAACTACGATTCGACTATTCTAGTCACAATGACCTATTATCACCTACTGTTGGATCGTTCAGGTGCACTAAAAGGGGAGTGAATCAATGATTGTAACTTTTTCGCCCTTTCTCAGTATAAGTGGAAGCGTATTATATCACAGCAGAGTGTTTCTCAGAATGAGATCTGCTTCGCTGTAACCGTTACGATTTGATCGAGTAGATTTTCGTACGAGTGTTTGCACGATCATAATGGACACAATAATTTATAGGGGTTCGGCCTTAATCAACTACATCCACTTTTTACCAACGAGGTGATTTCACTATATAATATAATGTGTGCAAAGAGTCCTTGCACTAGGCTTTCGGTTTCTCACAAAGTGAGATTTAGAGCCCTTCCACGATCAGCTACTCACACAGTGGACGTCTTCTCGTTTCCAGCGGAATGATGCTCACACTCAGAAGTTGATTGCTCAAAGGATTTCCACACAGCACGTTGTCGCTTAGGCATAAGCATGTCTATCAAAGCGTAAAGACAACGTTATGTTAAAGTATAAATCCTCACAAATGATTCCTTACAGTAAAGAAGGACTTCTCTGAGAGCAGCCCGTTTCTGTTTCACAGCAGAGGATTTCCACACAGTTTCTGTCTCTTCTTAAGATGAGCCTGTAGGCACTCAAGAGACAACCACAAAGCCAGTCACTTAGGACAGAAAAGAAACAGAACAGAGATTGGTTCCTCACACAGCAGAACCTGACTTCTCACACAACGAAGTCGCGGTATCCGTCCTACACTCAATTCGGACGTGCACGGTTACCACAACCGTGACTCACTGCACTGCACACCCAGTGCCTAAGGTGGAATTTTCAGCTCCGGCGGCTTCCATGCAACCTGCTCTACTATCCATATGTATCAGGAGGTCGAGGCTTCTACACAGCACCTCTGTGCTCGGGAAGACCTCTTTCCATTCCGGTGGCGTTCCCAACTCCTACTCTACCCTGCAGGCACGAGACTTCTGGCACGCACCCCCAAGTGCGTGTCTCACTGCTCAAACTTCGTCGATTCGAGACTTCCCTGCGAAAAGACACAACAAGAACGGCTTCTTGCCGATGGGTCAGAAACTGGTTACTGCAATCAGCACAGGTATTCATTTAGCTTCCCTTAGACGATTCTCCAGCCGCTCGTTGAACGCACCGAGGACACACAGTCCCTCTCACGACGATGAAGGTCACACGCAGATTGTAAGATATAAGAACCAGGCGATCAATTAGCACTTTCCGCTATCAGCCGATCCTCAAAGTTTCATCACACAGGCTTTGGACAACTAATCAGACCACACAGATTAGCTGTTATGATGTATGAGTGCCGTCTGGTTTTAACAGGGAGTGAATCGAATAATTCATTTCCCAAATATCAGCCTTCAGCAAGCTGTAGTCACGGACAGCGAACAGCTGCTCACAATCACAATGACCAAGAAGGAAGGAAATCATTGTCAGCTTTCCTTATGCGTATGAATCAATCCAATCATTATCTTATTACTATCCGATTTGTTGTTTCAATCATTGGCCATGATAGAACCAGAATAACTAAATTCCTTAAGGACCGTTGAGATAAGATAAAAAATAAGATATTGCTAAAAATAAAGATTCTATTTCCAAGTCTTTCTTCAAATGTCGCAATCTGATCCTCACACGTGATTGTTTGAATTAGATAATTTAATTACTCATTAAATATGATAAAATTACAATAAACAAGTTGGAATAATAATTATTCCTTCATTTTGGTAATTGTAGCGCAGTAAAGCAGTACTGCTTTGCTGTAGTGTAGCCACACACTTCTCAAGCGTAGCAACACACTTCTCAAGCGGTACAGCAACGCATTTCTCATCATCAAAACTATGATCAACAGCAAGTCATGGTTTGCATGTCCCAACCTTCTGTGCCAAAGAGTAGCTTCGTCCTTAATGGACACAAGACAATTTTCTCCAGCGGAGATGTTCTTAAAAGACATGATATAGATGTTTTTGTTGCATTCTCCAATGAAGTAAGTAACATCATCCCGTTAAACATTACATGTTCTTTCATCGAAAGAAACACGATAACCTTTATCACACAATTGACTAATATTAATCAAGTTGTGTTGGAGGCCTTTAACACTCCTTCAATGGTTAGGGAGTCAGAACAGCAAATGGTTCATGTTCCTTTAACCATCCCTTTTCCATTATCACCAAAAGTGACAACACCACCATCCTGGAAAACTAGTGTGGAAAATAATGAAGCATCTCCGGTCATGTGCCTCGAGCAACCACTGTCGAAATACCATTCATGATCCTTAGCAATGGTCTTGAAGCATCCCTGAAATGAAAAGGCATGCTCAAGTTTGTCGTTGACTCCATTTAACAATAGAACCATCATCTTTAGAAGAGATGCCATGCATATCATTTCGTCTGACATGACAAGTGCTGATGAAATGACCTGGCCTTCTCCAATAGTAGCAAAGCCTAGGTAAATTTTTAACAATGTCATGAGAATCGTCATTCATAACATGAAGAGGAATATATTTCCCATGATGTGAATGTTTCTCATTTTCAGATTTGTGAATCTCATGCACACATTAATCATTTTCCTAAGTTGTTGTTGCTGTTCCTTAATCTTTGACTTAGATTGAGAAAGTTGCTTGACCACTTTCTTAGCATTTGCTGATAACTCTTCCTTAAGAGAAGCGTTCTCAGCATTCAAGAGTTTATTCTCTTTCTTGAGAACTTTGTTGCTCGAAGTTAGTGACTCGAGTTTATCATATAACTCCGTAAAGAGGTTTTCAATTTCATCAGATGATAGAGCAGAGGGAGAGAAAACATATACCTTCTCAGTGTCAGAACCAGTTTGCGCCATATAGCAGAGATTTGTTGTTTCGTCATCCTGATATGATTCCTCATCACTATCACTCCAAGACGCCAACATGGCGTTTTTCTTATATTTTGAAGATTTGCCTTTCTCATTTAAGAGAGGGCAATCTGACCTCATATGACCAGGTTTATTGCATTCAAAGCACACACCACATTTACCTTGGTGTGGTTTTAGATTTTTCTTTTTAGCATCTTGCTTTCCCTTGAACCGGTTTTTGCGAAGATACCTTTTAAATTTCCTTACCATCAAGGAGATTTCATTATCTGAATCAGATGAAGACTCATCCTCACATTCATTAGAAGTGTCAACACTTCCTTTAAATGCAATAACATTAGATTTCTTTTCTTCAACAAACTTGTTCTCATTCTCATAAGTGACGAGAGAATCAAGTAGCTGCTGAAGACTTAAGCTCGTCAAGTCCTTTACTTCTTCAATTGCCATTTTCTTGGCTTCCCAAGATTTAGGCAAAGAGCGAAGTATTTTCTGACCAACTCAGAATTAGAAATAGTTTTTCCAAGAGATTCCATGGCATTAGTGATTTCGGTGAGTCTATCAAACATTTGATTTATCGACTCATCCTTTTTCATTTTGAATGCCTCGTATTGAGTTAATAATGCATTCACCTTGGATTCTTTGACTTGTTCTGTTTCATTATAGATCAAAACAAGTCTATCCCACATTTATTTCACAGTTTTACAAGTAGAGACGCAATTAAATTTATTTCCAGCAAGAGAGCACACTAAGTAGTGCCTTGCTTTAGTGTTGATAGAAATGATTCTCTTTCTTTCAAATTCATACCGAGTATCTCTGGGATTAGGTGGAGGAACCGTAAGGTCTTGTTCCATTATAATCTGCCAGCAATCGGCTTCTTTCGCTCCAATGAACAACTCCATTCTCATTTTCCAATATGAGAAGTGTTGTCCTACAAAGAGCGGGGGACGTTCTGACGAATGATCATCAGTTAAGAGCATCGACATTTTTGCTCAGTTATGATTTCTAATAACTCAGTAGCACCTTGTTGTGCTTAATGAAAAACTTTCAGCAACCTTAAGTACAGTAATAAAGTTCTGTACTAATAATCACACAGAAAGCTTTTCAGCAAACATACTCTGATACCAATTGTTGGATCGTTTATGTACACTACGAGGGGAGTGAATTAGTGTTTATCACTTTTTCGCCCTTTCTCAATGTAAGCGGAAGCGTATTGTATCATATCAGAGCGTTTCTCAGAATAAGATCTGCTTCACAGCAACCGTTACGATTTGATCGAGTAGATTTTCGTACGAGTGTTTACACGATCGTAATGGACACAATAATTTTATAGTGGTCCGGCCTTAATCGACCTACGTCCACTTTCCACCAACGAGGTGATTCCACTATATAATATAATGGGTGCTAAGAGCCCTTGCATAGGCTTTCGGTTTTTCACAAAGTGAGATTTAGAGCCCTTCCACGATCAGCTCCTCACAAATTGGACATCTTCTCGTTTCCTGCAGAATGATGCTCACACTCAGAAGTTGATTGCTCTAAGGATTTCCACACAGCACGTTGTCGCTTAAGCGTGCGTAAGCCTGTCTATCAAAGCTTAAAGACAACGTTATGTTAAAGAAATGATTCCTTACAGTGAAGAACGACTTCTCTGAGAGCAGCCCGTTTCTGTTTCACGGCAGAGGAATGCTTCAGCACTTAATAGCTCAACAAAGGATTTCCACACAGTTTCTGTCTCTTCTCAAGATGAGCCTGTAGGTACCCAAGAGACAACCACAAAGCCAGTCACTTAAAACAGAAAAGAAACAGAACAGAGATTGGTTCCTCACACAGCAGAACCTGACTTCTCACACAGCGAAGTCGCGGTATCCGTCCTACACTCAATTCGGACGTGCACGATTACCACAACCGTGACTCACTGCACTCACACCCAGTGCCTAGGGTGGAATTTTCAGCTCCGGCGACTTCCACGCAACCTGCTCTACTATCCCTCTGTATCAAGAGGTCGAGGCTTCTGCACAGCACCCCTGTGCTCGAAAGGACCTCTTTCCCCTCCGGCGGCATTCCCAACTCCGCTCTACCCTGCAGGCACGAGACTTCTGGCGTGCACCCGTAAGTGCCTGTCTCACTGCTCAAACTCCGTCGGTTCGAAACTTCCCTGCGAAAAGACACAACAAGAACGGCTTCTTGCCGATGGGTCAGCAACTGATTACTGCAATCAGCACAGGTATTCACTTAGCTTCCCTTAGAAGATTCGCCAGCCGCTCGTTGAACGCACCGAGGATACAAGTCCCTCTCACGACGATCATGGTCGCACTCAGCCCTTGACACTCTCACACGCAAATTGCATAAGATAAGAACCAGGCGATCACTTAGCACCTTTCGCTCTCCGCCGATCCTCAAAGCTTCACTCAGATCACACAGGCTTTGGACAATCACTCAGACCCCACAGATTAGTTGTTATGATGTATGAGTGTCGTCTGATTTTAATAGGGGGTGAATCGAATAATTCGTTTCCCAAATATCAGCCTTCAACAAGCTGTAGTCACGGACAGAATAGCTTCTCAACTGTCACAATGACCAAGAAGGAAGGAAATCATTGTCAGCTTTCCTTATGCGTATGAATCAATCCAATCATTATCATGTTACTATCCGATTTGTTGTTTCAATCATTGGCAATGATAGAACCAGAATAACTAAATTCCTTAACGACCGTTGAGATATGATATAAAATAAGATATTGCTAAAAATAAAGATTCTATTTCCAAATCTTTCTTCAAATGTCGCAATCTGATCCTCACACGTGGTTGTTTGAATCAGATAATGTAATTAATCATTAAATATGATAAAATTACAATAAACAAGTTGGAATAATAATTATTCCTTCATTTTGGTAATTGTAGCGCAGTAATGCAGTACAACTTTGCTGTAGTGTAGACACACACTTCTCAAGCGTAACAACACACTTATCAAGCGGTACAACAACACATTTCTCATCATCAAAACTAAGGTCAACACCTGCGTCTTTCATGGGCTTACGGGAATTCAAATTATGATGGGAGTTTCTTATTAACAATTTTCCCTCGTAAGAACGTCAGTTAAATTTTTCTTAGTGAATACTCCTAAGTCTGAGTCTGGTCACATCGGTATTTCATTTTCTATTTTGTTCTTAATCGCGATGGGCCTAAATTGACGCCGGCCCCGGCTTGAGCTCAAAACACGAGTCTCCAGATTCAAAACGGCGGTTGCGGCGGGTCAAGGTCGGACTGTTGGCCTACATATCACAAATTCAATCTCGATTTTCGTGGCCGAGTGTTGCGATCCTATTGTCGTGTGAAGTCACACGAACACGTCTTGATTATGACGTGAATAAATGCGGGTTGTGTTGATCGCCAGTAATTCAAGAGAAAGCAAGAAAAATAAAGAAGAAGAGCACACTTCCATTAAAAACAAAATACATAGTACAAAAATGACAATTAGATGTCCATATGTGGGATATAAATTATTGACTTCAACTGTTTTATCTATTTGTAACTGTCCCTTCGCCAAAATGAACTATTGTTCTCTAACATGATCAATATGTTGTTCTCAAGATCTTTAGTTGTCTTCACAAGACTTCTTGAGCACTCGTCTACTTTTCAATCCATTCAACAACCTTGAAGACGTTCATTCATTGAAACGATAGGACTTGTATCGAACCTTTATAGGTAAGATGACATCATGTCAGTAGACCAAATTGAATGTTGTCTCTCCAGTACTTTCTCGTTTAGTCACATAACCTCGTGGATTTCGATCATGATGGGTATAGTCTCATCCACGTCAACACAACGAAGGAGTAAACCATCGTTGCTCTTTCTATATAGAACATTCTCAATCAAAGTATAAAATCGTGCCGACATTCTAACATGCCGGGTTGTCCCTTTCTCAAGATTGGAGAAACAAGTCTTTATATGTCCTCGCCAATCATCAATCGCGTTAAATATATTTACAGCACGTTTGATTCCGGAATGGAATTCTAGATGAAATGGAATGAGAAGAGAAAAAGATACAGTGATTAGAGAGGGAATTGCCTAAAAAGTAATGTATCTAGTTGAAGAATGAAGTGAAGAAGAGGAAGGGAATCAAATGAGCAAAGGGAATTGACATTCCCTATTATGAATTAGGGAATGCACATTCATTCCCTTCCTTTTTCAAAATTAAGAAAATAAAAAGGAAAGGAATGGAATAAAATGATATAGATAAAGAAAAAAGAGTAGGATTATTAGTCAATTATATTCCTTCATCAAATCCTTAAATCAAACACACCATTAGTGCGTTAATCTGCACACCTCTTCTTCGTCGAAATAACTAAGAAGGGATTATTGGGATAATACCTGATAACTCTTGCATGAGGGTATAATCATGCCGGGCGAGTACGTTAGCAACTATGTTAGCTCCTCAAGGCACACGTTCGAAGGTAACGGAAATAAATTGGTCTTTCAAAGACTATACTTTGGCTAACTAGCTCTGTAAGTGGTCGAAATTGCATATACTCATCCCATTCACATGATTTATCATCAAATGAGAATCCCCTCCATGCATCTTATCTAAATTGAAATACTTGGTGTGCATTCATGAGCAGCAAGGTTTTGCGTGCGTGTGATGCCCCTCCATCGTAACGACGACAGAGAAAAGGGACCTACCTATTCTGGGCAACTTGTCGATTAATATGAATGTAAGAAAAAGGTTGAAACTTCTTCTTGCTCTGTGAGCAATTATTTTTAGGTTTATCTAAATGAACAGAAGAAATAATAACTTTTGAAAAGCAAAGTGAAAGTGGGTCCTGAGGGGGGTTGGCAATGCACGTGACAATTCCCAAATTTTTTATTTGATTTTTATAATATTAAATGATATTTCTTAATTTTGTGTGGTTTAAGTCCAACTAAAATGTACTCGGCACACAAAAAAGATATTTATTAGTCCAAGAATTCATAAATATGGTCGTTAAGTTAGCTTTTAAAAACATTGAGACTCAATTTACAGAAAGTCATCTAATAACGACTGATTATGGCAAAATCTTAATTTGAAATAGCTATTCAGAAGGAGTTAAAAAATTGTCTGGACTTTTTCGTTTAAAACATATTAAAAGTCACTGTCTCAAACAAACAATGACACTTATTTAAATTTTTTTAAGTGACCTGTTGTTTTAAACAATTACTTAACTAAATTTTGGCAACGCCTCTTGAGTCTTGTTATTTAAAACAACTAGAATTTAAATGATTTTTAGAATTATTTATTAATTTTTTTTTTCAAAACTAAGATTAACAATCCTCCAAAAGATATTCTTAAAGAAGAAGCCAATACGACCGCATTAATACACGCTTAAAAGGAAATTAGAAACCATCATCCTCCACGCGCCGCCCCTCATCCCCGTTAGATTCATTGTTCTTCCTAACAATTTTCCTTCTTTTATTTCCCCCCTCAAAATATCTCCGGATCGTAAGATTGTCGCCTTTCACAAGACTCAACTACCCAGGAATTGCCTACCTATTTCTTTGCTTTCCTTTCCTTTCCTTTGGGTTAGAGGCCGTGGGAGGATTTAATTAATGGCGGGGGACCTCCGATGCAAGAAAAATACAGCACAGCACAGCACGCCTGCCTCACTAACCCACGTGTTCCATCTTACAAAGCCTTTGTTATTTTGGCTTTTGCTTCGGGTTTGAAGTTTAAGAGAGTCCCAACACGACTTTTGATACACAAAAGGAGGGATGAGTGAATGGAATTGTCTACTTGGTGGGTGTGGGTGGGGAGGGATTGACAAAAAAGGCCTCCTCTAGAGTCGTCATGTCCCAACCTATCCCATTTCTCACAGATGAAACTCAAAAAGGCCTCTAGAGTCGTCTTGTCCCAGCCTATCCCATTTCTCACAGATGAAACTGAGGGAGTAGTCACCCAATTGGAAACAAACCCGAAAGAACCCCCCCCCCCCCCCCCCCCCCCCCCCATCCTTTCCCTTTATATTTAAGGCGAAAATCTTGTGTCATTAGAATGATGCCAAGAGAAGAGAGACCCTAAAATACACAAATATATCATGATATTTATGGTATTTCCTAAGCCAACGCATGGTGTTTAGACTTGGATGTTGAAGTTTTCTTGGCAATTGTTTACCATCATCATCCCCCTTCGCTCCGTCCGAACAACGTCAACAACAACAACAACTTATTCTCTCCATGTGGTGGGCAAGTGAAAAAGAACGAGGAGGGGGCAAGTTGTAAGGAGAGAACCCCGTGACGTCTTAATGGAAAACTGATATACGTGAAATTAAGGTTTCGAAATTTCCATGGAAATGAAATGGGTGTAAAGTCCCTGGAGTCCAGTCAAAAGGCACGTTACTACCACGGGGGGATCAAACCAAAAGGCCAATAAGTCTTGAACTGAGGTTAACTCCCCCTCGAAACTAATCAAGAGACGCCCTCCTAAAAAATTCAACGCCCTCCTCCCCCGTGGAAGATAGGGTGGAGGGGAGGAAGTAAGTGGCCCGGTTGTTATTGAATAAACAGAGTTTGATATAAATAGGGAGATGGTATAATAGCTTTAGGAAAAGAATTCCCAGAGGCATACAAGGAAGAAGCGGAATGGCGGGCGAAGGGATGGGAGGAATAAGCCTGGAGGGGATCAAGAACGAGGCCGTTGACCTGGTAAAGTACTCCTCCCTCCATCCCTTTTGCTTCCCTGCTTATGCTTGCGCATTCACCCGGGGGCTCCTTCCGCCAAACGGTTCGCCATGTAAAGATATCACTGAGATACCTGCTACTCAGTTGGTTTGGTTTCCCGGTAGAAAGAAAGAGCGGTCCGACGTATTCCCTCCCGGTTACCTTTATGTTAGAGGGTTGTTGTCTGTGTAATTGTTCTGCAACACCATCGTCGATCCACATGAAGGTCTTGCTAAAACAAGATCTCGGAAACCAGTTTTACTAATAACTATTTCATCACTTCTTGTTTTTTTTTTTTTTTTAATTTCTTCTTCTTCTTCCCTAAATCTCGACGAGGCAGATTATTAGTCTTTCGGGCCTTTAGAAATTTCAGACCATCCTAAATCACACAAAAGGAGGAGGACGATGACAACCAGGGACGACGACCCTTCATTTTATATATACCAATTAAAATCATGCCCATCTTTTCCTTTGTTTTATCCTACTCTTTATTCCATTAATTTGTTTTGACTTTGCTTTGTGGGGACGTCACGTGTAATGCATGTTCTCAAAACACGTTTAAGAAATCTATTGGTCTACTTAAAAAACAAAGAGGTAATATTTGACAAATAGAGTTTATCGAGCAGGAAAAGATCCCGATAGAGGAAGTGTTCGAGCAGCTGAAATGCACGCCCATAGGACTGACCACCCAGGAAGGCGAGGCCCGTCTCCTCGTCTTCGGACCCAACAAGCTCGAAGAGAAGAAGGTAACCGCGACGAAGGTCGTCCATGTCCGTTAATGTTTTATGCTTGTGCTAACCTGGGTGGCGCGTTCCCTTCGCGTTGTTTGTAATCCAGGAGAGCAAGATACTAAAGTTCCTAGGATTCATGTGGAATCCCCTGTCGTGGGTCATGGAAATGGCTGCTATCATGGCGATTGCCCTCGCCAATGGGGGTGGCAAGCCCCCGGATTGGCAGGACTTTGTCGGTATCATCTGCCTGCTCGTGATCAACTCCACCATCAGTTTCATCGAGGAAAACAATGCAGGGAATGCCGCCGCAGCTCTTATGGCTGGCCTCGCTCCCAAGACTAAGGTAGAGCCCCCCCGTCTTCATGATTGTCACGTTTGGTTATCTTTGTTGGATGAGCTGAATCGCCATTTCCATGGTTTGGGAATGAAAACAGGTGCTCAGGGATGGCAAATGGAGCGAGCAGGATGCCGCGATCTTGGTCCCGGGAGACATCATCAGCATCAAGCTCGGAGACATCATCCCAGCTGATGCCCGACTCCTCGAGGGTGACCCTTTAAAGGTCGATCAGTCTGCACTCACAGGAGAATCACTTCCCGTTACCAAGAACCCCTCCGACGAGGTCTTTTCGGGATCCACCTGCAAGCAGGGAGAGATCGAGGCCGTGGTCATCGCCACAGGAGTCCACACCTTCTTCGGGAAGGCCGCGCATCTCGTCGACAGCACTAACCAGGTCGGGCATTTCCAGAAGGTCCTGACGGCAATTGGGAACTTCTGTATATGCTCGATCGCAGTCGGGATGCTGGTTGAGATTATCGTGATGTACCCAATCCAAAACCGCAAGTACAGGGACGGGATCAACAACCTCTTGGTGCTCTTGATTGGAGGCATCCCCATTGCTATGCCCACTGTCTTATCCGTGACCATGGCTATCGGCTCGCACCGGCTGTCGCAGCAGGGCGCCATCACCAAGAGAATGACTGCCATAGAGGAACTTGCCGGTATGGACGTCTTGTGTAGCGACAAAACCGGAACCCTGACCCTCAACAAATTGAGCGTCGACAAGAACTTGATTGAGGTGTTCGCTCGGGACGTGGAGAAGGACCACGTCATCTTGCTGGCTGCCAGGGCTTCAAGGACCGAAAATCAGGACGCCATTGACGCCGCCATCGTAGGCATGCTCGCCGATCCAAAGGAGGTAGCATCAATAGTTGTTAATTAGTCAGAGCCGATACTTTATGAATGATTGTGCATTGACATTGTGATAATCGTTGATGAAGGCGAGAGCTGACATTAGGGAGGTCCACTTCTTCCCTTTCAACCCAGTCGACAAGCGAACCGCTCTAACCTACATCGACTCCAACGGAAACTGGCATCGTTCAAGCAAAGGAGCGCCGGAGCAGGTAAAATCGTCGCACGGAAGATATTTCCGTCCTTGTCAAATAAATCAACATTGATATTCTACTAAGACGGTCTTCGCCGGTTGATGCAGATACTTAACCTGTGTAATGCAAGCGCAGACCTGAGGAAGAAGGTCCACTCAATCATTGATAAATTTGCAGAGCGCGGACTTCGCTCCCTAGCAGTCGCGAGACAGGTACAGTCTGCGTTTGGCTGCTGACAGATACCATCTTCTCCCACACTTCCCATTCTATGTTAGTACGAAGATCGGAAATCTTACGGAAATCTACACAATGCCTCCTCAAACAGGAAGTTCCTGAGAAATCCAAGGAAAGCCCTGGTTCTCCTTGGCAATTTGTTGGCTTATTGTCACTATTCGATCCGCCTAGGCATGACAGCGCAGAAACCATTCGCAGAGCTCTTGATCTTGGTGTCAATGTCAAGATGATAACTGGTAGCGTCCAGTTCAAAGATCAGTTGCTTAAGTATTCTCCGAGATTACCTTAAGTTTATAGCTTAATTTTGTGAATTTTTCTTAGGTGATCAACTCGCAATTGCAAAGGAAACTGGAAGGAGGCTCGGAATGGGATCAAACATGTATCCTTCTGCGTCTCTGCTCGGTCACGACAAAGACTCCAGCATAGCTGGACTCCCAGTCGAAGAACTAATTGAGAAAGCTGATGGATTCGCGGGAGTGTTTCCTGGTTTGTTCTCTGTCCATTCAGTAGTGCCATCATATGTATAACATGTATATGGCCGACTCTAATTTTCCATCTTCCAATAGAGCACAAATACGAGATTGTAAAGAAGTTGCAAGAGAGGAAGCACATCTGTGGAATGACTGGAGATGGGGTCAATGATGCTCCAGCTTTGAAAAAGGCTGACATAGGAATCGCAGTTGCTGATGCCACCGACGCTGCAAGGGGTGCTTCAGACATCGTCCTGACGGAACCTGGGTTGAGCGTCATCATCAGTGCGGTGCTCACCAGCCGAGCTATCTTCCAGAGGATGAAGAACTACACTGTCGGTTTCTCGTCTGTCACTCACTGTAATTGTTCTGAACAATTTTTGGGACATCGGACTAACCATTATTTCTCCCTGTGCTGCAGATATATGCAGTTTCAATTACCATTCGTATTGTGGTAAGTGAATTTTCCAATCTTATTTCAGGGATTCGATTCACAGGTTGACGTCTGTACCTTTGGTCTTAACTTCTCTTGCTCCAATGCTACAGTTTGGATTCATGCTTATTGCCTTGATCTGGAGGTTCGACTTCTCGCCTTTCATGGTTTTGATCATCGCCATATTGAATGATGGTATGTATTAATCACTTCTATGGCAGTCAATGATCCATTTTATACAATCCCAATGATCATATCTTGATTCGTTTTGACAGGAACAATCATGACAATCTCGAAGGATCGGGTGAAGCCATCTCCTTTGCCAGACAGCTGGAAGCTCAAGGAAATATTCGCCACCGGCATAGTCCTGGGAGGATACCTGGCGCTGATGACTGTGATATTCTTCTGGGCAATGAAGGAAACCGACTTTTTCCCTGTAAGAGACTTATCACTTCACACTCCGCCTTTTCTCGATATCACATTCCTCACACTTGTAGTAACATGACAGAACAAATTCGGAGTGAGGCCGATCAAGGACAGTAATAATGAGATGATGGCCGCTCTATACTTACAAGTCAGTATCGTGAGCCAGGCCTTGATTTTCGTCACTCGTTCACGCAGCTGGTCCTACGTCGAACGTCCCGGGATGCTTCTGATGAGCGCATTCATCATCGCACAGCTGGTAAGTCCATAACAGCCACAGAGTGAACACTTTCACAAAAACCCGAAACCTTAAATTGCTCAACCCGAGCGGTTTTCTTCAGGTAGCAACGCTCATCGCCGTCTATGCCAACTGGGGATTCGCGGAAATCAAGGGGTGCGGTTGGGGCTGGGCCGGGGTCATCTGGATCTACAGCGTCGTCTTCTACGTGCCTTTGGACTTCATCAAGTTCGCGATCCGCTACATACTCAGCGGGAAGGCATGGGTCAACATGCTGGAGAACAGGACCGCGTTCACAACCAAGAAGGACTATGGCAAGGGGGAAAGGGAAGCACAGTGGGCCCACGCTCAGAGAACCCTCCACGGGCTCCAACCTCCACAAACATCATCCCTGTTTAACGACAAGAGCAGCTACAGGGAGCTCTCTGAGATCGCAGATCAGGCCAGGAGGCGGGCAGAGGTCGCTAGGCTGAGGGAGGTCTCAACACTCAAGGGCCACGTCGAGTCGGTAGTGAAGATGAAGGGGCTGGATATAGACATCATAGAGAAGAATTATACACTGTGATCACAAGTGACGGACCACAGTGCCTTGCCTGCGGCTCCCTGCCGATAGGGGAAGCGCGAGGAAACACAAGGACTTACAAAGTTTGATAAGTAAGAGGGAAAGACAGAAATATATGTTTAGGTAATGCTCCCAGAAACTTGCTTGGGCTACATTTTGCTTGTTCTTCTTCTTCTTCTTGTGCTTCTGAAGCAAGCGTACCCCAAGCAATTGTTGTACTTTATTTACAATGCAAAACGTAAAACTTGCTACACTAAAATAGAGAGAGTTAAAATAATTTGAGGGAGGAAATCTTCAGAAGTGCCACGTGGTCGCTTCCAAACCAATCACTGTAAGAGAGTCTGGAGATTATGGAACTGGTCGGAAGCCAACACGAAAGTCTCTTTCCCCTCCACCCAGCAGCATCATCTACTGCTGCGTTCCCGAGACATTTACCTGTCCGAAAAGTTGGGAAGTTTTTATCAGTTGGGTTTGGGTGGAGAGCAATCATAGCAAAGGAATGTCGGTGGCGTCGTCCCAGCAGAGCTTCCTGCTCAACGTCCTTACTTCGTCCAACCCCAGACCCATCGCCAAGCCCTTCAATCCGGTCTGGACGATCTCCTGCAAGCACCTCTCTGACGATTCCAAGTATCCTTTAAGGTAGGATTACGCGGGAAGGCATGGGATTTCCGGTCCTGTTGTTTAGCTGGGGCATACGATCGAACAGGGGGTGATGTTGTTCTCTGGGTAGGAAAGATGAGAACCAGGTCGCCAAGCTGGCTATTGTCGCACTGGCTGCCGGGGTGCTGACTCTGGCTTCCGTGGGTGAGGCATCGGCTGCGAAGTCCGGCGGGAGGGTCGGCGGGCAGGCGTTCAGGCCGTCGGCTCCGAGGTCGTCTGGCCCCCGGATTAATAATTCGAGGTAAACGTCAGTGCTGCATTCGATGAGTAACTGTTGTGTCTAGTCCTCGATAGAATCGGGGTCTCCTGTCTTTCTCAGGATTTTGGATTTCTGATCTCTCCTTGGCCCATGATCATAACTTTAGTGGGTGCAGCCTGTGAGGATTCTTGTGATCATGCTCTCATCCGGGATCGGTGTTCTGTACTGCCTGTTCGACCCGAAAATCCTCTTGGTCTAGTCTATCTGATTGCTTCATTCAAATGGATGAGTGCACTTCCGCTACAGGCCTTTGTGAAACTCGACATTAGCATCCGTTTTATGTTCTAACTAGGCTATTGCTGTTGAAACCTCTCTTTCTGGTTGTTTCTCATTGAATAGAAGCTCTTCTCGAATAGAAATCTCTATTGTGCAGAGTCGTGACACTCTAAAAGCCATTTTATTGAAACAACGACACCATGGGATTGTTGGAGTTACCTTTGTCTCTAGTTTTAGACATTGCTTGATCACGCAAATGTCATTTCTGTGTCAAATTCGGTGCATTTTCCTGTTGTTCAGGAAGTCTTAATGTTCCTTTCCTTCTTACGACTTGTGTTTGCAGTTCTTCTTTCTTCGAAGAAGTTATAATATGTACTTGGCTTTTGCAGTTGGTTGCGAATAACAACAAAAATGGGGTTATCTTCTTATAACCTATTTACTTGAATTTCAATCCTATGGCAGGACAAACATCTACATCAATCCTCCAGTTGCTCCTCCTCTTGTTGGCGGATATGGGTATGGTTATGGTGTGCCATTTTATGGAGGCTGGGGCTGGTCGCCCTTCTCATTCTTTGCCCCCGGACCTAGTGTCGCCATTGGTATTGGGGGCGGGTTTGAAACTTTGTTCTTCTTTATGTTTCTTGGTGCGGTCGCTGCTGTTGTGAGGAAGTTTGTCGGATCCAGGGGCGAGGAGGATGATTACTGATCTTATGAGGGGAATGAGTGTAAGATGATCCGAACTCATAGTGTACATATACGCGCCATTTGGCAACTAAGTTTCCCTCAACAATGTATTCTGCAACTAGCAAGAATAAGAAAGAACTCTTATGCATTCGGATTTCGCAATATCTACTGATCCAGCAGTTGAACAGCTGCAATTGCATGAATCTTCTCCCTTAGTTTCTGAGTTAAAGCAACACGAACAGTCATTACCCCTGCCGCTGGTCCGCTCAGCCGAACCTTCACAACATATCCATCTATCTGGATGAGCTCGAGTACACCACCACCGGTTCCGGCAAGATACGGCCTTATCTCCGCGAGCACCTGAGACAGCAACAACCACCTTCAGTCTCTGTTGATAACTTAACGCCTCCTCAATATTAAGGCATGGCCACACACGGATTTCCTACCTTCTCCACGTTCTCCTCAGTTAGCTCGAGGCCTGTCTCGGTGTCTATGATCTGCTCCACCGCCAATATTTCTGGAATTTTGTCACGCAATCGAGTCTCGATCCCCATCTTGAGCGTCATGGTCGAGCTCGGGCAAGACCCGCAAGCTCCCTGGAGCTTCAGGACAACGACGAGCCCATCGATCTCGTGCAGAGCCACGTTCCCTCCATCGGCCATTAAACCAGGTCTCACCTCGTCCAAGACTCTCTCCACGTTCTCCTCCGTCAAGGGGAGAACACTCCTAGGCGAGAAGACAAACCCTCCTGGGAACGGGATAACGCCAGAGTCCAAAATCCAATCAAAACCAACGCAGTCAACCCCATCCCCATCTCACAGCACAGTACACAATATTACTCGAACCTCTTCTTCTTCGCCTTCGTCCTCTGAACGATCGTGCCGAGTCGGGCTTGATCAAGCTTCTGGATTCCAACTTGCAACCATTGAAGGAGCTCTTCCGTGATACGAGGCCGTGTGAATATATGCCCGGGGACTACAGCAAAGCATAAAACACGAAAAGCAGGCCGGTGACGAGTGTGAACGCGAAACAACCCAGGAAAGGGGGGGGGGGGGGGGGGGGCACACCGACAAACGTGAGCTTTACCTTGCGACGGGTAAAGGGGGTATTCCCAGGAGGCGAAGGCTTCGACTTTGGAGAGGAAAGGGACGAACACAGCATTTCTTTTAAAGCTAACACCACAAATTCGGACATCCCATTATCAGAAAGGAGCTGCCGGAGGCTCGTGGCGTCGGACAGAATGCGCTATAACTAACTCAATCCTTTCGGCCTTGGCTTGTGGTTTGTTATGTGGACAGAATTGCATTCGAGAGAGATGAGTGGTAGTTTTGTTGGATCGGGCCTGTCACTGAAAAACCAGGCCCCTACCACTAAAAACGATCCACAGCTTTGTCGAGGAATGAACGAAATTTTCATCTATTCGAAACTACCTGTGAATTACGATTTCAGATTTCTAAATTTTTCAGATTTAAAATCGTAACTTTTAATTTATAACTTTTGATCAAAATTATGGTTTAAAACTGTAATTTCATATAATTTTAAAACCCGATTATATTGAACTTAAACAAAATTTTTTAATTTTAGGAAAGTCGGGTCATGAAAACTGATGAAATCCCCCTCTCTCCCCACCCTTCCCTCTCTCCATTCCCCCCTAATCCCATTTCCCTCTACCCCGTCGTCCCCCACCCCCTGCCTCCCTTTCCCTCTCACTCTAGTCCCCACTCCTCCTTATTGCTAATAAATCAATCAATCAATCAAATTCCTTTAAAATCAAGATTTGAAATCACTACTTTATATACGTTCCATAAAGTCGATAATGAAAATTCATGATAATGAAAGTATTATATTAAATTAAATATTTAACTTATGATATAAATGTTGAATATGAAAGCTTAAAAATATTGATTTAATGTAGTTAAAGCATTTTTTTAAAGATTAGTTTATAAAGAAAATCGACTATTCATAAATAAATATTTTAACTTATATTTTTAATTGTAATTGCAATCCATTTCTTAAGTTCAAGTGTGATAAAATTTCTCAAAAAAAAAAAAATTATAGTGAAAATAATTGGTCGATTCGAAGAACAATATCAAGTAATCTTTAAACAAAGTAAAAATGACTCGATAATTAAAACAAAAACTCGCATTAAAAAAAAGAAGTCATTAAACGAATAAACCATCGACCCAAATTTTATTAGATGAAATTGGATATTTTAGTAAAAATTCAATAAAAAAACGCGACGAGAAAAATGTACATAAATCTAAATATGATCGGTTATAAGTTACTTGTACTCGTGACATGGACGTGTAAGTAAAAGACCGTGACATTTACCACCCGTGCACACAACATTAAGATGCTGGTGAATCATGATGGTACATTGCTAACATTATTATTATTATTATTATTATTATTATTATTATTATTATTATGGCGATGGATTAATGAGTTTAGATCAAATGTCTTGGTAGAAGAACTTCTTGAAATCATCCATGTGCTGAACCTGCAGGCACAGCGCCACCACCACCGACCCGTCTCCCTTCGGACCCGAGAGGACGAGCGAGTCCCCATCGAAGTCGTGGTTCCCCGGACCCATGTACACCTCCCTTCCCCATCCGAAGTCCACTCCGTAGATCGGCAGCGTCATCCAGCTGACTACCCCGAGGTTAGGGTTACCGTAGAATGGGCCATCGTCGCTCCCCATGGAGTGCAAGTCTTGAAACCTCTTCAGGCTGGGCTGCTGCCTTAGGAACTCCATCGCTGACCTTACGTACCCGTCTGTTACCTTCTCGATGGCTCCCCTTATCCTGCTGGCTGCGTAGCCTAGGGGGTTCGACAGCAGTTCCCCCGAGCGACTTGTTGCAACCACATCGAGGGTCGCATTGCCGAAGTATCCCGGTTGTATTGGGGGACTCATCCGGCTCCGGGAATCGACGCAGACTCCCAGAGCAGTCTGCTGGTCATGCTCGTGCTTGCGGGCCTTGGACGCACACCTCCATATGTGTCCAGCAATGGTCTCGTATCGAGTGTAAGGACGGGTGTCACTAGGGCACAGTTGGTTCGCCTTGTTCTTGAGCCGGTCTACTTGGTACTTGGTGAGCGTCAGCATGGCCACCATTGTTTTCTTTTTCCGTTCCTCGACGTTGTCCGACTGGCCTAGCAACAACGGTGGATGGTCGAACTCCGAGTGTTGACCCGTCCGGAATAAAGTATGAAGGCCGTTATTCCTGGGAGGCCCGAGGGCCGCCCTATTAAAGTAGGGCACTATCTCAAGCGGCTCGCCGCGAGCCATCCGTGCCCACTCAGAAATAAAATGCAGCGCGCTCGGCCCATCGGCAACAGCATGCGATATACTCAGGCTCAGGCTAAAGCCACCGCACGCGAACTTGGTGACTTGAACCAACAACAACGAGAGCTCGCAAATCGGCCTACCATAATCAACCTTAGGCACAAGATACTCATACTCAGGGCAAGGAGAGAAGTCCCCCAAGTGATCAAGTCCACCATCCGACTCAGCCACAACGAACTCAACGCCCATGGAATTGCACTCGAGTAGAAGCCGGCTCCCTTCCGCCCACCGCAGCCGACCGGCCAGGGGGTAGAACGGCACCAACACTCTAGAAAGCGAATCCCTCAGCCGGTCGACGAGGCCAGCCAAATTGTGGCTGGGTTTGTAGAAGTAAATGGTGGGGACGTGAGTGATGGTGCCGATCTGATCCCACTCGGACAGCGGAAGGTAGCCATTACATGATGGGGTGTGAGGCTTCACCAAGCAACTCATTTTGTTGCTTACTACCATGTTTTCAAAATTCCCTTTCTGCCTTTGTTTTATTTACGAGGTTGTTGGTCGGAGATTACATATATATACATTAAAAAAAAGTGGAGGGAAAGAAGAAAGAGTCTTTGTGATGATGTGTCAATCTTTGCGTTCAGGGCAACAAAATAAGGAGGGGAGGATTGATCTTTGGTGGTCACGTGAAGTTTGTTTTTTTTTTTTTTTTGTTCATTTGAGAATTTTTCTGGTGGCATAATGCTGGGGGAATGAATTCCACATGAACTCATCTTCTTTTTTGGCAGGTTGGTTGCTTTGGATTACCCGATTACTCTTCCAATGACAAGATTGAATTCCAAAAGACGGGCGGAGACATTGCCATTCATTTTGTATGTTCGTGTGTTTCAAACTGTACACCCAACACCATTTCCCAGCACGCTAATTCCCTATCCAACTGAACCTAATCCCCCCCCCCCCCCCCCCCTCTAACAGCAAAAGGCCGATCCAACCCAGACGAGACTCCCGGAGCTGCAACCAATGACTTCCAGATCTGGCCTGACCTGCATCGGGAGGCCACCTCTACCTTGCCGATTCAATATTAAGTTTGAAATGTTCATTGCTCAGTCCATCTCCTGTAGCGAACGCCTGCTAGTGGGGCTCACGCTCCCGCTTCTACTTACCTTCAGCGCAGCCAAAGCCTTTTGTATCTCCATGGTCATTGCGCTGTCCACACTTCCTGACGATATCTTCTTGTGTGCCTTCTGGAGGTGAAGCTTGAGCGAGCTGCTGCTAAGGCCAGCATCTTTGCCGCAGATTGGGCAAACCTTCATCGCAGGCTTCCTCTGATGCCATTCCATGGAAACTTGCCCATGCAACTTCCGGTCCAGTTCTAGAAGAATCTTGGCGAACCCATCATTTGGCTGAGCTCTACGATGAACTCTTCTCAGAGTATTCCATGCTTTCAACAGGGTGAAATTCCTGAGCCAAAGCAAGATCACATGTCTATGATAGTGTGCACACAGTGAAAGCACATTCAAAGATATCCCAATGAAACACACTGATCATTACCACAAAACGTTGCCACACAGCTATCAACTTTGAAGTGCACCATCGAATTGATATTTAGGCATATGCAAAATTTACTTACTTCCGGAGCATCAAATAAGCAATGACCACTGTAGCACTTCTGCTTCTGCCTTCAAAACAATGTACAAGGACTTTTCCGTCAATCTGCTCCACGTGATCAATGAAGTCACAAGCTTCACTAAAGATGCTGCTGATGTTCACGTCTTCATCATCACTTATCTGTTGCAACAGGATCAAACAGAAGGGCCGTATAAGAAACCGCACCACTTTATAAGCACTTCATTTACAAGCATCAATCCAAGTCACCACAATAGCAATTACAGAATAGTCGATCAGGGTGCTAACCGAGAAATTCTTGTAGTGGAATAAATCAGGGTGTTGTGAATCTGATTGTCCAATTTCGTTCGAGCACAAACATAATATATGGGTTATATTCAAGTGCTGCAGTGTGAAGATGGATCTCGCAGCAAGAGCCCCGCCGATAAACAAACTGTTTGTGATTGGGGATGGCTTCTCTGTATTTGCTGCCTCGGATATTAATGTTATCCTTTCTAGAATATGCTCCAGTCTTACCTGTAAATTGTATAGGTAATCATGGTACTATTCACAAATCCTGATAATATCAATATCGTAGAAGTACAAATACCTTCAACTCATAAGAATCCACAACGATGTTACTATCGTTACCCTCGAAATATCCTGAATTGAAGTTGTTATCCAGACAAAGTTTAATGGCATCGTTTCTGAGCATCTCAACCCATTGCTCCAACTCTTTATTTGACTCAGAATTGACCTGAGTCAATGAAAACATACATTTATATCAGTGGACCCGTTAAGATCAAGCCAATAGCAAAAGATACCAAAGTTCATGGAATGTAATTTAGACAATTTTATTCGAGGCGTTCATATACACCTGGCAAATATTGAATATGGAATGTAATTTAGACAATTTTATTCGAGGCATTCATATACACCTGGTATCCCATCCTTAACAAATATTGAATAAGAAGAGAAACCGCAACTTCTCCAAATGCATAGCTCAAATCAAAACATGTGTTTCCATTGACTGTGATAACCATATTTCATACTCGGCAGTACACCATTACCATTTAAGATGACATTGGGCAAGAAACAAAGAGTAACTGGCATCAAGAAGAACAAAGGACATGATCACGGTAATCAACACATTAGAACACATTATGCAGTCATTAGTGAAAGCTTACCATCTTTTCAGAGGTCACTCGAGATGATAACAACCAAAATTACTTAACTCAAAATCTAAGCAGCATATAGTAGTCAGGTAGATTTTGACAGAACCAACCTTCGCAAACTTATGAAAGTCCCGGAGTTTTGCAGACATCCGGAAGCTACCCCCACTCCCTCTGCCCCCCTTGTTTAGCAAATAATCACGTGTATGAGAACTGGAATCTGAGTTTTCTTTACTTGCTGAAGAAGATAACCTGGCTCCTAGCTTTTGGGGTTCCACATCAATCACATCAACGGCAGAGTCATTGGATGCCTGTTCTCTACTTGGGGAAGAACAATGTAAGCCAACAGTACTTAAGGGTGATTCAGGAACCATCAACTCCTCTTTGTCAAAATCCACAGAGGATGAACGATTTATGATGTTCATGTATGAACGCAGGGAGCATTCTAATTTCTGATGGAGAGTAAGCAAAAATATATGGAATCCTTGCAGATCTCTTAGAGCAGCACGAAACCCATTACGAAATTCATATACAACAGAAGTGAGTTCCGGGCTCATATCATTCACGTCTGCACCATCTTCCTTCCGAGGTAATCCTAATTTGCCTTCAGTTATTTCGTGTAACAAATTGGAGGAATACTCAGTGCTGTTGAGAAGTAACTCAACCAACTTGGGGTAGTTTAGTCGGTCATTGGCACGTTTTCCAGCAGGAGGTCGGCGCGGCACCACAGAGTCAATGGCCACTATATGAAAATCTACGGGTGATGAGGAGTTATTTGTGACTACATGTCTTGGAATCATGTTTATCAACTTCGGTGTTCCAGAAGTGTCTAAAATGTCAGAACTCTGAGTCAGAAGAGTCCCATCACGTGTGTTCATTTTGCTTTCTATTGATGCAGCTCTCCTTTCCTTTTGAAGAGCTTTGATGACTCTAGGTCTGTAGTGCTTAGCTGCAGAATCATATGCCTCCTCCAAAGCATCGGTGCCAATGAAGGCCGATTTTTCTGCATATAACAAATTAGCTGGATTTCCGCGCCATCGTAGTTGACGACAAGGAAGTCTATCTTCATTTCTGATGACAAGGTCTAATAGTAGAATCCGACCAAGAGCAGCTGCAGTCTTCTCTGAAGCTCTCTGGGATGCAAATGCTTCTGAGCTCTCCAACAAAGGAGATCCGTGCACATATCTGTCATCTCAAGTAGTTTAATAAGTTGTTTGATTAGGCCAGATAGCCCTTAAATGAGTGTAAGCCCCAAGAAAATTTGAGCTATCAAATAGACAACATGACAACAACAAAAAAAGAAATAAACCTAGACATACCATTCACTTTCATTTTCTTAGATTTAAGGTCCATCAGATATAAGCAAAGGCCAGGTGTGAGCATTTCATACCCCATTAGGAAAAGACATCTACTGAGTTCAAGGGCTTCCAAGAGTTCTGTACACGTCGTTTCACCAATTTCATCTGCATCTCGAACAGCAGCCTCTCTTGCTTTTTCAGCAGCTTCTTTTATCTGGAACCACTCAGGACTGGAGTTATGAATAACCCTCGCCTAAGATATTGAAAATGTAAGCTTGTAAGGATTGGACCAAGGGGAGAAAATTTCTGATGATCATCTGACATGTCGATGTTCGACCAATCAACTCAGGCACCTCAATAACTTTTAAGACCGACCTGGGGAGTCTGGACACCAAGCCATTTTGCAAATTCATAGCCGAGGCGTTCTGATTGTGTGGCCATCCTGGAGGATGATATCTTTATAACAGCAACTGCCTCTTTCGCAGAAGTATCAACAATTCCAGGAAAATTAAAGAGAGAAAAAAAGACAACTCCTCCAGAATTAACTGTCACCTGCAACATGGAAGTTAAAATCAGACAGAAACATCATTTATCAATCTGAACAATGTTATGTATGTCTCGTGCTTATTATAGTTCGAAAATCTCCTTTCCAAACCAGGGTTCAGGCAGTATCCAGCCTAGCCTGTTCCTGTTCTTATTCAAAACACAAGGTAAGTTCACTTTCTCCGGTCCACTAAATTTGCAAGCATTAAAAGCCACACATTTCCCACCCCAACCCCCAACCAAGAAAAGTAGTTTACCATCACGGAGAAAAATAAAGCCCTTATAGCCTCTCAAATATGATAATAGAGCACCCTCAGTCATCACAGATGCCATCACTAGTGGCAGATTCCTTGAAGGCAGTGGCAATTGCTGCACTTCTACTCTACAATGCTTTATACCAAAAACTAGATACCTCCAACGAAGTGGAAAAGGAAATAACAGGAAAAGCTAAACATGTAAGACACCAAATCATCATAGGTGTTTGATTGTTTTACTGTCATTTCGAAGCAAAGAAATAAGGTTTAGAGCCCGAGGTTGCTTCTTCCACAGGTTAGTTGTTCATACAGTTCTCTTGTCATATCAGATCATAGACTACAACAAAAACAATAATGACACCCAGGTATTTGTCCCATCAACTAAAAGTTATCTTTATGGATTATTGGTCTATAACTCTCTATCTCTAACCATAACCATTATTGGTCTATTGACCTATTTGACTTCATGCATCTTTTTCTACCTCCGTTAAAATCAACGTCCTAACCATAAAAATATCCCGAATTGCGCAACACGTGTCTCAATAGGTCTCTTGATTCGTGCGCATTATCTTGTCTGCACCACTCTAGATTTTCTTTGATATATTCTTTAATAAACTTATTCATAGTTATATCCATCCTAAGATCTCAACATGTCCATCCATCATCTTAGCAACTCCCATTTTCTAAGCATGCACAGGCATAAGATAATTGAATAACACCTTTAGCTTTGAGAAAAAAAGTCAAGCACTCAAACCAACTCCTTTGAGTTTGATTTTGATTTTGAGAAAGGAGCAGAGAAGATTTTAGAGAATTATCTCACACTCTCTCTTTGGCTAATTCATATCGATATGTAGAAAGTTTAAATACTGGATCATGGAAGAGGATCACCAATGTTTGACCAAAAAACCGAATAAATAATATTAGCAAACTACTCCTGACTGCTATAAATAGTAAACACAGTCCTAACAGCTAAAACAATAAATGCTTAAGTGAAACCATTGACAAGAGTCTACACAACATCCTCCCTCAATCAGAAGCATATATATCGCCTGTTATAGATATAGGTAATCTTTGATGAGATTGACTGATGAAGATAAATGCAAGTTGATCTTTGCTATTAATGAATACAGTTAACAATTCCAACCTTCCCTGAAAAGAATCTTTCCACGGCTGAAACCAATATCTCCGTATTTAGGACTTTCACAAAAAAATTGAGTTTGATGCAATATGAAGAGTCGCTTGGTTTATCACATAATCTTTATAAGTCTTGAACAAACAACCTTATTTCTTCCAACGAGTGCCTTGGCCAAAGAAGGTCCTATGATAACGTTAGTGTCATGGCCCAATACTCATTTTCGACACTTGACCTCATTATAAATAAACCATAATATCAAAACTTGACTTTCTAGAACTCATCAAACAAGAAGTCACACTACCTCGTCTGTGTGCTTTTAAGATATCTAAACAATGGAAGGATTATATTGCCATATACAATAAAAGTATCTCCGATGAAAACGTCAATATTTTCAGAATGGACAACATGTAAAGCAACTTTCAGACTACAAAAACAGCTTTATCACTTAGGGTGGAAGACTTCAGCACTGATCACACTCAATGGTCCAAACCTTCTTCATATACTCCACAAGAATTTGCTTCAATTAGCAGAAAATAAGTTCAATAATTGCTCAGCCAAAATAAACTATTTTAGCAAAAATTATCCCAGGAACCATCCATTAATGTAAGAATGTGATATAGTTCCTGCGTTCTGATAAATATACTTTGCTATTTGATAGAACAAGGAATCAACCATTTGGTTAGATTTAAAATTCTCATGACCATATTAGTAAAATAAAGGTAAATAAAATTTAAAAAGGAAAAGTACACAGAATGCGTACCTCAAGAGCTTTACTCATTTCATCCTCCGAATTTTCAGCAATACTTGTATGTTCAGTGTGATAAAGTGAAGAAAGCATGTCCCATGAAAAAGAACCCGCTTCAACATTCAGCGCAGAAGCTTTACCTAGTCTCTCCCATAGACTTAAATCTGTACAGTCTGCACAGGATAGTCTAGCTTCTGAATCATCAAGTAATGCATCCTCTCTACACAATTGAAATTCATTTACCCATAAGAGCCAAAAAAAAAAGAAAAAGATAAGAGGAATGCAGTTTAATCCAAGAAAAAACTTCGTATATAATAGCCTCTATGAACATCACAACCGATGATGAATCCTATAAATAGACTTCCAAATCCCATCGGTAGTTAGCTACCCCATTCATCTGCCGTTGTAAATTACATATATCAAATCATCATGCGCTCAAGTTGATAAACCCATGGAGCTCTTCTCATGGTCAAATATAAGTACAAGCAGGAAGGCACATCAATAATTCTTTGTACATATTACCATTATCTCAACCTGCTGCAGGCACAAACAATTATTTTGCTTTCCAAATTTGATATTAGTAAGTGAATAGAAATAGACCTCTCTTGGTCACAAACCCTTTCTTTTTGGAAAATAAAACAAACTATTAAAGAAAAGTATACAATATGCACATAATATGGTATGCAAATTTCTCACAAATGGGACAGTAAGCGAACGGTTTCCTGGGAAGAATGACGAGGAAGAGAGAAAAACTTAGCAAAACTCTGTAAGAATAAGAAAAGCCTAACACAAGATTCCATTACTCAGGAAAACATCCCCAAGGAATCCATTCAAACCACTAAAAAGAGTTGGAACGAAAGAACAAAGAGAATTCTTCTATTCCTCTTAGTCCATGAATGCCCCCAGAACAAGAAGTATAATAATGCAAAACGTACAGAAGAAAACTCTCCCGTGACCTACTCGGTAATGTTATGGATATAAGAATACATGTGAAATAGAAATAGGAATAGAAATAGCCCACATGACAGCTAAGAACATCTTATGAACAGTATCATATGAAAGATACAGAACAATAGTAAGGAAAACATGTCAAATGGAATTAAAAAATGCTGCAGAGCTAGATACGGTCAATGTTGTGGAAATTAGCAAAAATGTATTCAACCAAGACGTCCAATTCAATAGCTAGCAAATAGGATTAAGGAGAGTTTGCATGTCACGCTAATATTGGTTAAAGGAGGAAAATTCTTTATAGTGTTTAACTTTGGAATTTAAAGTATTAGACCTCAAAATGAGGATATTCTAGTATTTTATCCCAAATATTTTGTCTTTCAGGACCTCTATTTTGTTTTTTAGGAAATACAAAATGCTGAAAGAAGTTTATTTTCTAGAATTATTCCATTTCTAGGAGTGCAGAAATTTATATTTAATTTACTTCAGTTAATAACAGACAGCAACCATTATGTTGTTATTGCTATTTTCCCAGCTAAACTAGAAATCAAGGGTTTTCTTTGAGAAGCCCTTTGTCACTCCACGATAATATAATTAAAAAAAAAGGTCCAACCAATGTGGTTAAAATTGAGCCAGGTGCTCTCCAAGGCCTGTGGACGGGATAGGCGAACCTCTGATGCATCATCAGTGATCAGTCAGAGCACCATCAAACAAGAGAGACTAAAGAGAGCATCTGGAGAATAGGTGTCCAGGTAGCAGAGATGCTACATCAACATTTTGAAGGTTAAAAAGCAAACCGATACACTAGCTACCTAATACAAGCTACAGAACTGCCTATTCCTGTCTGCAAATGAATAGTCAACTTTTTACTATGATAGAATCTCACATGGGTAAAAGGCACAGTATCAACAAGCAAGGCATTTTTGTAGGATGGATGAGCCAATGCTCCTAGGATATTGAGTGGAAATGGCATAATGGTTGTATTTAAACACAACCTTTGTGTAGTGAGGTTGGGTTCTGTATTACAAAGGTATGCAAAGATGACATGTTGTGCCTCAATACTGATAGATCAATAAAAGAAAGTCCTATTATTATACCAAAACACACCCTCCTATATAGAAACTCCACGAAAATGAAGATTACGTTGACTAAAGTTTATCAGCATTCATAATCAGACAATATCTGTACTTCAATAAGACTGGCTGAACCCTTCAAATATTTACTTAAATATAAAAGGAATTTTATCAACAAGGAAGGCTAGTTTCTCCAAAAGTACATTCCTAGACCACCAAGATCTTATTTGGTAGTGGACTAAGTGTAGAGGTTAAGATCTCTTATGTATCAATATAAGTTGTTAGATATGAAAACCAAGCTTCTAACTTATAGCCAACTTATGTGAAATCGACGAGGAGAAATAGTAGCAACCATACCCAGAAGATGGCACAAAATCAAAAGGACGGT
The DNA here is from genome assembly GCA_023653495.1 of Melastoma candidum. Lineage (NCBI taxonomy): Eukaryota > Viridiplantae > Streptophyta > Magnoliopsida > Myrtales > Melastomataceae > Melastoma > Melastoma candidum. The sequence continues at coordinate 3,973,049 of CM042882.1, forward strand.
GAGGGTGATGTGGAAAGCCGGATGATCGATGACGAGCATTACGTTTGCGCACCAACTCTAGCCACTGTGTGAGTTTATAGGCGGGCCCAGCGGTTATGTCTCCCAACAAATACAACAACTGTAGAAGAGAGCAATGATAAAAAAAATGCGTCAAATAGATCTTTATCTACGTGAAGCAGACAATAGAGAACATAAATTTACCCGAGAAGTAACAGTAAGCGGAAATGGGGTGTCACACTCGTCTGGTCCTAAATCCATTTCCCTGTCCTCCTTGTCCTGCAGATATAACTGCATTTACGGTTCACGGAGGAAATTAATGCTATTAAAACCACTAGCATAGCTAAATATCTCTTGGGCCTTAACTCCCGATAGGTTGGAGAGCGATGAGAAACCTCAAGCTTATTTGAACTCGGCTTCTAAAAGATTGAGAATGCAGCGAAAGAACCTAATGAGGCTTGAGACATAACCAAAACAATACTTGGACACAATACAAAAAAAAGCTGACTTTAGGTATCCGTGATTCGGTGGCCACAGAACCAGTATGTGTGCATCTGCATTGTACAATAGAGATTATAGAAATTTTTTTTTTATTGAAACACCCACCTCAGACTTATCAGATTCTGCATAATCCTTCCACATTGACCCCGCCAAGCCAATGTTCAAAATTTACCCTAACTGATAAAGAGGAAGCTCGACCGGATGGATAGTTTTTTGGGTTCCCGAGCAAACAATATGGAAATCAAGTCCCAGAAGGAGAAAGCCAACAGCTTCAGGTTGCACTTGCATTGGCCACGAACAGATTCGGAGTCTTGAACACAAAACGGGATTGGGAGCAGTCGCGAGACATTGCGCTGAAAAAACCAACCCAAGGGAACTTCAATCTCTGTGGAAGGACAACCCATAACGAAGTAACATGCGACGGGGGCCAATGCAAATGCAGAAGAGCTAGCAGCCATGTCATGAACAACAAAGCAATAATTCGGCACGACCTACAACCGCAAAAACCTAATCGGGTCACCAATCGATCACTCTATCCAAATGATTTATCTCCAAAGCGGTGTTCAGAAGCATTGGTTAGAGCGATAACGTGCGGCTCCGTTCCGTTTCTTTCAAACGCCCGAAAGTTCCCATGGGTTTACCTTCCTTGAACATGCAAACACCCCCGGCGAGCCGAGTAGGAGAAGACAGAGTGACGTAGTTAGACGCGAAAGGACAGAGGCGAAAGGGAAGGACGTTTTACCGGGGGAGCAGGCGAAGAACCTCGTCTTCTTTCCGAAGCTTTCGGCATGTGGGTTTCCTGTTTAGATCTGTGCTTTCCGTCGTTTCAGAGAGGCAGTTTTTCTTTCTTTTTGCCACCAATTTCAATGAATGGTTTTCTTTCTTCTTCTTTTCTTTATAATTGCAATAATTTTTAGTCCAAGTACTCAAATATATTCTAAGCTTTCGCGTTTTTTTTCGATTTAGCCTAACATTTGAAAAATATCTTTTTACATCCCAACGTTGGATCATTATCTCAATTATATTCTCCGTTAGTCGTCCCCACTAACGAAGTCCTACGTGGCACTAACATGACAGTTAACGCCATCAACTCGACGTTTAATCTATTTTTCTTCATAATAAATTATCAAATATATCCTAAATTTGACAATTTTTTTTCAATTTAGCCTAACATTTAAAAAATATCATTTTACATCCCGACGTTGAGCCGTTATCTTTATTATATTCTATGTTAGCGGTCGACGCTAATGGAGCGTGACGTTGATACGACAATTAATTTTCTCGGCACCACATTTAATCTATTTTTTCTCAAATTGAACCATAAAACCCGAATAAAGCTCAAAATATATTTTAATCTCACTCGTAACGAATATTTTAATCATACTTCTGACCAATTCTATACCAGCACCCGACCGCAATCTCACCCCGACCCTTAATCCCCAACCACTATCCCACCCTAACCCTCTACTTACAACCCCAAAAAGTAGACAACTCAATAATGTTGGTTCTGAGTTGTGCGTTTGTATAACAATGTTGACATACATATACAATGTAATTTGCTTGGATAATGACCGTATGTTTGCCTAGAATGTATGACTGTGTGTTGACATACTTATACAATACATGACAATGTGTTTTCGTGGGCCTGAAATTTTAGTAATCCTAGATATATTTAAAACATTTAACTTTGAGTTTAATTAGAACAACTACAATTTGTTCATAATAGCTAAAAAAACTATTACAATATTTGTTCATATTGGGGACAGCTACGGATTATATGATGGAGATAACAGTCCAACATTGGGATGCAAGAGAATATTTTTCAAATGTTAGGCTAAATTAGAAAAAAGTTACAAAGATTAGGATATATTCGATAATTTAGCCCGAGAAAAAATAAAATAAAACGTGACATTAACGACATTAATTGCTACGTTAGCGCCACGTATGACTCCGTTAGCGGAACGGCTAATGGAGGATATAATAGAGATAACGACTCAAAGTTGGGATGTAAGAGGATATTTTTCAAATATTAGGCTAAATCGGAAAAAGTGTCAAAGTTTATGGTATATTTGATAATTTGACAATAAACATACTTATTCCATAAGTTTGGACATCGTGCTCGTGAATTCAATATTTTCACCCGCTAATTTTTTTTCCCTTTCATGAGACTTTGATTGTGATTTATCTCCAAGAGAAGCGAACACACGACCACTGGCGGAGCTAAAAAATATAAGTAAAAGAGACCAAATTAAACTAAACAAAATTTAAGAGGACGAAATTATATTATTTTAATTTTTTAAGTTAAATTAATAAAACATTAAAACACACAACCATACAAATACAAATAAATTGGTAGATTATTTTCTCTTCAAAAAAAGCCTGGGCACAGCTGTGTGTGATTACCACACTAAGTACAGCATAGCTAGTTCAGAAAAAATTTTGTGCTTAAAGTTTTCAAAATTACTTGAATATCGTCCTTAAGTCGTTCCAAATAACTGACTTTAAATGTACAAAGGAGTCGTAATGGCAAAGTTGCTCTCCCAAATAGCAATTTTGGGTGGCTTTGGAATTTTTTAGATTTTTTTAGTATTTGGGGTAAAATCGCTCCTTGGAAGAGCGACTTTATCTCAACGCTAAAAATTTTCCAAGTCGCTAAAATCGCTGTTTGAGATAATGATTTTGCCTATTTTAGCCAAAAATTTAAAATCATTGTTTAGGACTCCTATAATGCATTGATGTCGCTCGTGTACTGCCGAGTCAGAAGAGGGACGGCGCCACTTCAATCCCCATTCTTATTAGCTTCCTCTAGCGGGCAGCGATCACGACAATGTTCTAACATTATATTTTCATTTCGAACAAAAATTTCGAACATCAAATAAAGTGGGGGCTTTCATATTTGAATAGGACATATAAAGTCTACGAGGGAATGAAAACGCGCTAAGTTTACTGTGAACACTAAAATTTCGCGGAAAAATCGTATTAAAAGAAATGTAGCGGGTTTTGTCTCTAGTCACGAATGTTGTATGTGATTCCTCTGATTCGATCTTCGAAAAATAACAGTTGTAAATGATGATCCTGAGCCCTAATAGAATTTTAGCAGAACTTTGGAAATAAATATTGATGAAGTCGTCGGGGCTTATAGGCGTGATCCGACATCACTTCTGTAGCTTGGTGAAGTCGTCAGGGCCTATGGGGGTGATCCGTCAGAGCTTCGATAGCTTGATGAAGTCGTCGGGGCCTGTGGGCGTGATACGGCAAAGCTTCAGCGAGCGGGAGGCAACGAGAGTCTTCGAGAGCTCTAAGAGTCTTCTTTCCACCTATGTGTGTGTGTCATAAATGAATGAGGAGGACTTTTATTTATAGGGCTCCAGGGCCGATTTATATTAGGAAGTTGGTCATCTCATATTAGGCAACTTCCCATGGACATGGCTTAAATTTGGGCTTTTTTGGCTCAAAATACTTTTATTTGGGTTGGGCTTGTGGCTTTTATATGACCCTAACATATTATTTCATGGACTCGAATATGTATCCCATTTGTGTTTCAAGCCCCTTTTTAATGATTTGGGTTTATAGCCTATTGTAGAAATTTAATAAGACTCAATATATCATTCTTGATATGAGACCTATAATATGTTAATAGACAAAATTTTAATGTCTACAAATGCCCCAACTTTAATTCGCTTATCATATGCACTGTATGATGCGGAAAGGATAGAATTAAAGAATTTTCTTTTGAATCATGGCCAATGTTTTCCGTGTATGAAGACATTTTTTGTTTCTTCGTGAAATTATAGCCCGTGTTGGAGGATGTTTACATGCTTGTATCTTCGTCCAAGGAGGAGTCAGCAGGCTAAACGATCCTTGTAGATACAAATTTATGAATGTATCTCTCTTGCTGTTAAAGCGAGAACAAACATGGTAATCCAAGAATTTGTTTTTTTTTTTTTTTTTTAAATTTCCAAGGAATCCATCCCGAGGCTGCGGTAGCCCCAAATGTCTTTTGTCTCCTTGGACAATGATTTCGTTGAGGCATGAACTATTTTCATAAGATGTATCCTCTATAGTAGCTCTTAATGAATCATTGAATCTTTGCATGTAATGGCATTATTTCTCATAAAAGGGACTCAGACGGCTTCAGCCTTGGCTTCCATGAAATAACATTAGTATATTTGAAGAAGGCTTTGGTCCTTACTTCCATAATCGTTTATGCTTCAGGGGCTTCTTAGCTGAGGTAAAAAACCTCATGATAACCTTCAAATTTTTTTTTTTTCATGTCGTGGACCTGTGACATTTCGTTCGCCTACCACGCGTACAAGCTCCTTCTAAAAATATACCACGAGGATGCAAAGTATAGCGTAAATAGGATGGCGGCGGGCAACAAAAAAAAAGGACGCGGCAGCGCTCCAACCATATACACCTGCTCGTCACTTGCATATGCGTTGTTCCGGAGGATATACCCAGGATTGCAAACATATGTCGCACATCACTTCACTTATATTTATTATAAGTGAACTTTATTACAGGAAAGAGTTTACGTCTCGGGTTTATAAAAGAATCATCAAATCCCACCAGTACATTCGTCTATGAAGCCAAAAAAAATTTCTTTTCTGCCCCCTTCAACAAACACTTAATTCTACTGGCGTAAAACCACCAATTTTATTATCTGATCACCTTATACATATCACCTACGGATGTAAGAATGTTGCGCACTCATTCCGAATTTCCTGTATAATGAGGCCGCAACGGATACATTAAATTCCGATTTCTTCATCTAGCCTCCCGCCGTGGTCTCCTCGACGACATGGGTCATGCTGGTACTCCTCGTCAGTGACTTTTCCGGTCTCTCGATTGAAATCCTCGGCGCTCTTTTTTTCCGCTTCGACGTCTTCGAGACATTGGTCAAATTCCTTCCACAAAGCCTCTAGCTCGACTTCCTCTGGAGTTTTCTTAGGGGCTACGTCATCACCCCATTCAAAGAGCCATTCCGTAATTTTGGGACGATCCTTTTTTTTCACACCACGTAGTTCCTTTCCCTTTCTTTTTTTTGAATTCATTTCACCTTGCCTTGACATGTTAAGTGTACCTATGCCCACGTTCTGCTTGTTTCCCACATATGCGTGGGTATTTATATATATGTATATATTAGTGGACACATATATGTATATATTTTGATTCCCAATATTCGGCCGATTTAGTTCACTTTTTCTTTGGTACAATATGCCAGTCAATAAAATGAACGGAGCTACTGGTGCATATATAAGATTTCCATTTCTTAGAGGCCCAAATATTTCAGTGTCACCCTTCCTCCCTGAAATCAGGGTTTTCATCCATAGTAATAAAATGTTTGGGACATATAGTAGCTTCATGAGAAAAATACCAGGCCCCCCGATTTTGGCGAGATTGCTGGCCGGTTTTATACCACTTTCCCCGAATAATATTTTCTACTTTGAATGATCTTATCTTGGTTGGAAAGCAACTAAATCAATAGTTCTTCATTTAAGATGTACTTGGATGAAATCGAGGAACTTTCATACGAAATATTTATATTGTACGGAGTCCTCCCACGTCCAATTCTTATCCAAACTTTAAACGCGACAACTTAATATTCCAAGCATATTCCTCTTTCCTTTTCTTTTTAATCTTTCAAGGTAAGATTGTTAAAACAAAGATTTCATAAGGGTAATTTGTTTCATGAAATCTTAGCCGTAAGTCAAGCCAAATTTGAGGAAACTCAATATGAATAATTGCGATTGATTACCACAATTAAAACCTTCCGACGTATATAGCTTACAAAGCATCATAAATAAGAGTGCGATGGTATGATATTACTGTTCTCGTTTCTTTCTCCTTAGGTTGCTCATCATTTCTTTTCTTCATTTCTATCCCTTATCATATTTGGTAGCCTCTTACGTAACTCATTTTTTTTACTAGTGAAATCTTGCAAACGCCCCCTATACTTCATTCAGAAGCATCGCTTGGAGTGTTCAAGGCATCTATCTGTTCCTCGTGTGTTTGCAGCTACATTGCTCTCAGTTTTTTTTTTACAGAACCCCATCCAGTACATTTGAAAATTTCATCTTTCTCACTCTTTCGTCCTGCATCTTTTTTCTTTTTTCGTAGGTTTCGGTCATCGAATCTTTTATCCTAAAAAAAATCTTCTGAAAACTCAACTCATTCTCCGTGAACAAGGAGTTTGGAACGGTAGGAGACTAAAACGACAAAACTGCCACCACCTTTTTTATCTGTCGCAACCTTTTATTTGAATGATCCCACGCTTTACTGCAACTTTCTGTAAAACATTGAGTTTCATTTTTTTTTTCTTTCTTTTTTCTTTATAGCGCGTGGGGCATCGCCTGGCAAGATTGGAACTCCTTCAATTAAAGCAATATTGCTCACGTCCTGGTCCCCATATGTGATTTTTAGCATGATTCACATTATTATTTCACAATGTCTTCCTTAAGTATCCTTCGGACATTTTAAGCATCGCTTTTGCAACCCGTATAATATGTTTCTCATAATAATACTCTCCATTGCTTTTCCCTGAAGGGTATGGTTTACTTTTCAGAGAAAATCATCTCCAGTCGCAGGTTTCTATGTATCTCGGAGCATAAGGACAGATGTGACGAGGGTACACTACATATATTGTGGCTTCGATCGATTCAAACTTGTGTCCTAGCTCGGCTCAAATTTATCGACTGTCGAGATCGTCTGAGCCAACTATTAGATAAAGTCCCTGCAGATTCTCCTCTATCAAACGCCTGACTGCTGAAACCACCTACATATTTGCGTCCCCCAACGTCCATTCCTCTATCGCTGGGCAGAAATTTTATTGCAGGGAAATCATGTTGGAGCTCCGTATTTCGTGCGTACGGCGAAACAACTCACATCCCTAAATATTAGGAGCGGCCGGAGGATGTTCTATCTCGATATAAGGACGCTCGTGGAGGCCGAAATTTTTATATCTCTTTATTGTTCACGTTACAACTATGATCGGGATCCGGATATAATTCGCGCTTTTATTGAGGCATAGAATCCAGAATTGAGTGCCTTAGAAACATCTCGTGGCACTATTTCGATTTCTCTATGTGATTTATACAGGCTTAATGGATTATCTGTTTATGGAGAATACTACGAAGAAGTAATTCCAGCCTCAGACGAATTCAAGACTCTCCCCAAGAGCTGTCAACATCTATTTATGGCATTTTTGCATCCCAAGAATCAAAGAATGGTAAAAAGATTGTGTGAGCCACGACTTGGATTAACTTCTGGTATAGGGGTGCTATAAGATATTGTCGGCCGAAGCTGTGAGCCATGACTTGGATTAACTTTTGGTATAGGGGTGCTATAAGATATTGTCGGCCGAAGCGTTCGTCTAAAAAGCAGTCTTTGATAATACTACTCGAAATCCATAAGGGCCGATTCCGGAAGCGTCTCCGTGGAGCGAAGTCACACAGGGGGTATGTGAAGACTTAAAAATTGAGGCCGAAAAATTGTCCTCCGTATACCTTGATGCCCTTATTTCTTGTTGGCTATGCACTTTCATATTCCCAAACAAAGACGCACTCATACGTCCCGAGACATTCAAGGTATCCAGCATAACAGCCACCGGAAAATGGTTTAGCATGGCGATTCTCATACTAGCGATTTTATATCGGGGTTTAAATGAAATCTCCAAAAAGGCTGAAACTTCTAAAGTACGCTTTCTAATTCACTATTTATATGCATGGTTAGCACTCTACTTCCGAACTCCTCACTCAGTTCCTGATTTACCTCATGGACCTCCCATGGTGAGATATTCTGGCGAAGGCTACGCACGTTGTTATAACAAGCGTGAAGCTCGAAAATATATCCATAGCGGAGCAAATATCCATTGGCATAGCAATCTCCGCACCAAGAAGGGCGATCTTCTGTTAAGAGACGACTTTGAGTTAAGGGATCCAGTTTTGAGTTTTTTCCTAAGTGTTCGCTTTTGTTACTTGCCATTACGCCGCGAAGATCATTTTATTGCGGAACCATATAATCCTACTATCTTTAGTCGTCAGTTTATCTTCTGTCAAGACATCCCTCGCGTCCTCAAAGATACATTCGATCATTTTACCTAGAAGAAGGCTTGTCTCTTTGGAATCATTCTATGCAATTCAGAAACGGCTCCCAACTTTATATTCCTTTGGCACCCAATGAACCGTGGAGTAACATGACCATGCAATATCAAGAATGGCCAAAAGGATTAGTGGCACTCGGTATATGGAGTCCACTCTCACTTCTTTTTATTTATTGTTATTATTACTCTATAATCGAGGATTTTTCTCTCCGTTTTTAGAAGATTCCTTCAAGGGGTCAGATGAAACTTATTTCAAATGGAAAAGACGTCATCAAGATATATCCGACGATGTTACGACGACTTCCAAATAATCGGTGAATATTTAATTCTATTCAGTCTCTTTCAAAATTGTTACTTATGCTCTATTTTTTTCTTTTTTTTTAATAGTCTCCACCACTCGAGATAAAAGATAAGGACAAGATGAATTTCAAGCAGGACAACTCAGCTTGTGAAGGACAACCCATCCTCCTAACAGACTCTTCTACTCGCACGGCATCTCGCGTTCATCAGAAATGTGCTATTAATACGTGGGAGGAAGTCAAGGAGATGATTGCCTAAACGCCACTTGAGATGGGTCAGACAATTATTACCGAAGTAAAGGAGGTGCTTAACTTTTTTGACGGACTTATCTCGGTGGACACTTCCCATGCCCGTGCTTTAGTCATGAAGTATATAGAGGAAGTTTTCGACTCTTCTAATTTAATAAAAGCCGATGAAAAAATGCTCCCAAGTGCTGTTGAGGAGATTTAGTTGGCGGAAGCTCGTCTTACCCAAGCTAAGTGTCAAATCTGTTATTGCACATAGGGCTACTTTGTCTGAACAAATGACAGATGTTATAGACAAAATCTCCGAACTTCGAAAAGAGCTCGCCGAGTGTATCGAAGCTGAATCATTATTGAAGACTTTATTCCGCGAGTGTACAAACCAAGTCGATGAAGCAAAGGCTGAAGTTCTTAACTTGAGTGAAATCATATCAACTTTTGAGGGGACGAAAGCGGTCAACAAAGCCAAATCCTTGTCATCTCAAGAGTCTCATGCGCAACTGATGAAGATTCACCAGTACATTGTAGACTTTAGCTGGGAATTTTAGATTAGTCGTCGCTTTCCTTTTTTTATTACACATTTTTTGTAATGAACATTTGCCACGACCTTGTGAATAGATTCCTTTCACATTTTCCCCTTCCATTATTGGGTATTATTCCTTGCATCATGATCTGCTTCCTGTTGCTTTCCTTCTTTTTTTTTTAAGGTCAGGCACTCTTATGACGCCCTGTTTCTATGTTGCTGGTGATAACAGGAAAAGGGAATTGTCAACATCGATAAAAAGTGACGAGGGATTCATTCTTTACATTGACTGTGATTTGGATTTGTGATTATCTGGTCAAACATATGCATTTTTGGTCGGAGAGATTCTTGCTGTCAAAACATAGAGACTTGAAGTGTCATTTTGCTCTGCAGTTGCCACTGATCTTTCATTTACGGCCCCCGATAACCTACTGGTAAGCCATTTTTTTTCCACTGACCGATCGAGAAAGTAATGAAACTTACGGGGTCCGGTTAATTAGAAACCATTCCTTCTAAGTGGGCAATGTCGTTATGAATGACTATTATCGGAATTCTCGAGACTTATCAGCATCTATGAATCACCCACAGCCTTTGATCATTTCATCACTCATCTTCAAATTGCACGAAACGGCTTGACATTGCTAATGGCGAGCAAGAGAACATTGATTTGTATAACATATTTACTCCGTCTTGCAATAGCACATCTTTATTATGGAGTTTAAAGGACCATCACACTTCTTTTTTTTAATAGCTTTTCTCAGGCGTTATTATTGATCGGAAATTGTACTGAGATGCCTTGTATGAATGCTTTTCCATTGTAATGTCAGTGGCTTGGTCGTCCAATTCCGACTTCAACTTGTCTTTGTCATTAAAAAACTGGCTAAATTAAGATTATGTGACGAACACATGTAATTATCTCATCGTTTTTTCTTCACCTATTTACTCAGTTAATCACGTCGTCTCTCCATAGGTGAAATAGCCAGAACTAATGTACCACAACGAGAATTACATAATTAATAAGATGGCATTTCGATTCTCATGACTCCCCCCTTGCAGTATGGTCTCTGCTTCTAATGAAGGCCACCGTATTGGAAAATGTAAACGACGTCTCTACTTCAGAGTCCAGGTGCAACTGAGCAAACTTAGCGCCAAGTGGAATGCTTATTCTTAGCCTTAGAGAACACAATAATACCCACCGATAAATAGTCCTCGAAGAATTCGATATATTATGAGGATGAGACTATAGTGGGCTGCCACAACTCTCTGATTTTTGACAGGTGAAATGATCATTTGTGTTTCAACACCAAGTTCCCTTATAATCTTTCGAGGGTCGCTCACGTGAAGACTGAATGTCGATGTCCATCACATGCTAAGAAAATGCCTGCGACGACATCACACAATTTTACACCAAAAGGAAAATTCTCATAAAGCTTCTAGAGACGGAAGTATGAAAATCACTATGTCTACTATGTGTAAAGACCATCAGACTCTCAAGCCGCAAATATCTTCATGTTATTTCGTCAAGCTATTTGGCTAGTGTTCAGACGCTCGTCCTTGCGAAACTAGTAGAGAGATATGATTGATTTTTTTTATTATACCATTTGTAGACGCAAAAAATCTCATGGTCTATATATAAACCGAAAGCAATGTACAAATTGTCGTATGAAAAATATAGCGGGTTCAATCTCTAGTCACGGACAAAGCACGTGAGTCCTCTGATTCTATACTCGTAAGATATCCGAAATATGGATGGGCTGAAGCTCTAGCAAATATCTGCTGGAGCTTTAGGGAGATATATTGATGAAGATGCTGGAGCTGCAGGGCTTGATCTTCAGAAATGGCGAAGATCTCCAAGGCTGTAGAAGCTGGATCTGGAGAATCTTCTAAGGATGGACGAAGAACACCAGGGCTGTTGTAGAAGCTTGATCTGGAGAGTCTTCTGAGGATGGGCGAAGAACACCAGGGCTGTTGTAGAAGCTTGATCTGGAGAGTCTTCTGAGGATGGGCGAAGAACACCAGGGCTGTTGTAGAAGCTTGATCTGGAGAGTCTTCTGAGGATGGGCGAAGAACACCAGGGCTGTTGTAGAAGCTTGATCTGGAGAGTCTTCTGAGGATGGGCGAAGGACACCAGGGCTGTTGTAGAAGCTTGATCTGGAGAGTCTTCTGAGGATGGGCGAAGGACACCAGGGCTGTTGTAGAAGCTTGATCTGGATCTTGAATGCTTGAACTTGATCTTCGGGCTTGATCTCAATCTTCAGACTTGATCTCGATCTTCAGACTTGATCTTGAACCTTGATCTTGTAGCCTTCGGAGATATACCCGCTAGAGGGGCCTTCGGAGATAAACCCGCAAGAGGGGCCTTCGGAGATATACCCGCTAGAGGGGCCTTCGGAGATAAACCCGCAAGAGGGGCCTTCGGAGATATACCCGCTAGAGGGGCCCTCAGAGATAAACCCGCTAGAGGGGCCTTCGCCGCCGCACCACCCGCAGAGGGGCCTTCGCCGCACCACCCACTGATGGGTCTTCAAAAATAACTAGAATCTCTTTATAACCCAATGGGGCTTAAGAGAATAAGAGAGAAGAGAGAATTTTTTTGTGTGTCTTCATGAGGGAGGTGAGACTCCCTTTATATAGGAGTTGAAGGACCCTTGGGTGCCCTCTCTTTCCGATGTGGGACAAAGAGTCATGGGCTTAAAGGCCATATTGGGCTGACATTTGGATTGGGCTGAAGTTTGAATGGGCCGATATATGGGCTAAGCCCAGGTCATTTTATAATTGGGTTAGGCTTAATTGGGCTAGCATATGGGCTGAGCCATAATTTTAAAACCCAATAATAAATGGGTTGGGTTTGAGCTTTTTTATAATCTCAGGCCCATGTATTATATTTACCCAAAGATATAATTGCCTATAATATAAAGGCAATCAACCATATTCAGCCTATATAATATATGGTTTGGGCCGAATGACATTATTTCGACATTAATAAAATTTCAATGTCTACAAATGCCCCCACTTTAATTCGTATCTCGTATGCGTATATATATTGCAGAGAGATTAGAATTAAAGTACGTAAATATTGGGATGGGATTCGTAAGACACATGGTGTGTATTTCAGAAATTAGATCTGTGGTTTATTTCAAGAAGACAATGGTATCTGTGTCTTGCGAAGGACAAGAACTCACAAGAAGAAGATACGCTGAAGTTACCATGTCTTCCATCCAAATTGGGCTATTGTGCTCTGCACATCAAGCTTGATATCCAACACTGATCGAAAGAGATTCCATATGATTCTTATCGCCTCAAGGCCTGGTCTTTAGTGTCTCCATCTACGATGTCCTATGCCGAGCCAAAACCTTCGCTTACATTTGGCGAATCTTGTTGGGAAGGGTATTTTCGATCTCTTTGATGAATGTGAGCATTTGGAGCAGCCTCTTATCTATGCCTTGGTGGAAGAATATATGCAAGGATCGACAAAATATTCAGATCTATTGTCCACCGCTGAAGGGACAACAACAGAAGAACAACTAGCCGCCGTTAAAGCCAAGATCGAAGAACTTTGACAACAATTGTCTGATTGCATTGGGGCTAAAGCGACCTTAGAGGATTCGCTAGAGTAGACTGTTGCTATCATTAAGGAGGCAGATGAGGACATATCAAATTTGAAGGGGCCATGTCTGCTTTGAAGAATGCCTGGATAGTCCGTGATGAAGATCATTTGTCCTTCAATGAACTTCGAGAGCAGCTGAAGATGACTCGTGAAGAGTTTGTCCAATTTACCTGGGAAGCTTGATTTCACTCTTCTAGCTTGTTTAGGCTCTAGAATAGGACTTTCCTTCTTTGTAGGACCATCATTTTTTCAAATAAAGTCCTTTCTTTTTGAAGTCGTTCATCTCTTATACTCATAGAACCACGACTTTAATATATATTTTTAAGCCGTTCACAGTTTATACTCGTGCGGGCCAGGAGTATTACTTTTTATTTAGCCGTTCATAGTTTATACTCGTGCGGGCCAGGAGTATTACATTTTGTTTAGCCGTTCACAGTTTATACTCGTGCGGGCCAGGAGTATTACTTTTTATTTAGTCGTTCACAGTTTATACTCGTGCGGGCCAGGAGTATTACATGATGATTTTTTTTATGTCGTGCAGTTTAGGCTCGTGCGACATGGAACATTGCTCTTCAGGCGTAGTATCGCTTCAGGAACTTTCCATTGATTGGTCCGACACGCACTCCATCTTGATCAATTATCTTGTAGGCGCCCCCGGTGTAAGCTTCTTGGACGACGTATGGGCCATCCCACTTTGATGTGAATTTGCTTCCGGTCTTATGCGTGACGATTATGGGTCTTCTCACCGCAAGTACGAGATCACCAACTTGGAATGAGCGATGACGGACTTTCTTGTTAAAGGACTTGGACATCCTCGCTTGGTAGCACTCGATTCGCTGTTGTGCTTCCAGACGCTTTTCATCTAGGGCTTCCAATTCTTGTAACCGTAGTCGCGCATTATCCTCTTGACAAAATCCCTCTTGTATAGCTATTCGCAGTGATGGTATTTGTCGTTCAAGTGGAAGGACCGCTTCAACACCGTAGACCAATGAGTATGGTGTCATTTGGGTCGCAGTTCTATATGTTGTTCGATACGCCCATAAAGCTTCTCCAACTCGCTCATGCCAATCTTTTCTGGCTTTATCAACCACCTTTTTGAGAAGGTTGCATAGCGTCTTATTGAACGCTTCTGCCAATCCATTTGCAGCCGCATAATACATGGAAGAGTTATATTGCTTGAAGCCGAATTGTTCGCAGAATTTATCCATGGCCTTATTAGAAAAGTTTCGGCCATTATCAGTGATGATATAGCGAGGAACACCATAACGGAAGATGATATTATTCTTGATGAAGGTGATCACCGTTTCTTTCTTCACCTCCCGAAAAGGTGCGGCTTCTGCCCATTTGGAGAAGTAGTCAGTTGCAGCCAGAATATATGAATGGCCCCCTGACGATTTAGGCGTGATGGGTCCTACAACATCTAGTCCCCATGCTTCAAATGGCCAAGATGCTACGGTCGGATGAAGTGGTTCAGGCGATTGGTGGATGAAGTTGGCATGAAACTGACAAGCTTGGCACCTTTTGGCATACTCCATGGAGTCCTTCACCATTGTTGGCCAGTAATAACCCATCCTCTTCAGTTGAAAGTGAAGTTTGGGGCCGGACTGATGGGCTCCGCATACTCCGGAATGCACTTCTTCTATTGCTTTGTTGGCTTCTTCTTCTCCAAGACACCGTAAGAACACTCCTTCAAATGATCGACGATAAAGAGTATTCTTGAAATATATGAATCGAGGTGCTCGTCTCCTAACATCTACCCTTTGTCGAGGATCATCAGGCAACTTTCCATGCTCAAGAAAATCAATGAGTGGTTGTCTCCAGTCTTTGTCTTCCACATTATAGACAGAGATGATATTAACTTCCTCTTCCTCCTCATTAAAGGTTGGAGGATCCACCCAAGCCTGACATAGTCGGATACTAACTTGCTTGTCCACCGAAGTGAGTGAAGAAGCGAGGCTTGCCAAGGCATCTGCTTGTGCATTTTCCTTTCTTAGTACATGACTTATTTTAAAATCCTGAAACCATCCCGCGAGCTTAACTGCATAGTCACGATATGGCAAAAGCTCTGGCTTGCGAACTTCGTATATAGATAAAAGTTGATTGATCACAAGCTTGGAGTCCCCATACACCCTTAAACTGTGTACTTTGTTATCCATTGCCATTTCTAACCCTAATATGAGGGCTTGATATTCAGCCATGTTGTTTGAGCATAATTGTGTAAGGGTGTATGCATATGGGATGATATCTCCATCAGATGTGACGAAGACAACTCCAGCTCCTGCACCTCTTTGGGTAGCCG
This sequence comes from Melastoma candidum, assembly GCA_023653495.1. Lineage (NCBI taxonomy): Eukaryota > Viridiplantae > Streptophyta > Magnoliopsida > Myrtales > Melastomataceae > Melastoma > Melastoma candidum. The sequence goes on from CM042882.1 coordinate 3,988,619, forward strand.
ATCCATCAAAAAACATCTTCCATGGACGGGGAGTGTCTACCAACATCACCTCTTCGTCGGGTAGTTCTTCAGAAATCTTCCAATTATCTGGTATAGGATGATCTGCTAAGAAATCCGCCAAGGCTTGCCCTTTCATAGCTTTTTGAGGCTCATACAAAATCTCGAACTCTTGGAGCATTAGTGCCCATTTCGCTAGACGACCAGATAGTACTGGCTTTGACATGATGTATTTGAGAGGATCTGCTCGTGATATAAGGCGAACAGAGTGCGCTTGTAAATAATGTCGCAACTTTTGTATAGCAAACATCAATGCGAGGCATGTTTTCTCAATTGGAGAGTAATTCAGCTCTGCACCAGTCAGGGTCCTGCTCAAGTAGTATAGAGCGTTCTCCTTTCCGTCATCATTCTCTTGGGCTAACAAAACCCCCAATGAGGCTTCTTGTGCTGCTATATACAATATGAGTGATTTACCTTGGATTGGTGCACTTAAAACTGGCGGCTTTGATAAATATGCCTTTATACTATTGAAGGCATTCTTACATGTTTCATCCCACTCAAAAGGGGTATCCTTTTTTAGTAGCCGATGGAACGGATGACATCATCCCGCCAAATTCGATATAAATCTGCGGATATATGCAAGCTTCCCCTGAAGGCTCTTTAGCTCATGTATATTCCTCGGCTCTGGCATCTTCATTATCGCGTCTATCTTCGACTGGTCGATCTCTATGCCTCGATGTCGAACGATGAAGCCAAGAAACTTGCCTGAAGTGACTCTGAATGCGCACTTCATGGGGTTCATCTTCAGTTGGTATTTACGCAGTCTGTCAAATACTTTTCTCAAGTCATCAATATGATCATGCCTTCGTTTGGACTTGACAACCAAATCATCCACGTAACACTCTACGTTTTTGTGTAGCATATCATCAAAGATGCGTTGCATTGCTCTTTGATAAGTTGCTCCTGCATTCTTCAACCCAAAAGGCATCACCTTATAACAGTAGATTCCTTTTGGTGTACGAAAAGCTGTCATTTCTTCATCTTTTGGGTCCATTCGAATTTGATTATATCCCGACGATCCATCCATAAAACTGAGGGCTTCATAGCCTGTGGTAGCGTCTACCATTATCTCAGTGATCGGAAGCGGAAAATCGTCCTTGGGACACGCATTATTAAGATCACGAAAATCAACGCAAACTCGGAGTTGACCGTTCTTTTTCTTGACGGGTACGATATTTGCGATCCATGTTGGGTACTTCACTTCCCGAATGAATCCAGCTTCGATAAGTTTATTGACTTCGACTTCTATCTGGGGAATCAACTCCGAACGAAAACGCCGTTGAGCTTGCTTTATGGGACGAACCCCATGCTTCACAGCTAACTTGTGAACTGCAATCTTTGGGTCGAGGCCGGGCATTTCTTTGTAGCTCCATGCAAAGACGTCTTTGTATTCCCCTAACAATTGGATATACAACTCCTCTTCTTCAGGGGTTAAACTCGCACTAAGGAAAGTAGGGCGGTGATCCCCTTCTTTTCCAAGGTCTACTTCCTTCAGTTCATCAATAGTAGACTTCTTCCCATCTTCGAATACTTCAGGAGCATCTTCCGCATCATCTTCTTTGTGAGATGCGTCTTCATCAGCCTCTGAAATCGTGACATGATAAACAGCGACATCATCTTCCACGTTATCTTGAGATAACTCCTCATTGCCTTTTGTAGTTATCCATGTCTTCGTGGTCATTTTCAACACTTCTCCAGTGGTTACCTCCACAACAGTTCGACGCTTCATCCGAGAAGGAATTTTACTACGGAGATCATTTGTGTCTTCAATTATGATTGGAACGTCTTTCCTCTTGTCCACCCTCTTCCACACCATTTGACTTCTTGGAGCATGTCCTAACCTTAGTTGTATAGGTCTCCGATCATCAATCTTTTCTTCTAGAGCACCAAGTCTATCAAATACTGACTTTCGTTCGGGTGGGGTTCCAAGTCGTTCGAATACTGAAGTTCTTACAGGTACCTTGGTAGTATCATCATTGGCCTCGATGTATTGGGTTGAGGCGTCCTTTACTAGGTGACAATCGGGCTTAGTAGTAACATACCCCAGACCCAATTTTAACTTTTGTCCATCGCTTCCCGGATTAACCTCTTTTGAGACGTCACCGAGCGTCTTTAAATCCTCTGTGTAGCCTGCTGCAGAAAGTAATCTGAAAGCATTTGGATCAAACCCATTGGTGCGCTTATCGGGCAATGAATCCGGATAGAGAATTGCCCCCTGCTTTGGTCGAACGAAACCCTTTAGTGGCGTACTCGTTTGAGCAATTGTGGCCATTTTCGTCACTGGCCAGTTGAGCTCCTTTGGCACCATTATTTCTTCAGCGTGGCTATTCACGAAAGGTGGTTCCCCGGCTTTTCGGAAGGCTCTTGGGACATAGCGCAGAATTGGTTTGCTCTGCTTCGTCACATCTTCTGCCTGTATATTTTCAGGCATAATATCAGCTGAAGATTTCTCTTGTCGTATGGATGGTATATCTGTGCTTGATTCTTTTAGAGCGTTCTTTACGATAGGCTTTAAGTTTGACGCCTCCACATGTACACTCTTGTTCAAGTAAAACTTGGCGTCAGCAAAGTATGACTCCTCCTCTGTGAAGGGCTTAGCATCCGCCCATACTGTACACGACACTCCGTCCTTAATAAACTTGAAGCATTGATGAAGTGTTGATGCGACAACTCCATATTCGTGCATCCATGGTCGACCTAGTAACATATTATAGGTCGTTCTTGAATCGATAACATAGAATGTCGTGCAAGATTCCATGTCACCTATTGTGAGAGAAATGCAAATTTTTCCTATGGCTCGTTCTCCGCCTTGGTTAAATCCCTGAATTATCAGCCGACTACTTGAGAGATCATCCACTCCCAAGCCAATATCCTTCAAAGTTTTTGATGAAATAATATTGACTGCCGAACCTGGGTCAATCAGGATGCGATTAACCTTTGTGCCACATGTATATCCAGATACAAATAATGGTCGATTGTGTGACTTGTGGCCCACGAGAAGATCTTCATCAGAAAACGTGATAATCGGACAATTCTCCTTCACCTTTTCCACTGACATTGTTGTAGAACTTTCCGGGAAGCCAACCTTTAGATTGGACTGCTCCTTTTCCATGTCAATATGGTGACAACTTCTGGACAAAGTCGCAAGCCTTTGAAATTTTTTAGGGAAGAAATCCCACACGGTGATTGGAGATGGCTTCTTCAAGGTTACTTCAACATCAGGCTTTTGCTTATCTACAACCTCCCTGAAGTTTGCCTTCATATTTTCCTTTTTAAAAACTCTTGCTCGAATAGGAGGTTTCTTCTCTTGAGGCTTCAAAGTCTTTCTTCGGTTCCTTCTACGTGTTACCAAAGTCCAACCTTCCTCATCATGAATCGCCTCATGGCCAATTGCACAGCTTGACATCTTAACGTCCTGACTATCATCTAGTTCCACTTTCGAACAAAGGAAAGCAGCCATCTCATCAGAGCTAAACGACCCGAAGATAATATTGGATGCGTTCGAACTTGCTACGTCCACCAGCTTCGAGGAAACCATCGACCCCAAGTCGATCTTGTTATCTCGGGCAAGTTCCATAACCTTCTCTTTGAAGACAAAACACTTCTCAATAGGATGACCCAGAACACGGTGATACTTGCAAAAGTTTGGATCTCCCGCTCGACTCGCTTGTTGTGGGCGTTTCGACGGAGGGAGTTCAATCATTTTAACAGACAAAAGAAAGTCAAATATATCCGCAACATCTGAATCCGGGAAAGGATATTGCTTATTCTGCCTTTCCTCCAGAGTCGGTCGCCTCTTCTCTGTCTGAGGAGTTGCTGGAGCATGGGTTGAAGTGCTTGATTGTCCTTTGTCCTTCGCATACGGGATCTTGACAGGAACAACATCGGTGGCCAGCACTTGTTTCTTGCTATCCTTGAAGGCAGGCTTGCCCCCAGTTCTATTAACCGGTCTTCCTGTTCCTTTGGATGGCTCAGGTACCGGAAGATCTCCCACACCAACTCCTACAAAGCTCAACTCCATATCATGTGCTCTAGTAGCTAATTCCTCAAAAGACCGAGGTTTGATCCCTTGTAAGATATAGCGAATCCTCCAAAGCATTCCTTGAATACACATATCTATTGACGTCGCCTCCGATAAGCGATCCCTACAGTTTAGACTTAGGTTTCTCCATCGTTGTATATAATCAACGACGGGCTCGCCTTCCCATTGACGAGTGTTAGTGAGTTCTATCATGCTCACCACACGCCTCGTGCTATAAAAGCGGTTCAGGAATTCTCTTTCCAACTGCTCCCAACTGTCAATACTTCCTGGTTTTATGTCGATATACCAGTCAAAAGCATTTCCCTTCAAGGAGCGGACGAACTGTTTGACCATCAAGTCTCCATCTGTACCAGCATTGTTGCAAGTCTCGACAAAATGAGCCACATGTTGCCTTGGATTCCCCTTCCCATCAAATTGTTGGAAGTATGGGGGCTGATAACCCATTGGCATGCTCAAGTTTTCGATTCTTTGGCTGTACGGCTTATTGTATGCCAAAGGTGTCGCATACTTTCCCTCAAGTTCATCCTTCAGAGCCTCTTGTATTAGCTCTTTCATTGCTCTAGTTGAAACTGGAGTATCAACAGAGATAGGTACAGGCTTCGGTGAATCATCCACGTTCAGCACATTCTTGCCTTTATCCTTGCCTATGTGAGAACCTCCTTCATTAGATGTTCCTTTAGACTCTTTATTCTCGAGCCTGCTTATGACATACTCAAGTTGTTGATCCTTGTCCCTCATGGATTTCGTCATCGCTTCAACTGCTTTGGCAAGAGACGCAACTTGGTCCTCCAATGATGGGGTATCAGCCATCATAACTGGCATAATTTCATCTAACTTTTCAGTTAGATCAACCTCGCTGACGCTTCGAGACTGATTTGGTGAGGAGTCCTCCAATAAACTATCATGAAAGCTTGGCAGAGGAATTGGCGACATATTGCTCTTGTTCGGTGGCGTCTTTTCGGCAATCTCCTTGCAGGATGGAATAGATCGAAGAATGTCTTCTATCTCCTCCATTTGCTTGCGCGTTTTGGCCCTTGATTCAGCAAAGCTCCATTGTGGAGTGCAGTCTGATGGAGAATCCTCAAGAGGATTGACACTTGATGAGTTATTGCAGAAACTACCCAGATGAGTTGGTGATATAGAACTCTTGCTGAGAATGCTTCTTTCAGTAACCTCCTTGTATGATGGAGGTGACTTTGGAGAGATGGATCGTAGAATCTCTTCCGTCTCCTTATATATGTCAGCAATGGGTCTGGTCTTGATGAAGTTCCTGGAACCAGGCGATGAAAAGCTTTCAGACGACTGAGAGGGAAAACCAACTTGCTGATCATTCACAGCATCGATGGAGTTCTTCAGCATGATCATCTTTGAAGCCATATGGATACTTAGACGTAAAGAGATGAGAGGTAGAGATGGTCCCACTGGGCGTGCCAGAAATTTGTAGACGTAAAAAATCTCACGGTCTATATATAAACCGAAAGCAATGTACAAATTGTCGTATGAAAAATATAGCGGGTTCAATCTCTAGTCACGGACAAAGCACGTGAGTCCTCTGATTCTATACTCGTAAGATATCCGAAATATGGATGGGCTGAAGCTCTAGCAAATATCTGCTGGAGCTTTAGGGAGATATATTGATGAAGATGCTGGAGCTGCAGGGCTTGATCTTCAGAAATGGCGAAGATCTCCAAGGCTGTAGAAGCTGGATCTGGAGAATCTTCTAAGGATGGACGAAGAACACCAGGGCTGTTGTAGAAGCTTGATCTGGAGAGTCTTCTGAGGATGGGCGAAGAACACCAGGGCTGTTGTAGAAGCTTGATCTGGAGAGTCTTCTGAGGATGGGCGAAGAACACCAGGGCTGTTGTAGAAGCTTGATCTGGAGAGTCTTCTGAGGATGGGCGAAGAACACCAGGGCTGTTGTAGAAGCTTGATCTGGAGAGTCTTCTGAGGATGGGCGAAGAACACCAGGGCTGTTGTAGAAGCTTGATCTGGAGAGTCTTCTGAGGATGGGCGAAGAACACCAGGGCTGTTGTAGAAGCTTGATCTGGAGAGTCTTCTGAGGATGGGCGAAGAACACCAGGGCTGTTGTAGAAGCTTGATCTGGAGAGTCTTCTGAGGATGGGCGAAGGACACCAGGGCTGTTGTAGAAGCTTGATCTGGATCTTGAATGCTTGAACTTGATCTTCGGGCTTGATCTCAATCTTCAGACTTGATCTCGATCTTCAGACTTGATCTTGAACCTTGATCTTGTAGCCTTCGGAGATAAACCCGCAAGAGGGGCCTTCGGAGATATACCCGCTAGAGGGGCCTTCGGAGATAAACCCGCAAGAGGGGCCTTCGGAGATATACCCGCTAGAGGGGCCTTCGGAGATAAACCCGCAAGAGGGGCCTTCGGAGATATACCCGCTAGAGGGGCCTTCGGAGATATACCCGCTAGAGGGGCCTTCGCCGCCGCACCACCCGCAGAGGGGCCTTCGCCGCACCACCCACTGATGGGTCTTCAAAAATAACTAGAATCTCTTTATAACCCAATGGGGCTTAAGAGAATAAGAGAGAAGAGAGAATTTTTTTGTGTGTCTTCATGAGGGAGGTGAGACTCCCTTTATATAGGAGTTGAAGGACCCTTGGGTGCCCTCTCTTTCCGATGTGGGACAAAGAGTCATGGGCTTAAAGGCCATATTGGGCTGACATTTGGATTGGGCTGAAGTTTGAATGGGCTGATATATGGGCTAAGCCCAGGTCATTTTATAATTGGGTTAGGCTTAATTGGGCTAGCATATGGGCTGAGCCATAATTTTAAAACCCAATAATAAATGGGTTGGGTTTGAGCTTTTTTATAATCTCAGGCCCATGTATTATATTTACCCAAAGATATAATTGCCTATAATATAAAGGCAATCAACCATATTCAGCCTATATAATATATGGTTTGGGCCGAATGACATTATTTCGACATTAATAAAATTTCAATGTCTACACCATTCACAGTTTATACTCATGCGGGCCAGAAATATTACATTTTATTTAGCGGTTCACAGTTTATACTGGTGCGGCCCAGGAGTACTACATGAAGATCTATTTTTTTCTCTTTTTATATTATTTTTTATTGCTTTCTCTTTTTTTTGTCATTATTTTTTGTTTTGATTTTTGTTTTTTGTTTTTGTGTCGTGCATTTAAGGCTCATGCAACATGGAGCGTTATTCTTCAAGCGTAGTATCGCTTTAGGAACTTCCCGTTGATCGATCCGACGCGTACTCTATCTTGATCAACTATGTTGTAGGCGCCCCCAGTGTAAGCCTCTTGGATTACGTATGGACCATCCTACTTGGATGCAATTTTGCTCCCTGTCTTGTGCGTGACAATTATAGGTCTTCGCACTGCCAAAACAAGGTCACCGACTTGAAATGAGCGAGGTCGAACTTTCTTGTTAAACAATTTTGACATCCTTGCCTAGTAGCATTCAATCCGCTGCTGGGCTTCAAGACATTTCTCATCCAAAGCTTCTAGTTCCTGTAAGCATAGCTTTATCCTCTTGACAAAATCCCTCTTCTATTGCTATTCACAGCGACGGTATTTGTCGTTCAAGTGGAAGGACCGCTTCAACACCATAGACCAATGAGCATGGCGTCATTTGAATCGCAGTTCTGTACGTCGTACGATACGCCCATAGAGCTTCTCCAACTCGTTCACACCAATCTCCTCTAGCTTTATCGATCACCTTTTTTAGGAGATTGCATAGCGTTTTATTGAACACTTCTACCAACCTGTTCACAGCCGCATAATACATTGAAGAGTTATCCTGTTTGAAGCCAAATTGCTCATGGAATTTATCCATGGCCTTATTAGATAAATTTCGACCATTACCAGTAATGGTATTACAAGGCACACCACAACAAAAAATGATATTATTTTTTATAAAGGTGATTACCGTTTCTTTCTTGACCTCCCGAAAGGATGCGGCTTCTGCTCATTTGGAAAAATAACCAGTTGCTGCCAGAATATACGAATGGCCCCCTAATGATTTAGGAGTTATGAGCCCTACAACATCTAGCCCCCAGGCTTCAAATGGCCAAGATGCTACAGTTGGATGAAGTGGCTCAGGAGATTGATGAATGAAGTTGGCGTGAAACTAACAAGCTTGACACTTCTTTGCATATTTCGTACAATCTTTTACCATTGTCGGCCAATAGTAGCCCATTCTCCTCAATTGGAAGTGAAGTTTAGGGCCTAATTGATGAGCTCCACAAACTCTAGAATGCGCCTCTGTTAGTGCTTTGGTGACTTCTTCCACTCCAAGGCATCGCAAGAACACTCCTTCGAAGGATTGCCGATAGAGAGTATTCTTAAAATATATGAATCAAGGCGCTCTTCTCCTCACATCCAATTTTTGTCGCGGGTCATTGGGCAGCTTTCCATGCTCGAGGAAGTTAGTGAGGGGTTGTCTCCAATCTTGGTCTTCTATATTATAGACATATATGAGATTAACTTCGTCTGTTTCCTCCTCGTCAGGGATTGGTGGAACCACCCATGCTTGACATAATCTGATGCTGACCTCCCTATCTATCGAAGTAAGTGTAGATGCAAGACTCGCCAAGGCATCTGCTAGTGCATTTTTCTTTCTCAGTATATGACTTATTGTAATATCCGGGAACCACCCTGTGAATTTAACCGCATAGTCATGATAAGGCAAAAGCTCTGGCTTGTGAACCTCGTATGTGGATAGAAGTTGATTAATCACAAGCTTGGATTCTCCATATACTATCAAACTATGTACTTTGTTATACATGGTCATTTCTTGCCCGAGTATGAGAGCCTGATACTTAGCCATATTGTTTGAGCATAACTGGGTGAGGGTATATGCATAAGGGATGATATCTCCATCGGATGTAACGGAGACAACTCCAGCTACCACGCCTCTTTGTGTAGCTGACCAATTGAAGAACATTTCCATGGAGAGGGAACATCAACCAACATTACTTCCTCATCGGGCAATTCTTCCAATACTTTCCAATCATCTGGTATAGGATGATCTGCCAAGAAGTCAGCCAAAGCTTGTCCCTTGAAGGCTTTTCAGCTCGTGTATATTTCTTGGTGGCTACTTCTTTATAATTGCATCTATCTTTGATTGATCGACTTCAATGCCTCGATGTCGAACGATAAATCCAAGGAACTTTCCCGAAGTGACCCCGAATGCCCACTTCAACGGGTTCATCTTCGGTTGATATTTTCTCAGTCTGTCAAATACTTTTCTAAGGTCATCAATATGATCACGCCTTCGTCTGGATTTGACAACCAAATCATCCACATAACACTCTTCATTGATGTGAAGAATTTCATCAAAGATCCGTTACATGGTTCGTTGATAAGTTGCTCCCGCATTCTTTAATCCAAAAGGCATCATTCTATAACAATATATTCCTTTTGGAGTACGAAAGGCTGTCATTTCATCATCCTTCGGATCCATTCGGATTTGATTGTATCCCAATGATCCATCCATAAAACTGAGGGCTTCATAGCTAGTGGTCGCATCTACCATTATCTCAGTGATAGGAAGAGGAAAATTCTCCTTGGGACATGCATTATTGAGATCACGAAAATCAACGCAAACTGGGAGTTAACCGTTCTTCTTCCTAACAGGTACAATATTTGCAATCCATATTGGATACTTCATCCCTCGAATAAATCCAGCTTCGATAAGCTTGTCGACTTCGGCTTCTATCAATGGGATCAACTCCGGGCGAAAATATCGTTGAGCTTGCTTTATGGGACGAACTCCATACTTAACTAACTTATGGACTGATATCTTTGCATTAAGGCTGGGCATTTCTTTATAACTCCATGCGAAGACATCTTTGTATTCCTTTAACAGTTTGACATACAACTCATCTTCTTCAGGGGTTAAACTTGCGGTAAGGAATGTAGGACGATGATCCATTTCCTCCCCAAGATCGACTTCTTTCAATTCGTCAACGGTAGATTTCTTTCGGTCCTCGAATACTTCTGGAGCCTCTTCTATGTCATCCTCTGTAGGAGAAGTGTTTTCATCAGCTTCAGTAATTGTGACGTGGTGGTGGGAAGCAGCAATATCATTTCCGTTATCATCATGAGACGATTACCCATTGTTACTGGTAGTTACCCATGTCTTCGTACTCATTTTCAGTACTTTGCCAGTAGTTACTTCAACAACCATTCGACGCTTCATTCGATAGGGAACTTTGCTACGAAGATCCTCTGTATCTTCAATGATAATTGGGATATCCTCTTTTTTATCAACTCTCTTCCGCACCATTCGACTTCTTAGAGCTTGACTCAATCATAATCGTGCCGATCTTCGAACCTTAATATCCTTTTTCTGAGTGCCAAGCCTATCAAATACTAATCTTCACTCAGATAGGGGTCCAAGTCGATCAAATACCGAAGTTCTCGTCAATTCGGTTGTAGTTTTATCATCAATTTCGATGTATTGAATTGAAGTATTCTTCACTGGGAGATTAACAGGCTTAGGAATGTCATGCCTAAAACCAAATTTTAACTTTTGACTATCATCTCCTGGATTAGCCTCTTTTGAGGCAGCCCCAAGCGCCTTTTATGTCCTCTGTGTAGCCGGCTACATAGAGTAACCTGAATGCATTTGGATCAAATCCGTTGGTACGCCTGTCAGGTAATGAATCTGGATAGATAATTGCCCCATGTTTAGGTCGAACAAAACCTTTTAAAGGTGTACTTGTTTGAGCTATTGTCGTCATTTTCGTCACAGGCCAGTTGAGTTCCTTTTGCACCACTATTTCTTCAGCATGGCTACTCACGAAAGGTGGTTTCCCGGCTTTTCGAAGGGCTCTTGGAATATAGCGCAAATTGGCACATTCTGTTTTGACTTATCATCCGTCCTTTTATTTTTAACTGTCGGATTAACTGAAGGTACCTCTTGTTGAATGGGTGAAATTTCTACGTCCGACTTTTTCGTGATATCCCTCACAATCGGTGCAAGCTTCGGGACTTTTTCTTCAAGCATCAGTACCCTTATTAAAGTAAAACTTGGCATCAACGAAGTATGACTCCGCTTCTGTAAAGGGTTTTGCATTTGCCCATATTGTGTGGGTTACCCCATCCTTCACAAATTTAAAACATTGATGGAGCGTGGATACAACAACTCCATATTCATGCAGCCATGGTCGACCCAACAACATATTATATGTGGTGTTGGAATCGATGACGTAGAATGTCGCTCCGGCTTCCATATCTCCTATAGTGAGGGTGAGGCAGATCTTCCCAACGGCACGTTCTACCCCCTGGTTGAATCCTTGGAATTATTAGTCGGCTACTTGATAACTCTTCAACTCATAGCCCGATCTCTTTCAAGGCTTTCAGTGACAAGATATTGACTGCAGAACCTAGATCGACCAAGATGCGATTAACCTTCCTACCATAAGCATAGCCTGATACAAATAGCGGCTGATTGTGAGATTTGTGACCTATAAGAAGATCTTCATCAAAAAATGTGATTGTGGTGCCATCTTCTCGTGACTTCACAACATTCATCACTGCGGGATCTTCTGGAGTGTCAACCTTCACAACTGCCACTTCTTTGTCTACATCAATGTGGTGACAACTCCTAGCCAGATTTGCAAGCTTTCGAAAACGTTCCAAAAAGAAATCCCATAACGTAGCCAAGGTTGGTTTCTTCAAGGACTGGCTATCTAACAAACTCTCTTCTTTCGCCGTCTTCCTGAAATCCTCTTTTATTGGTGACCTCATCGCAATCTTTGCTCGCATAGGAAGAGTTTTCTTAACGAGCTTAGAAGACTTCTTCTGGTTCTTTTTGTGAGTCACCAAAGTCCAGCCTTCTTCGGTAGATGCTTTCTCGGAGCTAACCACACAGTTTGACACCTCGGTCCTATATTGTTGCATTATCCCCAGACTTGGTAGGCCAATTATCTCAGCAGGATCAACAATCCCGAATATGATGTTAGGAGTATCATTGTTTGTGACACTGATCATATTTGAAAGTGCAATATAGGCTCCTAGATCGATCTTGTTGTCACGTACAAGCGTCATAACCTTCTCCTTAAAGACGAAGCACTCAATTGGATGGCCTAAGACACGATGGTACTTGCAGAAGTTGGGATTGTTAGCTAGATTAACTTGTTGCGGTCACTTTGATTGCGGAAGCTTGATCATTTTAGAAGAAAACAGATAGTCAAATATTTCTGCAACATCTTCATCGGGGAAATGATATTTCTTGTTTTACCTTTCTTCAAGAGTTGGGTGTTGCCTCTCCATCCTGGGTGCTTCTGCAGATGATTGTCCATTTGCCGGGACTTTTCCTTTTGCAATTGGCACTTTGACAAGATCTATAGTTAGTTTTGTTTCTTGGTATCCTTGAAAGTGGGCTTGCTCCCAGTTCTGTTTCCTGGTCTTCCTGTCCCTCTAGGTGGCTCAGGTATTGGGATGTTACTTATGTTGGTCCCAACAAAGCTTAACTCCATGTCATGAGCCTTTGTCGCCAACTCATCGAATGATCGTGGTTTGAGCCCTTGCAGAATATATCGAATCCTCCAGAGCATGCCTTGAATGCACATGTCGATAGACGTTTTCTCTGATAGACGATCCTACAGTTCAAGCTTAGATTCCTCCATCGTTGGATATAGTTGACGACAGGTTCTTCCTCCCATTGGCGAGTATTAGTTAGCTCGATCTTGCTCACCACATGCCGCGTGCTGTAGAAGCGATTCAGAAACTCACTTTCCAATTGTTCCCAACTATCAATGGTGCCTGGCTTGAGGTCAATGTACCAATCAAAAGTTTTACCCTTCCGAGAGCGAACAAACTGCTTAACCATCCAATCCCTATTCGTGCCTGGATTGTTGCAAGTTTCCACAAAATGAGCCACGTGTTGACGCGGATTCCCCTTTCCGTTGAACTGTTGGAAGTATGGAGGCTGATATCCCACGGGCATATTGATGCCTTCGATCCTCCGACTGTAAGGCTTATGTATGCTGAAGCTGACGAGGATTTGCCTTCAAGCTCGCTCTTCACCGTTTCTTTTATTAATTCCATCATTGCTTTTGCTGGAATAGGATCTTCGACAACGGATGTATGCTATCAACATTCATGACTCCTTTTTCTTTGCCAACTTGGGTGCGCGAACTTTTCTCCATGGATGTTTTGTCGTCGGTGTCTTTACTCTATAGCCTTTTGACAATGTAGTCCATTTGCTGCTCTCTTTCTTTCATAACATTAAAGCATCCACAGTTTTTGTGAGAGCTACGACTTGATCTTCAAGTGAAGGAGTATCCGCCATCATCATTGACATGACTTCAAAGCCTTTAGTTGAATAAGCTTTTGGGGAAGAATCCGACGGAAGGTTAGTTAGCGAGATATTTTCAAAATTTATCTGCGGCACAGGTGATACCAAAACCTTGTCGAAAAGAGTGTCACCAGTCTCCTTATATAATTCAGCAGTGGTCCTAGCCTTGACCAACTTTGGAAACTCAGCAGACGAAGAGTTCCCAGAAGATAGTGAAGGAAAAGCAGCAAGTCGATTGTATGCGACAACACTCTTGACATTAATCATCTTTGGCGCCATGTGAATTCCTCAAAGTAAAGAGATGAGAAGTAGAGATGGCCCCACTGCGCGTGCCAAAAATTTGTGAACACTAAAATCTCGCGGCAAAATATCAGCGTATAAATTATCGTATAAAAAAAATGTAGCGGTTTCTGTCTCTAGTCACGAATGTTGTATGTGATTCCTCTGATTCAAACTTCGAAGAATAACGGTTGTAAATGGTGATCCCTAGCTCTAGCAGAACTTCAGGATGAAATATTGATGAAGTCATCGGGGCTTATGGGCATGATCCGGCAACACTTTTGTAGCTTGGTGAAATCGTCGGGGCCTATGGGTGTGATCCGTTAGAGCATCGATAGCTTGATGAAGTCGTCGGAGCCTTTGGGCGTGATCCGGCAGAGCTTCGGCTAGCGGTAGGCGGCAAGAGTCTTCGAGAGCTTCAAGAGTCTTCGAGAGCTTCAAGAGTCTTCTCTCCACCTATGTGAGAGCTCCAGGGTCGATTTATATTAAGAAGTTGGTCATCTCATATTAGGCAACTTCCCATGGACCGGGCTTGAATTTGGGCTTATTTCGGCCCAAAATACTTTTGTTTGGGTTAAGCTTGTGGCTTTTATATGACCCTAACATATTATTTCATGGACTCGGATATATAACTCATTTGTGTTTCAAGCCCCTTTTTAATAATTTGGGTTTATAGCCCATTGTGGAAATTAAATTAGACCTAATATATCATTCTTGATATGAGACCTATAATATGGCTTCCGAGGGTGGTCAGTCTAGGTCATGCCTATAATGTCAAGCCGTTTGTTTACGAGGATGGTCAGTCCAAGTCAGGTCTACTGTGTAAAATCAGCGAACATCAATTTCTTCCCATAATCCTTGTGCTCCCAGTTCCCATATCTCAGTTTCCAGTCCTATTGCTCCTACTCCTGATTCCGTCGTGTCGTCGCCAACATCTGGATCTCCCCGGCCTCCTCTGCAAGTCGAAGATGGCTCTAGCATCTGCATCGTCTTAGCTTTTGTTTTTTGTTTTTTTTTTTTTTGTAAATTCATCGAAAGTGTTCATGACTGTAAGCTTATTTTTTTCTTCTTTTGATAAATATTATTTTGCGAATACCATCTATTCCATTCTTTCTAGTACTGACGACGACGACGTCCCGAAATATTTCCTACGTGTTGGTCGGGAGACTAATATACTGATTTAAATAAAACAATCGTGGCATGCTTCGGCACCAAAGCAATGCATATTCCTCCATTTCAATGTAAGAGAATTCATTACAAATCCCAGTACATACCTTTTAAAAGGGATATACTAATTTGTATGATTGAATCAAATCACATTCCAATTTAATCATTTAGAGATTTTCGGGTGGCCTATCTTGAATAAAATTTCACGAAACAGTCCGGCAAAAAGGAATGCAGCTCACCATATATTCTTTAATACACCTCAAACTCAATATTGAACAAAAGCGGGGCCAAACTCCATCGAAATAAATATTGCAACTCCCCCCGTAAATGAATTCAGGATTGCAGACATGAAATGGGGAATGAGACGAGGAGAGATATAAGCCTCACTCCTCTTCCTGAGTAGGTGGTTCGAGCAGTCTAATCGTTCGAGGCAGCATGAACTCGGAGAATATGGGGTAGTGGGACGAAGGATAGCAGCCATCAATGTTATCGTTAACCACTTCGCACGACACCGGAACGAGAGATCTACCTCGAAAGAGGATCCAGTCGATGTGCAGGTCCTGGTTTTGACGGTCCCAGCAGAGGCAGACTGCCCTGAGTATCAATTTCATGAACTTGAGAACTCCCTGCTTGTCTCCTGCAACATCAGTCGGTTAGTATGTTAAAAAAGTTGCAGTTTGTTCAAGGGATTGGTATAAGAGCAAAATGGGATGTCATTGGGTCAGAAACATTACTACCTTTATATCCATGGTAGGTACGGATAAGAGAGACGTTCTTCCTCACCCGAGCATTAAACCACGCATCTCTCATGTCACCCACCACTCCATGCTCCCTGGCGGCAAAGTTAAAAGAAACTTGTCAAACCAAAATTCTTAGTGAAGAAACAGCAAGGGAAGTTCAATTAGCATCAGCGTGCCACTTTTTCCTACTAAAATTTAAAAATTGTCATATTTGATGGAGGATTCCATTCTAACATATTAGTTTCAGACAATTTTTCATGTCCTTGCTCGGATTTCAGCATAAATTGATGGAATGATACTTTCAGTTACCCAGACAAAAAGGGATGAGATGTTTAGACAAATCCATTTTTGCAAAAGAGAAATAATACAAAATCCATTCAACCAAAGCAAACTCCCGTCTTTCCAAATGAAGAGATGAACTTAGATCCTTTGGAATCTTATTCTACATCATAATATGTGAACGTTTACCAAAAAGATAAAATAAAAGGGACGAGGCAACAGGTTCAAAAGCAACTGACGGATTCTCAGTAAACAAAATAGCAGCACTTTCCCCCAGGCTATGGAAAATATTCAGAAAAAAAAGTGACTGGTAGTGAGTATACTTTTGAGGAGCATCCTGATTCACAGGTGAAAGGCAATCATAATTATCCATATATCCCTTTTCAATTCCAACAGTGCACAAGTCGTAAAGCTTCACAATAAATCTACTAATGCCTGGATGCAAATGAATGGTCCTGTCAACTACTACTTCAACAATCAGAAAATGGTACCTTGATAGCCCTAAAAGAAAACGACCAGCTGTGGATTCCTTTTGCATATTAAATCCTCCACAGTAGATGACTGGTAAGCTAGGAGGCAAAGATGCAATGTGTTGCCAAGTCAGTAATGCACTTCTCCGACGAGCACGAGGGCTGAACTCATCCATGTTTGTGTTTACAATTTGGAATGAGAATCCTGGAGGTTCAAGTCCTTTAAGTTGGAACGTGTGGCCATCGCGTCAAGGAAACAAGTCCTTTTACTCCACGAGAACACAACAGAGATGCCTGCCATAAAAGCTGCATCCAGAATACTATAAAATACTAGAAGAGAAGGATATCGCCCATGTTGCAATACAAGGAACTTCAGAACCCCACGATTTGCTTCCGGGAATGGAAGGTGACTCAGATAGCCAAAATGTTCCACCTTCCACTATCTCAACCTACATTTCCAGAAAATATTGTTAAATGCAATTAAAATATTTCAACTTAAAATCCTAAATAAAGTGAACGGGTACATGCCACCAACAGAGCAGCTGAAGGACAAACAGTACCTTTTCCTTATCATAGAAGATGGTGCAATGCTCATCAGAATGGTCTTCTGCACCTTTCCTCGACATCCCAAATTGCTCATAACCTGTCCCAATTATCAACCAAGCCCTTAAGTAATTATTCAAAAAGCGTACAAGACAAAATAAAACAAACAGGATTTGAGAACACATCACAAACCACGTGATGTAAGGATGAACATCAGAAGCTTTTATAATCACGACTACTAGCACTGCAAGTTCCAGTCTTCTTGTCTCAGTAAATAGTAATCACCAAATACATTTTTACTCAATCACATGCCATCTTGTTCCCCAATTTAAGAGTATTATGAGACAGTTAATTAGCCTGTCATCTATGAAAACATTTTGCAGCACATATGTATTGTTTCATAAATCCAAGCACAAAAGCCAGGATTCCCAAAGAATTTTCCAAAAAAAAAAAAATTCCATTTCGCTGTTTGAAATACAAACCCGGTAAACACTGCTGAAGATAGTCCAGTTGCAATTTGACACCTGCACTATCATGGCAACTCTGCAATCACTTAATCTGAGGAAGCTGCAAATTTGTAACTGAGATAGGAGCACATTGTTATGCAGGTCAACTCAAATGTGAGGATGGTGAAAAAACCTGACACTCCACTTGTTGAATATCAGATTTAAATTAGACTATACCAAAACGAGAGTTGTTGATTGGTGCTACTGGGTAACATAAATGGGAACCTTGTTGAGTGCAGAGAATCATAGGGGAATAACTGGTGATGACGCTGATACATAACTCTCGCCGTTTCTCCCATGAATTCGGACTGTCTTCCGGTTGATCATTGTACAGGTTAAAAGTCATTACAGTAAGAGAAACACTCATTTTGCCCCCTCTGTGCTGAGATCTTCCTCCGTTCCACCCTATCCAGATTCTTAAATCATTCTGATAAGAAAATGATCTTCCATTGAAAACCCATCAAGTTAACCAGTAGACACGCTCCAATCACAACCACCCCCCAGTTGCTCCCATTTGAAACATTGTTTAATTACAAATCTGCATCCACAAAAACAACTCGCCAACTCGTGATCGTGAAATGTCTTCCTCTCCGACCAACAATCAGGGGCGGGACTTCAGGGCATCCCTTGTCTTTGCTTCACAAAAGTTATCCCTTCCTGAAGTGGGTCTAACCTCCTGGCAAAAAAGAATAAGAAGAATGAAGATGATGAATGTCGTCAAAGCCGCAGAAGAGCAGGTAAAAGGAGAAGAGTTAACCAGAGATATCATAGGCAGGATGCAGATGAACCAACCATATCCCCATGAAAAGGCCAGCGACCACAATCAATCAATCAATCATGGATATTCAAAAACACATTGAACAACAACATTTTGGAATTGCGGCACACAGTATTACCCTTAATGGGAAAGGAAAAGAAAACACCATAATTTGAACATTTCACCCCATTTCTTCTCTGTTTCCATAGTTTCAAAAGCAGAGAATTAGTGCGTGTTTCGGTTCAGCTCGAGGAGTGTTTTCCAAATAATCAACAAAAACAATATCTCGATTCCTTCTCCAGAAACCTCTTCCAAACGACAAACTGCTCAAAAGTACCCCCACGGTCTTACGAGGACGAGCTACCACAACCGAATCACAACTCCAACATCGCAAACGAAGAGTCTTCCCCGACATAATCATCGCCTGGCATTTTCCTTATCATAGATTGTATAGCTAATCCTAGTGAAACAGCAGATCGTACGGATTTGACCAGCAACAGGCAACAACACAGCAGCAGCAGAAGAAGATTCAAACGAAAGTAGCCGGGAGACAACTCAGGACGAACCGGGGGGGGGGGGGGGAATCTTAAAACAACGGGGAAGAAGGAAAGGGTCTGCAGGGGTCTCTCTTTTTCTGAATTCAGTTGAAATTATTACTGGGGGGTGGTACCCTGGTCGGGAGATCTTACTCTCTCTCTCTCTCTCTCTGGTAATTTACCTTTTTACCAACCAAATTATTTATTTTTCGTTTGGAAATTGGAGTCTAGTTACAAAAATTACCGTAGCTTTCGAAGGTTATTTCGGTCATCTTCCGTCAATTGTTACGTAGAGGAATGTGGGCGCTGGCTTCTGCTATCTACTTCAAAGGTGTTTTGGGATTGTTCTTGGGCTTGGGCTTCGTTGGTGTAATGGACTTGGGCTACGTTAGTGAGGGGATTAATAAATGTATAGCTAGGGAGGAACGGAGAGTTATCATTCTGTTGACTATCAGTAGCACCTTAGAAGCAATCAATCGGGATATGAAATTAGTTCAGACCAGTGATTGGTGTGGAAGCGGCTAACGGTACGTGCACGTAACGATTACATAGTTTACTAATTAATACTAACAAAAAGTAATAAATTTTACTAAAAGTTGACCGTTACTAACCAAGTCAACGCATATTTAGTAAAAAATGTAGTAAAATTTACTACTTTTCGGTCAACTTTTAGTAAAGTCGACGCAAACTTAGTAAAAAAGTATGGAAATTTTACTACTTTTTTACTGTTCATTCCAGTTCAAGTTTACTACTTTTACGCTGACTTTACTAAAAAATTTCCGTTAGTAACGTCAACGCAGAATTAATAAAAAAAGTAGTAAAATTTACTCCTTTTTTTACAAATTCTGCGTTGACTTTACTAATTTTTTTCGTATTTTAGTAAAGTCAAACCAGTTTTAGTAAAAAAAGGAATAAAATTTACTACTTTTTTTTTACTAATTCTGCGTTAACGTTACTAACGGAAATGTTTTAGTAAAGTCAGCACGAAGTTAGTAAAAAACGTAGTAAATTTTACTACTTTTTACTGTACGAATTAAGCCGATAATTAGTAACGGTTTACTAATTCTGGTGTATTTTTAGTAAAAAACTCTTCTACTTAGTAAATTTTACTAATTTTGAGTTATTTTTACTAAAAAATGTAGTAAACTGTTACTAAAAAATGAAAGTGTTTACTAACGAATTTACTAATTTGAACAGTGTTTCAGAACCTAACTCTAAACCTATTTTTGATGTGAAATTACCGGTTTACCCCCGTTACATGGGAGAAATTAGGTTCGTAAATAGGTTCGGATTTCACTAATTGGTAACAGGGGTAAAACGGTAATTTCACTATATAAATAGGTTCGTAATAGTTCGGAAACACTGTTCTAATTAGTAAATTCGTTAGTAAACACCTTCATTTTTTAGTAACAGTTTACTACTTTTTTTAGTAAAAACATGTCAAAATTAGTAAAATTTACTAAGTGGAAGAGTTTTTTACTAAAAAAAACACAAAAATTAGTAAACGGTTACTAATTATCGGCATAATTTGTACAGTAAAAAGTAGTAAAATTTACTACGTTTTTTACTAACCTTGCGCTGACTTTACTAAAACATTTCCGTTAGTAACGTCAACGCAGAATTAGTAAAAAAAGTACTAAATTTTACTCCGTTTTTTACTAAAACTGGTTTGACTTTACTAAAATACGAAAAAAATTAGTAATGTCAACGCAGAATTAGTAAAAAAAGTAGTAAAATTTTACTACTTTTTTTACTAATTCTGCGTTGACATTACTAACGGAAATGTTTTAGTAAAGTCAGCGAAAAGTAGTAAACTTAAACTGGAATGAACAGTGAAAAGTAGTAAAATTTTCATACTTTTTTACTAAGTTTACGTTGATTTTACTAAAAGTTGACGGAAAGTAGTAAATTTTACTACATTTTTTACTAAATATGCGTTAACTTCGTTAGTATTAATTAGTAACGGTCAACTTTTAGTAAAATTTACTACTTTTCGTTAGTATTAATTAATAAACTACGTAACCACGTACCGTTAGCCGCTTCCGTGATTTGGTGCCGTCTAAGTTGCCCTGGTATTACTACTCCAAGTTAGCGACGTTGTTATCTTCCAAATCGAGAATTGAACCAGATTCTGAAAATATTCAAGGGCGTAGTCCTGATGTTGTTCTCCTGTGGTTTTCAATCAATCGTTTTCGCTTTCCCTGTTAAGGATCTCTATTTGCACTATGGAGCTTATTGTACTGATTTAAAATACCCTGATGCTCACTTTACATCTCCACTTTATGTTTGGTTTGTCTCTTGTTACCCTGCTAGTTGATGCAACTGAGACAGCTCCTGGAATTTTTGCTGGAAATGCTGCGGTAACTGCACCGCCACACCTGCTGCACGAGCTGATGACATGGACGTGGATAAGGAGACCGTTCGCTTTGGTTGATGAAATTACCAAAGGCTCCCCCCGGCTGCTGATGGTGGCCTTCAGTTTGGTGATCAGATTGTGACATTTGGGAATGTAGAATCTGGGGACAAGTTTCTGCAGAAACTCTCTTCGGAAGCTCAATCAAACGTGGGGAAATCCTACAAGACAAACGGCAATGAGGAAAGGGGTGGTTATGACAAAAGATGTAAAAATGCACTTTCATATGTCCTATTGTGAAAGTTAAAATATAAAATGACAAGATTTGGGAGAATAGTTAACCAAAGATCTTGTTTGATTATAGTTCTTGTTGTGGGCATCCTCAAAAGTGAGCCAGATTCTGGATTTCTTCAATGCCAAAACGCAGGTGAGCTTGTGAACGCAGGTGAGCTTGTGAACACATGCCAGATTCTAGTTGTTTGGATTGGATCCCATGAGTGCTGGAGAATATTTCCTTTTGCCCACATGCCCCTCCTTTTTTGTGTTCTACCTCATTATGCTTGCAGGTGCCATTTCCGCATTATATGAGGGGATTTATGTCATCGCAAGTGGGGCAAGCAAGTCTGACTAGGACATGGTAGAATTGGCCGTCACGTTGTTGTGTTCTAATGCTTTCGTCCAGTTGGGTTAATGAAGGAGGTCTGGAGTTCCCAGCAAATGGTTGCTTCTTTGGCATAGGCTTTATCGTTGGTTTAGACTTGATGGAATATTAAGGGATTTCGACTTATGAGAGCAGGAGCCTTTAGCCGCCCCCGTTAATATAAACTTTTAAAATTTATTAAATAATATCCTAAATTGATATTTAAAATATTAATTTTTTTAAATCAAATTCGATATATTATTTGATAAATTTTGAAAATTGTTGCATTATTATTATTTTAAATATTTTAACGACTAAAAGACCGATTCCGATGACATGCTACTCGCTATAAGGGTATCAAATGTCGAGTCATTTGAGTCGAAGGTGAGCATTGACCTCTTGATGCCTCTGTCTACTTAGTTTCTTTTTATCCGTATAATCGTCATTTTTAAAACGTTTTCATATTGAGTGTTTCAAACATTGCTTTTTACTCGAGTAAAGCGAGCAACACCACTATTTCAACTAGCCAAGTGGTGGTAATGACATCGTTTCTTTGTATTAGTAGTAGAAAAGCTTAAATGTGAGAGAGGAAGTCGAACAGGGAAGCGCTGACCCCCTCGAAGCAACGTCGCACGAGTTCCCGATCGTGGTCCCTGGCGGCGTAATCGAGCCTCGTGACACCATTGAAGAGCTCGGAGAACAGCTTCCTCAACGCAGGCCTCTCTGTCCCGGGCTTCCCCTGGATAATGGTGTAGAAGTCCCGCCTCAGCGCGCCAGATCCCTTCCTAAGCTCCTTCTGAGCCTCCTCCCACGACTCAGAGTCGATGAGCTCCTTTACCTCCTCCAGCATCGACCTCGCGTCCCACCTCACGCTCCCCATCGCCTCCTCCATCGTCTGCCCTGGCCTCACCAAAGGGACGTTGAATTCCACGAGTCCTCCCCAGGCACGTCCTGGGAGGAGGAGATGCGGAGGCACGGTGGAGAGAATCACGGCCGCAACAATCGCAGCCCGCCGCCGTGGGAAGGGGAGGACGCCGCCGCGATCGAGGGGTCGCGGGATGTGGGGTGTTGATTGGAGGAGAGGCGGTTGGTTCGGTTGGGAGAGGGAGGAGGCGCTCGCCATTCTTCGTTACTTTCTCCTCGACTGTATCTGCAGCACAACAACAGGATAAGGTATGGGAATAAAACCAGCAACGCAAATATAACATATGATGATTATGTAAATCTATTAAACCATAATAACAGTGATTATCTTGAAAGGGAATTCGCATATCACTGTTCTCTAAAGCGATTCTTGATATTAAATAACTGCCCTTAGCACGTTATAAAATAATTTTCGATATTTAATTGAAGAATAATTAAAAAGGGTAATAATTAATTAGTCATTTGGGAAAAATGTAAAAGGCAGATCTAAATCTGTTTTGTTACAGTTTATTTTCGTTATTTTTTTTTTTAATGTTATATGAGTATTTCTTTTTAAATTAGTGGTACGGCCGGTTGTACAATCCCCTCCAACAGGAAGCCCCTCCCCCTAAACTCTCACTGCCCCGGTTTTGTTTTCTGTCTCCCTCTCGGTCTTCCCCACCAGTCAAATCCTCTGGGACGGGAACTACTCGACCCGACCCACCAAAACAAAATCAGATCTTGTCCCTCCTTCCCAAAGTCTTCATTTTTTCCGCCCACGGTTTTGGTAAAAAGCTTCGTGTTCCTCGATGCCTCGTCCAAGCCCACCTTTTTAATGTCCCTCGGTTGATCTGTTGTTGTCGCAATAAGGGTAATCGAAGGAGTTCCTCCACCGTCCCCTACGGATCGACGAATCCTAAGCTCCGAGAAGAATCGTCCTTCTTTCCCCCTCCTGGGAATTTGTTAGGTGGTTCGAGATTATCAATCGTCTTCGAACTCTTTGCTTTGGTGGGTTTGGTAGCTGACCCCGAGTGTTCGTCTTTGCCATCGTCCTTGGCCTTTGTAATGGTTTGCGTAGTGATAATAGGTATGGCAGATGGTTATCTTCATCAACTAGGTAGTACATGGCGGCTGCTTTCCTTATCCATCAACTTTCGTATTATTAGTGTAGAAAGCCTCAGTGCTACAGCGAAGATGTTGCTTGAAAACATGAACACCTAGTTCGGGAGTGCGGTGTGAAATAACTGCCTCATCTTTGCAGTGGGATAACCTAATGCCGATGTCTACCGAACTGTGTTACATTGCCGATACAGTGGTTGTAATAAAAGCTGATGAATAATTCAGAGACATTGTTACTTTGCACCTTTTCTGGGTCGTCTTATATCTCTGGATTACCATGTCAGTGTTTAGCTTTTGTTGTACTTGTATCATTGTGGACTTCTTTGCGTAGGATTATTTTATTGGCATATAAGTTTATGCATAAAGTTCCCGATGATTGATGCAATTTTCTGATAGGTTTGGAAGTTTTGGCTTATTGGAAGACAGCGTTGGAATGCAGAACTCATCACATATGGACTTCTGCTAGGATTTATAGAAAAAATCTATGTGCTTTTTGCTATCGGGAAGCTCTCGAGGGTTAGTATCTTTTTCTTTGTGATAATGTCGCTCCCAAATACGTTGAATATCAAACCCTAATATGTGGCTTGTAATCAGATAATGTAACTTTAAGAGAGAACAAAATGCAAGAGTTTGGTTGCAGTGAAATGCTTTTCAGGTTATGTTGAGCCTCCAGGCAGTGATTTTAAGCTTCCTGGTAGGCGTTTGTAAATTAGTTGTTTGGGTGAGCTTCTTTATAATGCGTCTTTGCTTGGCATAAAACAACTTCACGTTAGATACAAACTGACGTCGATAATGTTTCAGCTGACAAAATTTTGAATGATTTGCTTCTTTTCCGGAATTGTGGAGATTTTTTTTGTCTATTTTAACCTTGTAGCTAAAGATGCTAAGACTAAATTTGAAGAAAAAAAGACAGTGAAATTATAATTATTTTGAACTCTATTCGAGATGTGAAGGAGTCGGGTCAGTTTTCCGTGCACATTTAGTCCGCTTTCATGTTGCTGTAGGATTTAGTGTGTACTCTCATGGCTCCATAGTTTCATTCTTGGGGGAAGATGAATTGTAACAATATTGATGTGTTTGGAAACAACGGAAAGGAGGATGAAACAAAAGAAATAAATGGAAAAATTTTGAATTTATGTTCATTCCCTTTCCTGTTTTTCTCTCCTACCAAACAGAACCACAGCCTGTGAGATTCATAGTGGTTCCGAGTTTCCTTGAAAGCTATTCATCCAAAAAAAGAACTATAATTAAGCCCTTGTTCCAGTTTTATTGGTCATGTTAAATCTGTTGTCCCTTTACCTCTGTTCAGGCTTTCCAAATCCACCAGTTTTCACCGCTTAGTTAAGCAATTATGACAATACGGGGTTTTATGGTTTACATTTTGATCAATTACAGCCTCAAATCATCTGTGCTGATACCTTGTGTTGCACTTTTCCTAGGGGAGGAAAAAAATGTTTGAAGCCCAGAAATATGGATGCATGTGGGCTGTCGAGCGATGCGGGGGGAATGACTTTTTTTGATGAGTTCCGAGTCATTGAACTGTGCTTCTTCGTCATGAGAAGATCATCACTGTTTCTGTGAAGTAAGTGCCTGCACCAATTGCACTTGATCCAGCATCACATGTTTGCACCAAATTCGTTTTATCTTCTTTTTCATTTATTTAACTCAATACCTTTTTCCCTAATATTCTGTGCAGCACACCTGCTTTCTGTAGATGCCAAAAGGCTTTGGTTGGATACTTTGCTCAGTCATCCAAGTTGCAAACTTTGACTTTTGCATTGACAACCGTGTCTCATCGACAAGGGCTCTGCCTCTGTTTTATGTATGGCGATAATTTCAAAGCTACGTTGCATCACTATCGATGTTACTGGCACTCTAATAGCTTACAAAGGAGAACTAGGTGATTACTACTGCATGGCAGCCAAGTCTGTTGGGCTTCAATGTCCTGATTACAAACGTGTGCATGAGGGATTTAAACTCGCGTATACAGATATGGCAAAGAAGTATCCATGCTTCGGTTTTGCAGCCAAAATGCCCAATATTGTATGGTGGAAAACTTGTGTGAGGAATTCATTTTTGCAGGTGAAATATATTAGATATCATCTCCACCAATTTGAGTTTCTTGCATTGATTTTCACACTAATATTGCTTTTCATTTTGATCTGCTCATTGTTATCATTTTCTCGCTATCACTCAACTAGAATGCTGCTCCGCGCTTTAATGACGAGACTACATTCTGCTATAAATTCTTTTTTTACTGTGATTTTTTTACATCGATCGTCCTGGAAGATACATGAATCTGCTTATAAAACCGATTAATCTCGCTCTTTGGAATTACAATGATGAGATTTTTGGAATTCATGAATATTATGACAGGCTGGTTATGAGTATGATGAAGACACATTCGAGAAGATATTTAGACGGATATATTCTTCGTTTGGTTCAGCTGCACCTTACACTGTTTTTCCAGACTCCAAGCCATTCTTGAGGTGGGTACGGCAGAATGGGCTCAAAGTTGGAATTATTAGTAATGCTGAGTATCGGTATCAAGATGTAATTCTGCCGGCTTTGGGGTTAAACAAGGTAAGTTTTCCTCGGAGTGTGCCAGTTACACCTACGTTGCTGCTGATATTTTTTGGCCCAAAAGTTTTTTCCTGTTTATATGTTGCCAATTCGTTTGTATAAACTCATGGTCTGAAAAGTTATAACTAAGTGAGATGATTGGATCATTGCTGGTGAATTATTCTTGATCTGGAACCAACTAGGATATGTCATCTCCAATAATATTCTTTACAGCCTGATGGCTTGAAATTGCTTAAATTTATTGTAGCTGTAACTTAGTAGATCTTCGTGTAGGATATAAGTTTCTTCCTGGTGTTATTAAGAAGTATAACTAGCTCCATTAATATTATATTAATTTTATAAGAAAAATGAAATATGATCTACTGATATCACAGACATCTTGATAAGACCAGCAATTCTTGCACAAGTTTTTTTATTAAGAAAGTTTCTGAAAATATCTTACTTAAATTTAACATGTAATTACTTCACCAAGTTTTTTCCAATGCATTTACCTTGCCCTAGTAAGTATTTGTTGAAGATATCTTATTAGACAATCTAATCAATGAGTCACTAATGGAGCAACCAAGGCTCGCTTGTATAATCACC
This sequence comes from Melastoma candidum, assembly GCA_023653495.1. Taxonomy (NCBI): domain Eukaryota; kingdom Viridiplantae; phylum Streptophyta; class Magnoliopsida; order Myrtales; family Melastomataceae; genus Melastoma; species Melastoma candidum. Next base: position 4,015,485 of record CM042882.1, read on the forward strand.
ACTATGGATTCTACGGACTTAGGACACAATTGCTATTGGAGTTCACCATAATTAAGTCTTCAAAATTTTCCGGAATGAGTTCTATAATAATTGACTTGGAAAGTGATTGGATCCTAAAGCCATTCTCCTTCCTCGTATGCATCTTAGACATTCTCCATATGTATCTTATAATGGGTGTCTTATGCATTATCAAATCTTGTGGTGTAAAGCACTCCCAAACTATTGCAGCTATGAGAGATACATTTAAATATGCACAATCCTATATTTGATACCAATTGGAAAGATGATTGTTTCCATGTGTGGAATTCATAATTAGGTTTTTGTTGCCGTCCCCTTCATTGTGAAACTTGGGATATTGAATTGAACTACTTTGATGGAAATTTATTTACATTTAAAGTGGAACATTTTCGAATACTTTTCTGTTTTACGAAATGAACAACCATCCCAATAGAATGGTGAGCTTATGCAGCTATCATTTTGCATGAACGCCAAAGCTTTCTTGTGCGCCAAATTACTGATGTTCGTGAAGTCATTTTCCTTTACTTCATGACTATCTATTATATGTGGCTTTCATTGTTTATGGGCCCCTAAGCACCCTTTAGATCACATTACTATTTATCTGATGATCATTTTCTTGAATTGATTTTAGGGGGGATTTATTCTATATAAGATGAGTAGCTGGAAAATCGTGGCTATATCATCCTTGTTGGTGTTGTATACCAAGGGATTTTCTGGAGTTTCTGGAGTAGCTATCTTTAATCTAAGTCCATGATGTAAATCAAATGAGTCTATAATGAAAGACCCTAGGATTAATAGCTGAAATAATTGGGTCTGGCAATGGGCATGTCCTTTTCTTTGGGAAAAGGGCGTGGTATTATAACGTTCTGGTAGTTAAAAGGCCTACATTAAGTTTATTTCTGCATGTGAGTCTGACATTGGAAGCCATGCGCTAAATAACGAACAAAATTAGTTCATGGACAGAGCTTCAAGGGGAAGTTGTTGAATGCTCTTAGCTTAATGAACCCCAACTTTGGCATCTAAGCTTGTTTGAATGTGCTGTACTGTGACACTTGGAAGCTTTGCAACTCCCTGGGCAGGGATCCGAGTGGGACTTTGGTGTGTTCTCGGGTCTCGAAGGGGTGGAGAAGCCAGACCCAAGGATATATGAGATCGCTCTCGAGAGGGCAGGGAACATTGCCCCCTGTGAAACCCTTCATATAGGAGACAGCATGCGCAAGGACTACATTCCGGCGAAGAGCGTGGGGATGCAGGCTTTGCTTTTGGACAGGTTTAAGACTGCTGACGCGCAGGAGTGGAGGAAGTCGGGGGCGGTTGTACTACCAGACTTGGCTGCCACCCAGGAATGGCTTGTTTCTGAGGAGGAGATGCCTGCTAGTTAGAATGTGTTGGTATCAACTGGATGATGCTGGGTGCCAGCTGGACCGTCTCACAATGGTTCTCCAGGGCAGTGGAAGTGGATTGGAATTTCAGTCTTGTTTTCTTTTTTTATTTCGAAAGGAGAAAGAAGAAACACCGTTTGTCCTTGTCTTTGTTGCTTTGTTCTTCCATTGCCACAATCAAAATGCTGGGTGAGTCTCCCTTTTTAATTGTTCGATGGATTTCTCTTTATTTTGTTTTCTTCTCTTTTAGGGTCCAAACAGGTGGTTTTTATATATTTTAAGTCACAAATACACACCCAAGTTTTATGAGGAATGTTTGGCCAAAATTTAACCAATTAGAATCCTTTCCACTTTTCTACCTTAAGAATATGATTAGTTCTTTATCGACCGTTTTTTAAAATAAATTATTATAATCTATAATTTATTGTTTAATGGGATGTTTTAAACCCTTCTTCAGTTGTTTGAATATATTACCTTACTATTGCTAGGTGATACTCGTCCATGTTTTTCCCATTTTATCTTTGTATTTTAGGTGGTATTTGTGCATCTTTATATTTATTGTGGTCTTGTATTTGGAATACTTGGAGTTTCCAACTACTGGTTTGATATAAACCCCTTATAATTCTATATAATTAATAAATTTGATGGAAGGCTTTCGTAGTAATTTTAATATCCCCTCATGGTAGGACTACTCTAGTTCTATAACAACTTCTCCCATGACTCAACCATCAGAAAATATTCATTCAGTCTATTACTTTAGATAAGTCTCCCTCTTTTAGAATTTCTTCATCCTCTGACCTAGAATATTTATATGAATAAACCATTCCACTGAATGAGATCCTAATAAGATCCCAAACACTAAATTGTCACTACTTTATTCATATTCTGCTTTTACAAAGCCATCACCAGGACTATTGACGGCGGAAATCGTAACACGTCGCGATATCGATGCGACGAACGCATGTGGTTCAAAGTAAATGAAGAAGAGACACAAATTGAGAAATAAAGCATTCCATTGACAATACCTGGGCGTACAACACTTGGACAGAATAAAAGATAAGAGAAAAGGAAGACAATCGAAATGCCCTTTGTGGGTACAAGTGATTGTCTGTTGTGTTACAATTGACCAATGACGACTTACTTATAGACATTAACTTAAGCAACTGTTGTCCTAAACACATTTAAAACCGTGTTTACTACACTTAAAATTGCCATCCTAGAGTCTGTGACAGCGTCAAAGTGCTCCTGCGGCGTCAACGTCAAAGTGCTTCTACGGCAGCAACAACAGCTGCGACGACACTCATCGATTGCACTTGCTTTTACGCCAGCCGTCGATGGAGATGTTTCTACGCCAGCCGTCGACGCTGTCTAGGATGTCCATCGACGAACCATGGAGTTACCCATCATTGATGACGTTTCTCTAGGCTTGCCGTTACACATGGTCTCGTCGATGTTAGGCTTAACTTTGACCAAAATGTCGTTTTACCTTGTAAACAAGGACCAATCATAAAGTTCATGACATTGATTAAACAACAGTCCTCAGCCGTACTTGAATATATTTAGGCCAATAAGTTTAGCCAACATCAGATTTATGCCACCCAGACTGAACAATTTGTGATGCTACAATTGACTGTTGAATTCCCTCGACAATGACATAGCAAAGGCTACACGCATTTGCACTTTGGTGCTATTAGACTTGCCTTGAGGACGTAAAACACCGCCTGTGTTTGCTAGAATTGCCTTATTGGACACAAGATTTTTGGACTATTAACATGCATGTATTGGGACTATTGAGACTACTCTAAATGTTGGAACGGTCTTCGTGACCTTATACCTTAACTTTTGCATATCTCTTCAAGACCCCAGGCTGTTAAGTGTCTTGCAGGTACAAGTCCAAATAACCGGACCCCGACAAGTCTCGGATTCAATAGAAGCAACTCTCCACTCCATTACCAGATGCCATATAGTGTGCAGAATCATGCCATAGACTTGAAAGTCCCTAATACATCTGGAGATGCTCTGTTGATCATCGCAGACCATCATCATGCGAGTACTCGTACTTGCATACGTATCCCCAGACAATTCAAGGAAGAACTGTTGAAACTATTGCCGGAGAAATGGGTTGCAAATTATGAGAAGTTACACCAATGCTCAAGACCCATTCAGACCACCAATTCAAAATTGGTCAAGAAGTGTGACAGATCAGTTGAAATTATTAACTCTAAGAAATTAGAGTTATATGTTTTATTTACGAACCTAAATTAGTGTTAGACACCTGATATTTATAGGATAATGTAGTTAGTTTGCATGTTATTTTCATTTTGGTCATTTTGCTTGGATACTTTTGTACTTGGGATGTTCTTTGCAGAAAAAGGGGTCGATATGATGCGAAATCCACATCGAGGAAGACATCTTGAAGGAGGAGTGACAAGAAGGTAGATGGTAGAGTTGCCGAGAGGGAAGCTGGTGGACAAGAAGAGTCGTGTGACCACACGAGGATTTGGTGTGGCCACACGAGTGCAGCGAATTTGGACATAAAGGTCCGTGTGACCACACGAGGATCTGGTGTGGCTACATGGGGCGAGAAGATATTTTTAAATATTTCCAAATCTATTTGGAATTTTGGGAAGATTTACCCTAGATATAAAAGGATTTAAATCGTGAGTTTTAGAGAGACGGGAGGCTGCTAGATGATGGCCGAAAGCGGAGAGATTGGAGAAGACGATGGAGATTTTCTTTTCTTTTCTTTTCATGTTTTGCTTCTCGACTAGTATGTGGAACTAAACTCTTTATTTAGGACGGTGATGAACCGATTCGTGTCGCTGATTGTCTAAACTCTTTTCGAAATCAATTCATGAAATTTCATGTTTGCTTATGTTCTCTTGTGCTTAATGCTTGCATATCGGGTTGATCGCCAATTTGTTTGATTTCTTATCCTTTAGTGGACTCAAGAGATGGGCTTAGGATTAGAAGAGGGAGAATATAACCTAGATTAAGCCCGAGAGATCAGGTTAACTCAGAGGAGTATAGAGATATACACTCGTAGGTAATCAAGACAACAATTGGCACTTAAAGAATTATAGTTGCTTGTACATCACTATAGAGATATAGGTTTGCGGGTAATTTATAATTCACCGTTATAAACTCGAGAGAGGTCTAACGAGCTATAAGAATTATGGTTAGTAAACATGAAACCGAGGGACTTAAGGAAGAGAGAGTGCGGATAGTTCGCGAACAATAGGGGATTCATAGTCCTCGTTTTTCATCTATTGATTTATTCCATACTTGCTTTTGTTTAGTTGCTATTTTCATTCTTGCATTAAAACTTTGAAATAATTAAAACTCTACTGACTAAATTGAGATTTGTTAAGTCGATAATCAATAAAATATTTTGAACAATCTTCGTGGGAATATACTCTTTGTCATCATTTTACTACTTGTTTGACTCGTATACTTGCGTGTGTGCTTCAACGAACAAAAATCAGTTTTGACCACTTTGCAGAAAGGAAAACCACAGTACATCATCCATGTTTCCAACCATGTTTATGATGAATCTTGTCCATGCTGACATGAAAGATCCAATGTAGAAATACATCCAGTATTTTGATGGATAAGGATCCCCAATTTATTATTTTAAGGATCCAGAATCAGGACATTGTTTCCTTGATCAGTTTCAGTGTGATGAAGACAGTGAATGTAGAAATGTCTCGGATGATGATGATGATTATTCCTCACGATGCAGGAAAAGAAAAATGAAAAAACTTGTTCTCTGGTATTCCAAAGATATTTGGATAATGACTCATCAGTTGGACCCCTTGGAGAAGATTTTGGGAAATGTCAATACATAATGGATTATTATATTCTTCAAAAGAAAGAATTTTCTTCTCCAAAGAAAACAGTTACTCCACCTCCACTACCATGTTACAAGCCAATTCTCAAATAGAAAAAGAAGAATGAGCAGAAACCATCTATTCTTTCAATTCTAGAGAAAATTATTACTCTAGTAGTTCCTCTTGTTACAACATATATGATGAAGCAGAAGATTTTCTTCTACTGGGCCACATACAGTTGACAATGTTAAGTATACAGCTAAGCTTCCAATCCAACTGGAATTGATGTTGCTGGTGCTACTAAAATAGCATAGCGGAAACTGTTTTAAATTGGAAAAGTGAAAATGTCTTGGCTCATAATAAACTTCTCAAAGGAATTGACTACAAGATCTCTACTGTTCAATATCAGCTTACAAATATTGAAAGCATATTAAGACAACAGATTGGACTCATTCATCAAAAAACTCTAAAAGCAATATGGTCATTAGAAAGAAGAATTGAAAAGATTGAGAAAGGTACAACGAATCTCCAGTTTTGGAAAGATCCGCAAGAGGAAATAACTAAGCTCAAGAGGCAAATAATTTTGATAAAAGGAGAACATGTTGATTCTCCATCCTTTACAAGATCAGCACCTGCTAAACCGTATCTTTATATGGATCCTTTTTCCAGCCTTTTACCTCACAAGAATTATCCAGAATTTCTACCTGAAATCCCTCCTTATGAAGCTTTTTATGTTAATAAAGATCAGAGAACAGAGAAATGAAAAAGGTTGGTTATCAATTACCAGCCATTAAATCAATTTCTACAAGATGACAAGTTTACTCTACCCAACAGAAATACCCTATTCTCAAGACTTACAAGAGCAAAGGTATTTTCCAACTTTCTTAAAGTAGAATTTTGGCAACTTGGTACTCATCCAGAAAACAGATGGAAAACTCAAATTTTGTATACCAAATTATCACTATCAATGGAAGATGCTACCATTTGGATTAAAGATAGCTCCCTCAGTATTTCAAAAGGCAATGATGAGAATTTTTCATCCTATTCTGAATCAAACATTGATTTATATTGATGATATTCTCCTCTTTAGCCAGACAATGATAGAGCATGCTGAGCTGCGTAAAAAATTCTCAAAATTGATTAAAGCATATGGAATTATGCTTTCAGAATCCAAAGTAGAGTTAGTAAAGACATCAATCCAATTTTTGGGAATGAACATCACCAAAGGTATGAGAAATGGGACAACATTGAACCACATTCGATTTTTATGGTTAGACAACAATGGCATTTGATCAACCACTACAATTTATGGTTGCTCTTACGACGATAGATGACTATTGCTCTTCGCAATCAATTTAAGAAGATCAAGAATAACAAGAAATCTTTCGAGTTAAATTATTTCAAGAAAATGGATTTGATTTCCTCCCCCACAGAACAAGTGAAAGCAAGTTGGAATTTTGACGCACAGAGTTCATATCTAGCAAGTATCTTAATAATGAGATTCTTTCATCGAAGCAATGACCTAGAAAACCTACCAGGACGATCCACAAGCTCAAAACCGCATCGAAGAAAAGAAAAAAAAGTTGATGGACAAACAAGGACAAATCTTTTTTGGACCACAAAGGACAAATGGACAAGTATACCTTAAAGGAATCTTTCAGCTTTAGTAAAAGTGATAAGGACAGCTCAACCACTACTTTTACTTTATCAGCTTTTTAAAAGTGATGTGATTGAACGCCTAGTGTGTTATGGTGTGACTTTTACTTTTTAGCACATGTTTGTAAGCGTCAACAATTGATGCATATGGAAGTTCTATATAAGGACCCTTCGTCCAATGTAAAGAGATATCAATCAATAGAAGGAAAAATCCTTACTAGAAACATTCTCATGGAGTTCTAAAACCTCTTTCTCCTCTCGGAAGCAATAAGGTGGTATACATTCAAAGATCATATCATCTTATTTTTTTAGGTTCTTATATAATTTTCATGTTATTGCATGCATAAGCATGTTTTCGCATCTCATTGTTTTCATAATCATGATTTTGTATCCATGACTAAGTCGCTCTTATATAAGACATAAGGAATTTCTATGTTGTTTTTAGACATAACTTCGTGGATTATCACAATCTGATGCTCAGATTTTCAAAAGAAGCTGATAAGACCTTTGAAGGCCGGAAAGAGCCGTGTGTGTTCGGCGTGCTGTGAGGGACAGCTAAAGCGAAATGAGACATCCACAGAGGAAATGTTTAATTAAACCAAGATTTCTAGATTGCCGAAGGATGAGAAGTGCTTTTGTCAGAGATTACCTTAATCATAAAAGGTGTCGGAGGAGTAAATCCCCCCATAGGAGATTAAAAAAATCATATATCATGGTTAGACACTTTTAGAGAAACCACGTCAGCACGTTATGTAGATATAGAAGTAAACATACATATAATACAGACTTTAGGCATCCCCCAGTCTGATGATGGTGACACAAACTAGGAATTATGAATACCATGTACGATGTAGAAGAGTTTTACGGATGTCCCTATGAATACCGTGCAAGTATGCAAGTTCTTAGTTTGCGTCACCGTCATCAAACTAGGGGATGCCTAGGTTTGTATTATATGTATGCGTACTTCTATATCTACATAACGTGCTGACATGGTTTCTCTAAAAGTGTCTAACCATGATATATGATTTTTTAATCTCCTAAGGAGGAGTTTATTCCTCCAACACCTTTCATGATTAAGGTAATCTCTAATGAAAGCACTTCTCATCCTTCGACAATCTAAAAATCCCGGTCTAATTAAACATCTCCTCTATGGAGGTATCATTTCTCTTTAGCTCTTTTCCCTCACAGCACACCAGACACGCACACGGCTCTTCCTGGTCTTCAAAGGTCCTATCGGCTTCTTTTGGGAATCCGAGCGTCAGATTGTGATAATCCACAAAGTTATGTCTGAAAACAATTTAGAATTTCATTATGTCTTAGATAAGAGCGTCTTAGTCATAGATACAAAATCATGATTATGAAAACAATGAGATGCGAAAATATGCTTATGCATGCAACATCATGAAAAATATAAAAGAAACTAAAAGAAATAAGATCATATAATCTTTGAATGTATACCACCTTAGTACTTTCGAGAGGAGAGAGAGGTTTTAGAACTCTACGAGAATGTTTGTAGTAAGGATTTTTTATTTTATTGATTGATATCTTTTTACATTGGACGTATGGTCCTTATATAAGACTTTCATATGTATAAATTATCGATGCTTACAAACATGTGCTAAAAACTAAAAGTCACACCATAACACGCTAGGTGTACAATCACATCACTTTTAAAAAGCTGATAAAGTAAAATAGTGGTTGACTTGTCTTTATCACTTTTACTAAAGCTGAAAGATTCCTTTAAGGTAGACTTGTCTATTTGTCCTTTGTGGTCCAGAAAAGATTTGTCCTTGTTTGTCTGTCAACTTTTATTTCTTTTCTTCAAATGTGGTTCTGAGCTTGTCGACGTTCCTGCTGGGTTTTCTGGGTCATTGCTTTAATGAAAGAATCTCATCATTAAGATGCTTGCTATATATGAACTCTGTTTATCAAAATTCCAATTTGCTTTCACTTCTTCTGTGGGAGGAAATCAAATCCATTTTCTTGAAATAATTTGACTCGAGGCATTTCTTCTCATTTTTTATCTTCTTCAATTGATTGTGGAAAGCAATAATCATCTATCGTAATAAGAGCAACCATAGATTACAGTGGTCATTGTTGTCGAACCATGAAAACCGAGTGTGGTTTAATGTTGTCCCATTTCTCATACCTTTGGTGATGAATATCAAACCAAATTATTGGTAATGGAGCAAACCATGATAACATATTCAAAAAGTTATTGTCACTATGTCTGATATGAGAACTAGCCGTAACAGGTCGGATGGAGCTAAAACTTATAGAGCTTCCAATGTAGGAATTTTTATTACAATGGTATGTAAATGTACCAAGTACCAAAGCATCTATTTTAGTTCTTCTGGGAATATATCCAAAGGTGATAATGGAATCACATAATAGAATGAATAATCTGGAGGAAGACCAATTGGTGCAAACATGAGGCCACCATATTTATGAAAAATCATCAACCGATATTGCCATAAGTATTCTTTTGCATTAGCCAAAGCGTGAGGTGCTAATATAGAGGTGATCTCTGGAGGAAATTGATAGTTTAAGATGTCAGTCACTAGCGTAATATGTAGCATATAGGCTTGCAATACTGACAAATCTTTTGGAGGTATGGATAAGAAATCTACAATAACATTATTATTTCCTTTAATATGTTTCACCGTAAGTGAATATTGGGAAAACCATTATGATAACCTTAACATTTGACTCCTGCCGTATGAAAGCAATACTCTAACCACTTGGAAATTTCTTTTGTTTGAACTTCATCATTGCGGGAAAAGATGATATGTCACATTTAATCGAAAAATTATGTCTAATGAGATGGAATTCAAACTTCTTGATAGTTTTCTTCACTGCTAAGATCTCTTTGACAGTAGAATAGTAGTGTTGTTGTCACGTCGAAAACATGTTCACCACGCAAGTACATGCTATCGTACAAGTAATAGAGTGTAAGTAAGATATCGTTCCCACGAGGACTGTTCTAAACTTCTACCAACTATTAAAATATGCCAAATCTCTATCATTCAACCAAGCGAGTTGAGAAACAATTAAACTAAGTGCAAATATAAGGAAAACGAACAAGTAAACTGAATTAAAATTTAAATGAGAAAAGCACCTAGGGCGACGATTTCACCTAATAATTAATTGCAATTCATATCTAAATCAACATACTTAAGATGCTCTGGTTGATAATCCGGAATTCGGTTATCTCCTTACGCCCCTCCCAAGGTCATAAGAACGGACATTTCTATAAATAGTAACCATTCTATTGATGATCATGCAATAAGAAAGCATTAAGAACGAATAGGAATAATCAAACATAAATCATATAAAAATGTCAAAAGAGATAAACTCTTGACTAATTGTCAAGATCCATCTTAACCCTAGGTAAAAAAAATTAGTTCATGAAGAAAGTAAAAGAAAACATCAATTTAATCTTAAACATAAAAAACGACACAAAGAAAAACTAAAAGAAATTCGGCAAAGTCTCCGTCGACGGCTCCTTGTCACCAGCAGCCTCCTATGTCGACTCCCCTTAGCGAGAGGTGAATAAAGTGTTTTTATAATCCTAAAAAAATAAACCTAGAGAATCTAAGAAAATCTGAAAAATAAAGTCCTTTTTTTTTCTCCTTCGTGCAGCTTCAGGTCACGCGTCAATCCAATTACTTTTCCCTTGCATAGAATCTTCGTAAATACTCCGAGATCTTCTTGTTTCCATTTTTATCCTGAAATAAACCCAAAATTCGGCAGTATCCCAATTCTCGGGAATAATGTGAAATTACCAGGAATATTATGCAATAAACGCAATATTTCACAAATCTAACAAAATCTAAGTATGAAATTGCCCTAAATAATCCTACTTTCATAGAGTTATCAGTTGTTCAGCTTGTCTGAACTGATCACTGGCATATGCACAAATGCTTCTTTTACCATTCCTTTTTTCGAAAAGTACTGAACCCCAACATTCAGCATTGCCGTCTGTTTAGAGAATTCTAACACCATCTGAGGGACTTGTTAATGGGGTAAATTATGCAATATGTCTTTGAGGTATTTCAAAGCATCGGTGTGTACCTTAGTCCATGGAGGAGCATTCCTCTTCAATTGATCTTGTATCAATGCAAGTTTTGACGAAATATTTGGCACAAAGTCTCGCAAGTAATTGACAATTCCTAAAAATTGTTGTACTTGCTTCTTGTTCAAAATATCCAAAAATTTGAGGAGTTCTTTTGTAATATGTGAACAAGCTTAATAGGTTCAATTGGTGATGTCCATTCCCAAAAATTGGATTTATGTCTTTGCTAATTCTATTTTGGATTCTAAAAGCATAATTCCATATGCTTTAATCAATTCACAGAATTTTTTAAGCAGCTCAGCATGCTCAGTCATTGTCTGGCTAAAGAGGAGAATATCATCAATATAAATCAATGCTTAATTCTAAATAGGATGGAAAATTCTCATCATTGCCTTTTAATACTAAGTGAGCTATCTTTAATCCAAATGACAGCACCTTCCATTGAATAATGGTGATTCAATATACAAAAATCAATTTTCCATATGTCTTTTGGATTAATACCAAGTTGCCAAAATTTTACTTTAAGATCAAACTTGAAAAATACCTTTACTCTTGTAAGGCTTGAGAATAGGGTATTTCTATATGGTAGAATAAACTTGTCATCTTGCAGAAAATGATTTATTGGCCGATAATTGATAGGAATATGAACTTATAGCCTGTTTGGTTTCCGAAATGGAATTCCGGATGGAATGGAATGGGAAATGAGTAAAAACATAGTGATTAGGAAGGGAATTATTTAAAAAAAAAACGGTGCGTTTATCAAGGTAGAAGAGGAGAAGAAGAAAATGAAATGGACAACAGAGTGAGCATTCCCTATCATAAAGGAGGAAATGCTCATTCCTTCCATTTTTATTAAAAATTTAGCAAATAGAATGGTATAAAAAAGAAAAAAATAGAATAAAAAGCAAATTATTAGCCTATCCCATTTTATAGCCGAATCCTTAAACCAAACACACAGCTTGCTAGCTCCGAATATATGGAACCATGTAATCTCCCGTAAAGTCGGAGTTACTTGAAATAACATTTTTCGTTTTAGAGGAGGAGGGGCCAGGGGGATGGGGAGGGGTGGGGGGGAGAGGAGGGGAAGGAGGACACACACACGTAGTTGGTAACTCCGTGTTAGGCATAGTTAGTCTTTTTTTTGTTTTTTTTTTTTCTTCTCCTGTAATTTTGTATGTCCCAATCAGCCACCAGGAAATAGCATCGCATAGAAACAGATTTAATAAATCCTTCAAATCGAACTCGGAAAAAGAAGCTTAAAATTGTTTTAATAAATGTTAAAATATTACAATTTAAACTAAAAACTTAACCTATAGTTTATATTACAATCTTCCATTTAGAAAGTTAGCAGGTGATAGTTTAATATTTATTTAAAACTGGTTGTTACGAAACAATTAGCCGTGGATAACACCATGAACTCATTTACCAAAAAGGAAAAAACACTATGAACTCGTTTGGTAAAGCGAGCCGGCGATGACTTGTAATTTGTAACAGCTTCTTCTAACCCCGAGCATTAATACTCCCTCGTCTCCCAGTCCCACCTCCTCTGGCGTCTCCGATTCTGAGGACGGCTACTCCGTCTACTCCCTGACCCCTCACCTTGACTTCGGCCCCCCCCACACCTCCAGACTCCGCGCCGTCCTCTCCAGCTGCCTCTCCAACTCCCTTGCCCACGAGGTCCTCGACCACGACGCCCTCCACAGGAAGTTCTCTGGCAGGATTGGGCTGGATCGCCGTCTGTACCGAGATGGGGGCGCCTTCAATCACACCAAGGCCTTGTCCATGTTCCTGTCCCTCGCCAGCGACCGGGGATCCGTCCTTAGGGACAAGACCGACGTTAAAGACATCAGGAGGGACGAGAAGGGCCACGTTGTCATAAGTTGTGGCAAGGGGGAGGTGTTCCGGGGAGGAAGTACGTCATCATGGCGGCGCATGGATGAGGACGCTGGTTGAATCGGTGTTGGGGTACGTCTCCCAATTCGGCCTTTGAAGACTACAGTGTGGCACTGGAGGGTCGAGGAGGGCCAAGAGGAAGGGTACTCCGTAGAAGGAGGCTTCCAGCTACGGGGAGCCTTACATCTATGGCACTCCTTCCCTGGAGTTCCTGGGAATTATGAAGGTTGCGTCGCCCCTGCGACCCCGGCAGGAGGTCGTGGAAGCCATACTCGGGACTCAACTCACTGAAAGAGTGGATCTGGGGGAGATTCCCATGCAATGTGCAGGACTCGGAGCCTTCTTTCGGGCAGTCGTGCATGTACTCTATGACCCCAGATGAGGATTTCGTATTGGGTTTCTTGGGAGGGGAGTTCGGGAAAGATGTGGTTCTGTACAGGTCACGGCTTTAAGATGGCTCCTGTTGTGGGGCGCATATTGGCCGACCCTGCACTCACCGGCACTAGAGAAGGAATGGAGTTGCAGCATTTATGGCGAGATTCTGCCGATCCTAGAGGGAACATCAAAGAACACGAAGACCAGGTTGGCCATTCTCTAGAACAACAATGACGATCTTTCGTTAGTCACCTTCTGTCAAATATGGGATGGTAATCCCCTCAGATCGAATCATAGCAGACATTCCAGAATTGTTCTGTCCAAATGGCCTCTTTTTTCCTCCATAGTTCACATATTGTCTCACAACGTGGGATCAACAATGACTGAAATCGCACCGTTGCGAAGCGGAAGCCACTGGACACTGTGATTCTTTTAGAACAAAGTACTTTGAGACTGAAGCAGGCTTGAGGCAACAAGGACATTCGAGCGCCTGATGGTGTCACTGTGGTCTACTAACCAGAAGCCCCCAAATCCTAGTTCCTGCGCTTCCAAGAAGACCCTCTCGTCTGTCTTTCCACAGGATTCCCACGCCTGCCAGTCTGAATGGTCCTAGCCTTCTGGGCATTCCCAAATTTAAGGGGAACTACTTGAGGAATGTAGGATGAGCCAGGGAAGTGCCTTGAACTTATCGGGAGTGGTCTTAGCTGGGGTAACCAAAATGCCACATACTCTCCTTCTGGGTCGTAGGTTTGAGCCTGAAATGGGAACACACCAGTTCATCTCCCTTACTCAAATTTTGAAAGGGGAGTTTTATATGATGGTGGATGATAGTAACGCTCACCTGCTTAGGGATGCTGAAGTATCTGTCTTCTCTGGGGTCGTTTCCAACACCTTGGCACGTAAATATCACTATGAGCCCTTAACTATAGGCATGGTAATTGCCAATGGGGTGGAAGTGTGTTGTTACTTACCGGCACCGTAAGTCCAATTTCCATAGTTAGAGCAGGGATCATAGTCAAGGAGGCATGACTCAAACCATTCAGCCCCCATACGCCAGTCGAGTCCCATGTCACGGACAAGAAAGGAGCATACGATCTATCAAGCAAAGAGTAGGAAGCAATTATTTCAGTAAGTGGAAGACAGCTGCACCCAATAGGACTATGCCACAGGGACTATGCCGAAGAGTAATGCTGACCTGCCTTCCCCTGTTTGACATAAATCCAGTTGCAGACAACTCCTTCATATTAGCATCAATTAGAGGATACCTAAGGCAATATCCAAAGGAGAAATGGACGTGAATTACAACAAAAGGAATGCACCCATAGACACAAAAAGCATATTAACAGGTTAATAGTGAAAAAGATTAATGCAAAACTCGTAGAGTGCATAGAGACTTAATACCCAGTACGGCCTTCTTTCCAGCATTCAAACAGCTTCTGATCTTGGCTCCATTTATTTTGCACATTCCGAGGACCACCTGTAGAAAAAGGTTTGCAGGTATCAATTTCCAGATGCTCTCAGTTGACTGAAGCTAACCAACATAGCATGGAGGGACATAGTCCCAGCCCTTTACCTAAATGGAAGATAGAATTCCCATATTTCATGGAAAGAAACCTGAAGTAATCTCTCCATATCAGTTCGAACAATACCCTACAAGAGCCATGAGAAGATGAAATGTAAGACAAAGCACTGTTTGAGAGGGCGAGAGAACAAGGGAAGCAGAGAGAGAGATAGAGAGAGACCAATAAGTGGACTCGTTCGCTACTCTTTCCTTTTCGTATCTTAGAACCTACACAGAAATCAGAGTTAAAAATGAAGTCAAGTGAAGCTGAAGAAGAATTGTGAACAATGCTGATGAGAGAGTACAAGAACTACCAACCTCTTCATGAATAAACCGAGAAGAGATGCATCCTGTGGCAAGCCACATTGAAAACTTTGTTGAGTAATCCGTACCTAACATTCCATTTCGAGTCACTTTATATGTTCGCAATAAATCCTGCAAAAACAAGAGGAAGATGATGCAACATGCACGAAAAAGCCTGCATATATTGATCAGTATTAGGTGTGGCACCATTTATGAGTGCTTTAACTTTCTCATTGAGAAAATTGTTTTCTTCCTAGGGCAAGGTGGGAAATGGAATCACACAACCAATTGATGAGGCTCTCCCATAATTATGAGTCATATATTTGCGGATATATTACAAAGAAAAACTTGCCTTCATCCAAAAGTATTCTTCGACTCTGCTGAGAGCTGCACTTTCTCCTCCCAGACATCTGATTCCCTTGTCAACCTACATCCATGGGGAAAATTTTTATAGATGAGAGGAACCTCTGGATCAATTCTGTTCTGCCCAAGTGATGTTATCGTAATCACAGTTGCAGAGTCCAAGAACAGAAACGAGGAAAAAAAACTTGCCTTTTGCTGGTTAAGTCCAAGTTGCTCAACTGATGGAACACATCCCCAATCACCAACTTTGGGTGGTGGACCAAGAGATCGCGGAGTCTTAATGCATGTTCTCACTTTACATTTCGATTCTACGGTCTGCGATTACTGTTCACAGATTAAAACTTGCTTAGGGAAGTCCACACGTGCAACATGAAAAGAAACGCTTGCTTGCCTTCCGAAATTGAGTGTACACATCTGGAAGCGAGTTGACTTTGAACGGCAGGTCATCTATGTGATACATAGTGCTTCCCCAAAGAAGGTGTAACTTGGGAATGACGGAATGGCCCGGGGATGATCCAACTTTCAGTCTTTGCAAGCATTTCTTAACCAAATTCTCAACGTTGACCTCCTCACTGCATGTTTCTTTCTGAGCATATACCTATAACATGAATAAATTACAACAACATTGGTTCACTTGACTTGTAAGAGAACTATTATGGGCAGAAGAGCTGACAATATCTTAACATTGGCCACTAAAGTTTTCACCTCCAGAGTAATCCAAGATCTGCACTAATCATGTTTGTGTAAGAGTGCCATTACAGATGCCTCATTGATCATGCCGTAGCCAAACAAATAATCAGATCAAAAAGTCAACCCATGACTCAAAATGGAATTTTGGGCTCATAGACGAGAATATACTTTGCCTCGTGAAAAGTAAAGAAAAAGGCTTAACTGTGTGCGCTCCAAAAGCTTCAGCTATAGAAGGGAGCAGTTCCTCCGGTTTCCCATGTCGAATAAGCAAGTCTAGCCCTCTCGTTACTAAATTCTTCTTGAGATCGTCCAGGCATTCGACGAGGAACCGTGCTCTCAGGGCTTTTACAAATAAATATAAACCAGTCAGGCTTCATCCATCCATCCATACAATCCAACTGTAAACTGGACGTTCCCGATAAAAAAATATCAGGCAAGAGATAGAACGTGGAGGTGAACCAAAACGCAACAATAAGACACGCGGATAGTGTGGGTCACCTCCAGTTTTAGGGAACCTGAAATGCCTGGTAGAACCGAAATGCCGAGGATCGACACAGTAAACGGGGAGAACGGCCTCGGAGCGTATCCAGGCCTCGTACAAGACCTCGTTGTCGATCACCCTGAGGTCATTCCTGAACCAGACGATGACAGTGCCCCTGCCAGTCCTGGAGCGGGCATCCAATGGGCAAGAGTACCTCTCCATGGAGGCTCTGCTGACACGATCGACCTCCTCGGGGTATAGGCAGGGGATGGGGTAAACGGTTGGAAGAGAAGCCGAGGAAGAGGAAGAAGAAGAAGCCATTAGGGTGAGGCGGCGGAAGGAGGAGGTGGTTGGAGAAATGAAAATGGAGGAGAATGGAATCAGTGATGATGGGGAGGATGATAATAGTAGAAGTGAAGGCAATGTCATTGCTGCTTAGGCAAGAGGTGGTGGTGTTGGCCTTCGGAAGGCCATTTGATATTGTTACTATTTTTATTACTCTTCCGACGCTGCCATCCATGTGGACGTGGATCAACTGCCAGCCACAACCCCATTCCTCGTTCTTTCGCGATATTAAATTCGAGACTTTACCCATCTGCCCTCCCTCCCTCCCTTCCCCGTTGCCATTAAACGGGGTGCCAAGTAGTCTTGGTTATCGATCATGGAAAGATCTTCCCTGCTCTTCTCGTACTCACAAAATCACTAACTATGACTATTGCCGCGGCTGCTGCGAGCGTTTTGGCTCCTGGCTCCCTCCATGGCGGACAGCCACATCGATCCATAGAGGAAGGAAACTCTCCTCGTCATCACATAATAAATTGACAGAGAAAGCCCACCAATAGCTTCATAAAACCAGAGGATGCTTCCGCCATCAATGGCGGGTACTTTAACCACTTCAAGATTGTCCATGCTCTGCTGAGAAAACACATGGGATACAACAAGGGCCGCGTTATGTCGATGAGCTGAGTAGGTCGCTGACAGAAAAATTGAGTTTTTAATCAACGAGCCAAATGAGGGGAGGATAAAATTGTTCCTCCTGGATAAGCAGGAATTCGACCAGGGCTGCAGATTGTAGTGGCAGGATACCGCAATCTATCAGAGAAGTCAATTTCTTTTTACCATAGACACCCACCGTAAAACATCTTAAGTAAGACTCCCGGCACAAATACAAATGGTGTCCCTTCTTCGACAAGATAATAATGAAAGAGACGATTGATGTTGAGAAAACTAACCTGTATAGTTGTTCCATCAATACAACCAGGGGAACTTCGTGATTCAACACCATAGAAGATAACTTGATGGATACGTCGCCGCCTTCCCTCAACTTTTGCCATGTCCGTAAGGTGAACCGGGGCATAACGCCAACTTCTAAGCTCCCTGCGAGTGCGAAATCAGCAGCGGTCACAAATTCTTTTCTCCACCTCCTCAGATAAAACGTGAAGACGGGATAAGGGAAAAACCAGAACTGCAATCCAAAATGCAGAACGAATAACTTCAAAGCATATCATTGGAAAAACGGAAGGAAGTCGGGCGGGGGGGGGGGGGGATTCGTTCAGCATTGCCAGCTTCGTTGATCAGTTCGGCCGTCCATCCCACGCTTGTCCAACATCGCGACCCAATCATCGAGGTCGTAGAAGGCAGGAGACGGAGATATCCTCATCCCGAACTTGTACACGCTGCTGACGGAGACGGACATTCTTAGGGTTGGATCAAAGGTGGACGAGCTCGACTGGGCAGAACTGACGGAGCTTGTGGGAGTAGACCTCGAGGAGGAGGAGCAACCCCGGGGGACCCCCCTTTCTCCACCGTCACTACCCTTATCGGCACTGCTCTCTGCCCCACATCCACTTCCTTTATTCATTTAACTCCAAGAAGAAGAAGAAGAAGAAGAAGAAGAAGAAGAAGAGAGGAGGAGAACCCACCCACCCTCCACTGATTGACTCGTATACGTGCATCTCGCATGATCGTCAGCCGCCGCCGATCCGTTAACCAACGACCTCATCCACACACCACCCCAGCCCCACACAGCCCCATTTTGGTTTGACTAATGCTCAGTTTTTACCGGGGGGGACACGTGGCAGCCCCCTCCCTCTCATTTTGGGATTTGTCGTTTTGGGGTCGTTGATTCCCCGCCACTGCTTTTCCTTTTCCTCTAATGGATTCCCCCCAAAGTTCTCAGGTTCTATCGTCATCACTCCTCAGGAGCCGCCGATGCAAAAGAGAGACTTCATAAACAAAGAAGGCAGGCTGGGAAAAGGGCAATGGAGATCTCCTCGTACCCGAATCGTCCTGTAGCAGTGTCAGCAGCAGCAGCATCAAGGCCTCGCTTTCTCTACTGTCTCCGTGGCCACCCATGGAATTCCAATTCCTCCCTTCGAACCGTCACCTCCCCATTTCCCCCGAGGAGGCCGAGCCACCGAGTCGTCTGTAAGGCTGCAACCGCCGCCTCCCCAACGACCTCCGATGGCAACGGCAAGTCTGCCAGCAGCAGCGCCCTCGAGCAACTCGACATCGAGCGCGGCGTTTGTATCCCTTTCCGCAAGTACACTCCCGATACCGTACGTCTCCTCCTCCTATCCTCCGCGTCTCTCTCCGCCGGTTGATGGCGATGGCTTAGCTTGTTCCCCTTCGCAGGTGAAGAGCAGGGTTCTGGAGTCCAGAGGGGCTATTTGGTCCCTCGTCATGCGTGGAGTGGAGATCGTCTGGAACTTGGGATTTTACTGGTCCACCCTCATGTATGACTGCTTTGTTGGCCGCGATGAGGAAGTCGTCCCCTTCCGCGCCATGCAGCTTCGTAACCTCCTCTGCGACCTCGGCCCTTCCTTTATCAAAGCTGGTCAGGTTTGGTTTTTCCCTTTCCCTTGTTCTCGTTTTGTTTGACCAGATCGATCCATCCATCGTTTGAACTGGTTGTGTCTTCAGGATGTTGATCGGCTTTGTTTTGATAGGTTCTCGCTAACAGGCCTGATATCATCAGGGAGGACTACATGAATGAACTGTGTATCTTGCAAGATGATGTTCCTCCTTTCCCCAATCAAGTAATGGACCAACCACTGCATTTGGCATCTGCAATTCTTCCAATGCATAATTTTTCTGGCACTGGATGGACTTGTCTTTTTTAATGTGCGGTTGTTAGTCAGGTCGCGTTTAGCATCATCGAGGAGGAGTTGGGACGACCCTTAGAGGCGGTATTTAGCAAAATATCGGCTCAAACAATAGCGGCAGCCAGTTTGGGACAAGTATACCGGGCTACCTTACGTGAAACTGGTGAAGATGTCGCAATTAAGGTTGTCCATAAGTAGGGTCATCCTATTTCGCTTAACATATAGCAGTTTAGTCATTCCCGACTCATCTTCTTTGATCAATTTCAGCAAACATGTCGGTTGCCACTGGTTATTGTCCCTTCTGTTAACTTTTATATTGCTTCAGGGAATTGGGGAATGGATGATTCAACTACATGCCTTCTAATTCACTCTTTTATCAGTAATGCCTTTTGTCTTGCAAGAGAAAGAAGATAATGAATAGAGTTCAGTTTGACCTCTATCTTGTTACAATCATGGTGAAAGCCTTTTTCACTGTTTATTTATGATTTTGAATCACTAACAGCTTATTTTTTTTCCCTTTATTCAGGTCCAGAGGCCTGATATAGAGCCTATAATATATCGGGATCTCTTTCTTTTCCGGAATCTTGCTTCTTTTTTGAATGGAATAAGTCTGGAGAAATTAGGTTGCAATGCTGAATTGATAGTTGATGAGTTTGGTGAAAAGCTCTTGGAGGAGCTTGACTACACCTTGGTAAACCCTTGTGTCTTTCTTCTCTTTGTGAGGATGATTCGGCTGTGAATATTCATATGGCTTTCTTTGATTGTCTAGGAAGCTAGAAATATTGAAGATTTCTTGGAAAATTTTAAGGACGACCCTACTGTGAAAATTCCACGGGTTTACAAGCAGCTTTCTGGTTCTCGTGTTTTGGTGATGGAGTGGATTGATGGTATCCGATGTACAAACCCCAAGGTAACTTATTCTGGTGCAGGTCTTCCCGATGTCTTGATTGAGACTTTTCTTGGGGAATTTTCTCTTTTCTGCTGATTATTTCATTTCTTAATTATTTTTCTTTATTGCTACTCAGGCCATCAAGAATGCTGGCATTGATGTTGATGGATTTCTAACTGTTGGAGTCAGCGCAGCTTTGAGACAGTTGTTGGAATTTGGGCTGTTTCATGGTGATCCGCACCCTGGCAACATTTTTGCCATGCGCGATGGGCGTATAGCATATGTGGACTTTGGCAATGTTGCTGTCCTCAGTCAGGTTAGTTGAACAAAACATACTCTCTGTCCTGCATGCCACTCTTTGAACATAGAAATGAAAAAAAACAGGGGAAACAAAGCAATTTACAGAACTTACAAAGAATTCATCGTTATAAGGATATGCTACTTTGTTTAGTGCATGATGTTATAAGAATTCGGCCAGTATTTATATCAAGAAATGAAGCTTAGTGCATGATGAAATTATTTCTTCCCCTGAAGGAAGTGTTTCCATGTCAAAGGTGCTTATTAAGTGACCATGGGCAATAATTATCCAGTTATGTAAGGATCCTCCGCCATCATTGTAAAAGAAAATAGGGATGGAGATCGATATTGGGTGATACTTCATGTGGGTTAGGCCATGGAAGGGGAGGTCTTTGGATATTTATAATTATTTGTTTGTTTTTCGGACTTGTAATGTCTCTAACCCTTATTGTGCCTTCATGATTTCAGCAAAATAAGCAGATTTTGATTGATGCTGTTGTTCATGCTGTTAATGAAGACTATGCGGAAATGGCAAATGATTTCACCAGGCTTGGATTCTTGGCCAGTGGAACTGATGTAGCTCCAATCATTCCTGCTTTAGAAGCAATATGGCAAAATTCTGCTGGAAAGGGTCTTGCTGATTTCAACTTCAGGAGTGTTACAGGGAAGTTCAATCAGTTAGTTTATCAATATCCCATACGTATCCCTGAGAGATTTTCGCTGGTTATCCGATCTTTGCTGACTCAAGAG
Organism: Melastoma candidum; assembly: GCA_023653495.1. Lineage (NCBI taxonomy): Eukaryota > Viridiplantae > Streptophyta > Magnoliopsida > Myrtales > Melastomataceae > Melastoma > Melastoma candidum. Next base: position 4,037,152 of record CM042882.1, read on the forward strand.
GGAATTTGTTTCACGCTGAAACCAGAATTCAAATTTCTTGAGGTAACAATTTTTATATGTTGGTTCCGATTTTTCTCTTTTTTGCTTAGATTTCATGGCTTCCATTCGTGATTTGAATGCATTTCTACTTCTAACATAACCTTGCAATTCAACAACCTATTATTGCAAACCAATAGAACAACAACCACCCAATGAAAAATAAATTTATCAAAAGAAGCTAGTGCTACTTGTTGAACCCTTTTGTTGTTCCTATCATACTACAGTGGCCATGGTTTCCATAATTAGTTCTTGAAGGAGATGGTCCGGTCATTGTTCCAGTACATGATAAAAGGCACAACCCGGTTAAACTATGAAAGAGCATCCTGTGAGAACTTACAAATGTGGAAAGGAGCAAGAACTATGTATTACTGACAGATTGAAGTGAAACGGGCACAGTCAAATCCATAAATGTATATGTGGAAATGCTGATCGAATTGAAGGATGATATTATCCTTTGGGTTACTGAAATGCTTATTTCATCTGGTTGGGTTATTAGTTATCATCTTAAATAGCCAGTTCCTCAAGGCCTAGAGAAACAGGCAAACATACTCAGGCGTCTGATGTGAAACAATCACCTCAATGTTGCCTCACTTAACCAGACAAATAAACCTGCTCTATAGCAGGACTGTTCTTAAGCTAAGGACAAGTCAGTTGGCAGTAACGAAGTTCAATAGTGCGTACTAAATATATGCAAACTTTCTCGGCACTTATACAATTCCTTCACCGTCCAGTTTTCCATTTATATTTATTTTATCTAACATATACTCAATCAGATTGCGGATATGCATGTTGAGTTGTGGTCATTTTGTCCTGTGGACAATTTTTTATCTAACAATAATAATTCATCTCTTTGCACAGGTTGCATATCCATATGTGGCAAAACGTCTCTTAACTGACCCCAATCCTGCACTTCGTGAACGCTTAATACAGGTAAAGACGAGGACATTTCCTGTGATGGAGTTGTTGGAATGTCTTTCGTGGGTTATTTAGTGTAAAGGGTTGGTAGAAAGATTGGAAGATCCAGAAACTGATTTAGCTTATTGCATTTACTGGCCTGCTATATTTAGTTATTCTGAAGAAGTGTTACTTATAGATAACACTTTGTGACAGTATAGAGGCATATTAAGACTGAATATTACAAGTTCGTCCCCAATTATCAAGATAACCATATCTATAAAATAGCTGCTGACTATATTTCATATTGAAAAGTTGGTTATGTTAATATTTATTTCTAGATAGAAAATTGTCATTCTTTTGAGATTTTGATCTTTCTTGACTTCAGGGCTTCCTTTTTCAGCATCTCATGTCTCATGTGATCTGAAATTTATTTGTCATGGAATTCTATATGGACTCTTTAGGGGGAAATATGCTATGTAGTATTTGATTGTTGAGCGAGTATTTCCTGGTTACCGTCCAAAATGCATTGTTAAAATGAGTAACTTTGGGAACCCTGAAATACACCTTAAATGTTAAAACTATGGCATTTCTTGAAAAAAGATGGTTTAGATGACCACTGTATAACTCATTTAAAAGACTTTTGCACCTTGCCCAGTGAAGGAGGTTCTGTCGAGATCACATTTGTGTTGCTAACATGTGAGGCAGAGTCACGAATTGATGCAGTGACGACTTTATTGCTGTTTATTCTTTTAGGTATTATTCAAAGATGGAGTCTTCCAGTGGAAGCGACTTGAAAACCTTATCGTTCTTGCCAAAGAGAATGTGGCAAAGATGAGCAGCAATCCTGCACTGCAAGGGAAAAACACGTCTGTACAGTTTAATTGTTGCCGTTAGTTCAATTCAGTTGAGCTGCACATCCATTAATTGATGATATTTTTTCCCATTTCAAAATGCAGGCAGAGGTCAACAAATGTGCAGGTAAAGAGAAAGCTTGATCTGACAGACACAATCAAAGACGGAGCTCGCCTCTTTATTGTCGACGAAGGCATTCGTAGGCAGCTTCTCCTTGCTCTAACAGAAGATTCGAAGCTTCACATTCAGGAGGTAATAATATATTTCACAAAGGTTCATTCCTTTTGGTTTATGGATCATAAAACCCGGGTTCCTTCCCTGAGACACTACAATTTGTTGAATATTCCTCGCAGCTTGTGGATGTGTATAGACTAGTCGAGGACCAGATAGATGTGCCCACAATGGCATTGGAAGTTGTACGAGGTAACCCGAAAGAACAGGAATCCCCAAATTGTTCCTCTAGCATGTTGACTGAGTGAAAAACTAACGAATCTTGCCTGCGTTGTGGACTGGTGCAGACTTGCCAAATGTGGCCAGAGATCTCATCCTTTCCTGGAGTGAGTCGGTGCTATCAGAGAGGTGATGGATGTGACGCAACTGGACAAATGGGTTGTAGCTGGCGGAGGAAGTGTAGATATGTATACGTACGAGTCTCATTTTGGTAATTTGTCTCCGTTTTTTTTTTTTTGGGGGGGGGGGGGGGGGGGGGGGGGGGAAGGGGGAGGGTGAAAGAAAAACAAGCCCCTTCCTAATAGGTGTAATAATATGACTGATAACTACAAATCAAACTCTTTTCCGAGACGGGGAGGTCCTTCTTTTATGCAATATTACATTAACACGGTCTAAAATTACCTCTATCAAAATTTCATTACCCCCCCCCCCCCCCCCCCCAAAAAAAAAATCCCTATAAAAAGATAACATTGCCATAAATAGGTTACAATTTCCCAAGTTTCCTTTATATCGCCAGCTAGTTGCAATTAGTAACCGGTAATACTATGTTTACAAACAAAACTTAGACCATAAAGATTGGGGTATGTCCGTTGTGCGAGACGTCTTTATGGAAAAGAATGACTTTACGTGACATCCGTTGTGTCAGACAACAACTTCGATAAATATGAAACAACAATTTAGGGGCTGCTATAGGGTTCGACTAATTTCGCATATTGAGACCGTAATTTTCAGTTAATGTTGTTGTCTCAAACAAACAATGACGACACTAGTCTAATACCAGAACAGCCTGTCCTTGACATTTGGTCAAGGTAATTTAAGTCGACGTATCAAATCGCTTTTTAACCGGAAGTTGCGTTTAACCCCCTTATCTTTATCCCTTCCTGTCATAATTTTTTCCTAAATCACCTCCTTCCAAAAAAACATATAAACTTCTTGAATATGGTTTGGATTTTACTGCACAAACTCAATAAGTAATCTTACATCATCATAAACACTAATAAAGATTGTAGCAAATTTCACTCTGGAGTTCTCATATGTATGTACGTGATATCTATGACATATGTCAAATATACTCACTTCATTCAACTTCATAAGCTACGACCGTTGTAAATGTTGTGTAATCAACATCTACTCTACCTTTTTCAATGAAAGATCAGCCATAATTGGACGAGGTCCAAATTTGCTACAGAATTTTAAATTAAGGTTGGGGAGGAGGAAGGGATCAGATAGCATCATTCCTCATGTACAACTTTTTTCTCTAAATACTTGTGATCCCTATCCAACCTCCTATACAAGAAATCAATAACACTACTTATTCACCCCACCCTCGTACCCACATTCAACCTGGTGTGCTTGTCGACCTCCATCAAGACTAAACACTACAAATTCACAGTGGAAACAAAGAAACCTCACCAAACCTAAGCCAAGATGCCGTATCTATTTCAAACTGGGACATACTGCCATGACATATTATCATCGCCTAAACTCTGGATATCGCCTAAACCCACTTCATCGCCTAAACTCTGTATACCACCCTAGACCTTGTCCTTCCAGTCCCCAAAGTCCATCCTACATACCATCCACACAACCTATTCATTACATCCCATCAGTACCACAAAAGGAGATAAATTTAGAGACATGGCTCATAGACTCAGAAGCTATACACCATGTATCTCCTACCACAGAAGGCTTTCAGAATGTTGCTCCTTATCAAGGTAATTCCTCCATCATTATAAGTAATGGGAGCCATGTCAATACTTCTCATGTTGGGGATAATTTTCTGGGTACTACATCTGGTTCTCTTAACCTACATCATATCCTACACACTCCTGCTTTGCCACGAAAGTTACTCAGTGTCTCTAAACTCTGTCGTGATAATAATGTCACAATTGAATACTCATCCGTTTCATTTTTTGTTAAGAACAACTCCACAAAACAAATAATTATTAAGGGGAAGATGGATTGGGGACTTTAAAAGCTCCTTGCATAAGTATTCTAGACAAACCCAGGGTCACTCACATTTACATTCTCTAAAACTTCATAATCCAGAAGCAGGTGAGTCATCTTTAGCATTTGCACTTGCAACAGTCTCTTCTTCTAGCATAGACAAGACTAAGCGGCATCTTAAGTTAGGACATCCAGGTGCTAAGGTCCTATCTCTGGTGCTGTAGTCTTGTAAACTTTCAACCAGATCTTTTCAGTTACCCTTATGTCAGTCGTGTGCACTAAGCAACCATCATCGATTGCCTTTCTCTTTATCCAACTCTAGAGCAACTAAACCTTTTCAACTAGTTCACATAGATCTTTGCGAACCATCTCCTATAAACTTTGTCACAGGTAGATGATGCCACTTGTTTTACTTGGATATACTTCCTACACGAAAAATCTCAAACTTTGGTTGCATTTCCTCAATTTTATACTATGGTTAGGGACCGGTATAATACATATGTGCTTGCTGTAAGGTCAGATTGCGGTGGTGAGTTTCATTCTATTCACAACTATCATATTAAACATGGCATTTCTCATCAAATTGCTTGTCCTTACACTCCTTAACAAAATGGACAGGTTGAAAGGAAGATAGACATCTCTTAGAAGTTGGCCTAACCCTATTGACGCTTGTAAGTGTTCTTAGACAATATTGGGTTCAATGAGGAGTTTCTCTTATCAACATGCTTCCATCCAAGATCTTTGAATTTAAGACTCCTACAGCACTACTTCTAGATTACTAACCATATTACAATCTTCTCAGTGTATTTGGCTATCTATGTTTTCCCAGTCTTAAACCCTACAACAAACACAAATTGGAACCTCGATTCACTGTCTGTGTGCTGGTAGGTCGGAGTGTGTCACATAAGGGTTTCATTTGTCTTGATTACTCTATTGACGTGTCTAGAGATGTTCTATTTGATGATGACAAATTCCCATTCCAAACACTTTTGCAATGTCCGGTCAGTAAACCTCAGTGTACACCTTCCATTCTAACTGTCATCAGTCCTTTCATATACAAGCCATACTCTGTTTCGTTTTCAATACCTTTTCCTACGGTTCAAACATCTCCACCAGATGCTAATTAGACTTCTATCCCATCAGACAACAGCGACTCATCTTTACTGAATATGAGTAAAGAGTTACCTAAGCAGATGGATAACATACATCTCATCACCAGATCGAAAGTAGATACATATAAACCAAAACTTTACTTTACCAAGACCCAACTCCAGCCTCATGATACTACCTTTATAACCATCCCATAAGAACCTACCAATTTATCCGAGGCTCTCACAACACAGGTATGAAAAGAGGCAATGAAAGCATAACTACAGGCACTGATGCGAAATAAAACCTGGCAATCCCATGTGAGAAAACGCAGAAGGTGATAGGGTGTAAATGGATGTATAAAGTGAAGTTTGACTTCTACTGGCTATCTTGAGCGGTGTAAGGCATTATTAGCAGCTAACGGTTATCACCAAACTCTTGGAATTGACTTTACAGAGACTTTTAGTCAAGTAATCAAACATCAGACCATTTGGATCATACTCAGTTTGGCGGTTACATGTGATTGGCCCTTAAAGCAACTTGATGTTCAAAATGCATTTTTAAATGGTGATCTCACTAAGAGATACTGTATATATGCATCAACCCCAGGTTTTGTGGATCTAGAAAAACCTAGTTATATTTGTCGACTGAAGAAGGCAATTTATGGACTGAAACAAAGTCCCAGGGCATGATACATGAAGTTAAGTGGTTGACTAAGTGAATGGGGTTTTGTTAATTTTAAGGCAGAAGTTTCTCTATTTTATCATTACTCATCAGTAGGTATGATCCTAATATTGGTCTATGTGGATGATATTATAGTTATTGGATCTAATAGTTCTAAGATATCTAATTTACTGTCAAGGTTGCATCACAAGTTTGCTTTGAAGGATTTGGGTGAATTGTCATACTTTCTTGGTTTCGAGGTAACCAGGAAACTAGGTATGCTACACCTTTGTCAAGAAAGGTATATAAGAGAATTCTTGGGGATGTCAGGAATGGTGGATTGCAAAATGGTTGCTATTCCAATGGCTACGAAAGGTCAGTTGTCAAATTATGAAGGTGAAGTGCTTGTTGATCCTACATTATATCATAGCTTGGTCGGTGCCCTGTAGTACTGTACTAATTCTAGACCAGATATAAGCTATGTTGTGAATAAAGCGTGTTAATTCTTACATCAACCAAACTCATATAACTGCAAGCAGTGAGATGGAAATTGAGGTATTTGAAAGGCATTGTGTCATATGGTCTCACGTCTACTGCTGGGGATTCTTTTGATGTATCTTATTTCACTATTGGGGATTGGGCAAGCTGCCCAGGTGACAGAAAATACACAGGAGGAAATTATACATTCGTAAGGCCAAATATTGTATCTTGGGCATCACACAAACAGAGGGTGGTCTCCTGGTCAAGTACTGAAGCTAAAGTTAGAGCCTTAGCAAATGGGGCAGCAAAAGTTACCCAGTGAAGAACTTGTTGGAGGAACTGCGAATCTTAAATATTCAGAATCTAATAATTCCCTGTGATAACTTTAGTGACATTCACTTGGCAGCTAATCCAGTTCTGCATGGAGGTACAAAGCACATTCAAATTGACTTTCAGTTTGTTCAAGAAAAGGTGCCAAGCGGACAACTACAACTAGTGCATGTTAATTCAGAAGATCAATTAGCAAATCCGCTGACCAAGGTTGCACCAGTTCAATGGTTTATTACAATTAGGGGAAATCAACGGTCACACATCGACCAAGTAAAAGTTGTCATAATAAAGACATGAACCAGAAACACCTTATCAATGGAGGATCGGTTGTGGAAATAAAGGAGGAACTGCAGGAAAATGGATGTGAAGAAAATGGAGAAGTAACAGATTCCGATGAGTGATTGAAATGGAGATGGTTTAGCTTATGGGGAAGTGTGAAGTGTAAAAGTGGAGATGGTTTAGTTTAAGAGGAAGTGATAAAGTGTTGGGTTGATGAAGAGTTGGGACAATAGTAAGTGGGCAAAAATAAGTCCAAGAAGTTGATGCAGCCCAGCCCACAGAGAAACTTACATTTACATTAGTTTGGTGTCTGCTGTGGATAATGGTAGTTAAAGAAACCGAATAATTACATTAGTGCATGTCTGTATATATGTCGTTAATAGTATAATAGAATTAGTGAGGGAATTCTAACAAACTCTAACTATTTCCTTCTTTCTCTCTCTTTTTCCTTTGTCCCTCTCCTTATTCCCCTTCTCATCTTCCTCCTTCGTCCTTCTTCTTCTTCTTCCTTCTTCGTCCTTCTTCTTCTACTTTTGTATTACCAGACCTATTTGCTCACCTTATTCACAATACATTAACTTTCTCATACATATTTTGTACATATGCAAATCTAATGTACGAATCGTCGGGCTGAAGTAACGTCGACGAGACGCCGCGTCGTGTATGAAGATGATGTCATTTTTTTGTACATATGTACGAAATGTGATGCATTTTTCATACATTTGACTCATTGCGGGACTTCCAATCGACGAGCCTTTAGCCCCTTCCCACTTTATAACGTTACTCCTATTCTTGGAGAAGTTTCTCATCGACTTATTTTAAGTAAATATTGCGTCACCTTTTTTATTTTTAATTTTTTGATATTGAACTTATAGATTCTGACTTCCTTAAGAGTGTTTTTTGGAAGTTGGGCTTTTAAGCAAAATCGGACTTTATAAGTTCGATTTCAAGGCCTTATTTTTGAAAATTTGAAACTATCTACCATATTTCGTAAATTTTTTTCTGCAATACTATTTGGAAACATAACTCCATAAAAATATCTTCTATCTCGGAGAGCGCCCTCTAGCTTGAAGGAATTGTGAGGGTTTTCGGTTGATGGGTCACATGCCAAGTTGGATCCGGCCACGGGTCAAAATAATGTAACCCGTAATTTGTCGATAATCATATACGGGTCGAACTGATTGATCGGTGCACTTCTTCTTGAACGTTTATTTCCTTCTTCCTAGCCTTTCTTTCTAATTCTTCTATGCTGCTTTTCCTCCCATTTCTTAGCCACCTTCCTTTCTAAAGTTTCATGCCCATAAGGGAAATAAGAAGATAAAGTGGTGGGACCTCCCGAAACTTAACTTTTTACCTCAAACACACAAGTCTCTTACAAGAGTTACCATCTTTTTCTCATTCAACCCAAATGGCATGAGTTTGGCTCATCCAAATATGATTTAGAAGGCTTCTTGATGAAGCCAGCTCCCTTCAATCCAAATAGTCAATGCAATTTACAATAGTGATGTCACGGGTGACATCGTGCTCCGCAGATGCTGTCTTTCGGCCACTTCGTGCTCAGGTGACCTCATGCCTATTATAACTAACTTTTAAATAAGTTTTAATAGCCACAATAAAATTCTTAAATGCGAAAATTGCAGCACATGTTGCGTCTCCAAGGCCACCACCTTCCGGTCTCACTTTCGTCTGAATCTTGTAATTACTCAATTTCAGTCGCAGGGTATGCTCAATTTAGTATGTCCCTTTTAGGCAGGCATTTTCCATATTTCTTTCAGCCAAAATCCCCTTTTTGATGTAGGGTATTAGTCGTAGAACTTTTAATGCGAGCTTTCACGCGCCCCTTTTTTGCCCTATACCGGTTGAATTCGCCATTGTTTATAAGTGTGTGCTACATTCAGTTAGACGCTTTCCTATCCTCTACTTCAAGACCATAATTTTTACCTTTAAATTCATCATATCAATCCTACATCGATCCAAAACGTGCGTTGTTTTAAGAGTACGAAGCATTCTTACTTACCGCACCACGTTCATCTATAAGCAGACTCTTATGCACATACCTACACGTGATCTCTCATTCGCAGTTCATTTCCAATGACATTCAAAAGTCATATTTTCATGGTGCCTAATTACAAAAGTATTAGTTACTAGAACTTGCAAGTTTTCCCCACCCAAAATAAAAATGTCTACTATCAGAGTGCTCAATGGAGCGTGTGATTAGGCACGAGAAATGAAAACACAACAAGAAAATAGAGTAACAACACTTATCAAAACACTGCTCTCGGTTCCTTCTTTGAATGTCAAGCTTCAAGTTCTGAGAGTTTTGGAGATGTATCAAAGTCCTCGAGCCGAAGAAATTGCATGATCATCCTTGAGTTGAAGAGATTGTATGAGTGTCTTCGATTTGAAAGAGTTACGTGAACGTCCTTGAGTTGAAACCAGTCTTGGCCTCGAAGTCTACCTGTTGACAACTGATAATATCTTTGAGATCCTCTTCCTTCCTTTTCTTCGTCAAACTTCTATTGGTTACCTGAACCATTCTTCTGTTTGAAATACATTAAAATTCTTGTCGAGACTATTACCAAATATCACTTTAAATCAAACAACCATTTCACAATATTCTTGGAGATAAACGTGTTGGCAACATCCATTTTCTTCCCAAGAGTAACTATCCTTATCTCATTCGAGCTCGTATGTTCGCCTTCCTGAAGTACTCTAAAATTCTCATCAAGACCATCTGCTTGAGGTAAAAGTCTTTCCAGCTTCCTTCTATCAGAATTCTCTTACCCCATGATGTCACAATGTTTCATCTCCACATCGGGAGTATCGGCTATTACTATTCATTATACAAAGCCCTTATTTTTTTAGTTCCACGATTCAACGTGTTAACATATTTTTGCCTCCCTTTTCAAACAACACATGTAATGACACACCTTCTGTGAATTATTAATGTACTGTGAAAGGGTTGTGCAACAATGACCTAGATTTTTGTTATTTTGATGTTGCAAGAACTTAAAAATATGGCAGAATTTTTTTGAAAAGGAATCACATTGTTTAGGCTGTCCTTCTCAAGCCAATGCCTCAATAGAATTCTCCATATGAGTTCTCGAGTTGACTAACTCGATTTACAAGAGAAAAGCTGCTTTGACAGGCTATTAGAATACTTGAAGATGAGCAGTATGACCCCTTCCTGTCTCGACTCGAGTTGGCACTCACTTGAGTCGAATGAGATTTCATCTTGATCGACTAAAATCCAGCTTGAATCGATTCTTGCTCGATCAGTTAACTATGAGCATTGTGACTTTATCTCGACTTGACTTTAGTTAGGATTGCAGAAAAGATATATGAAACTTGACCATCTCCGCATCCGGGGATATAATGTGACCGTGTCTGACTTCGAAATTGATTTTGGGACAAAAGCTAAGGGAGGGACCTTTGCTTGGTAGGTCGGGCCAACCAATGATGCGATGAATTTAGAGGAGAGGAAACGATGGTGCGCGCAAGCTTTTCTACATTTTTTTTAAAGGTATGTTTCCCCTATAAAGTGAACCAAATATTCATGATGTAATCCCAAGTGAACTTTACCTGTTCCCATGATTTATGATTCTTAATGTGATTGAACAGACAAGTTTTTGGCCGGAATCAAAAACTAGACGCCCACCCAACTTTCCTATTCCTTTACAACTCTTGAAAACATATGACTAAAGGGAATGCGTTACTCGTGTATTTTACATCGTAGCTCGTCATGTCGATACATCAAGTTTCGAAGATAATCGACCGATATGCTAGAAAACTAGACATGTATCCAACCCTTTGTTTTTCTTTCGTCTATTTCATGTTGCTTATGACCGTGTATCTTCAAGTTGTTCGAAATTCAAAAGGTAGAGACAAAAAACTAAATGGCAATGATTAAGGAACAACTAGATGGCCTCAACTTGTAGTAACAATCTATCTGTAAATGGAAGACAACGTGGTAAAGCCACGTGAGAGGATTAGGTTTTTTCCTCACATAACTACATATACATAATTAGGGTTTTCTTTTTATAAAATTTATTTCCCATCCTATGATTAATCCAGGCAACTACCATCACCACATAAGTTCTTTGTCTCCTTATTTTTCGTTAACTTCCGATCGACAATCGGATCGGATTCAGCACGCTACCGAGAGCTTCCGCGTGCGCCAACAGTTATTCAATTAAATGAGTGCTTTTCAGCCAGAATAGTCAACTGGGCCACCTGTCACAGCATTTTTCTTGCAGTTCGCAAGCCGACCAGCCTGATGTACACACGCAAAGCCTTCGAATTGCTACTCCCCCAGTGGTCTATCCTCATCACCATGATCATCCCCTCCCTCTCGCAAGCAGGCTGACGTGCATAAGCTTGTCTTGGAACAATTCTCAACTACAGTTTCTCCAGCGAACTGTATATGTGTTCACTAACCATTGTGAGACAGTCTTGGCCAAGGCATCTGCAAGCTGCTCCTCCGAGGAAAGACAATCAACCTGGAGTGAACTACTCATCACATTCTCCCAGATGAAGTAGAGTCAATTTCCACATGCTTGGTCTGAGCAGAAAGTTAGATGGCGCTTAGATTATCTCAGCAAATCATTGGCACTGACCAACTAAAATCTGAAGTTCTCTCTGCAACCTTCCACCCACGTAACCTCTACAACTCCATTGCTAATGCCCTATGGTCGTCTTCAGTACTAGACCTTGAGACCGCATTTTGCTTATGAGAGGCCCATGAAACCCTATTTGTTGCGAGGAATACGTAATAACCTCCAGTACTCTTTCTGTCATTTCAGGCAGTTGCCGGACCAGTGTCGGTGTAGCATACTGACGTGCTTTCTTTACAAATAGATTTGTTATTTCTTGTATTTGTGTAATATTGGAGAGCTCCACCAAACAATAAAAGTTAGTGGGGGTCAAGTAAGGGTTCATCGTCATAGCGAGTGTGCTATCCGGTCATTGCCATTTGTGTTGTGGCTGCTTTGCACTCCAACATACTTGCCTTCTGCAGTAAATCCCTTATGTATTTTTTGCGGGCATGGAATTCCCATGTCTGTTGCCTTGCATTTCCTGAAGAAAGTTCCCCGAGCTCCTTCAGCCTTGATGACGAAGGTAGTCATTCGCATATATTAATACCAATGGTTAGAGCATTAGGTGTATGTCTGCAGAACATCGAAACATCCGTTTGAGGATTCTGAGCGAAAAGAGGGAAGAAAAAATACGTCTGGAGGGGTGAAGCTCTCTTATTGGGATGGTGAGCTGAATCTCAGAGAGATTGTAGGATACATACCAAGATGGGTGATGGCGATTAGTGCTGGCTTTAGCAACCCTATACTGATCTAATTCGTTCTCGAATAAGGCGTGGTCGGGGCTAAAGACCTATGCACGGATACCCGTAATATTATGATATTTTAATTTTTTTTTTACTGTTCATTACATCGATCCGCCGTTCTTACGAGTAGTGTATATGATCATATATGTTAGGATACTGTTTCTGTATGTAATTTAAAGTTTTGTACATGTCATTCTATTGTTCATACAAGTAATGGTTCCATTTTCAAATATGTCGTGTCCTTGTTCCTACAAGTAATGGTCTACGTTACTTTGGTTGTTTGAATTTTTCTTTATTTATCATTTTCCTTAAGGTAATCTCTCATTTAGTTAAATTCCGAATAAGAACGATATATTTAATTATTAAAGTATAGTAATTTCGGTTGCAGGTACTGTTAGCCTTGGGTTGAAGTCTATAATCCAGCCCAGTAGATTTTCGTCGTCATGTTTCGTACAATTATTTCAATTATTTGAATTTGTTTTAAATTCGTTGTTTTCATGTGGTAATCCGACATGTAGGTGAATCACAGCATCCGAAAAACTGAACGTCCGCTCCAGAGGCAGAGGCCCTTCCTTACCCAGCCCCTTTCCTTATTTCCGTCAAAGTCCGAAGAAGACTCACTAGCCGGTACGCTGTCCCGGGTCGTCATCTTCGCTTCTCACGCCTAATCGGAGTCGTCACATGCCTCTTTACAGTAGAGTTTTTCGAAGGACACGATGATCTCCGTCGACTGAATATTCAGGAGTCATATATTTGTGGATCACTTCCGGTCAATAAAATTTTCGGAGCATCACGCATTTATTGACAATTAATTGTCAGGTTTTAGTGGGAACATGAGTCTAAATGAAAACATATATATGTCACAATTCTTCTATGTCTTGTGATATAAGTTATCTAAATGCTTCCTCAACTAAGGACAACTTTTAAAATATGGTGATTTATGTTTGTTATTCGCACATCCAATCATCGGAGGACAACTTTCAAAGCAACATCTAAATCTTGGTCGGACGATTGATCACCTCCCACTTCATTCCACTCTCACCGAACCAAAAACGTGTTGACGAAGGAGATCGTAACACTTTGCGAGCCTGACGCGACGGACCCATTGGGTTCAAGAAAAGGAAACAACAAGAAAAATGACCGGATTAAACAAAGATGTTGACAGTTACGTTTAGTCTTATTACATGTAGATGATTATTTATAGAACTAGACTAAGAGTAACTGTCAAACATGTTCCTAAATCAAAAGATAACTACTAGTAACTGCTTTCGGAAGAATAAAATGTTGGTCTTCCATCAAATATGAACTTATTGATCTTCGACCATTTCATCGATTGTGTCTGGTTGACATAGAGTAACAAAAGTCGAAGAATGCTGAGTCTAGTTTCTGTAGGCTGGCTCTAGTCGAGGCGGATTGGCTCATGTCTCCGCAGATTGGTTCCTTTCGAAGCAGGCTGAGACCATTCTCAGAAAGCTAGCTCAAGTCGAAACAGGCCAGCTCCAGCCTCAACAGATTTGAATCCAGTCAAAGCGGAACGAGTTCAATCAAAGCAGGTTGGCTCCATTCGACTTCAGTTCAATAACTTATGTTTTACTCGTCGATTGTGTCATGTTCGACTGCAACTGATGACCAAAGGTTATGTTATTTAAATACTTTCTTCAAAGATTTAAAAACAATTAGCATTTGGAGTTGGCTGGAATTAAATTTGAAGTAAAAAAATATGGCAATATATATCCAATTTGTTTAGAAAAACCTTTTTATTGAATAAAATTGACAAAAATTTTGTTTAAAAATAGAAGATAATTTAATAAAACATAACCGGCTAAGCTCATATAACTATTATTATTTTTCTTTTTCTTTTGTTAACTTCACAATTTGACAGTACCTCGCGCTTCGGCTGACATTTCGTGTCATTCGTGTAATAAACGTATTGTGTTTGTACGATTTCGTATTTTTAAAACTATAATCATAGACGTGACCCTTTTATCAAACCGCATCAAAATGTGAATCCGGTAATCTAACCCACTTAATAAACACGTTAACGAATTAGCTCGTTTAAAAATTATCGATATAATTATAAACTCAAACTAAAATAATTATACGTATAATAATCAATTTAACAAGTAAAGTATTCTAAAGACTAAGAAAGAGAAAAAAAAAAAGGGGGGGGGAAGATTCCCAAGTACATTCCCACGATTCACAATTGTAAAGAAAATAAATAACAAGTTTTGTTTTGTTTTTTTCTGAATAAAACGTATTACTAAAAAATATATGTTTGTCTGAAACCTCGAATATCTGTGACACGTCATCAAAATCCCCCCGACAAATAAATGCATTCAATGTATTCATAGCAAAAGGACATCATACACAACTTGTGACTCAAAATTGACTGATGACTTTTGGCAAGTGGACTCCTTATACAACTTGTGATTCACACACAATTCAATGAATATTGACAGGGGAATTATAGAAAATAATACCTAAAACTATAATTATTAAAAAATTTTGAGGAAATTATTAAATGTACTCGTTATAATAACAGAAGGACATCCAATTGATGTCAAGTATTCGTTTCCTTAAGCAATTACAGAAAGTTTCAATAAAGTTTCAGTATTAAAAGTTTTATAATCAAAAGACAAACGGTCCAAAAAAGAAAAAGGAAAAAAATCAGCCCACGGGATCGAATTTTAGCCGCCACCTACGTAACTTGTCACTTCCCACTTGATGATTTAGCCACATGGGCAAAAAGACTCTGCATCGAAGATGATAAGGTCATCGGTGGGTGGATAGAAATCAAGAATCGATCATTCGATGAGACCCCACATCCAGCTCCTATTTAAGTACCGGCCAAGAGGACATGGTCGACACACATTCACGACATCGCGAGAGATGAAGAAGTTGTTCCTCCTTTTGATCGTCCTCATCTTTGTGGTCTGCGCCCTCGACTGCCCTGAGCCGGTAGAAGCTCGGGAGCTGTTGGAAGACAACTCTGGTATATTCAATTATCCTCCACTTAAAAACCATTTTATTCCCTTTCACTGGTGGCTCTCTCCAGGGTCTCCTTATTTGGCATTGTCTCTTTTTAACGTGGCTGATCTGAGACACAGGAGTCGTGACGATGGGGGCAACCCAACGGCCAGGAGTTGCGTCTGCTAGCTTAATAATAAGGCCACCGGGCTTTCCACGGCCATCCCCCAAATTAAAGCCCCCCCGTCCTAGAATTTGCACTAAATGCAAACTGTTTTGCCCGCCGCGAGTGCAGCCACCCCCAAAGCGCATTGTTCAACTTTGTGGTCAATGCCGTAAATCCTGCCCGCAGCAATGAAGAAACGCCCGGGTGACAAGAGTCTTGGGATGGAAAGAGATAAGTCCTTCCTCCAGGATCCCATGGATTACGAGGAAAGGCCTTCGTGCGCAAAACACCACCGTTCGTCCGTCCGTCGTTCTGTCGTTTGTTGGTTGAAGTCCCACTCTCTACCAGCTCTTAGTCCAGTGTCTGTTTTTCTTTCATGCCACGGTTTGGGTGTAATAAAGAGCGGCAAAGTGTCTTATGTGTCATAAAGAACAAAACAAACAAAATAAAACGTGCCCGGCGTTCCTTTCATATGTGATCAACTCATCCTTTGATTGTCCATCGAGACCCCACATATTAGTCCGGAGATTCCATATTCCGCCTTGGTATTGTTATAATTTGTACAGGCTAGATGGACATATTTCCCAAACTTGATCAAGACGCTCCATTTTAAATCCAAAATATATAAATCGCCTAAACGTTAAATAATAAATATGAAATAAATACATTAAATTAGGGGCATTAGAATAATTTTGGAATGGTAATTATAAATGGTTGGATCAAGAAAGATTTTATATTGTGCATAGGGTGGTGAGGATCAAATCTTTAAAAATGAATATATTTGTGACACACAGCGTCGGACGGCGCTAATGTCCCGTTGGCGATAAGTCCTGTCGTATATGAAGAGGACGTCATTTTTTCATATATATATATATATTTATTACGTGTTTTTTTTATATTTTGACATAAGAGGCGATGACGTGACTTTCGTACATGGGCCGTACATGTTTAATACATTTATATGGATTTGTACAAAAATTCTTAATGGACCCGTACAAGTGTACGAAATTAAAGGAAATTTACATATTTTGTCATTGTACATTATGAAGCGAAAAAGTGGAGATGATTTAGCTTACGGGAAAGTGATAAAGTAATGGACTGATGAAGAGTTGGGACAAGAGTAAGCATGCCAAAATAAAGTCCCGGAAGTTGATGCTGCCCAGCTTACAGAGAAACTTAATTTTACTTTAGTATGGTGTCTGCTTTGGATAACGGTGGTTAAAGAAACCGAATGATTACGTTGATGTGTCTGTATACATGATGTCAATAGTACAATGGAATTAGTGAGGGAATTCTGACAAACTCCGACTCTTTCCCTTTCTCTCTCCTCCTTCTTCTCCCTTTCCCCCCGTCCTCCTCCACCTCTTTCTTCTTATTCTTCTTCCTTCTTCTTTTGCATTATCAGACTCACCTTATTCACAATACATTAGCTTCCTCATGGTATCAGAGCCACAAAGGGCCTGAAATAGAATAAATTACAAAGAATATTACAGATGGACACCTCACCTTATCCTTTTCCAGGTTTGTCTCAAACAGCGAACTCTGGTGTGTCTACTAGAGTCTTACTAGGTGTACTTCGTGCCTGCAATTTCCCGCGGGAGTATTTGTAGCTCTGGTAAAATTGGATGATGAGAATTAACCTGTGTGAAAGGGTCAAGTGCTGGTTGTTGTAGTTACTAGTGGACTTGAGGACTTTATTTCTGGGCAATCTCACTCGCCTGCACAATTTCAAGATGAGACATTAGAGACTTTGAACCCTGAATATTAGATACGACAATGCAATGAAAAGGCTGTAATGAGTTTGTTGTTTTCTTCCTTGACTGCAGAAACTATGAGTCAAGTAAGTATACTGTAAGAACTCTAAGGAAGTATGGTATACATTCAGAAGCTTGCATGAGTTAACTTCTACAACCAGGGTGATAAATCTTCGGACTCAAATACAACATATGAGAAAGGAAGGAAAAACCATGCAACAACATCCGAGTAATATGAAGTCTCTGGCTGATGTTTTGAATGCAGTGGTGAACCTGTTAAATACAGAAATTATGTGTTAGTATGTACTTGAAGGGTTGCCTGCTAAATATGATGCAATAGTCATTACAATGTATAGCAGATCAGATCAGCCATCATTGGACAAGGATCAAAATCTGTTGCAGAATTTTAAATTATGGCTAGGGAAAAAGCCGGGATTAGACATCATCATTCCTCAGGTACAACTTTCTTCTCTAAATACTCGTGTTCCCCGTCCAACCTCCTATACAAGAAATCAGTAATATTACTTATTCACCCCACCCTCCAACCACACTCAACCTGGTGTGCTTGGTCGACCTCCATCAAGACCAAACACTACTTATTCACAGTGGAATCGGAGAAACCTCACCAAACCTAAGGCAAGATGCCATATCTATTCAAACTGGGACATACTGCCATGACATGTTATCATCGCCTAAACTCTGGATATCAGCCCCAACCTCAAACCCAATTCACTCATTACTCTGGATACCAACCATTCCCACACACCCACTTCACTCAGTTTCCAGCACCCCAGACCTGGTCCTTCTAGTCCCCACAAACTCCATCCTACATACCATCGACATAGCATGTTCTTTACATCCCATCAATACCACAAAAGGAGATAAATTTCGAGATATGGCTCATAAACTGAGGAGCTACACGCCATGTATCTCCTACCACATAAGGCTTTCATAGTGTTGCTCCTTATCAAGGTAATTCCTTTATCACTGTAAGTAATGGAACTCAAGTCAATACTTCTCATGTTGGGGATAATTTTCGGGGTACTACATCTGGTTCTCTTAACCCACATCATATCCTCCACATTCATGCTTTGCCACAAAAGTTACCCGGTACTTCTAAACTCTGGCGTGATAATAATGTCACAATTGAATACTCATCCGATTCATTTTTTATTAAGGACAACTCCACAAAACAAATAATTCTTATGGGGAAGATGGACTGGGGAGTTTACAAGCTTCCTTGCAGGATCATTCCTAAGTATCCTAGACAAATCCAGACTCACTCACATTCATACTCTCTACAACTTCATAATCCAAAAGCAGATGGGTCATCTTTAGCATTTGCACTTGCAGCTTTAGGTTAGGGAGGGGTTCGAGGATTTAGGTTAGGGTGATAAACGTTACCGAAGGGAGACACGACACCGAAGATCTGTGAGGGGGTTCGAGGAAAAATTAGGGTAGGGAGGGACAAAAGGAAATGAGGGTGTTAAACGCGACTTCCGAATAGAAACGCCGTTTAAAACGATGATTTATGGTGCCTTAGTCAATTTTTTTCTTAGACAGACTGAACTAGTATCGGACCAGTATCGCTATTTAAGACAACGACTTAAATTGAAAATCGTTGTCTCAAACTGCGAGAGTGTTCGGACACCAAAAACAACAACCCTTTGTTGATGATAGAGATTGTAAAACGCCACTATTCTGACGTGACAAACGTACTGGGTTCAAAGGAAACGAAAAAGAGAAACAACACAAGTACATTCCATTGCCATAAAGGTGGAGTTACAACACAAAATACAACACCTGAGATTGGATGCATTTGGACAGAAATGTGAGAGAAAATGAAGACAACCAAAATGTCTACGCGGGTATCAAGTTATTGTCCTTGTATCTTCTTTTGGCATCTACTAGTAAATGTGTTAAGATTATGCTCCAACCGCCTTATCCACTTGTAACCATCGTTTTGCCAAAGGGAATTGCTGTTCTTCCTTTCGATCGATTTGTTGTTTCCAAGGTCTTTAACTGTCTTCACGAGATTGGCTTCTATCGAGTCGACTGGCTTCCGTAGAGGCCCAATGGACTGGCTTCTGTAGGCATAGTCGACTGGCTTCCGGAGAGGCACAGTCGATTGGCTTCCGTAGAAGCACAGTCGACTGCCTTATGTAGGCACATTCGATTGGCTTCTGTAAGCACATTCGACTACCTTATGTCGGTATAGTCTACTGGCTTCTGTAACCCAGTCGATCGGCTTTTGTTGGCATGATCGACATTGTCGACCAGCTTCTGTGGGCACGGTCGACCAGCTTCTGTGCGCGCACGATGGACTTGCTTTTGTTTTACTCGTCGAATGTGTTTTATTCGAATAAATCCACAATTGATGTCAAAAAATTATCACATGTAAACACCGTTAAAACATTATTTCAATGTCTTTAACTAAGTCATTGTCCGAGAAATCATCTCTATGAATGTCACATAAAATCGTTGTTTTGAACTGCGATTTAGTCAAATGATTTGTAAACTTAGTGTGACTGTTCCACAAAATATGGGCATGAAAATTTATAAAACTGAACTCATTTTCGCAAATTTATTTCAAAACTTACTTCATAACAAACCTAATCATATCACAGCGAGAAAATTACGTATGTAATTACTGAGTATGACTATTTCTAATCGATAAAAAAATGACGATGTTGGCGCGAAATTTGCGTTCTTCGCAACACGTATCGAATTTTACAGTGATGGTGTGGTCGCCGTAAAGTGAAAGTAAACGAAATACCGGAATTTAATACGATGATATTGAATTTGCAACGTTTGGTGTTGTATACCGCAAAGTAAACGGGCGCAAGTATAACAAAGAAACACAGCACTGGAATTTAATGCAACAGTATCGAGTTTACAATGTTACAATTACAGACATTACTTGCACGGAAAACAATAGAAAAGGCCTGATGACGCTTCACGACTATCGGCGAGTGAACGACGGTCGAGGCAAACCCCTTTAATGGAATTCACCGTTGTGGATCAGCGGACAGACGTCAATGGCACCGGACAGAATCGACAGCACCGAGGTTGGAGGGCAGAGTTGAAATGGCAAAAGGTCAACGACGTCGGACAGGATCAACAGCACCGAGAATGGACCACAATGCCGGACAGAATCAATGGCAAAGGCTGAGCGGATGAGCGTCAACAACACCGGACAAAATCAACGGCGCTGAGGTTGAAGGGTATAAAAGATAAAAGACTGAAGTCTGTGTTTGAGTTATTGTGGTTGTGTCGTTGTTCGTTCTGTTGTGATCTTTTTATATCCCATAATCTGACAATTGCGATTGTTCAGTCAGTCCAGGATCTTTTTAGATCGTGTGCACGATCTGATTCCTATTTTTTAGGAACCATGTACGTCGTGTTTGGTTGGTCTTTCTGAATTTGCCACGTATTCCACTCCTTTGACGTAAAATAAATGTTGTTTAGTCAAGTTCTCGAGTTGCGAGACATTATTCATGTCTTGAGCTATGCTAGGTAAATTACTCCTCGAGCAAGATCGATCTCGAGCATTCGGGAAATGTGTCCCGACCAATGCTTCATGAGCTTCTCCAACGGAATTAACAACATATGTATGGAACTTTACTTCTTCGATTAACTAAAGACGAAATCCAGGAATTCTTGTGTCAAAAGACTGAGAAATATTTGTTTAAAAGATTTCCTTGGAATTTCACCAAAGATAAGTTCCAGCGCCTTAAATTAGGGAAAGCTACGGCAAGTTTTAGAATGGCGGCGGCCATCTTTGCAAGGAGAGTCAAGAATCAGCACAAACTATGGGGATGGGCAGCATCACACCTTCGTATCCTTCCCCGTCCTCTTCTCTCCTCTCCCTCTCCCTCTCCCTCTCCTCTGTTTTCTCCTCGGCCCAGGGTGGAATGCCTCCTCCCATCCCCGCGTTCTGCAACCCTGACTTCCTACTTTTCGAGCGCCGCCGACACTAAGGCCGGACAGGATGAAGGGCGGGGGAGCGCTGGCGATCGCAGGGATGGTGGCGGCGGTGAAGAGGAGGCGCGTGATCTCGGAAGAGCCTCTGCTTCTTGTTGGATTGATGTGCACCTTCCTAGGTCGGCCAGGCCTTACGCTCGTCTTGCGCGCCTGGATAAGCCCATTGGGACTTGGTTGCTTGCTTGGCCTTGCTTTTGGTAAGGATCGTTTGGATCATACGTCGATCCCTTCTCTTCCAGCTGATTGTAGCTCGTGAATGAACAGCGCCTTTGTCTTTCAGGTCAATTACTCTGGCGGCATCCCCCGGAGCCCTTCCCGATGTTAAATTGTTGACTCTATTCGGCTGTGGAGCTCTGCTTCTGAGAGGCGCTGGATGTACTATCAATGACCTCCTTGATAGGGATATTGACTTACAGGTATGTGTTCTGTCCGACCTGGCAAAAAACAAACGACAGACTGACCTTTTTCTGTTTCGCAATACAACCGATGAATAAATTGTGGCAAATTTTAGGTGGAACGGACGAGGTCCCGACCTATCGCGAGTGGTCTTTTAAGTCCATCACAGGGGATTTGTTTCCTCGGGATGCAATTACTTTTGGGTCTTGGGATTCTTCTTCAATTAAACAATTACAGGTTAGCTTTCCATTTTCTCTTTAATGTTTGCCATTCAGGTATTATCGTTGCCTATAACTGAAGTAAACTATTAGCAAACTAAGCTGTGTGCTATCTAAATTTAGCTTGGCTTGTTTACTGCAGCCAAATATTGGGAGCCTCGTCACTGCTGCTTGTCTTCTCCTATCCTCTCATGAAGAGATTCACCTTTTGGGTGGGCATTTTGGTGCATGTATTTACTTCTCGATGCATAGTCTGTTTACGTATTGGTATGATGGGAATTGATCACATGAATTTCTGACTGCAGCCACAAGCTTATCTAGGTCTAACCTTTAACTGGGGAGCTTTGCTCGGCTGGTCTGCAGTTAAAGGAAGTTTGGATTTACCCGTGGTTCTTCCTCTTTATTTTTCTGGTGTATTTTGGACTCTTGTATATGACACTATCTATGCACATCAGGTATCTGTTTTCTGTCAGAGATTCGGCCAAAATACATCTGTATTATGATTGTGAGGTGACCGAGTTTTTTCTTGTAATAGGACAAAGAGGATGACTTGAAAGTGGGAGTAAAGTCAACAGCATTGAGATTTGGCGATATGTCAAAGGAATGGTTTTCGGGCTTCGGAGTTGTGTGTATTAGCAGTCTTGCTCTTTGTGGATATAATGCCGATATTGGTATGTTATCCATGTATGGTGCAATCTAAGGCTATCTTTGATTCGTCTTGTAACTTCAATATTCCGATACTTGTGGATCAGGATGGCCATACTATGCATTCTTAACAGCTGCATCTGGACAATTAGCATGGCAGATAGCGACTGTCAATCTAGCATCTCATACTGATTGCTGCAACAAGTACTGGCCTTACTTCTACTTTGATTACTTTTTTGCACCATTCTCCCATCCATTAATTTTCCTCACTCTATACTTATTTGTATCAACTAATATATTTATTTTATCTATGTAGACTATTCGTTACCATTGCAATCTGTTTCTAGTCTTGTTTCTTTAAAATAGCTCTTGTCAATCTAAATCTCTTGAGTGTCCATTACACTAGAAATTACCATTTCGGTAGTGACGTTAATATCAGTGGCTGAACTTACATGCAAACATTGCACTTCCAGTGTCTGAATAAATATTTTATGCAATTAATTTTTCTGCCGGTCTGTTTTCCGTGAGCTTAGCCAAAATAATGTACCTTAGCCTCCTCTAATAAAGCAAATAATACTTTGTTCTTGTCTTCTTGATTAATGTCTGGGATGCTTACATCTTTGAAGACATCATCCTCTTTAATCTTTTCGAATTCCCAGTACAAAATTTCACTAATTATCTTTTGAGTACCATCTAGATAATGTTCTTAGGGTAGCTGAGGAAAAGAAAATATTGTTACATGGAAAAAAGCATGCGTTTGAATTTCAACGGACACTCTTAATGTATCCCTTGGGCAGTTCTGAACTTTGTGGTTTTGTTCCTAAAACTCTGATGCTGCATTCGTTTCTGCAGAACATTGTGCATTGAAGAATTATATTAATCCATTCCTATGCTTCTCTTTTTTACCTAGATTTGTATCCAACAAGTGGTTTGGCGCTCTGATTTTCGGTGGAATTTTGTTTGGAAGGCTCGCGGCATAAACTTTGAGGATGGACGAGCTCAGGTCGGTGTACTCATCTTCCTGTCCCGAGATTATTTAATGATATCGATGTACTTCAGATCGAATCATCACAGTCGAATGAGGAGTCAGATTTTGATTTTGAATGTAGTGGAATGTGTTTATAGAGTCTAAAGGTAGTGGTTAGGAGATGAATTTCACCGGCCGGATGAAGAATAAGTAGGTTGCGATCGGTGGGACAACCTGCTTTGGGAAATACTCGTCAAAAAAGGTAATCTTCGTGGTTGATATTGAGTTGATTAAGAGTGGGGGGGTGTTACATGAGTTATCGTTAGGAGACCACGAGAAAGATGTAAAAGTAAACTGAAATTTTGCCCAAAAATGATTGGAAGAGAATGAGGTGTTCGAGAAAAGCAAAGCAAAGCAAAGCAAAACATGGTAAACAGTAACTCGGAGGTGGATCAGCCAACTATGAGGAGGAAATGTTGCCAAGGAACATGCCTTAGACATATGAATGATATTTTTTTTTTAATACAAACTGTTTTTTTACAGTAATGTTGCCCTGTGCAAAGTATCCATTTACATTAATGGGGGACAGAGTTTAATGTAAAGACAGGAGGCTATTTATATATAAGCTATTCACTCAAGATCATCCGCTTGTGACATAATGAAGGCATCTCCCGAGTAGCAACTCGCTTCATCCACACTGCCACATCCCACCAGCCGTAAAACGTGTTGTTAGAAGAGAATGTCTGGAAATTGCTCGGCCTCACTAGGTTTAATTTATCATGGGCTTCTCTATACTCGACTCTCCGACCGCCTCTGCCATATGTCCCGTAGATATGGGGATGCCCAACTCTGAGCACACCAGCTGGATAATGTTTCGCGTCACGGTACCCATTGACGTCTTATTTAGGGTCACAGCCATTGTATACTGGTTCTTGACGTCCACGAATCCTGTGGAACTGCCCATTCCGGAGTGGCCGAATCCCATGAAGGATCCATCCATTGACCTGGAACTCTTAAACCCCAGACCAAATATCCCTTCCGGGACAGACAGCCATACACGCATAATCACCTGCCCCCAAGAATGCATCATGGACGCAATCATTGTTGAACAATCTCCAACCCTCAGTACAGCAATGACGTTCACCACTGTCGTTGGCTTGATCACGTGCATTTTTGAGAACGTTACAGGGACTCCTGCCCTCCTCAGCAACCCGAGGGCTATCTTGGCTACCATTACAAGAAAGACAGCTACTATCCCGAGAGTCTTTTATCTGGTTGGGAATCAATTGATACAGGCTCCTTTTCCCAAGTAGCATGTCCTTTCCTCTGATCTTTCTCTGTTTATTTGTGTCCTTTATGCGATGGGAATTTCGGGATGTGGGGATGGCCACCAAGCCTCGGAGAAAAAGAAGAAGAATGTGGTGGCAGGACCACGCCACCATCAACAAGGGCAGCATAATACCGAGCCAGCGCCCGGGCAGAGCAATGCCCATTGGCAGCAGGGATTATCGCTCGCCGAGTGTTCAGCATATTGAACATGGCAGGAAGTGTAGAAATAGCTCAGAGAATGCTATCAACCTGGAATGTTGAAGGCAAATCGGTGCGATTGCTAAGTTGGGATAGCTTGCTAAGATCGTCTCTGTGTACTGAGAGAGTTGCAAGTCGAGACTCCACCCCTGTCAGAGAAGGCAGAGAAAGAATGACAAAATTGACTAGTAAAAAATTCAAGTCCAATCACATATTACTGTACAACTGAGTCAATAGAATTGCAGCTTAGGAAGAAAAGATGGTACTTTTATTTAACATCCGACAAACTCGGGGATAAAATGAATACAGCAAAACAACACAAATCAGTGATACCTGCAGGAATGCCAATGTACAGTTCACCTTCAATATTTAAGGGATAAATAAAAGCCTCCTCCAGAACTTCCTGAAATTTCTTCCCCGAGGCATGCTGTTCACAGAAAATTAAGCAGAAAATTGCAGGTTACAGTAAAATTGCCAGGCTAATATGTAGCCTTTTTGTGGCAAAATTCCAGAACAAAACGTAGAACCATAATTTAAGTATTGAAAGTGGTCGGGTAGCCAGTTGACTAAATAAGAATCTGGTGAAATATAACCCAACACTTGATAATATGTGTAGGCATGTTTATAGATATACATAAATCTGCATATATGAAGTTTAAAATTCTGCAAAATGCAGTTGCTTTTATGGTGGACCATATTCATATGCTTAACACGTATTCCATTTGAATGTAGACATGCCACAGTGTTTTGTCAGCATAATTATTTCATGGGCCAGGAAGACTATTGTGGGGAGGGACGGGGCGGCAGAGCCAAAATCATGGATATAGACCCATATTAATCAACCCAGCAAAATCATCTCCCAATTTCTGTTAACTGGTAAATTTGATTACCAGATGGAAAGCTTTCTCAAGCTGTGAAGATTATTCAGAGCGAACTGATCATACCTCAATGATTCCACCACATAACCATCCAAATGCGAGGCAGTGATATAACTGGGACTGCCCTGGCTCAGTTTCAGGTGCAGATGTAGCCATGCGCCTTATGCATTCCTCCCGGTCACACAGCAACAGGGTTTTCTTTGTTTAGTTCAGCCAAAGCATTGTGAAGACCAGACGTATGATTAAGAACGTGATAGACCTGCAACAGATTAAGCAAAACCAAAGAAGAAACCATCAAAAGATCCCAAGCCAATAAACAAATCCAAATATCACAACCTTAATACCGTCTTTCCCATTGCATCCAAACTCTGGCCAAAAAGTGGCTACATTCTCTTCAAGCTTAAGCCTCCTGCAGAGTGATCAATAAAACAAAGTCTATGTAGAAACACCTTAGTGAAAGACATGGTAAATATAGTCGTCCAAGAGCATCTTGACAATCTATAGCACCAAACTACAGAGAAAAAGTCTTACCCCTTATCTACAAGCCAATGCGGTATTCCAGCAGTGATGCCTTTCGTAACAGAAAAGACAGGAAACAGGCTGTCAGGTTGCACTGGACAAGGATCATATTTTCCCAGCAACCCAGCAGCAGTATCAATGATGACCTTTCCATCTTTATAGGCACATACCTTCATAAGGTTAGGAGAAAATATAACCCGCAATGATTAGATTGGTTGCTGACATGAAATCATTAGCATTTGAAACTATCCTCAAAGAAATCTAGCAAAATTAATGAGAAATCTTTTGGGCTGGCAAGTGAAACCATTATAAAACACAGACAAGGAACCACACAAAAGTCCTGTGTTGGCTCCCTGAGAGGTTACTAGATGCTTAAGATCTCAATATTTCCTACTGAGAGAGTTTGAATCAGGATGGCCCAATTCAACTGAAGAGAGCCAACATAATTGCTCCTTCTACCAAAAATAACTTAATATGAACATATCAATATTAGATCAAATAAAACAAAAAGAAATCCAGGAGGCAAAAGACAAATAAGCAAAACCAAAGAGTGCTCGGAGTGGATCCTTCAACAAATCTGATGAAAAGGGTTTGGATTTAAATATGAATTCCCCAGTTTAGTAGAGGGAGTCAGAAAAATCCAGAGTGCTTGAAATAGAAAAATGCACAGAAGCCAGTACCTGGATCCCTAAGATTTTGTCCATATTTCCCAGGTTAACTAAGTACTCCCTCAGCTTGGTCTCCACTGCAGAATGAACGGGTGTATTGCATACCCACTGTTCATTCACTGCTGGTGTTTTATAGATACTTCTGTCAAGAAGAATTGAAAACAAGCCAACTGATTCAAGGACCATAATAAACGCTAATTTCACCAAAAGAGAACAATAATAATCATAATAACAAAACTATTACTACTCACCCTTGCAAAGCGTACTCTGCAAATGGTCTCATCACATCATGATACACTATCCGAGCATTCATTGTGGAAGAAAGCCCTGAGAAATTGCATCTACCTTATAAGCTTACCATAAAAGTTAATCACTGATCTATATAACTAATGATCTTATACAAACCTCTAAGAAGATTAAGGACACGAGAAAATATGACGATATCACCGGGAAAAGCATCAACCTGTCTAAGAGCTTTCAACCATCAGTGAAAAGTTTATATATCAAAATATAGGGCAAGGGCATCTCAACTTACAGGGTTGAAGCATTTCACTTCTTTTTTATCAAGCTTCATCTTTTCTTGTATAACCTTCAAGTTCTTTGCTCTTTGCTCGGCCAACGATTTGATGTTTTCTTTTCCACAGTAAATTTGGTGCTCGTGTGATGACTTGAAACACATATTCAATAATAAGGTCAAGCAGACTTACAAAAGCCTCATTTGCTGGTGTTGTTGAGCGGAAAAATACTGTGGTCACTTCCATGGCCTGTTCTGGAATGTCTAAGCGCAATTTGAGCCCCAGCTCAGTGAAAGCAGACAGTAACGCCACATGATCTCCCTGCAAATAAAGTTTATAAATCATGCCATGCCATGCAACACGTCTAAACCCGTTACAAGTATAAATCACCAAAGGGAACCTCGACAGATGCCAAGAACATTTTTGCCAATGCTTGCTTCATGGGAATAGACACCGACTTGGTAAGTCCAAAGTCTAGCAAAATTGGACGGTGGGGGACCTCCTTACTCACAAGAAAGTTCCCTGCAAAATACAAAGGATCAGAATATAATCACAAGATACCGATAGTACTTAGGAGATAACATACCTGGATGAGGGTCTCCATTGAAAAAACCATCCACATATATCTGGTACGCATAAGCACGCGTAATTTCCTCAACAATCTTTTGCCTGGCAAGCCCGAATCTTTCCAGTGAATCGAAGTCATTGAGACGATTGCCATCCATGTACTCCAAAATCAGAACTTTCTCGGTCGACTATCCTTGTGATAGATAAAAATACACGATAAAAAGCAATCCTAACAACAATCCATGCTAGACCTCAGAAACATAACTCATCTTGCCTTATACTATCAATCATTCACTAACATTGTAAAGTAGACCATTTCTCCCACATTATGGATTCCTTTATCAATAAAATACATTCTTGAAAATGGATTAGAGAATTCCAGAAATTTTCTAGGGGGAAGTTATTCGGTAGTTTCTGGTGTCTGTACGGCATATTCATGAAAGAAATTGGAAGTTTTTGCCTATGACGATCGCACCAATTTGACACTATTGGAGATAAAAAAAGGCAGAACTTTCTGCTACAAAACCCTAGACTTCACAAAGGAGAAATCCCAAAATCAATCTTTCTGCATCACCTACTTTATCCTACCGAGGGCAGCCGAAAACATACCTTAATTACTTCTGGTATCAGAACGTCTACTGTATGAGAATAAGTAGTGTCACTCTTTTTGTCTCTGCAGCCAAGATTTTTTGCCACTCTCCTAGTATTCTCTGCATGCGAATGCACCATGAATTACTTCTCTTAACGTTTTTATCATTGTTAGGCTGAATATATTGCAGAACTAAAAATAATAATTTTTCCCGAAAAGTTCTGTTATGAACACATAAATAGCGATTGCAAACTTCATGCCGAAGGAAAGAGATATTCCACCATGTGAAATTAGCTGTATTGGACCTCTTCATCTTAATGCATACATCTCAAATAAAGTTCATTCATTGTAAAGATGCATACTTACATTAGGTCAAATTATAACCCGCGGTAGTCTTAAGACTTCAAATAATAGTCTTGCTGAGAAAACAAAAAGGTTAAGAGGACCTGCTTACCTGCTTCAATATTAAAGTCAAGCTCCTTAGGAGCTTCCCTACACCATTCATCTATCATAGGATTGAAGTCATACTGAGGCTCTGCCCATGCAATCCAGTCAACTATTGACTTGGCATTCTAAAAGTCCTACAAAATGACAGGAATTAATGAATTGAAGATACATCTTTTCATAATAATTTCCTAAGCCTAATTGTTTCAAACCTCTAATATGATTTTCTTGACACCATCATGTTGAACCTTTACGACAACTTCAGTTCCATCAGCTAATGTTGCCCGGTGCACTTGAGCAATCTGCAGGTTTAAAATTCTTATGCCCCTTAAGAACCATTGCCATTAAATATTACACAAAGAAACCCATTAGTTTTGCATCAGTTCACAAGCAACTATATTTTGAAAAGTATACACTAGTCTAGATAATTTACCGATGCCGTTGCCAAAGGAGATTCGATGAAACTGGTGAACAAGTCACTCAGGGATTTTCCCAATTCTCTTTGTATTGTTTGCCGCAGTAGAAAAATTTTCAGTGAACAATTAGAATAATACATCAGAAAAAGAAAGATGAACAACACTAAATCCCTCTGAGAAGAGATTATCATTGGATAACTTCAAGAAGATATTCAGAGCATGCAAGCACGTGGTAGACGGATGAGCAACACCACACTGTTGATACAAGAAGAATCAACCCCTCTCTGTATCCTGCTGCAACTCACACAAATAAAACAGAGGCACTACTACTGCACTATTAGATTGCAACCACAAATTCCAGATATTCACAGCACAGATTGTTCCACAACAATCCCCACACACCCCGACAGCCCAAGCCAACAAACTCAACCCGTAAACTCCAAACACTAACAACCCGATCTGACCCACTAATTTAAAACATAACGAACTCCCTTCAGCTAGTAACGGCCATCGCCTCCCGCCTTCCTCCATCCCTTCTCCGCTTGTTTCCCTTTTGCTGCAGAGTCCTTCCTGCTTTCAGCTACTGGTCAGTCCATCTTCTGCAGCCAATTTCCTTCGTATCAACTGTCTACAGTATGAATTATTGTTATGTTCTCTTCTGATGGCTAGGATTACAGACCAACCATAAATGAAGAATAACTAACGACCTCCGCATTATTTAACCTGACATAATTTTCAATGGAAGTATGCAGAAGGAAGACAAATTATAAGCTGAGAAGTCCTTCCAATAAGGGAGCAAAGCAATTATCGAGTAATCTCAGGGGGGCATCCTTGGATACATGGTAAGTTCTACAAATACCACAGGACACTTGAAAGCAGGGGGAAGCCCCATTTACAATCTATGATAAAAGATTCACAGAACCTCATAACCGAAAATCTTCTAACAAGAATAAAGATTATTTGAAGAATCTGGAAACTTGCCTCTCGTAAAGGGCGGGGAGGAAGAGAGTCTTGCAACTGCTTCAGGAGAGATATGTATGCCTCGGGGAGCACATCGGCACGTGTGGAGAGATACTGACCTAGTTTAACCCACAGGCCTTCCAGTTCTATAATCAGGGAAAGGACCCGCTTAGCATTGCGTTTCGTGAGCCCTCTACCACAGCACCGAGCTCTTCGACTTGCTATTCCATTTCTCCCTTTGCTGCAAGGCCTGCCATTTCGTGGATCGATTAATCAATTTTGGTTAACCAAAGCGCCAGCCGGGACCAAGCACCAAATATGGGGCAACCGAGCTCGAACCTTAGAGTCAAGGTAGATGATGAAAGCGGCAGTGAACACCTTCATGCGCCGCTTGTACATGTTGCCCCATCCCATCACGAGAGCACATATTTCCCGAAACGGAAGAAAAACCACAGGAAACCTAACCAAACATCCTCAACTTTCTAAAGAACAGTTCAGCCCCTGTATCATCTAAACCGAGCTAAGCTAAGCTCCAGCGGTAGCCCCGATCACCTCTTCGGGCGGAGGGGACGCACGGGCATTCGCAATTCCAGATTTTTAATGATTTTCAGTCAGAAAGCAGAACAAGGAAGGAGGAAGGGGGGCAAAGAAAGCAGGGCATCTTTCACCTAAAAAAGCTAAAGCCTACAAAGCAACAAACCAAAACAAAAAAGGAAGGCCAATCTGTCGTGAGAAGGGGTCGATCATCGTCGCCGGTTCCGATTTAGAACACTCCGATTGAAGGAAGGGGAGGAGGGACCAGATCGGATGGAATTTGTAGGTTGAGAGGCGGAGCAGCCGGGGGAGGAGGAGGAAGAAGAAGAAGAGTTTCCTTCCCTTATGGGGGGGTTTGGTTGCAGAGGGGAAGGAAGTGAAGGAAGGAGCCTCCGATGGGTTGATGTCCTTGAGAATTTTATCATCGATCCACCTGGAATTTATCTTACCGTATTTAGTTAATGGTACGAAAGATTTGTACAATTTACCACCGGAGCACGGGGATATAACACGAGATTTTTACTCGTCGATACGAAAGAAACCTAATTTAATTATGGTCCGTATAAAAGGTTATCACCATGGCCTGTTGAAATAAGATTAAAAGATACAAACCCATATTAAGTCTACCGCGAGTAAGTTTATGAAGAGGAAAAACGTTGCCAAGTCTACGAGAGATCAAATTGACGGACAATATTCCGGTCTATCATGATCAAGTTGTTACCGAGATTCTTGTAGGTTAGTTGAGAGGGATACGTCTTGAAAAGATATTCTGGTTAGGGAAAATCTAGAACGTGGTACATATCCTGAACACACCAAGATTCAGTATAAAAAAAGGAAAGATTTTGCCTAAAACAACAACGACAAACATCTAAGGCAAAAAGTGCATTGATTGTTGCCAGCTTTTAGTTTTTAGTCTTCAAGCGTCCAGACCAAGATGAGCTCCTGGGGCGCTTGGTATCCTTTTCATCGTCAGGGTGAGCTTTAGACCCCTTAACATCCAAATTCTGTCATCACTTCATCATCAGGGTGAGCTTTAGTGCCCTTGACATCTAAATTCCGCCATCACTTCATCGTCAGGGTGAGCTTTAGGGCCCTTGACATCTAAACTCCGCCTTCACTTCATTGTTAGGGTGAGCTCACAGGGCCCTTAGTGTCCAAATCCATCACTACCTTCGTCCATACTCCGTCCGTCACACCACCAGAGACCAGATTCCACTGCCCCCCGTACCCTATAGGCCGGATACCGCAAACCCAGTAAACGAGGACAGTGAGGTGCATGTTGAGTCTGAGTCAAATAGGAATGTAAGCTATGCTCCTCCTCACCGTCGCGGCAAGTCACCTTCAGAAGAGGTACCACAAGGAGAAAACCCGGCTTTAGGAGCCTGTAAAGTAGATCCACCTCGTGGAGAAAGCTTCTATACGGGAGTTTCAGTCAATGAGCGATCATCCCGTGCGAATGATCAATTCGCCCTCCCCACTGGTGAGTTTGTTCAAGGGTCCATTCCGCCACCAAACTAGTGGGTTTAACCAGCCTATACCGCAGAAATTGAGAGAAGTAGTAGCTCAAGTGGTAGAACAAATAGTGCCTAGAACAGTTAGGCAGGACAACCTGTGTCTATACCGGAGCCCGTACCCGGCGTATGTCGATAGAGACTTTCCCCAGCCTAGAGGATATCGGGTCCTTGATTTCACCCGTTTCTCAGGGGAGGATGAGATGACCCCTATAGAACACATAACCCGGTTTACCCATCAAGCTAGGGATGCTGTTGCTAATGATTTTTGGAAATTGAAGTTGTTTCCGAACTACTTAACATGAGACGCGTTCACCTGGTACGCGAGCTTGCCTCCAGGGTCAGTAGCATCATGGACAAAGATGCAATCCATATTCATGAAGGCATTTGCCCGTTTAGACACACCAATATCAATATTCGAGGAGATGCGCTTGAAACAGCAGTTGGCGAACCCCCTGGACAATTCTTGATGCGCCTGCGTAAGACCCTGCTCCGTTGTAGACCCGCAATTCTGGAAAGGGATCAGTTGATGGTCGTATTAAATGCTTTGACCATTCCTCTTAGAAAGAAGTTACAAGGGGAAAGGTTTAGTGATTTCTATGATCTAGCCAGAAGGGCAACTGAGTATCACCAGCTACTAATAGAGGAGGCACAATCATCCCGAGCATATCAAGTGGAGCCTAATAGTCTCGAAGTAGACATGGCCGAATTCGTGCAGGGAGAGGCTACTGTCTACGACCCGTTGGCGAGGAAAAATAAAAAAGCTAAAGCGTCTCAGAAATTTGGTGAAGAGAGGAAATATTCGTTTAATATAGACAAGGCAGACACGGTCTTTGACTGGTTACTTCAGCGAAAACGAATTAAGCTGAAACCAGGACATAAGGTGCCTCAGACTGAAAGAGAAAAAAAACAAGAACTATTGCAAATGGCACGGGTCATTCAGACATACAACAAAGGATTTTTTGTCTTTCAGAATCATAATTCAAGACATTATAGAGTCAAAAGAATTGTGCTTTCCTGAAGTAGACGAAGTTACTATGGTCGATGAGAAACCTTTCGATGATGAGATTGCCATTCATACATTCGATATTTTTTATACTGATGTTAATGTGATAGAAATTAATTGTGACATCTCCATGTAGGAGGCAAAGGCCCTGGGGGAGACTATCGTCCCGAACGCCTTGTTCCGACGATTAGCTGAGAAGGGCGTGGTCACTTGCACAGTGAAAGGAGTCACAAACAACATGTGTTGGTGGCACATGGATGACACGCACACTACGGACAAGTGCCATACTTTTAGAAAGTACTTGCTGAACAACTAGGAAGATACCTGGTATGATTTGTCACCGCTTGAAGAGGTGGCCATGGGAATGGTTTCCCCTGCGTCGCGTTTCGCCCCTGCCAGCTCACAGAGGAGACATACCATCATCAGAAGTCCCCCGGGTGTAGAGCAAAGACCTGCGATCCGAGGAGGAAGAGGTGGCCCTCATGGTCACGGAAGAGCCAGGGAAATCTCCGGCCAACAACTCCGAATCTTGGAACGACCCAACAGCTATCTTAACTTTGAAGAGAACCATGCTCAACAAGGAGTAAGGTAAGAACCATACAAAACAGATTTTTCAAGTGAGTCACGACTCGGAGATACCGGGGGGACATGTGCACCTAATATACCCTGGCAAGTGGTGAGCCCTCATAAGAGGATTGTTAGACAAGATCATGGGCCATCAAAGGTAGATGTGCAAGCTATCCGCGCGGGCCTGCCGATAGCTCGGTTCTTGTAGGAAAGAATGCTCTGCTAAAAATGCAAGTTGATAGCTCAGAACAAAATCCTAGTTTCATAGTTATGCACTCCCTGCCGTGTCAACTATATCCTCAAGCTGGTCGACATGTCCTCGTGAGGAACGATCATTGTTGAGCCAGCTCATTCGACACCATCAGGTATACTTGAAACTCACAATAATTCCCAGTTACAACAGGTATCAACCATGCATGCAATTACTAGATATGACCCGGTTTCTGGAAATTTTGTAGAGGAAAGTCAACTCGCACTTGGTTATAAGAAGCCAAAGATGATTAAAGCCGGCAATCCTTCAAAATTTTGGCAGAAAGCTGCTGACAAAATGCTTTTACCACCAAGGGGGAGCCACAAAAGAAGGGAGAGACGTCCCAGTCATGTCATTACAAGGCCTAGGCATACTCCTTATAAAAACTCTTCCCAGCGTGACTATGAAAGAATTAAAAGTTGAGCTAGAACGCATGGTGTCTACAGATTATTCGGGAAAACCGAGCTCGAGCTTTGACTACAACCCTCTCCAGAGTAGAGCTCCCAGTGATGTTGATAGTGAGGAAAGACTCATAGTAGACTGTGATGCCCTTACCTTGCCAGCGGACTTCGTAAACAACTGCAAGGGGCCACCTATAAGAGGTAAGATCCCTCTCCCTCATATGGCGGGTTGTCGTCTCGGTTTTCCAGTACACTGGTTTAGAAAACCATCTGATAGTATGAAGCAACATATGCATTCTTTATATATTACTGCCACATTTGATGGGACCTTAGTAAGCAGGGTCTTAATCGACAACTGGGCCACTATCAACGTGCTATAGTTGTCCAAGTTCAGAATGTTGGGATACAACCCCCAGGAGCTGGTTATACGTCTCAGTGAGTGGTTTAATGGAAGGAAGTTCAAGTACCTAAGAGTATTCTCAGTACACCTGGGAGTTGGACGACAAGAAAAGGAAACTGCGTTCTTCGTTATAGATATATTCCCTACTTTTAAAGCCTTGTTAGGCTGCGATTGGCTTCACAAAGCCGCGACCATTCCTTCTACTCTACATAGGGAATTAATGTTATGGCTAGACTTTGAAATTGAGATTATCAAGGTTTTGACAAAGGGATTTTGCATGCAGCGACAAGCAAGACTGTCAAAGACCTTACACTGGAATAGAGGTAGAAGCCGGGCACCCTACTGTCGGTCCCTTTGGTTAACCTTCTAGGAAATTTGACTGTATCGTCTCTTCTGAGACATCACATCCAGAACTAGTAACCAATACGGCTATCATACCGTCTGGATGGGGAGACGAACTGAGTGCGAAGGATATTGAGGAAGTCCTCCAGGAAGTCAACTTGGGGGAAACACTTAATGAAGGAAATGTAAGTGATCAGGGGAATCAAGATGGAACCAAAAGTAAGGTCAAGGAAGAATCGGCCAAGTCTCAAGGAAGCATTATCACGAAGTTGGAGCCCGATAGACTCCCAAGAGAGGGAATTTATGGACTGTGAGAAAGGAATGAATGAAGCGGTCACTGACGTGTTGCAGCGGTTGCAACACTACAGGGGGAGCCGTCATTGCTATTGCACACAGTCCATGCTTATGTTTTCAATAAAACCAGAGTCGGTTAGTGCGTCTGTTACGTGTAATAAGTCAGTCTCCTCCCATTTAGGGGGAAGAGAGGTCCGGGAGTCTTTAATGATGCCTTGTGATCCGCTGACTAGTGTCAATTTGGGAAGCGAGAGTTCTCCTAGATCTATTTTCATCAGTTCATCAGTTAATAAAGTTCTATTTGAGGCAATTCGAAATGTACTCGAAGAGTTTAAAGATTGTTTCGCGTGGGACTACACTGAAATACCGTGTCTTGATCGAACGCTCGTAGAACATACGTTGCCAATTAGGAAAGATTTTAAAATGAATATCCTCCCTGATGATAAGGCTTCGGATTTTGCAAACGTGTCGGAGTCACTACTAACTTATTTTAAGTTCAAGTTAGAAAAATTATAGAGATTCGTTAAGGTTCGGGAATTATGGATTACTAAATCGCAGGCATCACAAAGAAAATGGAGGTCTTTATCGTGTTTCCGATGTCCGAATTTATTTGAGCTCGGTTTTTTAAAAAAGAGATTGTTTGACATTAAAAAAGTGATCTCAAGCTCAATAACACTTAAGATGTCTATGTGAATAATTTTGATGAAAATATTTCTTCTTAAAAATTGATTTTGGGCAAAAAACACAAGCACCATATATTTATTAATGCCCTTAACAGTTTCTAAGCCAAAATAAATTCAAGGGAGATTCGGGTGTTTGTACCATTTCTCGCTCTGTATAGAATGCCCCCGTTAGAGTTTATACCACACGGTGCCATTTTAGAATAGGTTTACGGCGAACCTGGTGACCCGTTGAAGCCGTATGTTGGTGAGTGCGAAGCCGTCTTCAGAGGGTCTTGACCTTCGAGAATCCAAATAATCCCTCGAATATATATAACTTCGTTGTCATGAATGCGTTGAATAGAATGCGTGCATTAGTTGTCCGCAAGGCACGTCCCGGAGTTTCTGCACAGAAAACTAAAACACGAAATAGACCGTTGGAAGAAAGAATTGAAACATGAGAAGCGACCAAATTATCAAGGCTAACTTTAAAAGATATATTTTTATGCAACATAATGAATACGAAAATAATACGAAAACTATCTACTTGAATAAGTAAAAGTTGACTCCTAAAAGAACAAGAAAAAATGCAATTTAGATTATTTAAAGGGGTCATTAAGCAATTGAATTTAACTATTAATATTATTATTCATTCTTACGCTTAAAACTCCATCAGCCGATTTTTTTTTTTTTTATTCTTACGCTTAAAACTCCATCAGCCGATTTTTTTTTTTTTTTAAATGTGAGGAAACAATTAAACTTGAAAATAAAAATGGTAAGAAGAGAAATTGTGTACGTAAATCCATCTAGACAAGTGAAACAATTATAAACAAAAATAGATAAATTGGCCTCAGAGAGAGGGGAAATAATTGAAAATAAAAAATAATATTGAAATACAAACTCCATGATAAAATAATTGAAATTAAAAAAATAAAATGATTTAAAAGACAAATTGCAAAGAAACGAAGTCTGGTGGGAAGGAAAACCTTGAGCCTCTAGATCCTTGGCTTCCGAACTCATAAAG
This sequence comes from Melastoma candidum, assembly GCA_023653495.1. Taxonomy (NCBI): domain Eukaryota; kingdom Viridiplantae; phylum Streptophyta; class Magnoliopsida; order Myrtales; family Melastomataceae; genus Melastoma; species Melastoma candidum. Next base: position 4,074,684 of record CM042882.1, read on the forward strand.
GAGGCTTGCACTGGGAACCGGAATCTGGGGGCTAGTGGCTCCAGGTTGAAACGTCCATGGGCGAAGGGAAGAAAACATCGAGGTTGGAGCTTCGTCGCTGCCGCTAGGGCGTTGTGGGTTGCCGTTGGATCTAGAGACGCTGGGAAGACGTATTCATCGTTGCCGGCGCTGGATCTGGAGACGTCCGCCTTGGAGTGACCAAAATGAGGTGGTCGGCGAAGACGAGGCTGGAGACGGTGAAGAAGACGTTGCTCCACCACTACTGGCCGAGGGTTTGCCGCTGTCGGACTGGGTGACGGGCTCGGCGAGGGCGCTGTGGTTCCAGGCGATGGCGGTGCGAACGTTAACGCCCCAAGAAAAGGAGGGTTGAGGCGGTAGGCGAGGAGGGCGGGAGTGGCAGAGCGGAACTTCGGCACAGAAAGAACATCTGGAGTCGGGAGGCCGGATTGGAGCGGAGAACGGGGACCAGAGGAGGTAGAGGATGCGACCATCCTCGAACTGCTTGCCGGCGAAGGTGGGTCTTGGAGTCTGACTCGCTGATGGCCGAAACCGGGTCTGAGCGATGCCAACGTCGCTTCCGTTCCTCCGAGGCTTAGTGTTGAACTGGCGGTGGTGGCACGGGTAGGCTGGCCGCGTTGGCTATGTCCACAAGCCAGTATGGGTTGTAGAATCCGAACCTGGTTAGGAGGTTCCCCGGGGAGTTGTCACCAAAGGCCGCGTAGCCGAAGCAGCCGCATAGCATGTAGAAGAGGGTGGTGACAGTGATGCTGACCATGGTGGGGCTCAGTTTGTAAGGGCGTGAAAGGCCCGGGAGGGGGATTCGGCAGGGCTACAGAAGAACTCACGGAAGAAGATGCAGCGAGCTACGAAGATGCAGCGGTGGGCATGGCCGTTGATGAGTGTCGAGGACATCGTTGCGGTTGTTAAAGACGTCTGAACGGAAGAGTTATCTTTTGCACTTTTTCCTCATGAGTGCTTTTTTTCCTCTCGCCATGTGTTCCTTCTCTGAGTGTGTCATTGTATTTTTTTCTCTCCCATCATTTTTACAAGAACGATCCCCCATATAGACTCATGGGGAGTACGTTTCTTTTTTTTTTAAGATTTTATTTTTTCTTTTTCTAATGGATTGATATAACTTTTAGAGCAAGTATCAAGGGAACAAAATATTTTTATTTGCTTTTATTTGATCTTGTGGATTTTTTGTGATTTTTAGTGATTTTAAGCTATTTTATTTTTTAGAAAAAATTGGGTTATGACAATACTCGAAGAGTTTAAAGATTATTTCGCGTGAGACTACACTGCCATGCCGGGTCTTGATCGAATGCTCGTAGAACATACGTAGCCAATTAGGAAAGATTTTAAACCAATCCAGCAAGCACCTCGACGAATGACTAGAGAAGTGACACAGATAATATTTGAGGAGGTAAAGAAACTCTTCTGAGCAGGGTATATTAGGACGTCCTAATATGCAGACTGGATCTCTAGTATTGTACCTGTAATGAAAGAGAACGGTAAGATCAGAGTTTGTATAGACTTCAAATATTTAAATCGAGCTACTCCGAAGGACGAGTATCCCATGTCTATTGCGGACGACCTTATGGATAAAACTGCTAGGCATCAAATCATGTCCTTCATGGATGGCTTTTCAGGGTATAACCAAATTTTTATTGCAGAAGAAGATGTGCATAAGACCGCATTCAGATGCTGCCCTCTTGGGATTTTTGAATGGGAGGTAATGTCGTTTGGACTAAAGAATGCCGGTGCCACCTATCAAAGGGCTATTAATGCAATATTCGATACTTCCCTTAGAAAAACCATGGAAGTCTATATTGATGAGTTAGTCGTTAATTCTACGGGAGAAGACTTACATGTGGAGCACCTCCAAAATGCCTTTATGAAGATGAGGAAACATCAACTTAAGTTGAACCCTTTGAAATGTGCCTTTGGGGTTAAAGCATGACATTTTCTTGGGTTTTTGGTACACCAGCATGGCATAGAAGTCGATCAAAATATAGTCAAGGCCATCCAGAGTTTGGCCGCTCCAGAACCAAGAAAGAATTGCAGGCCTTCTTAGGAAGGATGAATTATCTTCGAAGATTCATAGGCAACGTAGTAGGGAAAACATAAGTATTTTCTACCCTTCTGAAAGGAAAAGACGAGTATGTCCGGACTATCGAACACAAAAAGGCCTTCAATGCTCTCAAGAGGTACTTGTCGAGTCCTCTGGTGCTGACACCTCTGCAGCAGGGAAAACCGTTCATACTCTATGTGGCAGCTACTATCACGACTACTGGGGCTATGCTGGCTCAAACGGATGAAAACAAATGGGAAAGAGCCGTGTATTACCTCTCAAGAATGTTATCACTAATAGAAACAAGGTATACTTCAAAGAAAAAGCTATGCCTTTCAGTCTCCTATCATTAAATATTTCTTTAAAAGTCTACTTTTAGTAAGACAGATTAGTAAATGGAATTTAATCTCGTCCCCTTATGACCTAAGATATAGACCGCAACAATCGGTTAAAGGATAGGCGTTGGCCAATTTCTTAGCCGAACATGATCCGCCATCGTCCACAGACCAGGAGGAAACAAATGAAAACACCTGGCAAGCATGGTTTGATGGTTCGTCTATGAAGAGCGGAGCCGGAATAGGCATCCATATGATAACGCCCATGGGAAATGATATTAGGTTGGCTTTCCGACTACAAACGGTTTTGACAAATAATGCCATGGAGTATGAGGCGTTGATAATAGTACTTAAAGAGCTATTGTCTCTGGGTGCAAAACATGCTTAAGTGCGAGGAGATTCTCAACTAGTTATTAATCAGGTCAATCAGAAATGCGCATGTTCTGAGAAACTACAACCTTATCTTGAGTTAGTAAAATAATTATCAACACAATTTGACCAGTTGGAGTTTCGGTTATAAGATGGGAAGATAATATGGTTGCTAACAATTTGGCTCAATTAGTTTCTGGTCACAAAACCGCTGTCAAGATGGACGAGATCCCCGAAGTTCGGTCACATTTGTGCCAAGGAAAGTTTGTAATGGTGGTAGACATAATGAACCAAGACAAGGACTGGAGAAAGCCTCTAATAGATTTTTTGTCAAATCCCGACCAAAAGGCTACACAAAGCACTAAGGTTCGGGCGATGTCTAATATATTAATAGACGGGGTGCTCTACAGGAAGAATGTAGACGGAGTATTGTTAAGATGCGTTGATTTAGATGAAGCAACTCCAATAATGCTGGAAACTCATGAAGAACTTTGTGGATCACACCAATATGGAGTAAAGATGTGCTGGATCATAGAAGGCATGGTTTTTATTGGCCACTAATGATGAAGAATTGTATTGAAATGGCTAAGGGCTGTCAGGAATGTCAACGACATGCTTCAACAACGCGCGCACCAGCGACGGAGCTCTTTCCAATTATTAAACCTTGGCCTTTCAAGACATGGGCATTAGATATAATAGGGGAAATACACCCTCATTCCAGTCGAGGAGATGCTTTTATTCTAGTAGCGACCACTTCACTAAATGGGTAGAGGCCAAAGTCTACAAGAAAATAAACCACAACGAAGTCATCGATTTTCTGCGAACTAACATTATATAGATTCGAAATTCCCCCGAATATTGTGGTTGATAATGGGACGACATTTAACAATCTTAAAATGCAAGATTTCGCAGAAGAATTTGGTTTCGCGATTACTAATTCCACACCATATTACCCTCAAGCAAATGGACAGGCTGAAGCCACCAACAAGTTAATCAAGAATAATATTCAGAAAATGATCAGACTCAATCCACGACAATGGCATGAAACGTTAGATGATACTTCATGGGCTTTACAAGTCGCTAAGCGAGAAAGCACTGGGGAATCTCCATTCGCATTAGTGTACGGTCACGATGCAGTGTTTCCCATCGAGGTGCGGTATAAATCACATCGTGTTAGTCAACCTTGGTTACAAGATGAGGCTATGTATGTGGCCTTGGAGGAGTTAGAACGGAAGAGGTTGGAGGCGATAGACAGAATAAAGGTACACAAGAAAGTGGATAGCCCGACATTATAACAAGAAAATGGTTCAAAAACACTTCCGGATAGGTGATTTGGTTTGGAAGATGGTACTGCCTTTGAAAACAAAGGACCAAGTCCTGGGCAAATGGTCTCCAAATTGGGAAGGACCATACTAGGTAATCGAAACATACTCCGCAAACAGCTATAGGCTGTCAATTTTTGGAGGAGTTAGACAACCGTTGAAAATCAATGGTAAGTATCTGAAGCTTTATCAAAAGACAATATGGGAGTCTCACAAAAAGACTTTAAGAGAATGATTCCTAGATCTCTGGGAACAAGTTACGCAAATGTAAATCGGACTGAGGGCCGACAAAACAAACATCTACAAGGGAGTCGCGGCAGTCAAAAGAATATCGGCGACTAGGAAGTCACAAAAGATGTAGAACTAAAGCAGTGAAAGAGAAATCAATTTGTTTTCACCCAATGGGGCAACACCCAGCACCTTAAAGCCTAGGTCCTAGAGATTGAAGTAGAAGCATCCACAAAGAGAAGAGTTAAGACCTTCTTCTTATTCTGTTTCACGACCACCTCGTTCCTTTGATGGAACCAGGACATCAGATCTTTCTGATCCTGAGTGGAGGGATCATGAGCAGCTCGCTCAAGCAGTAAGGCATCAATGTGGAAGATCATGTCCTCAAGTTCTTTCTCTAATGTGACAAGCTGAGAGATACGAGTCTTCACGTCTAAAAGCTGGGAGGATAAGTCGGCCTGCTGCCTGCGAAGGAGTTGAACATCAGCTGCTGCTTCGGCCCGAGTTTTCTGGGTCTCCTGAATCTTAAGCTCTGCGTTTCTGAGAATGTCAAAGTCCGCCAAGTAGGCAAACCACTCAGTCCAAAATTCTTCTTTAAAGCTCAGGTAGGCAGCAAGCAATTCATCGGTTGCTTTAGGAGATTTCTCGATGGCTGAGATGCAGGTTTGTAAATTGTTGAATTCCTCTTCAGAAAATATGTTCTTCCGAAGGAGGCCAGTAACTTGAGCAATGAGTCCCTGGAGTCTCTCTACTTTGCATGGTTGAGGAATAATTTCTTTTAACAGTCCAGAAGAGCCTTCCCTTGATGGTCTGGGGAGTTCCTCCATTGCTGGGAGAACGAAGGGCAAGACGGCTGGATTCGCAGCTAGAGTGGGCTCAGGTGTCTGAGAGCCGCTATCTCCCACCCCGAAGTTCTCTTGCTCAGCAGCCTTGATGAGCTCTGCAACTGCGATAGACTCAGGGGGAGATGTACTCATACTCGAGTCCTTGGGAAGCTGTAAAAGGAGATAGTGAGCATCATGTTATAAGAGAAAAGAAATTTAGCAAGGAGATACCTCAGTGTACGAGGGCCCAGCCTCAGAAGTTGGGGCTAGAAGGATTGTAGACTCAACAGGGTCCAACCCAAGGAAATTCGGTCCCTGCATAGTATTGATTAACAAGAGGTGAATAGAGAAAAGTCTAAAGACAAGAAAATACTTACATCACCCATTTCAAAATCCTCTGGCAAGTCCTCAGCCTCATCAGCAGGAAGCTTAGAAGGATCGGATTCCGTGTCTTGTGTATCGTCTCCCTGAAATCAGTAACATTTAAAAGCTTACTTGAAGAATTGTAGAGTTAAAGGGGTAATGTAACTGTGGGGGCGATATCTCATCATCTTGGGTAACACTGGAATCTTGGACACCGGGTGATGGGTCCCGAGCTAAGGTTGAAACATGGGGGCACTGAATGTTTTCGCCGTTAGGACAGTCAGGAAGGATAACTCTGCGTTGCTTGTTAAGAGTAGCAGTCAGGGGCTTTGTATTCTCTTGATCAGAGTCTGTCTTGCTCGCTGGAAAAGGTGCTCTCTTTCGAGAAATCTTTTTCTTGGTCTGTTTGAGCTGTTTCTCAACCTTGATCTGCTCACCCTTAGTAGACTTTGCTAGTCCTCATTGACGATAGCGAGTCACGCGGCTAGCAGGAAGAGGGTTACGATCAGGAGAAGAAACCTTTGAATCAATCTCGAAAGCTGGAAATAAGAGAAGGGTTAGGAAGAAGAATACATGAAAAATAGGAGCAAAAGACGTACTTATCGGTTTTTTCCCGGTCTTCAGCATCATTTCTAACGAGAAATGGAGATCAAGCTCCTTGGAATTATCCAAGAAAAATATCCGTGCATGTAGCTCATGGTATACAATAGCCCATGAAACCGAAAATAGCTCTCTGGCGTGGACAGGTGTAGTAGTCAAAGGAAACTCCATGTGGTTCAGTTTGGATTTTTCTGAGATAAAAGTCAAATAGGCCTGGAAATTATCCTCTGACAAGCTGCTACTCGTTCTCGAATGCAAGGGATTGTTGATTAAATCCGAAAAAGGGACTACAGAACTCTGTATAAAGCCAAGATGCCTCGCACAAAGCTGTGGATTATAGACTTCGCAGCAGAAATCGCTAGATGGGCACATACAAGATCTCTGCTAGTCAAAACAACATCCCAATACAGGCCTGGATTTAATTTCTACCGACGTCTCAAGATAGTATGGCTGGAAGGGAAATGAACCCAGTTACGTCGGTCGCCTCTACCAGGGTCCGCCATGTGACGCATGTGACCTGTCACTGAATCGTTAAGCCAGTCATCTTTCGAGTGACAACAGGAGTGCAGAATGTGGGCACCACAGCAATCAACCTTGGTATCCCCCAAAGGCATCTGAAAACTAGCCAATCCAAGCATCCAAACATAGAACCACAAATGAAAGAGCCACAAGGGGCCACCAACAGGGTATCTAGGAAATTATGGATACGTACAGTTCTCATACAAACTCTGATACACTAGACCCAAGAGAAACGAAGCAAAAGCAATCTTGTTCCCAGCTGTGCCGAGAAAATTCGCGATGCCATAGATAAACTTGGGATACTCTTTTTTTGATAAAACAGAAGACATATTTGCTAAGCCAGACAGAAAAGAACTCAACTTCCTATTCCGTACCCCAAGCATCAAAGTTGCTTGGCCCTTTGACTAATTTCAAATGAGCTTTTGCAGTGTTTAGAATATGAATCATGTCACTAAGATCGTGGTCACTATCGGATGAATAAAGTCGAACAGGCGTACCAGTCATAGAACACTTGGTCAAGAAGGCAACATCCTCTAGAGTAATGGTCATGGGACCTTCTGGAAAGAAAAAACAGTTCAAAGAATTGTTCTAGAAGGGAAGAAGGCTTCCACATACTCTGGGATCGCATTTCTTAGTAGAGATTGACAGCTGAAGGAAATCGTGAATGCCACAGACTTCCAGTTTCTTCCCAAGCTTTTGAAGCTAGCAAGCAAACCACTTTGCAATAATAGATTTTTCGACCCAGAGAAAGCATAAGAAACCTGTCTGCCCCTCCCAGTTGAGCGGGTTGACGAATTTCTCTTGGCATAGAGGTACGATGTTTGCTGTTTGAAGGAAGTTGTGGGAAATAGGTTTCGGGAAGAGCGATGGAGCAAGGACGGGCCCAAGGGTGAGACCTTCTCCACGAGAATCAGAAATCTTGATAACACCTGAAGGACCAGCGCGATGGTGATGCCATTCAAAGGCAGCGTGATCCGACATGATGAACGAGGGTTTTGGTTAGGGTTGTTAAGGAGCATGAAGAGGAAGAGAGTTCTGATGAAAGAAGTTTAGCAAGGAAGGAAATGAAGGGCCTTCGGCTCTAAGTTCAATTTAAACCTGACAAATGCTCAGGCAACGTACGTCACCTCAAAAAAGGGGGGCTTTTGTTGATATGACAGAAAATCTTGGGCTTAATTTAATTATGGCCAGTACCAAAGGTTATCACGATGTCCCGTTGGAGTAAGATTAGAAGATAATGCCCATATTAAGTCTACGGCAAGTAAGTCTATGAAGTGGAAAAACGTTGCCAAGTCTACGAGAGATCAAACTGACAGACAGCATTCCAGTCTATCATAATTAAGTTGTTACCAAGATTCTTGGATGTTAGTTGAGAGGGCCACGTCTTGAAAAAAAATTTTGGTTGGGGAAAATCTAGAACGTGGTACATATCCTGAATACACTAAGATTCAGTATAAAAGGGAAAGATTTCGCCTAAAACAACAACGACAAACATCTGAGACAAAAAGTGCATTGATTGTTACTAGCTGTTTTCAGTGTTCAGGCGTATCTGCTGTTCCCGTTTTAAGAAGAGCTGTTATCGGTTTTTTATGTCTTTAAAACGCAATCAAAGACTAGATCCAAGGGAATGAAACTCATTTGCACCCTGACTTCTACAATGAGATGCGCCTTTTTTTGCTTGCAGAAACCTGTAAAGAAAAATGAGTTGTCATATTTCAGACAATGTAGCCAATCAAACCTGACCAGTTTACTGGGATTCTGTCTTCTTGAGTTTCCCTTCCCCTGAGAAATGATATTTGTTGCTGGGCATAAATGGCAGGTTCCTATAAGGTCATTTAGGGACGGTAAAATCCATGGAACATGACTCTCGTCCATGTACAGTTGTCAGAGCCGGGGACCATGTTGCTGTGGTTCTGCAAGGAGTTGATGGGAGTCGCGTCATCAAAGGTGGTGTGCTCTGTCATCCCGATCTCCCCATTTCTGTCGCGGAGAACTTTGAGCTGAAAGCGCTTACATTAGAAGTTGCCTCTCCAATTTTAATTGGTTCTCAGGTAAGTAATCTCCACGAATTCGTTTAGCCGTCCTCTTATCCTGCCGTGAATCTTCTAAACGTTTTGAATCTCATGAACAGGGTGGAGTTTCACATTCATCATGCAGTGGAAGCTTCCCAGTGTTAAGAAGAGAATATCGCTACTTGACCATAAGACAGGCAAGGAAATGAAGAGTTGCTAGTAAATAAGGCAGAGGCCCGTCTTTGAGGTAAATAAATTCTTCGATGCTCAATAATATGATTGGCATCCAGTGGCTGGTAAAGAGTTGCTAGTGATGTCCAATCTTGCAGGTGGTTTTGCGAGTATGTGCCGGAGAGTATTCAAACTGCAAGGCTCTGGGAAGGGTCTCCCTGAGAGCTTCTGGGAGAACAGCTGCTGTGGGTATTGTCACCAGAGTGATCGAAGATAGAACGTGTATTTTCCTTTACAGCAGTCATCCACACTCAAATTGAATTGGGACCATCGTGGATGGTTATGATTTTGCTCAAAGGTGGTTTCCATTTGTAGGATAGCAAAGCTACTTCTAAGTAGGCAGTAGTTTTCACTAGATAGGATGATGGAAATGCGAGATTATAGGTAAAATTTCAATCATTTTTTTTTTTTGAAATACTGCTATCTCGGTTCATATTCCAGAGGGCATGAGACAAAAATGAAGTCTCAAGACTTCATTCTAAACTGTTATTACCGGAAAACATAATGAGGGTCTTCCTATGCAGTACTCACAGAGCCCCCACTGAATCCCGAGACCATCAGGCACCCTGCAGATGCAGTCCGGATTACGTAATCAGCATCCAGGAGTAGTGGACGGCCGCCGGGAAGACCTAACCAGCATTGATTAATACGGGACGTTCTTTGGCAGATTCCTAATGACGTTACTCTTCATAGCTATTTTAGTCCGCATTGCCTCCACTCCCCTTCTGTTAATCTCCTTCATCACCTTCATCCTCACCGCCTGCTCCCTTGACTGAACCGTAGCCAATCCCATGCTCCGGTACCTGCATTCACACGAAGCACACATTTCAGGTATGGAATAGTTAAGCGGGAAGAGAAGAAAGCTCTCATAAGGAAATTACAGACCTTGAGGCCAAAGCCACGGCGATTGCTCCATGCTGACTGGATGATGGGCGCGGCTTCTGCCTGTAGTAACGCAAAAACTCTCGGGAGCCAAGTGTCTTGGTTAATACACCATCCGCTCTTCTGCTGGTTATGACAAGCTCAGAGCCACCACTACCCAACTCTACAGAGTTCACCGCTTCGCCTGATAAAACCAATTGTTTCCCATCCTCATCCATGTAGCTGCAGAGGAGTAGAAAAAAAGAGAGATCAAAGCATGGTAAGAAACACCATCTCAGCTGAGGAAATTCTCCCCTAATAGGGCATTCTGAACCTTAGTCAGAATTCGACAAATATACACGTACAATAAAAATCTCCAGCAACAGACATAACGGAGTTTAGGCTCAAACAAGCAAAGATTCATCAGCAGCAAATACCTGCTGCTATAATCATAGAACTCTTCCAGCTCTGCTTCCTCATCATCGTCTCCGCTTCCATAATGAACTTTGCAGTGGCTTTTCGCATCCATGTGTTTCCTGACCGCCTCCAAGCTGCTAAAAGGCTGGCGCCTATCATTACAATATAAGCACATGTAGTCCCTCTTCACCTGGAGAAAATGATACGCCATCATCAGTATAGAACTCCATTGACAATCACGACTCGTGAGAAGAGGAGAAAGAGAAATTAATAAATACCTTAAGCCCGAGATAGATGAGGAGGCCTTCAGGATCCTTCAGAAACTCCACATCCGGGATGAAAAAACCATGTTGCTTATGCATGTGAACCATGCAATGTTCTAAGCTGTCATGCTTTACATCACACATGAAGCAACACGATGGATCCAACTCGTCGAAAGCATCATCAATGTCATCGTCACTTTCATCGTCCATGTCTTGGCCAGGAGAGGGATTATATACCACCAACTCCGCCAGAGACTTTGCAGCACCACCAATAAACTCATCATCCGAACCAACCTCTTCCCACTCATCATCGCTCTCCTCGCTTTCAGCAGAGCGAGGCTCTTTCCCAGAGGCGGGCCTACTGGAGCCACGAAACGGCTGCCGCAGCATCTTGATGACCGTACTCCCCTCTTCATCGCGATCGTTCCCTCCAGAAGCCCTCAGTAAGTGGCCTCGTGATTTCAGGTGCTGAGCGAGGGCTTTGTCGCTCCGGTATCCCTTGTTACAAAGGTTGCAGCAATAGAGCCGAGAGGAATCGTCAACTGCAGCCTTTTCCCGAGCCAAGGAAGCTTGCCTAGCCAAGAACAACGCCTCGGTCACTCCCGGAACACCCGCTACCTGGGAAAAAAACAAGGATCAGCAGCTCCCCTTGCGACGACGCAGTTTCAGACAAGGCAAGCGAGAAGAAATCAACATACATCAGCAGGAAAGAAACCTACTATTGATTAATAGCTTAGCCCAAGAATCCTATAATCAACACAAAGGGGGTGATCAATCACCGCCACCGGCCAAGCAATCCAACGAAGCCAATAAGGGAAGGAAAGGAAGGGACAGACCTTGCGCTTGAGGTTGTAGCGGTGCCACTCGGACCTGTAATGGAGCCTCTGGTCGGATTCGTCGAAGAACTCCTTGTTGCAGGCGTTACAGGTTAGTCCCGGCATCTCTTCCTTTCCCTCCTGCAGAATTTCTCCGAGCGGATGGGGGGGAGGTTTTAATAATAAGGGGCGGGGGCGGCGGCGCCGCGGGGGAGGTGGGCGGGGTCGGCGGCCGCTTGTGGCTTGTTGCAAAAGGGCTGGATTGCGGATGTTTCTGGGCCGGAGGAACCTTGCGGGGGAGGGCCGATCTCCCTGACTCTGAGGAGGCGACTTCTCCGGCCTTATACGGGATGGGCCTGCAGAAAGCCCGTCCGCCCATCTTTCTTCCTCCATCTCCACCTCCGTGCAAGTTGCGCTGCCTTCCCGCTTCCACCCACTTTCTCTTCCGAATCTGGATAATCAGTTACTGACGACGAGCGAGAGATAACGAGGAATGGCTGCCGGGGACAACAGTTCGAGATCAGGCGGTGAAGGAGGAGGCGCGGGAGGGAAGGTTATGCGCGACGGGAGGATCAACAGGTACAGGGCTCGCTCCTCCACCCCTTACGACCGCCCTTCCAACACTAATTGGATCTCCAAGCTCCCCCGGGCCATCGTCTCCGGCGCCGGCGTCCTCCTTAACTCCGTCTTCGGCCCAGACCCTTCATCTTCCTCTTCGTCCTCCTCGGCGTCGGGTGTTGATGGCGCCGAGGAGGTCAATACCTCCGAAAAGGTGAACATCCATTGCTTGCTTGGTTCCGAGGAAGCAGACATTGTTTCAGCTTGGTAAGTCGATGATATAGGCTTGGTGTGCTTTTAGGGCGCCGGTCTGCAGCTAGAGCCTGAGTTGGATGTTGGTAGGAGCTTCGGATCCAAGAAATTGATCGAGGGATTGATTGTTCAGCAAACCTTTTCTAGGTAAAAATCAGCTTTCCGTCATGTTGCTTCGTACATTTTTTGTTCTGTATAGTTTGTTGCATCGCAATAGCTAGACAGGGATAAGCTAGGAAACTCATCTAACCAGAAAGGCGTCACTGCCCATGTCTCTTGCCCCCTGAGTTTCTAGGAATAGGGAAACTTATCCTATGCCATTAAATTTTGAGGATTGACGAAAATGGCCATGGGTTTGGGAACATGTTCTGACTGTTGGGGGGCCGCGGGGGGTGGGGGGGATGATGTGGCCCTAAATAGTTGTGTGATTATCATATAAGTTGGAGAATGTTCTGGGATAGGAGCACTGGGATTGGATTGCCATTAGCAGAATGTGGTGCGCTGCTTCTGTTGTTCAAACAACAAGTTTTTGTTCAAGATGTTTGTCGGATGGAAGAAAATGTAAGAAAGGACTTGCGGGTTCGAGTTGGATGGACTATTTATGCTGATAAGGATTGCTCTTTGCAGGGAAGAATGCCACAGATTAACTGACCTGATCAAGGCTAGAGTAGTTAATACTCCTGATAACATTGACGGAGTGGGTTTCCCACCGGGGGCAAGACAAAAGCAACCATTTGAGAAAGGTGCCGCTCTGCTGAATTTTTCCACCACCAAGACTGGTAATTTGTGTACTTCAGACAACCAGGTAAATGACTAACAAATGTTCTATCTGGATTTTCAGGTGAGAATTTGCCCGGGTACTATAGCAAAGCTGCTATGGAGGCAAAAAAGTGGTTTGAGGGGAGGAAATTGGGATTGACTTCTGAGTTTGATCTGGACAAGGGCACAAGCAGTTTAAGCCCTATCTCCGCTCATGTTAGTGATGCTTCCTACATTTTTCCATTTGGATCTCCTGCTGGATGTTTTCAGTTAATCATTAAATTATCTTGTCTTTTGCTATCTTTTTTCTTGATGTTGAGAGGATAGCTGATTCACTGTGGCTGGTTAGCATAGCATCTGTTCACTTCTGCTTGTGCTAGTCCCTTGGCATTCTAAGAAATCGTCGGATACATTGAAAAGAAATCATGTTAACCACTGAGCAAGTATCCATGGTAGCTTGGGTTGGTTGTTTCAGTTATCAGTTACCAGTACTGATATATCCGATGTCGCCTTCACTTTTTTCCTTTTTTTTCATTTTTGGTTTGTTGTTTTCATTATAATCTAAGGCTTTGCTGTGAATATATAACATTTAAAACTCAACCTCCAGCTTAACAGTGGGGAACCAGGATCACCTGCTGACATGGCCAAGTCCTATATGAAGGAGCGCCGACCATGGTCTTCTCAACATTTGAACAATACCGGATCAACAACTGAAGTACCAGATCCTAAGGAAGATGCACTCCTTTCAATTGGTTGGAATTCGTTATCTCCACCCCCGAATAGTCAGGTAGATGGAGTGGTAACTGTTTCCTGTTACAGTAGACGTATTTCTTCTTCATGTGTAGATGTGTTTGTTGGAAGAAGATTGTTTTATATGGCATTTATATTGTTTTGTGCTTTTATATTCTCTTAGTAGAAACAGGTGTTCATTTGCTAATGAAATTGATTTTCTTAATGGTTGTATTTACAGCTAACCGGTTGAATTGGTACAGTGTGGGAGTTTCTTTCTCCTTAACTTTTCTGTTGATAGGGCATTTCTTCATTCTATTGTTTATTTCAATCACTTGGGTAGAAGCTCATAGCTAAAGATTCTCACCATGAGATGCTTTTTCCCCTTGCGGTTGAAATATTTTGTGCAGCTGAAGCGAGATTCTCCTATCACTGGTTCATGGAACATATCTGAGGAAATTAGAAAAGTACGATCTCGGGCAACCAAAGATATGCTACGGACTGTGTCGTCTCCTAAAGTGGACAAACCGTCTGGATTCATGCCAGCTTCTCCATTCATACCTAAAATTAACTGGTCAGACTCTGCCCCTGTTGATAAGAGTGCTGCACAGAGCCCAGTCAACAATTCAGTACCAAGCAATTTGGGAGATGAAATGCCAAGTGCTCCTCGGACACTAGATGTGTTGTCTGAGACAGCTATACCAGAAGTTGCCCTAGAACTACCGGGTAAAGAACTGTATGCTTCCTTATTGTTGTAATCCCACCGAAGCTGTCACTTGTCAGGTTTGTTATATTGACATCAGTGCTGTTACACTGCAGCTGGATTGTGCTTCATTTTTTCCGCCAAACCTTTGCTTTGAGTTAGCTTCGGCAGCAATATCAACAACGCATCTTACGTTGTTGGTCATCATTTTCTAAAGTTGCTTTGTCATATTGAGCACCTGTTTATTTACCAATGCTTGCTCTATAAATGAGCTTCCCGTAGGACTTGAGGCCCCTTAATGCAACTTATACATTAATGGCTTGTCTATTTGATTTCTAGAAGGGATTGGGAGTGACGGCGGAGCAGCCACAAACAATCATCCAGCATCAGCATTAAGGTCCATTCCTCCCTTCTTCCTCCGCAGCAATATTCCAGAATCTATCCATTGAATTTCTCTTTCTTCTTCCAGCGCGCCCCCGCCGGCCGTATTGAACTTGGTGAAAGACGCCAACAGAGCAGGGGAGGAAACGAGTGCCGGAGGTGGGCTGACCCTTCCTCCTGCATCCCCTCCCCCATTGAGGGAGGACTGCGAACTTCTAAGCGAGGCATCCGTCGAGGTGCCGGTCATCGACGAGACCGACGGTGCAGCGGCCGGTTCCGAGAGCACGCCGAACGAAGAGATCTCGGAGGACGTCGCCATCATATCCCTCGCGAGGAAGAGCGACAGCACGAGGCCGGCCAGGAACACTCGCCGGGTTAGAGGACGCAGCAAGTGATCATCGCATCTTCTCAAGGTTACGGCAGTTTGTCATAGTAATTCTATTTTGATCCTACGCTCACCCAAAATCTAGGCGATTATTGACTGAGCGGCTTGGTTAAGCTGTGTAGGTTTAGGGGTTAATCTATCTTAGTTTGTGTGAAGTTGGAGCAGGGATTTTTTTTGCCCTAAACTGTTGTTAGTGAAGTTAATGAATAGTTAGTGAAGGAGTTGGGATTCATGATTTTGGCTTTACATCTCTCTATTCCTCCACCAAGAAAGAACAAGTCATTACAAAAAAAAAACAACAAATCTACGGTCAAAAGTCTACGTTTTCTTGCTTTAGCATTCGTCATTTCTTTCTTCTCTATTCTTTCTTTTTGCACATGGGAGTAAAGACCGAGGCAAGTTGACTTTTAAGCCTTCGTTGACCTGACCGCAATACCATGCTCCTCCCACCTCCCCTCTGGTCCCCACTTGCGCTGCCCCGTCTCCTGCGGCAGGGCCAGGGAGTGTGCGGAGGCTGATGGGGCCGCCGCGTGACGGTGTTCCCCCTCGTATGTCACGATGAGCATCGAGGGGTCGTCCCTCGCCCTCTCCACGTGCTTCTTCGCCGGGCATCCCCTCACCGTGCTGCACTTGTAATATCCCCTTGGGAACGGGGACCCCTTGATCGGCTTCTGACCGTACTTCCTCCACGAGTGCTCGTCCGCGGGTATGTCCGCCACCTTGTCGCTGATCGCCGGCACCCTGATCTGCTTCTTCATCCGATTCTTCTTTCTCTTTGAGCAGTGGCATTTGTTGCCACCTCTCGACCCAGGGATACTCGCGGATATGTTATTGGAGTTCCCCAGGTGGTCGATGCATCTCTTCTTGTACGGGACGCTGGGAGCCGGGGGTCGGCCGGCGGAGGAGGACACGGCGGCTGCCGTAGGGGGGACAAACAGGGAGCTCCCGAGCATGCCCTTGGACACGCTGCCATCACCGGTGATTGCGGAAGACAGGAAGGAAGAGTTGGAGGAGACGCTGAAGCTGTCCTTGGGGGCTGGAGCAGTGGTGGCGTCGAAGGGGCGTTTAGAGCCAGGGGTGGACCCGGGGTTGGTGAAATCGAGGGTGAGGGAGCGATCGGGCAGTGGGGAGGAGGAGGGCTGGGGCTGAGGTCTGGGTAGGGAGGGGGCACGGCGGAAGCGGGCGTGACCGGTGCGGTTGAGGAGGGAGATGAACTTGCGGAAGGAGGAGACGGTGAGGTTGGCGACGGAGGAGAAGTCGTGGGTGGGGTGGTGGTGGTGGTTGAGGGAGGAGGAGGAGGAGGAGGAGAGGAGGTGGATGAAGGAGTCCATGGTGTGGAGTCCTTGGGAAGCAGCCTCCCGGATGGCCATCTCCAAGGTGTCCTCCTCCACTCTGTTGTGGCTCAGGAGTTGGATGGACATCTTCTTCCCCTTCTTCTTTCCTTCTTGGTTCTTTTACTTGGGATTGGGGAAGGGAGGGAGGAGTCAGACAGCAGGTTTTAATACATCCCTAACCCCCCCGAGGAGACTCCAACTGGTCAACCCCCAACAAATTTAACGCATTTAAAAAAAACAGAGAAAGAAACAAAAGAGTTTGACCAGTCTCAACCACGGGTTTTGCTCAAGTCTCCGTTTTTTCTTTCTTCTGGTTGGAAAATTCAAACAAACCCAATTACGTTTTAACATAATCAAATTTTCACATAATAATAATCTCCGAGACTTTTTCTCCTTTGTCATCGTAATACCCAAAGACAATTCAATTCCCACTTGTTGAATTCCAGGAATTTTTTTTTTTTTTACTTTTGGACCGTGGAAAATATGGATGAGGAAGACTGACGACCGACTACTCCCTCTCCCCATAAAACAGCTGCATCTGGTAAATTGAAGGGTCAGTCAGATCTAGAAAGTATAACTGACACCCATCTTTGAAATAAACAAAAGAGGTTTTGAATAAACCATAGTGGGTAAGTTGACTTCCAACTCCAACCTAACCAGCACCATACTTTTTTGTAAAAAAAAAAAAAAAAAACTAAATACTAGAAGAAAAGTCACAGAACGTAAAGCATAAAGATTAACAAAAGTCACAGATTCCATTTCATTATCCAATAAATAAAATCGTTTGGGGGGGGGGGGGGGCCGCATCGTCATCTTTAGCAATTAAAAAGGAAAAGAAAGATGAACAGAACAGAACCACTCTCGTACTACCCCCCCAAAAAAAAAAAACAAAAGGAAAAATCATTCTCTTGTTGGAAAGTTGACATGCGCCAGAGCTAAGAAAAAAAGCAAAAAGCCGCCCCCCTCTCTTTTTTGTTTAAAAAAAAAAAAATGAGCAAGAGCAGATTCGAAATCTTAAAAGACCCCCAAAAAAATAAAAAAGGAGTAAACGAGTAAATGAGATAGTATTTGCTTAAGATAGAAGGTAATGACGAGGAGAAAGAAAGGGAGGGCAAAACGTGAGTCTGCACTAATTGATGAAGCCCTCCCCCCCCAACCCCACCCAGCACACACTCCCCAAAACATGATTTTGAAAAGTGAAAGCTGAACCAACAGAATAATGCTTTCTTTAGAATTGGGGGCAAAATAATTGTTGACAGACCTCCCTCTCCCTTCCTCTTCTTCTCCGGAGCAAATCCTGGCATGGCCCCGGACTAATTATTTGATCTCCTTTCTTTCCTTTTCTCTTTTTTTCTTTCACTGAATAATGACTGAAAAAACAATCCAAGGTCAATGCTTCTCCCCATTGCACAAACTGCTCCCTGCAGCTGCAGAGCTCCCCTGCCCCGAGCACTTGTAATCCTCCGCGTGCCCGTTGCAGTTGGTTACAGATGTCCTCCCTGACTCCACCAAGATCGCGTTGAGGTTTCCAGACCCGATTGGTGAACTAGCAGCACCCGGTGTCCGCCTCTTGTCGCAGTGATCGCCAGTGGGACGACGTTGAAGGTTTCCAGCGTCACCATTATCAGCATCCTGGCTGGAAGCGTCTATGTTTAGCTCATTAGTGGACACGGGCAACTCCATATCACAGTCCTCCCCCTTTTCAGCGGCCCTACCCTTGAGTGCGTCATCAGCAGCGGCATGCATAGGTTCCAGTGTTTTGCGCTCGTCGGCAACACCAACCTCGTCGCAAGCAGCGGTAGCAAAATCAGACCCAGTTGTTGCATGGGGCAATCTTTCCTCTGCTTGATGAGAATAAACCTGCATGTCCACTTCTGCCTTCTGAGCACACTCTTCAGTGGAATCTCTAGGGGTCCAAAGACTAGATGGTCTTGCAGAAACTCTGCCATAAATTCAAGTCGATCTAGAAGTCAGGGTCAAAAGCCTCTATCAAGCACCATTTATTATCCAATAAGAAAGGACATCAGGTAGCCAGTCCTCTCATATTTCCTCGATTAAGATACACCCTCAAAGTCTCTGTCCAGGATAGAAAAAGGAAGAAGATATGCCAAGCCAGGAAAATAGGCCTAGAAATTTATGCTATTCCCACACAGTATTCTCAGTAGAAACAAATGGCCTTGAAGAAAAGTCACCATGGAGATCCACTCACCTTCCGTACAAAAGCATGTAAGCCCCCTGGGAAAGCACTTCTTCCAGTCCAACATAGGATACCTACCAAAAAATTATGATGAAACATAATTGGTAAATGCACCAAGCAAACGACATGATGACAAAACACAACAAAACCAAGGTTTGTATAACACCGCCAAAATATAGGAACTTCTGAAAGCACATCTTATTACACCGGATATCACATTAGTGAGCTGACAATAAACCGGATATTTATTAACAACTCAACAAGCCAGGGACACCAAAATGCTTATATCTTAATGAGGATCAAAATAGACTATATAATGCAGTAACACAATATGATGCTGTTCTCCGAATTGATTTTCCTGTTTATGTTGCCAGCCTTGACGAAGATGACAGCAAAGTTGGATAAGACTCAATGTTTCTCAAAAAATGCTACTATTTTTTTTTTTTTTTGGTAGTTAAGGATAGATATCATTAGATAAAGATCGTCTGGGGTTTTAGGTAAATGCTACTATTTTTTGTTGTACCTATTTTTCATACCAAGACAGTATCTTGACAAAGGTCATTCCAATAATTACAATAGACATCGTGGTGTGCAACATAAAGGTGTTTTTGGACGTCAATGTCCACATTTTAAAGAACCCAATTTTGTCCAATGGTGAGAGGTGCATGTTAAAGATGCCACTGATGGAATTGCCTTCTTACCAAAACAAGAATTATTAGAGCAGTTCATAGATGGGACGTGAGTCTGCTACAAACAAATTAGCACGCAAAAATAAAACAGTCCACAAATCCGACAATGAAATGAAGTAACATGAAAGAACTACCCTTACCTTGCCATCATCAATTCGGAACCAGTCTCCAGAAAAATCCTTAATATAGCAGATGTAGTGCCCAAAGAAGGATGCATTCAACATGTCCAAATGGACAACAACCGCATAGAGTCTATAAAGATCATTTCCGTCTCCTCTTTCACTCATGTAGGGGCTTAGATCAAGTTTCTCGGGAAAATTCACTTTCTTGTTAATTTTGCCGAACCTTCCACCCTGCAGATATTTCCAACAGATTAGAGGTGCTAAGGAAACAAAGTTCTGTGACATTGCATTAACAATAGTCAAGAGACGATTTGGACTCTGTACCAGGGATGATTTAGTAAAGTATTTAGAGATAAGTAAGCTTTTCTCGGGAATCAATCGTCAAGTGTGAGCATGCAATATTTCCAATTGTGTTATTAGCTCCAATCAGATTATCCTTCTTCTCACAAAAATCCAAAGGTATCTGCCTACTTTGGAAATTTGACCAAAAAACCTTCAATAGCAATCCAAGCTCTGATTCACACAGTCATGGAAGCACGAGTAAAAATTCTATCATTTCTCGAAGCCTAGGTAATCTAGAGTTTAGCCGCTGGAATCTTGATGCTAATCTCAGCAGGAAATATTTTTATCAGGTAAATAACAAATCAAATAACAATATCAATTCACAAATGTCTCATAATTTTGTAATGAAAAGAGTGCATACCTGGAATCTCTTCAAGGCAATTGTGAGTATGTTTGGTGCTCGCCGCACAGTAAGACGCTTCCATGCCTTAACATAGCCACGGCAGCTGCAATAGAATTGAGGATAAATTTGCCTTATCCAATGCATACCGGGTGCTAAGGGTAAAAACTTTCGTAAATAGAATTGAGGAGAAGAAAAAGAAGATATTGTGACATACCCATCACAACTGTACATATTGTCTCCATCAAGCCACTCTTTGACGGTGAATTGGTCGAGGCATTCTTCCAAAGAAGCAGCATCACCATGGATTTCAACAGTTAAATCCATCATGTTTTCATATTGGTTGGAGACCTTCCCGCAATTTGCACATATCACCTGGAAGATAACAATTACAAACATTACAAGAGGGAAAAAATGTTAAAAGTGTAAGCTTACATGCAACAGGCACCTAAACAAAATGTTGCTTTTCCTAGTTAAAGATATTGGAACATGATTCAATCAATAACAAGTAAAAATACTTTTGCGTGACAGCTTGCATGGTAAAACTCGAGGGAGTAGCTTTAATGGATTAAAAAAAAGGTGGCTTCAATTGGACTAAGCCGAATACCTGAGATTGCAGGTGACCCCCATAGATATGTTGGATGAGGGTAGTTTCTTGTGCACAAGGATGCACAGCTTTCTCGCCACCAAACTCATCTAGGCAAACTGATTGCATCGTGTCAATAGCAAACCTGAACAAATGGACACACATGTTTCGCCAATGAAAAATTGCAACGGAAGGACTTCACATTTCTCATATCATATCTATCGCAACAACAATCAAGCAGACAACAATAACTACCTCATAAATTCATGGGCATCCTCCTGCCTTCCATGGCCGAGATTACCGCCAATATTTGGTAACCGTGACAGGATATTGAGCGGCGAAAAGGGCTGGGAGCTATTGCTGGCTCGTTCAAGATGGGTTTGTAGTTCACACATAAAGCACCATTCATTCCGTCGGCCTGAAGAGCAAACAACAATTATGTATCAGAATTTGTGTAGGCCAACCATCTAGAGATAAAAG
This sequence comes from Melastoma candidum, assembly GCA_023653495.1. Taxonomy (NCBI): domain Eukaryota; kingdom Viridiplantae; phylum Streptophyta; class Magnoliopsida; order Myrtales; family Melastomataceae; genus Melastoma; species Melastoma candidum. The sequence goes on from CM042882.1 coordinate 4,095,771, forward strand.
TAAGATTCAATAACCTACAGGTTTTCTTGTGGCCTTTCTTCAAGAGATATGTGACAAGTGGCCGAGTAGAGGCAAGACACTGGAGAACGACATTAGCAAAGCAACTGCCAATTGAAGAGTCAGACCAATCATAAGCTAAGTCCGGATATTTATGCACGGGCTTCATACAAAAATATGGTCCAAAAGTTTGATTAAAGGATGTTGCATGTGAACCTGTTACCACAATTAATGAGGCCACATAGAGGGAACCCCGAGTTATCCCAGCGGAAGAGTTCCAAGAACTCTTCATAAGGAAAGAGCACCTGTACATCAAACAAAAAAAGGAATGGCCTACGAATCCTCAACACACAAAAGCAGCGGAAACACAATTAAAAGTAAAATATTCATTTCACCTTCTCTATCTGTTTGATCGGCTTAACATTTCCATTTAGGGCGGCGAGATCAGCGCCAACTGAAGTAACCCTGGAAGAAGGCTTGAAAACCTTACATTTGAGCTTGTGATCACTTTTCCAGTGTGTTGATTGGCATTTGTGTGAGCTGGAAAGATACAACGAAACTAAAATTAAACGCCTCCGACGGCGTAAATTCACAGTAGCCCCATGGCCAACAGTGAGGAATGAGGACATCAAAGTGCCCCAATAACAAAAGCACTTGACAAATTAATCTCTTTCCTATATCATAATCATAAAAAAGAGAAACAAAGCCACCACACCAGTATCTGACGGATTTGCAACGGGAGCACTGTTTGGGTCCATCCTTGCCGCAGACGACGCAGGAGGGGTCTTCGGGCATGGTTGGGCGCACGGGAGAGGGGCTCCGGAGAGGAGCCTGGAAATCGGAGGCGGCGGGCGAGGAGGACGTGTCGAGGAGGAGGTACTTGGAGGCGGCGTTCTTGAGGAGGTGGAGGAAGCCGAAGACGAAGAGGAGGGAGGTGAAGAGGAATTGGAGGAGGGAATACAGATCCAGGGTCAATCCTAACACATGCATGCTCTTCCTACAAACCTGGCCACCTACTCCCGATGGCAATCCTCCAGGGCTACCCGCCGCAATCGCAGCAGCCGCCGCCGGCCCCCTCTCACAACAACCTTAGGGCTTTTCATCGACCAACCCCCAGCCGTCCAGCCGTCCGTACTTCAGGGTGATCCCCTTCCCAGGGCAAACTCCGCCACAACGACGATCAGCAACTTTCCTTTGTCCCTGCCACCGTTGCAGCCAAAGTCACTCCCCCTTTCCTTGTTCGCTTCTCCGTCGCCTCCCTTCCACCGCCGGTTTGGGAACAAATTAACCCGGAGGTGGGGGGGGAGTCCTCATGAGCCCAAGCCCAATGCATACTTGATCCAGGCCCGCAACCATGGCCCAACAAAATAGGGCCGGGCAGGCCCATTCCAATCCAAAGGGAAGAACAGACAAAAGAGAAGCAAAAAAAAAAGGGATGGTTGCGTGAGGTTTCCTAATTCCAATTTCAAAATTCAAACGCATATAAATGTCTTATTGGTATGCTCCTCCCATCGATCAAATCAAATCTAATATCAAATGTGTCTTTCCCTTTACTTTTTCATATAAATAAGAGTTGGTGTATATGATATTCCATTAAATATTGTTTGAGATGATATGATTCCATTCCACCTCCTCTAATCACACAAATCCTTTATTAACAAACTGTGATGAACTCACAGAAAACAGGATTATCCTGGCGCCGCCGCTGATTAACGACGCATTTAACAAGTTCACATGGACCAATGGATGGGTGGATGGGCATTTGGATACGGGTATGTACGATCTTCCACAGCCATACAAAGTCGACACCATTACCAACTAATCAAGGCATTGAGAAACATCTCAATTTTGCCTGTTCATATGGAAATCGATGGTGATGCGATGATGAAAATGAGGGATGTTTTCATTTTCACCCACAAACCACCAAAAAGCAAAACCCATCTAATACTTGTTAAACTATATAACGTATAATCAGGTTTTCACCTAATAGATAAAGCTTTTTGGTCCAACTATATTTTCCTCGTTCCTTCTATTCCATTTTATACTCTTCCCTTTTCTAGGGAAGGTTAATTAGCAGTGGGCGGACCCACCCGTCTTTTTACGAAGACAGACTTGTTGTTTCGTACAGTCTATTATTCACACTTTAAGAAATTATTTTTGTAATGAATTGAATTATTTGGACTTCGTACAAATGTACGATTTTGTATAATTTACTATTACGTACTTTACGATTTTTCTATTGTTTGGTTTCGTACAATTGTACGAAGTTCATTAAGGAAATTTCATAAAAAGCCCGTACATTTGTGTATGAACCCATTACGAAAACATTCGGCCATTACGAAAACATTTCGTAATGGTTACTTTTTCGTATTTTACGAAGCGGGTTTTGTTTCATTTCATACAATTGTGCGAAGCCCATTAAAGAAATTTCAAAAAAATCATATACATTTGTACGAATCCATTACGAAAAAATGCGGCCTATTACGAAAATTATTACGTAAACGTTACTTTTTCATAATTTATGAAACAGTAAATGTTTGATTTTGTACAAGAAGCTTATTAAGAAAATTTCGTAAAAGCTCGTACATTTGTACAAAACCATTACGAAATATTTCAGCCCGTAGATCCCCAAATCGTGCCTTTTCCTTCAAAGAACTTGTATGTCGCGTCTGTCCTTGATGACAGATCCTGTTCGGTGGGGAGATGGCAGCTGTGGTCATTCATAGCTCTCTTCCACAGAAACATACAAGTCCCATGATCATCCCCAACACTCATCCATCCTATCCTTTCAATCACCGAATGTGATTGTCTCCAGTTATAGAACATCAACAATAGCACCTAAGTTGTTTCTGATTATGTCGAGGAATTTAAGATGAAACAAGCTGAACAATAATTCCGGCATAGGACTCACCGGGAAGTTCGAAGAACATGATTGGAGGGGAGGAGGGGTGTCCAAGGAACTTAACTATGCGAGTGAGCCTGACGTTAGAACCAGCTAGCCGCATCGCATGTGTCGGCTCAAATACCTACAATATCCATTTCCATGTAACAACCTGGGGATGAACAGCCAGAAAACAAAGCATCACGAGCATTATCCCCCCTAACCACGACTTTGACAAGCGGACCATTCCATCATTGACGAGCTTATCCATGTGAAAATTACTACGGCTCAGCGCTATATGATAGGTTAACAGGCACAAGGGTTGGTCAATGGGACTTTTGGGGTGGTAAAAGTGATGTGCAGGGAGGTGGAACGATCAATCCCCATAGGAGCAGCAATGTCCTAATACTGATGTTTTCCATTGCTTTACAGACAAAATCCTTCATGACGAGTTGAGAGGAACCATAAGAATGGAAGGTTCCTACATATATTTCTTTACTCGTACTCCTTGATCGAGGAGTGTGTGCTGACCAATGTGCCAATAGACCTTTTGAACATGAAGGATCCGGTGAATCATTCTCCACTAGCACCATCGTTGGTTAGAGATGTTGATGCACAGAAAAGAATCAAGTCACTGTTCTTCGACTTGCTGGACCAAATAACACAAACTCACGCACATCCATAACTGTCCAGGGCTTCGACGCAGCCATTTATGTGCAGATCTGCCCCCCTGATCGCTTAGAAAACTGCTACCATGAGTTCATGACTTATGGCGAGGAACGTCGTGATGTTTATGTGAATCTCATCATCATGGCCAATTATATGTAGTTTGAGCTGCGACATCAGCTGCTGTACATGTGGATTGATCAAGGCATTCAAAATTGCCTACCAGCAACTAACAGTAGTGCAACACAATTCACACAAGTTTCTCCTTTATATGTGGCCTTACTTGGACTAAGCAATTTACAAGATCGTGAAGGAGACAACCAAGCCTATAATCGTTGAGCAAATACGCAAATATAAGATTGACTCTGGGATTTGAGACAATGACCTTGGGCACCTTGCCACCCACTTTCCACGAAATGAAAGAGCCCTCGATGACATGGGTTGGAAATCCAAACATCATCATTGCTATCAAAGCATTCGGTTTAAAGCTGCTGGGGAGCAGATGCAATGGCCATTCCAGGCCTCTATCCTGGTGCAACACACGTATCCACCCCAAGCCAAGGGATCAACAAGGAGATACCCGATTTGAGCCCAAACGGCAACCAAATGAGGGAGTGACCATAAGATTAAAAAAATCTGCCCCCATGGATTCTCCAACCACCTTTGACTCCCACGTTCTCCATTTTTCAGCCAGCAACGGCTATCCCAGGAAGATCCCTCACCCGAATCATCAACCCCCAACTTTCGGAGAAAAAAATCTTAACCACCCACTGACGATATAATCCACGATCCTCCACCTTTTAGAGGGACCGGACAGGCGCATTAACCGACAGAGGCATCATCACTCACCCACGGGAGCTCACCTTCAGAGGACTCCCTCCGGCCGAAGGACTAAAAGCTTTTGCTCCTCCCCGACCGTGTCCCCGTCACCATCCAGCCAAGGTGAGTCCATGCCAAAGACATGGAAATCCCTCCGTCGCCAGCTCAAACCCGGTGGCCGTCGGTCACGACTGGAGACGGCCACTGCCACAGCAAACGCGATGGTCTTCAACTCCTCTAGACACAGCAGCGGCAACCAATGACGTCCGCTGCCTTGGCTGTTGAACGCGAATAGGAACAACAACAATTCCTTTCCCAGCCGAATCTCGAACAACCACCTTTCGCAGCTACATGGCATCGCGGGAGGTTTCCTTTGCTACTGATATTCCTCCTTTCATGTGCAGGTCATGAAGTCGGAGGCGAACGAGAAGGCTCCAAAGACGGCCGCAGCAGCAGGAAGATGTGATTGCAACCCCAAGGAGTCCCAGCGGCAAACCCGTCTCTTCGGCGCTTCCAGACAACTAGCAACGGCGGATCCCTCTTATCCCTACATCTCCAGAACCAATGGCAGCAACCCATCTTCGCGGCGTTTTCAGATCCCGCGGCGGCCAACCAACGATTTTTTGGCCCCGACATCCCCTCCAGCAGCGGTTGTCCCCAAGTCCAGCTACGACAGTTCATAAGTCCTCTCAGTCGTCCAGCAGCGGCGTCCCCAAGTCCTCCCGTTTCCACAGCCCCCGGGCGTCTTCAGAACCGGCGACAACAACAACCCATCTTCTCGGCATTTCCCATAACCATCAGCGGCAAACCCGCTTTCAGCGGTCATCCCTAGAGCCGGCAGCAACGACCAAAGCCTTCTTCAACCTCCCTAAAGCCGGCACTGATGAACCAGCCTTCCTGACCTTTTGTTCGCGTCGAAATGGATCACGTCGGAAATATTTGGCAATAATACTCACAGGGTTTGTAGATGTGGTCGCTAGTAAGTAAATGAAATAGATTGAATTGAATATGCAAAGTCTTACAATAAGGAAATGGTGCTTACAGCCATAAAAATAAAACATGGACGGCGGTGCAACGTCGTAGACTTGCTTCCGGGCACTGTAGACTAAGAGGTGTGGTCGTAAACTTGTTGCTGAATGCTGCAGTCCTACGACTCTGGATGGTGGGGACGTCGCAATCTGGATGGTGGGGACGTCGTAAACTTGGTGCTGGATGCTGTGGACTTGAGAATCCGGGCAACGACGCCGTAGATTGGATGACAGAGCGCTGTAGACTTGCGCTCCCTGGATGGCGAAAACTTAGTTGCTGGGCTTGGTGGATGGGAGTGTGGTCGAACGTTGAGGCGGACGTGGATACCAAGGCTACGGTTGCTCACCCTGGTGGCGGAGCCGAAGGCGGGATCGTGTACCGGGACTACGGTGGCTCATCCTGGCGTTAGAGTGCCGGCGGGAATTTGTTACCAGAGCTATGGTTGCTCACTCTGATGGTGGAAGTGAAGGCGGAGTTTGGCTGTCGGAGCTACGGTTGCTCACTCTGACGGTGGAGGTGAAGACCAATGAAACCTTAAAGGTTTCGCCCAGGTCGGGAAGTCCTAACAATCCAAGGGGTGACGAGCAAGATAAGCTTCTGTTGGCTGATTTGATCGTGTTTTTTCCAAGGAAGATCTACTCCCTTTTATACTCGGTCTGTTACGACCGCTGAAGATCCTCTAATCTTAACCATCCCCGAGTATCTCGGAGCCAACAAACTGTCTTCTAAGACTTGCCACTCGTGATGATGTGGGTTGTAGACTCCATTAATCTCGGAGTTAATAAACCGTCCTTTAAGACGTGCAAATTGAGCGGACGTGGGTCGTAGACTCCACTGATTCTGGAGACAACATTTCGGCCTCTATGACGTGTGACTCGTTGATAACTCTATGAAAGTAGAGTTATTTAGGGCAGTTTCATACTTAGATTTTGTTAGATTTGTGAAATATTGCGTTTATTGCATAATATTCCTAGTTATTTCACATTATTCCCGAGAAATGGATTACTGCCGAGTTTACTGGTCTAATTCAGGATAAATATGAAGAAAAGGGGATCTCGGCGTAATTATGAAGACTTTGTGCAGAGGGAAGATCTATGAATGTCTTGAAAGACCTAAAGCTACGATGGGGAGAAATTAGAAGATTTTCTTTCCTTAGGTTCTGAGATTCTCTAGGTTTATTTGGGGATTATAAAAACATTTTATTTTGACATAGAGGAGGAGGCTGCGACTACAGAGAGCCGTCGACAGATACTTTGGGAGTTTTTCTTTTAGTTTTCCTTTATGTCGTTTTCATTGTCTACGATGGATCTGATGTTTTCGTTTACTTTGGTCATGAACTAAATTTCTTTGCCTAGGGTTAAGATGGATCTTGACGATTAGTCAAGAGTCTATCTCTTTTGGCACACTTGAATGATTTTGGTTTGATTATTCCTGTCCGTTCTTAACGCTTTCTTATTGCCTGATCACCAATAGGATTGAATAGTGAATTTAGGTTAACTCAAAAGGGGAATCCTAGATTAAGCACGGGGAGAGGAATAACTTAGGGTAAACTTGGTCGGAAGACGGGTTTATTAACGAGCGGGATAGGAATATACCCAATTGTCCTAGGTAATCGAATTGGAATTGATTCGTAACGGGCACTCGATAGTTAATCTACCTAGGAATAGAGTGATTACTATTTACAGAGATGTACGTTCCTATGACCTCGGGAGGGGCGTAGGAAGATAATCGAATTCCAGATTATCAACCAGATCATCTTAAGCGTGTTGATTGAGATATGACTTGCGATTAATTGTCCGGTGAAATCGTCGCCCTAGGTGCTTTTCTCATTTGAATCTTAATTCAATTTACTTACTCGTTTTCTTTAGCTTTACATTTAGTTTGATTAATTCTCAAATCTTTTAGTTGGATAATAGAGATTGACGGTATTTTAATAATTGGGAGAAGATTAGATCAATCCTCATGGGAACGATATCTTACTTACACTTTATTACTTGTACGATCGCGTGCACTTGCGTGGTGAATACGTTTTTGACGTGACACTCGTGCAGACGTGGGCCGTAGACTCCCACCGATCTCGGGGTCACCGTCTAGTTGTGTAATCCGTGTAGACTAGGATTGTAGGCCTGGTGCGAGCGTCTTGTCTTTTCTTTCATAAGCGCCGCGTCTACTGTGGGCTCTGTCAGAAAAAAGGCCCAAGATAGCCCATTGTGTCACCATCATGTCAACATAAGCCCCCCTATTTTGCTGAGGGGACTTCTGTCGCCTGAGCACTTCTGACATTGCTTGCTTCAGAAGAAAACCTTTTTATCTTTTGCAGAAAGAAAATCTTTCGTCTTCTTCCTTCCAAACTTTTCTTTTTAAAAAACCTTGCAGATTTTTCTGAAAATCCTCACTTCTTGCCTTGATCATATCCCACCTTACCCCTTTCCAATAGTACTCTCAGCGTGCTGAATTCTCCGGTATGGTCTAAATCGGCGGCAGCAGGCTGACTTGGGTCTTGCTCTCGACCCTGCTCCCCGGCATGGCACCCCACGAGTGCCTGATCGTAGAGTCCTCCATCCTCATCTGCAGGAGTGCTCTGTGGATTCCTTGAGGAAGAGTGGTTTCCCTTGCTTCCCCTCCGTCGAGAAAACAGTAGTGCAGAAGTGGTTCTCCACTCAACTCGGGGAACGGGAGCACAAGGCCGGTGGCTCTCTGTGGCTTGTGCATCTGTAGCCCTGCTTATGGATGCCAGTGCTCACAAGTAACCGGATACTTTCCAACGCTACTTCAGCTGGGTGTTATGGGACGCACATGCTGGAGTCCTGTCGCCTGTCTAAGGACAAGTAGCGTGTCCCCGTGACAGGGCATACCCGTCTTATTGTAGGTACTAAGCGGGATGTGCACCGCGACTGGATCTCCTTCCCTGCTGGCCGCTCTACTCTTTTGCGAAGAAGGATCTTCCAACAACAGTGTACTTCTCTGCGGGAGACGCCCGCAGCGCACAATCCAAAGCCTGGACAACCTTATGAGGTCATTCAATCAGCTAAGTATTGTTGCAGATGGCTCAAGTCTGGTCTCGAAGCCAACGAAATCCGAGGTTACGTCATCTTTATCAGACAACATCACGATGAACCCCTTGATCTTGAGGGGAAGAGGGCTTGCAGTATTCAACGACTTCTCCTCTTCATCATATACGAGCATTCTCTTGGCCCAGTGAGACCGACCGTGGGTATTCGCAAGTTGACTAATTACCCAATGGTTCTTCTTCACATCTTCAAGATAGATACAGTAATGATGGAGGTCCCTTTCGGAAGCTTCCAAGAAGAAGTGGTTTGCCTTAACCGTGCAGTTCCTCTCGAAGGTTTTGCACCTGGGCCTCTCCGAGAACATCATTCCCTTGGAGGAAACAATAACACGTCCGACCAGCGTAAGTTTCTACATCCGACTAATGGGATTAACTCTGCCAAAGTCCCGGAATAAAGAGGGAGTAGGAAGGGGACGAGGAGTGGAAGAAAAGAAGGTGGGGACAATTGCTGCGACAACTGGACCCATGGTGAGAACCCATTCAGCAATCGAAGGGTTAGCTAAGGGCGAGAGAGAGGGCGAGCTTAGCTTAAGTTGGTGTTTATTTATTTTCATGAAAGCATTTCCGAGATGGTCAACATGAAGTTCTTCCTTTGTCAACTATGTCGTCTATGTAGACTTCCACTGTCTTGCCGAGAGATGCATCAAATATAGCATTCATTGCTCGTTGATAGGTAGCACCAGCGTTTTTTAGTCTAAATGGCATCACTACCCATTCGAATATTCCTAAGAGACATCTGAATGCTGTTTTGTGCATATCCTCCTCTGCGATGAAGATCTGGTTGTAACTAGAGAACCCATCCATGAATGACATAATTTGATGCCCTGCTGCCTTGTCAATAAGATCATCTGCGATAGGCATAGGATATTCATCCTTTGGAGTAGCACGGTTCAAATCCCTAAAGTCTATACAGACTCTGATTTTGTCATTCTTTTTCAAGACGGGTACAATGCTAGAAATCCACTCAGTATAACGTGAGGTCCTTATGTATCCTGCTCGAAAAATTTTTTTTTAACTTCTTCAAAGACTAGTTGCGTCACTTCCTTAGTCATGCGCCTTGGTGCCTGCTGCACTGGCTTGAAATCCTTCTTGATGGGAAGGGTGTGTTCTACTAGTCTACGGTCTAAGCCTGGCATCTCAGTATAATCCCGGGCGAAGCAGTCCTTGAATTCTTCAAGTACTCCTTTAATAGCATCAAAAAGTTCTTTATTTACTGAAGAACTAATGAAAGGAAATCTAGGAGAAGCCTCGCTTCCCAAATTAATGCTAACCAATGGGTCGCACGGGGTCATTAAATACTCGCGTTCCTCAGTTCCACCTAAATCAGTAGACACGGGCTTATTACAATCGTTTTGCGCTCTAAACGCTCCTGAGTTTATTGAAAACCAAGAGATAGGTTGTCTACAGCAGTGATTCCCCTAGTAGACTTGAAGTCGTCGAAGAACATCGGCGACTGCTTCGTTCCCTCCTTCATTCTGGTCCATAGGTCCCCTCTTTTAGGAGTCTATCGGGTTCCAACTCCGCGACAGCGTTTTGCTGGTTCTTTTCAACTTCATCATTTTTTGGTCCGCCCGTCCTTACGGGGTTTTCACCCGAGTTGACTTCTTGCAGGACCTCATCTATGTCCTTGGCAGAAAGCTCATCTCCCCATCTAGTTGGAACGATTGAGTCCGTCTCTGGCTCAGGGTGCGACGTCCCGTAGTCTACAATGTAGTCAAACTTTCCGGATAGTTGACCAAGGGGCCCAACAGTAGGGTCGCCAAGCATATAACGCTGTTCCAGCATGAGGTCCTTGACAGTCTTGCTTGTTTCTGCAAGCAAGATACCTTTGTCACAACAAGAGTATTCATCAGCCTTAATAATCTCAACTTAGGAGTCAACCCATAACATTAACTCTCTATGTAAAGTAGAAGGAATAGCCGCGGCTTTATGGAGCCAATCGCGGCCCAACAAAGCATTAAAAGTAGAAATTATGTCAATCACAAAGAAGGCAGTTTTCCTTTCATGGCGACCCACTTCAAGGTGCACAGAGAAAACCCCTAAGCATTCAGATTTCCTAACGTTAAAACCACTCACTGCGACATTGGTTTTAACCAAGTCATGGGGCTTATATCCAAGCATTTTAAACCTGGACAAAGGAAGCACTTTTATTGTAGCTCCATTGTCTACAAGGACCCGACTCACCACAGTACCGTCAAAGGTAGCGGTGATGTACAAAGAGTGCATGTGTCGTTTCATGCTATCAGATAGTTTTTCCAGCCAATGAAGTGGAAAGTCTGCCGGATGAACTGGTGAACAAGGAAGAGGCACTTTACCTCTTACGGTTTCCTCCTCCGGTTATTGGCGAAGTCTATAGGCAAGGTGAGAGCATTGCAACTCACAATCGGCCCTTTTTCGTCGTCGGCATCACTTGGGATTCCACTCCGAAGTGGGGTATAATCAAAGGTTGAGCCAGGCCCTTCTGAATGGTCTGTAGACTCAATGTGCTCTGCTTCTGTGTTCAGTCCCTTTGTAGACACTCTGGCAGGTAGAGCTGCCCCTGATAGGGTAGGCCTAGGCCTCTTAGCGGCGTGACTTAGACGTCTATCTCTTCTCTTTCGAGCCCTTGGTGGCAAAGAGGTCTTGCCAACTGCCTTCTGCCAATATTTCGAGGGGTTAACAGCTTTAATTACCCTTGATTTCTTAGAACCAAGGAAAGATTGACATACCTCGACGAAATCTCCTACGAATGGATCGTATCCCACTACTGTCCGTGTTGATACCTGTTGTGTTTCCGAACAACTGTTAGTTTCACAAGTACCTGTGGCTGTAGACTGCGCGGGTTTGACCATGATTTCCCCATTTGAGGACAAGTCTACAAGTTTGAGGAAGTAGTTGACACAACAGGAGGTGCAGAGTTGCGTGATCAGGATCTTGTTCTGAGCTATAAGGTTGCATTTCTGACAGGTCATCCTTTCATCAAGGAATTGGGCTATTGGAGGTCCTGTCCGGAGTGCCTGGATGTCTACTCTAGGCGTTCCGTGTCTTGGCTTACCCCCTTTCTCTTGCGGCCTTTCAGACCGCCGGGTTCTGCTAAGGATATCTCCCTCTATAGCTCCAGAATGAGTTTCCCCGGAATAGCCGTTCCTTTCCTGTCCTGGCTTTGTCCCTTGCTGGATGGACGAGTCGTTAAACTCTAGGTGTCGCTTGAGACGCTCGAAAGCTCGGAGCTGTTGTTCAGGTGTTCTGCCTTGACCATGGGGGCCACTTCTTCCTCCTCGGGTAGCTGGCCTGCGCTCCGCACTTGGGGGGCTTTTGAATCCCCTTTGTGAATTATTAGAGGCACTTCACGAACTTGGGGAGACTATTCCCATTGCTACCTCCTCGAGTGGGGTTAAGTCATACCAGGCATCCCCCTGATTATTCTGCAGATACTTCCTGAACGTATTGCATCTATCAGTGGTGTGCGTGTCATTCATATGCCAGCAGCAGAGACTGGGCGCTACTTCCTTGACCGGACAGGTGACTACACCCTTGTCAGCCAAGCGACGGAAAAAGGCATTCGCCACCAAGGTCTCCCAGGGAATCTTTGTATCCTGTAGAGAAAAATTTGTATTAGTTTCGATGAGATTGATACCTACATCAGAAACATTAAACATATGAATGGCTATTTCGTCGTCAAAAGGTCTGTCGTCAACCATAGTGACTTCGTCTACTTCAGAAAAGGATAATTCATTTGACTCTATAAGGACTTGAATTATGTTCCTAAATGACAGACAGTCCCTGGTCGTATGTGTGAACGAACCATGCCATTTGCAATAATTCCTAATCTTTTCTCTTTCCGTCTGGGGGCTCTGTGGCCCGGTTTAAGCTTAATCCGTTTTCGTTCGACAAGCCAATAAAAAATTACATCCGCCTTGTCTACGTCGAAAGAATATTTTCTTTATTCACCAGACTTCTGAGATGCTTTTGCTTTTGAATTTTTCCTTGCTAGAGGTTCGCAACCGTTGCTTCGCCTTTCACGAACTCGGCCATATATACCTCAAGGGTTTCTAACTGATAAGCGTGTTTAGACTGGGCCTCTTCCATCAGTAACTGATGGTATTCGGTTGCTCTCCTAGCCAAGTCATACAGATCATTAAATCTTTCCCCCTGTAGCTTCTTCTTGAAGGGCATAGACAACGCGTTTAACGCAATCATCAACTGGTCCCTTTCAGGAATTGCATGTCTACAGCGAAGCAGCGCCTTTCGTAGACGCATGAGGAACTGTCCTGGATGTTCTCCAGCGGTCTATTTGAGCCGCATCACCTCAAAGATTGACATGGGTGTGTCTAACCGAGCAAATGCTTTCATAAAGAAAGACTGCATTTCCGCCCATGATGTTACTGACCCAGGAGGTAGACTCATGTACCACGTGAAAGCATCTCCTGTGAGTGAATTCGGGAATAGCTTTAGTTTCCAAAAATCATTGGCCGCAGCGTCTCCTGATTGATGAGTGAACTGAGCTATGTTCTCTACGGGCGTCATCTCATCTTCCCCTGAAAAAACAGGTAAAATCAGGTACTCTGTATCCCTTGGGCAAGGGAAAGTCCCTGTCGATGTAGGCAGGGTATGGACTCCTGTATAGACCAGGATCGTCCTGCCTGACAGCCCCAGGTACCATCTGCTCCAAGACTTGAGCAATTGTCTGCCTCAGATTCTGCGGTGGAACGTGATCGAACTGTTCTCGAACAAAGTCCTAACTCGCTTTCTCTGGAGGGATAAGGCATCCTCGCTGTGGTCCGAGGTGGCTGTGGGTTTACCGAGGGATTCGTGTAGAAGTTTTCCGCCCGTGGTAGACTTCCTATAGCTGGAGCTTCCCCTGGAGGTATCTCCTCTACATGCGCTTTACCAGGTCGGCAAGAGGGCATGCCACTTGCATATCTGTTTGTTTCACCCTGGTCTTCTACGTCATTGTCTACAGGGTTTACTGCGTACACAGCATTTGCCTTCCAAGACGTAGGAGACCGAGACGTAGTAGGCCTTGATGGGGACATCCTGTCCCTATTGTAGGCCTCTGTAGCGCGTTGGTTAACGCCGCCCCAAGGCTCACCCTCCTGGAACGACACATTGCGTCTCTCCGTGCGCCTGGCATCTTCCATGAAAGAATTCTCTCTATCTATGGGGACACTTGGCTTTGCAGCGACATTTGGCCTATTCAAAGCACTGAGATGTTCCAAAATCTGAGCCATATTGTCTTGCAATCCAGTGATATGTCTGTCCATTAGGCTCGTCATATCATTGAATTCTTTGTGGAATTCAAGCCTGGATATGAACTCAGAAGGAGTATGTACCCCGGAATCAGGTTGATTCGCAGTTTCTTGGCTCCCTAGAGCCGCGGTCTCAACATTTAAGTCTCCCGCTATAAATTGACCGTCTCCATCTGATGGATGTGGAGGGTCGCGATTAGCTCCGCTCCTGGTACTTTTTGCCATCTGTAAACTTTAAGTTTTTTGTCTCTCACTGTAGTCGCCAAAAACGTGTTCGCGTCGAAACGAATAACATTGAAAATATTTGACAATAATACTCACAAGGTTTGTAGATGTGGTCGCCAGTAAGTAAATGAAATATATTGAATTGAATATGCAAAGTCTTACAATAAGGAAATGGTGCTTACAGCCATAAAAATAAAATAAGGACGGCGGTGCAACGTCGGAGACTCGCTTCCGAGCACTGTAGACTAAGAGGCGAGGTCGTAGACTTGCTGCTAAATGTTGCAGTCCGGCGACTCTGGACGGTGGGGACGTCGTAGACTTGGTGCTGGACGCTGTGGACTTGAGAATCCGGGCAATGACGCCGTAGACTGGATGACAGAGCGTTGTAGACTTGCGCTCCCTGGATGGCGAAAATTTGGTTGCTGGGCTTGGTGGACGGGAGTGTGGTCGAATGTTGAGGTGGACGTGGATACCAAGGCTACGGTTGCTCACCCTTGTGGCGGAGTCGAAGGCGGGATCATGTACCGGGACTACGGTGGCTCGTCTTGGCGTTGGAGTGCCGATGGGGATTTGTTACCAGAGCTACGGTTGCTCACTCTGATGGTGGAAGTGAAGGCGGAGTTTGGCTGTCTGAGCTACGATTGCTCACTCTGACGGTGGAGGTGAAGACCAATGAAACTTTAAGGGTTTCGCCCAGGTCGGGGAGTCCTAACAATCTAAGGGGTGACGAGCAAGATAAACTTTTGTTGGCTGATTTGATCGTGTTTTTTCCAAGGAATATCTACTCCCTTTTATACTCGGTCTGTTACGACCTCTGAAGATCCTCTAATCTTAACCATCCCCGAGTATCTCGGAGCTAACAAACTATCTTCTAAGACGTGCCACTCGTGTGGACGTGGGTTGTAGACTCCATCAATCTCGGGGTTAATAAACCGTCCTTTAAGAAGTGCAAACTAAGTGGACGTGGGTCGTAGACTCCTTTGATTCTGGAGACAATATTTCGGCCTCTATGACGTGTGACTCGTGCAGACGTGGGTCGTAGACTCCCACTGATCTCGGGGTCACCGTCTAGTTGTGTAGTCCGTGTAGACTAGGACTGTAGGCCTGGTGCGAGCGTCTTATCTTTTCTTTCATAGGCGTCACGTCTACTGTGGGCTCCGTCAGAAAATCGGCCCAAGATAGCCCATTGTGTCACCATCATGTCAACACCTTCCCAAAACCAGCGGCAACTGGCGTACGCCACTCCCCGACGTCCTCAGATCCGACAGTGACGGATCCCTGTTCCCCCGATCATCCCAAAGCCGGCGGCAACAGCTAGCCTCCCCTTTAACATCCCAAATCCAGCGACGACTGTCTCTTCCTGGACGTCCAACGGCAAACCCATCTCTCTCTCCTGCGAACCACCTTAGGTCCGGTCGTCCGCAACGGCTCCCTTGTCACTTCCCATCTCAGTCCTCCGAGCGTCTTCAGAACTTGCAGTGGCGACCCACGTCCTCTCCCCTTCTATCTCACAGCCGCACCAGCAACAACCGACATCAGCTCTAGTCTGCAGCGACCATGATCTTTTGCGGCAGCAAGCAGAAATCAGGCACCTCCAAGCGGATCATCTCGTGCTCTTGGTCAATTGCAATTTTGGGGGATATGTCGCCCATACCCAAATTCAAACGCAAGAGCTTTCTTTTGGGTCACGGGATTTCAATCCCAAAGGTAATAAACCCTCTACATTTAATAAATCTGATTTTAATAGTTATGGGTTAAAATTTACAATTTTAATGAATTAGTTTGTTTTAAAAAATCAATTACCCTCTTTCGATTTTCAATAATCGTAATTTAGCTTATTTAATTTTTTTAGTTGAATGCAATCTGAGCGTACTTACTTTTTGTTTTTTTGTTTTAGATTTGTTTTGTCATTTTTAGGACTTTAATCTTTACGAAGTCTGAATGATTTTTATTTCGCTTGGGTTTATTATGTTTTCATGAATTAATACTTGATTTTGATGTGCATTACTAATATTCATCTTCTTTTTGTTTTGGATGAAAAACACGACGGGACTTTGCGGATATTTTTGACAATATATGTTAATTGAGCATCTTCGATCAAAACGAGCATGTAACTTTGGAAAGATCAACTCGAAATTTTCGAAGACTACTTGAAGGCGCGTGTATCAAATTGCGTGGATCTTTCCGTGTGTGTAAAAACCGCGATGTCAAGATAATAAAGCGGCCCCAACTGTCATCTCAGGTACATGAGGAAGGTGCGTGCCTCCTGATGTTTTTTCTATTTCCACATGTAACGGGTCGTGGGCCCAAGTGCATTGGTCCACGGTCACCACCCTTCCCCGTTCCCTTTGATCTAAATTCTTGATCTGTGGTTGAGTTGCATGATGTTAGGATTTTAGGATTTTATCGTCACATGCTGTTTGCTAAACACAAATGAGTTCGGGAACAAAAAGCCCGAAACGGGTCCAACGCCCGTAAAACATTGACATGAGTCCGGAGTCATGCCCGGATCGGGTCCAACACCTGTTAACCAAAAGCAAACTTTTGGAACAAACGCCACCTTTTCGTATGTTTAGATGTAAGAGTTAGTAGTTAGGAATCCCCGAATCCTACTATGGTTTTTCGACTTAAACCAGGTTTTCAAAACTAAGTCGGTGGCTACTCCGTAATAGTTTACCTAGGTTAAACAACAACATATTTTCTACGGAGCCATTTTGGATGAGGGATTGACGACACGAGCCGCTCCCGAGCCCTCTCGAATGATCCTTTGTGATGCCTACGTGCAGCCTTTCGCCCGTCGCCTTCAAAGAACTGGAGACGGTTGGCGAAACGCCCCGCAGATCCATTCAGGAACCAAGGGAGGGTTTAACCCAATTCCCTTCCGCAGTGTCCGACGTTCGAGTCGTGACGTCGACCGGTTGGGCCTTAGGGAGCGGGCCCGGATTCTCGGGTCGTCCGAACCGCCATGCGCGTGCTAAGCCGGAAGGCGCACATACACGGCCCAAAAAAATTTCATAAAGTGTGAACAGTATAATTGTTCTATACAATTAAAACAGTAAATCTGTCTTCGTAAACTGACAAGTATGTCCGTCCACGGGCTTTTAGCCGCCTCCTTCTCTCCTATTCTTTCTCTTTCTTTCTTTCTTTTTTTTGGGTGTTGTTACGATGCTACAAACAAGCATAAGATAATTTCTCCAAGTTAAGATCCAACAGGGAGTAATTTCTATGCACTCTTTGTGCTTCTCCATTAACCTTCCCAAGTGCCAAAACGCACACATATATAATATATGAGCATTGTGTTTTACCTTTTGCTTTTAATTATCTGCTTTTGTTGACGACGACCATGAAGAAGACAGAAGAGTAGTGGAGTCGCTTATGCCCCTCACCCAAACACTACTATATATAATCAATCCACACTCCATTTTCCGCGTCCCAATCCATCACACCCTTCCCTGTTCGCTACTCCTACCCCTCAACAAGACCACCGTGTAACCATGACAACCTACGTCGACACGTTTTCCCCCGACCACCACAACAACACTCCCCTAGACAGTTGTCCTACGTTGAAATATAATTTAAGTCTTGCCTAATAGCTTGAGTTTTTAAGTTAATTAGTAAGGTTTCCAGAATCCCCAATATATGGCAAAAATATACCAAGGAGTACGCTAGCATTGATGCCGACAAACAACCAAAAAGATGTCAACCTGGTTCGACTTAAGAAGTGTGTTAAACTATATAATATAAATCAAATCCGTTTCTGATGTTTGGTTGAGTAATTTATAAGAAGATTAAGTAGATAGCAAGATATTGTTTAATAAAGATCCCAAGAGAAAGAGTAATGCATGTCTGATGGGGTCGATCAGCAATAACACAATGAAAGGGGTTTGTACCCAAAAGAGGCGGTAAATGGAGAAGAGATCGATGATGGAAAAGAACTTATAGCTTAACATGTAGTAGCTCAAGTTAAATGAAAAGCAGTGTCCCCCTAAGCCTCCTTTCTCTCTCATTCGACCTTAAATGTAAGAAGGGCAGACGACGCAAGTGGAGGAGAAGTAGGCGTGGGTGGTGCGGAGGACACGTGGGGGATAAGGGGGCTAGTGGGACACAGCTTCGCGAGTTTCGTGAACTCAAGAACAACGGTGAGTTGCGACGGCGTAATCGGGGTACGTTCTTGTCCCCCCTTTTCTTCGTCCCTTCGTTCCTTGCCCGTCTTCTTCGTGGATTTTGCTAGTCTTAGGTTGGGTGGAGTTGAGTCCTGTATTGACGAGTTTTCCGTATTGCCTGTTCGAAGTTTGAGTGGTGAATCCTCGTAACTCGATTATGTACTGAGTGGAGCAGAAACGCGGATGCTGATGGAATGATGGTCGTTGTGATTGTGGTTTGGGGAAATCATCCCGCTTGCTTTGAGATATGAAGTCGGTGATTGTCAAATCCTCTTCCTTGATCTGCGTGAGTGTGGATTTGGATCCCCATTGTAAGCATTTGGACAGAGCGGTACCACTTGGGTGAAGGGAAGATCCTTGCTTTTGTTGTCGGCCATTTCCTTTTCTAAGACTTCGTATCCCACTCAATTTCTAATGTTACTTGGATGATTAACTTCATTGGGTCCATGAATTGGTTGAGTCGTGTCCCGAGTTCTGCTCCTGGAGGGGGTGGTGTTGTATTGTATTCCTCGACGGCTCCTCTCCAGTTGATGCCGGAGCCAATGAACCTCGTTGTCTCTTCCCGTGGCTGCTTGCATATTGTTGGGGAATATGATTTGTTGGGTCTGTAGAATTGTTTTCTGATGGACTCGGGTGGGCCGGCATTGCTGAGGCATTGTTTGAGTGGGCCGATTTTGCCGAGTTATTGAATATATGGTTGCTTTTGAATGGGAATTATAACAGATGATGGATGTCCTCGTTCACGACAAGTCATCCTGAGTATTCCCCGAGTGTCTGAGGTGATGATGTTCTATGTGCTCCGCTTGTTTTCGCGTTAGTGGAGGTCGATCTCGCTGACACCGTAGTTAGCATATCCCAACTTTCTATGCCACAGAGTAGCTTCGTCCTTAACGGACAAGAGACAATTTTCTCCAACAGAGATGTTCTTAAAGGACAGGATATAGATGTTTTTCTTGCGTTCACCAACGAAGCAAGTGACACCATCTCGTGAAACGTTACATGTTCTCTCATTGAAAGAAACATTGTAACCTTTATCGCACAATTGGCTGATACTAATCAAATTGTGTTGGAGGCTTTTAACATAAAGAACTCTTTCAATGGTTAGGGAGTTAGAACAGCAAATGGTTCCTGTTCCTTTAACCATCCCTTTTCCATTATCACCAAAAGTGACAGCACCACCATCCTGGAAAACCAGTGTGGAGAATAAGGAGACATCTCCTGACATATGCCTCGAACAGCCACTATCTAAGTACCATACATGGTCCTTAGCGATGGACTTGAAGCATCCCTGAAATAGAGAAAGAAATTAAGTAAGTCGTTGCTTCCATTTAACAATAGAACCATCAACTTTAGAAGTAATGCCAAGCATGTCATTCCGCCGCACATGGCAATTCTTAATGAAATGATCCGGCTTTCTACAATAGTAACAAAGCCTAGGTAACCTTTGAATAATAAAATGAGACTCGCCATTCCTAACATAAGGGGGAACATATTTCCCATGTCGTGAATGTTTCTCATTTCCAGAATCATGCATCTCATGCATACATAAATCAGTTTTGTTGTTTACAGCATCAAGTTGCTGCTGCAGCTCCTCAATCTTTGATTTGGATCGACAAAGTTACTTTTCTGCTTTCTTAGCCTTTGCTGATAAATCTTCCCTAAGAGAAGCGTTCTCAGCACTTAAGAATTTATTTTCCTTCTTAAGAGCTTTATTGTTTGCGGACAAAAACTCAATTTTATCATAGAGTTCTGAGAAAAGATTCTCAATATCTTCAGCAGATAGATCAGAAGGTGAGAAAGCATTTACCTTCTCAGTATCAGCATCAGTTTGCGCCATATAGCAGATGTTTGCTGTTTCATCATCCTGATCTGATTCTTCATCACTATCACTCCAAGATGCCATCATGGCATTTTTCTTGTATTTTGAAGATTTGCCCTTCTCATTCAAAAGTGGGCAATCTGGTCGCATATGACCAGGTTTGTTGCACTCATAGCATACACCACCTTTACTTTGGTGTGGTTTAGTATTCTTCTTTTTAATATCTCGCTTTCCCTTAAAGCGATTTTTGCGAAGATACCTTTTGAATTTCCTTGCCATCAAGGAGACTTCATCCTCAGAATCAGATGAAGATTCATCCTCAGATTCATCGGACATTTCAATACTTCCTTTAAATGCAACAGCATTGGATTTCTTTTCTTCAGCAAACTTGTTCTCATTCTCATAAGCGACAAGAGAACCAAGTAGCTGTTGAAGACTTAAGCTTGTTAAGTCCTTTGCTTCTTCGATTGCCGTTTTCTTGGCTTCCCAAGTTTTAAGCAAAGAGCGAAGTATTTTTCTGACCAACTCAGAATTAGAAATTGGTTTGCCAAGTGATTCCATGGCATTAGTTATTTCGGTGAGTCTATCAAACATTTGATTTATTGACTCATCCTTTTTCATCTTGAATGCTTCGTATTGAGTTACTAATGCATTCACTTTGGATTCCTTGACTTGTTCTGTTCCATCATAGATCAAAGCAAGTCTATCCCACATTTCTTTCGCCGTCTTACAAGTAGAGACGCGATTGAATTCGTTTCCAGCAAGAGCGCACACTAAATAGTGCCTTGCTTTAGTATTGAGAGAAATAGTTCTCTTTCTTTCATTCTCATGCCGAATGTCGTTCGGATTAGGTGGAGGAACTATTAGATCTCCTTCCATAATAATATGCCAGCAATCGGCTTCTTTTGCTCCAATGAACAACTCCATTCTCATTTTCCAATATGAGAAGTGTTGTCCTGCAAAGAGCGGTGGACGTTCGGTCGAATGACCATCAGTCAAGAGCATTGACATTCTGTTCAGTACTCAGCAGCACCTTACTGTGCTTAATGTAAGACTTTCAGCAACAAGCTGTTTTGGTTCAGCAACAGAGTTCTGTACTAGCAATCACACAGAAAGCTTTCTAGGAAACCCACTCTGATACCAATTGTTGGATCGTTCAGGAACACTAAGAGGGGGGTGAATTAGTGTTTTTCACTTTTTCGCCCTTTCTTGGTGGAAGCGTACTGTATCACAGCAGAGCGTTTCTCAGAATGAGAAATACTTTACTGTAACTGTTACGATTTTGTCGAGTAGGTTTTCATACTAGAGTTGCGCGATCGTAATGGACACAGTGATTTATAGTGGTTCGGCCTTAATTGACCTACGTCCACTTTCCACCAACAAGGTGATTCCACTATATAAAATAATGGGTGCAAAAAGCCCTTGCACTAGGCGTATGTTCCTCTCACAAAGTGAGATTTAGAATCCCGTACAATAGATGATCACTCCTGGCAACGGGCAGCTCCTCACACAGTGGACGTCTTCTCGTTTCCAACAGAATGATGCTTATCCTCAGCAGTTGGTAGCTCAATGGATTCCACACAGCTCGTTGTCGCTTAATATAATCCTGACTTATCAAAGAACACAGACAACGTTATGTTAGAGTATAAATCCTCACAGATAATTCCTTACAATGAAGAATAGCTTCTCAGAGAGTAGCTCGTTTCTGTTTCACAGCGAAGGATTGCTTCAGCACTTAGTCGTTCATCAGAGGATTTCTACACAGATCTTGTCTCTCCTTAAGATAAGCCTGCACTTGCTTAAGAGACAACCACAAAGTTGAATTACAAAGATCACGAAGATAGAAACCACAAAGATCACAAAGAAAACCACAAAGCCGCTTAGAAGGTATCCGTCCTACACTCAGTTCGGACGTGCACGGTTACCACAGCCATGACTCACTACACTGCACACCCAATGCCTAGGGTGGAATTTTCCGATCCGTTGGCTTCCACGCAACCTGCTTTACTAACCCTCTGTATCAGGCGTTCAAGACTTCTGCACAGCACCCCTGTGCTCAGGAGGAACTCTTTCCACTCCGGCGGCGTTCCCAACTCCTGCTCTACCCTGCAGGCACGAGACTTCTGGCGCGCACCCGCAAGTGCGTCTCTAACTGCTCAAACTCCGTAGGCTCGAGACTTCCCTGCGAAAAGACACGACAAGAACGGCTTCTTGCCGATGGGTCAGCAACCGGTTACTGAATTCAGAGCAGGTATTCACTTAGCTTCCCTCAGACGATTCGCCGGCTGCTCGTTGAACGCACCGAGGACACCTAGTCCCTCTCAGACGATCAAAGGATCTGACCTCAGCCCCTTGACACTCTCACACGCAGCTTGCAAGAGAAAGAACCAGGAGACACTTAGCACCTTCCGCTCTCCGTCGATGCGCAAAGCTCACTTAGACCACTTAGACCACTCAGACCACTCAGACCACTCAGATGCACAAAGGCAAAAAGAAAATGTCGTCCTTGGTCTGATTATAACGGAGAAAGAAGCATAAGGGACGTCCAGGCAATCTTCGAGATTTGTTGCCAAAACTGGCAGCCAGGATTCAGCAACAGTCTGCTCAACATTTGCTGTCCCATAGAAGGAAAGATCCAACGGTAACTTCCTCCATTTGTATCAATTAGATAATTTATTTCCAATCTATATATTATCTAATCATTATCTTATCTAATCGATTGTGATAATCAAATATATTTAATTTGATATTTTCTCCCATTACAGCGAGACGTTGCTGCAGAAGATCAGAGAAATATTTTGTTTCCAAAAATAACAATTGGAAAGGTAATCTCAATATATTTTGTTGCCTAAGTGCTTATGATAAGATCATTAGGCTACGTTAAACGAACATAGACGTTCAGAATAATTATCTGAAATAGATTAAAATAAAACTTAGAATAAATCGTGATTATTAAAAATATGTTTCCATATTTTCAACATCTATGCGTAATATCGCAGTAACAGCATACTGCAACGCAGTAATATATAACTATGATTCAGCAACGCATTGCTCAAGCTCATCACTATCATCACTAAGAATGAACACATAACTTGTGAAACATTACTACTGACCACCAGTAACGTGTTGCTTAAGTTCATCATCAAAACCAGGTCAACAATTATAAAACACTTGTTTGGCTGTGATTATAGAGTCAACGCATGGAAATCCTTTCGAAACGGTGCAATTTAGAATGAGTATAGGCTTCACACTGATTTTTAACTATGCACACAGGAGGAGACGTACTTAGTGGTTGGTCGCTAACCCCATTTGGGTATCATTATTTTTAAGAATTAAATAAAGAAGCATAGGGGAGAGTTTGTGGCGGGGCGCAGCGGACTAGATAAGACAGCTTCGAAGGTATGAGTTGGAGCTCTTGGCTTCCATTAGCAATTGACCTGATCAAAATCCATTATAACCGTGTTTTACAGGTCGTTGAAAAATTCCGATCTTTACATAACGAGTCAAGTTTACAAGGCAAAGCCGCCTAGGTCAGAGTCTACAACGACCAAGAAAGATTTTAACTCCGAGATTTTAGGAAAGTGGTTAGGGAGGCTACATCTCCATGATTTTCAAATGATCTTTAGTTAGAATAAAAATCAGGGGATGAGTGACTCACGTCTCTGGACATGCAATTTAATATAAAAGGCGTCAAGATTCTCTTAAACAAACACAAACACAAACATTTATCTAAGGCTAAAGCGCACTGTTTTTCTAAAAAGCCCTCAATTTTCAGTCATCGGTCCTCAGCTTTCCGCCTTCAATTTTCATTTTCCAGACCCACTGCTTCTTCTTGCAACCATCAATTTCCAGTTTCTAGACCCACTGCTTCCTCGTGCCACTATCAACATCCGTACTACATTCCCATCCACGTCCACGCACCACCGGAAACCATATTCCACCGCACCAACCCGCAAATCTACAGCGTCTCCATCTTTACAGATTTTAGTTTATTTGTGTTCTTCATCACTTTTATGGCTATAATCATTCTCCTTTGTTTGTAAGATATCGTTTATTAATATAATTCATCCGCATTCTGTTACTGACGATAATATTCGAACCCCTGTGATTGTTCATGTCAAATATTTCCAACGTACTCCATTTTCGACGTGGACACGTTTTTTATAACCATAGTGGGAGCTCGAATGAACTTAACGTTCAATATGCTACGAACTAGAAGTTCGGATCAGCTGGACAACACCTACAACCCCGAATATGAGGGGACGGATGTGGGTGAAATGGAACACCAGCCTAAAAAGTAAGCCGACTCAAGGCAGCAAAAAATCCTCTTCCCAATATTCCGCGCATACTCTGCCAGAATCTATATATGAGAAAAAATATAGTAAGCATGATTAAGAAAATAGGCGAAATGAAAGAAATGATTCGTTGGTTGACTAAAGCAGCAATCAGTCCCAGTAAAGGAGACACCTTCAAAAGGGATGTTTCGATAATGGGAGATGCTCGGGAAGCGGCAAGTGAAAAACAAACAGTCACATTCCAAGAGGAAAACTTATGGGGGTGCATGATATGCTGAGCCAGAGATGTACGACTTCAAACCCACGAGATCCCTTGTCCACGAATGTCCCCAAGGCAAACTCATTGCCAGGAATTGATAGGGATGAACAACTTCGCCGATAAAGTTTTTACGCGAGACTCGTTGTAGACGAATATATCTATAGAGCAAACTCATTGTTGAAACAAATTGTACCAGCTCTTGCTCATCGAAAAGATATTTATCCCTACAAAAGTCCATACCCTGAATACATAGACAGATATTGGACTTACGACAAGTCTACGAGGGTGATCAGTCCAAATTAAGTCTACGAAAACGATGAAGTAGACTGGGACGCAAATCGATACTCAAATTATGTTTCCCATCGGCATAGAGAAAACTTTTCCGCCGATGAGTATGCTCCTAGATTCAATAGAGTCAGGCAGCTTGGCTCTTTTGCTCTCAAAGACATCCCGACATAACCAGATAACTTCATAGATGAGGATTACAAGGTAAATGAGTATGTGAATCATTATTCGAACAATTCTCATTCACATTAATGTAGAGAGAGCTTCTATGTGAAACCTACCATTATTGAGTATGTCCGCACTCCCGTTGTTGAGTATGTATCCACTCCCGTAGAGGAGTATGTCCTTAAAAAAAACCTCTCGTAAAGAAGTATGTCACAAGAACAAAATCTCCCGTAGAGGAGAATGTCCCTAGAACAAAACCTCTCGTCGAGGGGTGTGTGCCAATAACAAAACCTCCCGTCGAGGAGTACGACCCATAACAAAAATCCTTGTTGAAGTAGAGGTCCCCAAAGCAAAACCTTTTATCAAGGATTACGTCTCCCAAGAAAAACTTCATGTTGAGGTAGATGTCCCCAAAGCAACAGCTTTTGTAGAGGAATATGCCCTTAAAACCTCATGCCAATGAGTATGTTCCCATGGGAAATACGCTACCAGAAGTCGGTAGAGTTGAGCAGGTTGGCCCACCAGCCCTCAAAGATGTTGTGGTTCCAGTGGTAGAGCAAATGACGTCAGACGCTTGGACGTCAAACCATTTAAGAATGAAATTGCAATTCATACTCTTCATTCTCTTGAAATAGAATTTAACGTCATAGAGACTGACCTCGAATTTCCCAAGCATGAATCATGGGCGCCTAGAGAAATAATTATGGCCAACCCGTTATTCCGATGTTTGCCTAACAAGGGGATTTGTTGGTGCCACTTGTTCCTTTGATCCGGGTGGTTTGTCGCGCGACACACATTTAAATCAACAACGTCTCATCCATCTAGACACGAAATTCCAACTTTCACGAGACCGGCACATACGATGGGTTCACACCGCTTGGTGCTAATAGACGAAGAGACTAGTTGGGCGACACGTTGTTAGTAATCGTCTCACCCAAAAAGAGGGGGATTAATGTTGACACGACCGAAAATCTTGGGGTTATTTAGGAGAAGCCCACAAATCTAGGCCTATTTACGAGAATACCGCAAAGTCATTTCGCTGATCCACAACAAGTCTATTGAGACTCGTTACTAAGCAAGTCTGCCAAGAATGGGTGTAAACGAAACTCAGGGTAAGTCTACATCCTCATACTAAGTCTATGAGGTATGACTCATAAGCAAGTCTACGAGGACAGAAGCCCAAACCAAGTTTACAAGGGTACGACTCAAGTCTACAAGGCAAATCGTCTTGGTCGGAGTCTACTAAGACCATGAAAGATCGTGACTCCAATATTTTAGGAAAGTGGTTAAGGAGGCCACGTCTCCATGATATTCAGATGATTTTTAGTTATAGAAAAATTAGGGGAGGAGTGACCCGGACATCCAATTTAATATAAAGATGTCAAGATTCTCTTAAACAAACACGACATTCATTTAAGGTCAAAGCGCATTATTTGTCTAAAAGGCCCTTAGTTTTCAGTCATGGGTCCTCCGGTTTCAGCCTTTAATTTCCAGTTTCGTTTCCAGACTCACTGCTTCCTCGTGCCACCACCAACACCCGTACTACATTCTCATCCACGTCCATCGCACCGCCGGAAATCATATTTCACCGCACCAACCCGCAAGTCTACAACGTCTGCAGCAAGTCTACGACGTCTCCACCTTTCCAGATTTTAGTTCGTTTGTGTTCTTCATCGCTTTTATGGCTGTAAGCTTTCGCCTTTATTTGTAAAACATCGTTTATTAATATAATTCATATGCATTTTGTTACTGGCGACCACATCCGAACCCATGTAATTGTTCGTGTCAAATATTTCCAACGTGCTTCGTTTTCGATACGAACAGCATGCTCCTAAACATAGCATTAAACTTTTTCCGATGAGAGGGATGTGTGCAAGGGGCAGATACTTAGGTGCATATTGTTACCCATTAGCGAGAAACTCGTCGTTCATATATTGTCCTGTAAGGTAAAAACTAATATATAGAAAAAATTAGTTTAACTGTCAACACAAAATGTGTATGCTTATGCACTTAAAAAGACAGTTAAGGTGTGTTTGGATATTTTCAATACGGAAAGAAAATAGAATGGAAAAGTTGAAAAAAAAAATAGAGTGAGTTTTGTGAATATAGCGAAAAGAGAGTGAAAATAGAGGAAACTGGGAGGGAGAAGTGATTGAAATTTTCGTGAGAGGGGATATCTTTTCTTCCTTTCCCTCCCGGGTGGATTTCAACCAAGACACGACATTGATGTAATGTCATGTGTGTATATAGAGTTTCCCGAAGTTGTTATGCCATGTTAATTATGTTAAATGCACCGAATTGTTTGGACAGTGTACAACTTCGCTTGCAGACAACCATGCCCTGTTCCACAAAGAATGATCAAATGATACGGATTCCCCCCGGGAACACTTCGAAACGCCATCGCGATAAATCTCTACTACAGATGTATGTAAACGACACAGCTACATTTAAAGTAACAAAGAAAGAAAAATAAGCAACGTCGACTAACAGCTGCTGCAAATCCAGATGCCAACTATAAACAATAGAGGGATGCCCCCCCCCCCCCCCCCCCCCTCAAAACAGCTTAGGTCGGCACCATAAAACTCTATTACAGATCTCATCACGCATCACCTTCTCCGTTTTCCATTTCTCATCCTCCTCCCCAAACTCAGTCATCATGTCAAGGCTCCAAAGAGCGCGTGAAATGTCGTACCAGGTAAGATATTCACGAGGAGCCGCTATTACTGGAAGCAGCAGCCGCTAGATCGGCCAGGAAACGAACGACGACGCAAGTGATGTTATCGGCACTACCCTTACGAGAGGCCTCCTCCAGCAGCCTCTTTGCTGCCACCTCCGGATCATCAATGGTTTTGATCAGAGTCACTGCCTCCTTCAAAAGCATAACAAAAAGGAGCCACCAATGGGCAAATCAGAGGAGCTGCCAACCAGTCGTAGTATACTCTTGAAAGGCAATGCCAATAGAAATTAGAGGAAAGGGAGATTTTGCCAACCTGATTAGTGACAACATCCCAAAGCCCATCGCTTGCAAGAATAAGGAACTCGAGGGAACTATCTATGGCTTCCTCCTGCAATCCAAGAGAATAAGAGGCAAACAAACACAGCTCTTGAATGAATGGTCCCTTAAATCAAGTATTGCTTGTGAAGAGGACAGCGACTTGGGTCCACTTATTTGAACTATAACACCTTATCAAAAGCAAGAGGATGGCCATCATAATGAACAAGTCGGCCCAGTACTCAGGGACAGATTTCATCAGGCAACAAATGGTGTTCTTGCTATATCAAACATGGGGATTAACATACAAACATGAGCTACAACTGGACATAAACAATGACCTGAATTTCTGGCTCTGCAACAACATATTGCTTCAAAAGCCTATCACCAAAAGCACGTGAAACAGCAAGGACTCCTCCAACTCTCCAGGTACCTGTTTGTATAAGACATATAACTTATAAACATGGTTGATTGGGGATTTGGAATGAGGAAGAACAGGAGAACTGCCAATCTATATATTACCAGCCCACATGACAAAACCACCAGCATTTTCTATCCGCTGCCGCTCATCAGACTGATCCGGTTTGTGATCTCGAGAAACTGCAATTGCTGCGAAGAGTAGAAAAATAGAGATCGACTCAAAAAGACATTAAGCGGAAAGGGATTGTCATTAACGAAAACCACTACCCCGGGGCACACTCAAAGGACAGGTGGTAAAATAGAAGGTACAGTTCTAGTGCAAAAAAAAAAAAAAAATCAAATTCCTACTTATTGTATGACAGAAATGGCATCACTTCAGACCGACAGACACGAGGCTAATGCCTACACTAAGCAATCTGGTTAGAAGAATTGTATTGATTACAACAAATTTACAAGCTTACCTTTCCCGCCCCTGCTAATCACTGCTCTAGAGTCGCCAACATTCGCAACAAGCAGCCGACCACCTACAAGAATGGCTGTAGAAGCTGTGGACCCTGCATCCCTTTGCTGATTGTTTTCAGATTTAAGAAGTTCTGAGTCTGTTTGGCTGAATGAATCAGCTGTAAGGAAAAACTAGGTGAGAAAGATCATATGATGTAAAGAAGAGGAGTGCAACATATGACAGAAAACAGCACCTATAGCAGATCTTATGTCAGAGTTGAACTTGGGATGCTTAAGTATGTTACTGAAGAGGTTCTTTTTTACATATTCAGCAGCTCTCGCCCCGCCATGACCTTAAGAGCCAAAGAACAAAAGGAACGAACCATCACACAATGAAAGAAGGAAAGAAGCCACAATGAGAGATGGAAAGAAGCCACAACAAAAGATGGGGAGAAGAAAAGGGAGGGTAGAGAGATGCACCGTCAAAGACCCCAAAGAGGCCAACAATCTCTCCATCCACATTATCAATTCTTGCCTCATAAAAATCTTCCATGGATGACCTTTTCCCCAGGGAGCTCGCATAACCATAACTGAACCTCCCGTCATGGCTACACGAATGAAACAACACAGTAAGACACAAAATCATTGATAATAACAAGCGCAGAGATCCAATCATACTCCACGCCAATCCTAGACCTAAAGAGTATAAAAACGCGAAACATATCAGAAAGGAGCTTAAGGTATTCGATACCCAGGTATTTCATCACCCACCAGCTGGAATTTGCTAAAATGAAATACAAACAAAGGGGATTCTTCGAACAACAAAAATTTCCGAGACACGTTTCCAGCATTCAATGGATGGGGTCTCCCTAAAATCAAGGAAAAAGAGGGAAAAAGGAAAAACCTAAGGCCGCCACCGCCGATCAGGGGATCGGCGGCATGAACTTGGTTGGAGGACGCGAAGATTGAATTGAGATAACCCATAATATCCTTATTATTGTCACCTCCGCCGCCGAGATCCGTCACCCCTTGCTGCGATCAACCAAAAACAAGTCCCAAACACCAGAGATTATATCACCCACCCCAAAAACCAACACGAAGAAGAAGGGGGGAAATCAGCCATCTCATAAAAGCAATCACCTTGACATTCATGGAATAATGGCATAAAAGAAAGAAGGTGAAAGCGGGGGACGAGTCAAAAACCTGCAACAGACAAGAAGAAAGAAAAAAATTCCGAGACGCCCAAAGTCAAATGGACGGCGAAATCGAAACGAAAGAGAGAAAAACAACAAGGAATCTTTGAACAGGAAGAAATCGATGAATCCGTAACAGGAAGAGATCAATTGGGGGGGTGGGGGACGAATACTCCGAAGAAGATTCGATGTGATAGCGATCAAACCAAAGAAAGAATGAAGAGGAAGAAGGGGAAGGAGGAGATGGGTAGGAGAGAGTTTGTTGGTTTTGTGTCGTTTGAGGTTGTCCGGGGTTTTGGGGGCGGGGAGTTGGTTGGGGGAAGGGATTGCCCATAATTAGTGGGTTTTGGGTAAACGTTGTTTAAAAAGCATACATAAATTAAATACAATTGTTAATAATAAACACAGTTAAACGAAGCAGTTGATGCTTAGATTTAAATATAATTTATTTTTTATTTTTTAACTTCAGATTGAATATTTATCATTAAAAAAAAAAATTTATATTATTTCAGCGAACCTTTTTCTGTAATACAACAAAATCGGTTTTCCAGATAACCAAACATGAGTACTCAAGTTTTTTATCACCATAAATTAATAAATAGAAAGATTTATTGATTTATTTTTCTATTAATTCTTATGGGGTATACAGACTTCTCAATTAATTACACAATAAAATCTTCTATTTCTTTTACACGTGACGGATATGGTTAATTATACCTAAATCAATAATAATACAATTACAAATAAATAGTGATTTTTGATGAAAAATATATTTTTTAAAATAATTATAAAAATATATTTTTTAATTTTGATGTGAAAATCTACATATTTTACGCTTGGTCCCAAAAAATAAATCGAGCATGAAAAAATATTTTATTTTACACTTTATTAAGTTTTATTTTATAATTACGAACATCAATATTTTTCTTATTAATCTATTCATATGTTAGTACACGTGTCAACCATATCTGCTCCCGCACTGTGCTTGTCTTCGGAACTCTTTAATTAATTAAAAAGTAAAGGACAGGTGGCATCAACTCCACAAACCAATAAAGGTTTAAAAGAGAAAGATAAGAAGAGGCTCGGCCGTGGACTGCTACTACCAATAAAGACTGGAATCAGTCGTCCCCATCATCCACCAACCGGTGGACGATCCTCGACATGCTTATCCAGAAAGCCTGCTGCATCTTATGGCCATATCTAACTATTACTATAGACACTACGTCGAAAAGGAATTGCCGGAATTCCGGTCTCGCTGCAAACCGCAACGCCATCGCTGACCACAGCTCGGGGGCTTTGTTTACCGCCTGGCGAAGGGATCTGAATCCCAGTATGACCCGGGCGAGCATGGCTCGTTCCTGTGAGAGACAGAATCACGAAAACGATCACGACAACACCACGTGCATGCATGTCTATCAAGGAAAGACTAACCTCGACATCGTCAGAGTACTTCTTGGATTTGGACTCGTTGTTTGAGGCTGAGCCGCAACCGACTACTTCATCTTCCAAAAATTTGTCTGCGACAGTGATGATATCTCTGAGGAGGAAAATACGCACCCTCAGTCCCATATCAGACAAGATGAAGTCCAGGAGATCTTCTGTGGCAGAAACAACGGCACGAATGTCGAAAGACTTCCATGCCGCAGAATTTGGGGGATCGTCACTGGGATCTGGGTCCAACTTGTCTGACTGCTCAGATATTGCAGCTATCTGAGGCAAAAGGAAGTTCAAGGGTTAGCAAGGGCAACATGAGAAAGATGGCCGGTGATTACAAGCAAAACCAAAGGACTGAGAGTAAAAGATCACCAGCCGCTCCAAACGGTTCCACCTAATAGACCCATCATTGTGTATGAGAAGCTCGCGCAAAATTTTTCTCATGTCTGGGTGAGGATCTGCCAGGAGCCTTGCTATAACGAAGGGATAAGCACTTTCGACGACTTTAAAATCTGGATCTAGAACTTTTGCTGTTCCTTCCAACGAGCCCAATGCTCGTATCACCAGGGCATAATCAGGAGGGAGGGAGAAGTCGAACTCGTACATAACATCATACAACTGGTTCATTATTCCCTGCAAAACAGAAACAGTACGTTATAAATGAAAGATCTATTATTATAGCACAACATAATTCGAAAGCAATTAATCACTATCCTTGGCTATTTAATGGGAAGAAACACTTGAAACAACCCCTGCAGTTCATCAACTTCTCATTGAGATGTTAAACCCTCTAGGAGGACTCTCAAAACATAACTAGCGTGCAGGCGACTTCTGTCCAACCGAACTAACAAACATTTAATATCAAAGAAATCATCAGTGGCTCTCCCTTTGGCAACAAAGTTCGTCATAATATGAAAAGACATCAGTTTGACATGGCTTTAGCGTACATAATGGGACCCAATACTAGAGGGACTTCAGGAGTAAATTATCACATTTCAAAACAAACCTGAAAGTCTTGGGAAAGCCTAGTCCCCTCACCACCAAATGACCTTTTCAGTGCATCCGCAACTGCTTGGATATCAACCCCTTCAGGAATAAATCCCAAAGAAAGAAAGTCATTTGCTAGACCCAAAGAGTCACGATTAACGAAGTGGATGATCTGAAACGAAGAAAAACTAATTAAAAAATACAAAATTCCTGTTTTAAGCATAAAGAGTAGAGGAATTTTACAGCATGCAGAAAGACTAATTTGTTGCACATGTATCACACTGACATTCACAATTGGAGAAAAAAAAAACATCAAATAAGAAGAGAGACCACCCTATTCATTCAAAACAAGGAGTTGCAATGCAAGAAGGCACATGCAGGTGTAAAGATGCCTTACCACTTGAATAAGTCCAACACGAAAATGACGAGGGATGTCCCCCATCATCCCAAAGTCAAAGTATGCAAGAGAGCCACTGGTAGTTGCAACAAGGTTTCCAGGATGTGGATCCGCATGGAAAAATCCGACCTCCAATAACTGTCTGAGAGAGCAATATAGCCCCTTTAAAGAAGAATACAAACACCTTCAGAATACGCTTCAGTAACTAAACCAGACAAAGTTTCACCAATGTGAATGTAAAATAATATCTCCACACCTGATCCAAAAGTCTACTTCGGTTTAGACTGGCCTGACTCAGACTAGCCTGATCTGTGAGCTTAATTCCATCCACCCATTCCATTGTCAGCACGGTTCTTGCAGTCAGATCCCAAAATATTTTTGGAACCCTGACAAAGTCGGAATTCTTGGCTTTAGTCTTACTTCTGACAGCCGGCTCTGTTGAGCTCCCGTCATCAACTATCCAAACGACGTGTAAAGGTTAGAATAGATGTATGTGCGACAGCAGAAAAGGGACAAAATTGTGCCTCATCAATACCTAGCTATCCTCTGCCATGATATAAACAGATAAAACTTCACGATTTTAAATAGAGACTTCCAGGAAAGACAAACTCTGCGGCAAAATAGGTAGGCAACCACAAGCTAGCAAATGAAAGAATCAGTACCTGGATAACCATAAAGCAAAGCAAAACGCTCGGCATTTTTCCCCTCAAGGACATAATCTATTTCATCAAACATGTGCCTGACCTATTTCATGAAAATACCAAAACAAATTAAGATTTAATAATTGAAAATTTGGGCACCAGAAATCAACAAACTGAAAGTTTTGAATACTAACAACGATATAATTGGTCAACCATTCACACATGATAATGAACATACAATTGAACATGCCATTCTTTTCTAATCCATAATGACAAACAATGTTAAACACTTCACTTCTGAATCAAAGTAAACAACATTTTAGCATCTCAAAAAATTCAAACCGACAGAAAAATATAAAGAACTCAGCAACAACAGGGTGCATAAAGCAGGCCAACCATCTCATTGACTGCCACCAGAAGATCCTTCCGGGCCTTCGCAAAACGTTTTAATTGCCCACCAATCATGTTGAACAAAAGCGCATCGAGAGTCAATGAACGTGACATCCCCGGCCTCTGCACTTTCACGGCCACTAGCTCTCCAGAGTGCAGATGAGCTGCAAGACTTGAAGCAACCGGACAATCAAGGATTACAGTCAAGAAAGGCATTTGACCAGGAGGCAAAGGGATGCTGAGAAATCATCAACACATTAAGGAGAACTTGTAGACCTCTGTAAACCTGCCCCAGTGATGCTGCCGCGATTGGTTCTGGACTGATGTCAGCAAAAATCTTTGAAATGGGAACACCAAGTTCGGTCTCCATTGATTTGATGGCAACAGAAGTGGGAAAAGGTGGAATTTGATCCTGCAAGTGAGAAATTTTCTGAGGCTCCAACATTGCATAAGAAATTCAAAATGATAGCTCCAAGGAGAAAGCTGCTATACCTGTAACTTAGCGAGCTCCTGGCAATAAACAGGGGGTAATACATCTGGTCTGGTGCTCAGAGCTTGACCAAGCTGTAGACATTCCACAAGATAAAATTTTGCTAAAATGTGTGTCGACCTGTGACAACAATACATAGAACAGAAACCGTGTAACAAGTAGCAAAAAGATTGCCTTGCCTTCACATAAAAAGGTCCCAGGTGTATCAGGGTCTCACGGAACTGGAGGAAACAAAAGGAAATGATAAAAATTGTGAATTTAACTTGATATCTCTTTAAAAACTTGATATGTCTTCAAATATCATCCTGATAGAAAGGAAAGGGAACATCCAAGGAATCAAGAAGTTTGACTAAAATTAAATATAACCGGGTCAAGCAAATGATATCATAAACATAAACAAGTAAGGTAGAGTATCAAATCCAAAGTCTACTCATGCTTTACTTATTCTATAGGAAAAAACCAAGTATGTGTCTCCAACAGAACACATATTTTTTGGCAATTCTCAGAGCTCACCATTACATTAGATTTACCAAATAGGTGGAATGTTAAATCAGCCTATTATATCCTTAACTTAGCCCTGGAAACCCACACGAGAGGTGCCGTGGACTAGACACCTAAGGTAGCATGAATTGTTAGTAGGGTTATCAGCAGAAGATGGTGTTCTCGTAATCCATGTAGAAATCACGAGCCACAAACCATTACAAGCAACACTTTCTAGTTCTACAAGCCAGGAATCACATCTCTACCTCGGTGATGGCAAGGTATTGGTTTCTCAATCTGTAAAGCTAGGGGAGGCACTCAAAGATAAACAGTTCTATGCTCACCTTAATTGCTCGCTTCTTAATGTCTTGGACAAACAATTGCCAAATTGCTAACTGCAACACATAGTAGGATATGATGGCTGCCCGGTACAAGGCAAGAAAAGGACCGAAACGATAGACTATCGATAAACTTCTGGAGCCATATGTGCCAAGAGCAAGGCCAAATTCACTTTCTAAAGATTGCTTCCGCATCTTTGCATACTCGGCGGACGGCCGTTCGCCATGGATACTAGAGTATTCCGTTGAGGTCCTACAGATGCAACCCCGGACCCGGATTAGTTGCAGTTGGGGAGAACGTTGATTAGGGTTAAAAGCTGTCGACTCACGAGAATCCAGCCGAGAAGAACGACTGCAGGAACCTTTCAGGTGGTCCGGATATTTCAGCTCTGCTGTTAGAAGAAGCTAACATCACCATGTCATTTTCGAGTCGATTTTCGTGGCGTTTGCCTGTGCATGGATTGCAAAAGCATCAATAATCCTCAAGAAAGTACGCCAATGTAGAAAAGACAACCTCACATTTCACAGATTCTCCATTCCCCAAATTAGCACCGGTAATTTATCAGCCGAATCTTTCCCTACCTCAAAAATAAGTACAATTTCATTCCACAAATGCAATCGTCCGATTTAGTTTTCATTTGGAACAAGAGATCGCTCAACCAGGCCACCAACACGTCACAGAAAATGAACACAATCCATGCAAAAACTGCAGAGAAAGGGACGAAAACCTAGGGACAATAACGGAAACTACTACTCATCGACTCAGGCATTTTCAGAGGTTGCTCGTCCATCAAATGCTTGAATTGACTGAGAACGTTTACCCCCGGAGAGAATCGAGGCATAGCGACGGTGGCGAGAGAAGACCCTACTCCTCATCGACAGAGCCCCTCCTCCACCGAACGCTCGTCCATTCCACAGTCGGCGGCAATCTCTTCGGCGTCGGGGGGTAGCTGCTTTTTCTCGCGGTGACTGCGCGAAGGAGAGAGGAGACAACTGCCACGTCTCCACTGCGCCCCTTCTTGCCTGGCAACTTAAGCGGGGGCCCCGCCGTCACCTCACCTCGCTTTCTTGATGGGCCTGAAGCCCATTGGGACAACTTGAAGGACAGCCCCATAACCCGGGGCAACAAGCCCTCCGGACGGGCGAAGGGCGGGCGATGATCGAAAAGAAGTTATCGTGAAGGAGAGGAAGAGGAAGAAGACGAAGAACAAGGAGGAGGAATGGAAGGGGATGAATTGGTGAGCGACGTGTTTAGGGATCGCTTCAGAGTGTCGTCCGTCTGCATCTGCGAATCCGAAGGTTCGTTCCCGCCTTCTGCGACCATCCGTTTCCGTTTCTTCTTTCTTAACTTTTCTGTTTTGTCCTTGAATCACGGGCTCCGGTTTTGCATCATCGAGCAGCGAGGAAGAGCGGCATGGAGATCTCCGAGTGCGCGACCGCCTGCATTTCCGATCTGGCCTACAAGTTTTCTGGTAGGTATCTGTGATCCGCATCTCCTTTCCTTTTCGATTTTCCCGACGGTGTCCGCGGAATTCAACTGATCTGGTCTGAAAACCGTATTGGATTTCCGGTGCGGTGGTTCCTGCTTGCTCGGATTGTTTGTCGATTTGGCTGTTTTTCCATGGCGTTCGTGACTTTCTAGTAGTGGACTTGGGAGATTTCTAGGTTTTAGTAAGAAGTGTTGTTGTGAATGAACAGAGCAGCTGGCCAAGGACATTAGGCTGTTTGCGCATCACGCGAGGCGAAAGACCGTGAAAACTGAGGACATCCTCATCTCCAGTTAGATTTTCTCAGCATAACTCTTCATGGAGGGTATGTGTTCGTAGATGACCATGTGCCTCTCCTCTCATCCGGCTTTCAAATATGTTGGCAGCTCACAGGAATGAGCACCTGACGGCTTCCCTGAGGTCCTTTTGGGAAGATTTGAATGCCAAGGAGCCTCAGTCTGATCGAAAGAAGCGTAGGAAGCCGCCGAAGGAAGAAGAAGAAGATGAAGAGGATGATAACAGGGCAGCAAGCATCGACAACACTTGAAGAGAATAATCTAGAGCAGAAAAATGCCTCCTGAAGTCATGTTGGCCTATTGTATTTATGCCTTGTTCTCAGTTTTCTGTTGCAGATAGTTTTTTATGCTTTTTACCGGCTAATACTTCTTCAGTCCCTTAGCTCTATCAATCATACACTACCGTTGGGACTGATTGGCGTAGCCCAGAACCCGACCTTGGTTTCAGTCTCTAATGACTACCCAAGCTATGTTCCAAAATAACGTTCGGTGGAAAATATTTCACGAAATAGGATTGCTTGGTCGCTCTATGGCAAGCATGATTCGCTGGCCTTCACCAAGCTGGGGAGGGACTCCTGGACTTATGTCAATAAGAGCCTCAAATCAGTTCAAAGATGTGATGTTTGACGGCGATCGGTTGCTCACTCTCGTTTCGCATGGACAACTCGTATGTCTTGGTCCACGCTTCAGTCTCCCTCGGACGGTCGTTCACCGTTGTATGAATGTCGATATTAATTGATAAATACATAAGGGACCTCATTCTCTTCCGAAGATAAACCTTAATCTTCTGTCATGGCATCGGAGCCGGTTCTCCTGTCCTAAAAAAAGATTAGGCATTCTAGCCGATTGCCAACCATCCATAGATGGGTACACCTGTGACGAGTCAAGAACTGAAGGAGATCCTAGAAGGAATGGGTAGAGTTTTTCAGGCAAAGAATGGGATTAGACGGTGGAACACTCGTGTTTGTGTTAGCCGTCGCAGGTGATCGTTGTACGCGCGCCCTCCGGCCTAGCACGCGCGATGCGGTTCGGGCAATCCGAGGATCCGAGCCCGCTCCCCCGAGGTCTAGTCCGGTCGACGTTACGGCTCGAACACTGGACGCTGCGGAAATGGACCCAGGATTGGGTCTTCCCTTGATTCGCGAACGGGTTTGCGGGACATTTCGCCAACCACCTTTAGTTCCCTGAAGGTGGCCAGCGAAAGGCTACGTAAGACCTCGCTCGTGAATTTTTAGGAGGGCCCAAGGAGCGGCTCGGTCTGCCGCCACCTCATCCTAAATGGCTCCGAAAAAAGGGTAATGTTTAGTTTAACTTTGAAAAACTTGTTCGGAGTCGCCACCGACTTAGTTTAAAAAATGGTGTGATTTAAGTCAGAAAAATCAGAGTTTGGGTTCGGGGATTCCTATTTACTAACCTTTGTATTCTAAAACATGCGAAAAGGGTGGCGATTTGTCCAAAAATTTAACTTTTGATTGACGGGTGTTGGGCCCGATCCGGGAGTAGGCCGGACTCTTATCGACGTTTTAACGGGCGTTGGACCCGAATTTAGGTTGGTTTGGTTAAAACAAACATGCGACATAAGTCCTAGAGCCTAGACAAACGCGCAATCATAAACAAGTATTTAGATCAAAAGAGCGGGGAATGGCGGTGATTGCGGGCCTATACACTTGGGCCTGCAATCCGTTACAAGTGGGCCTTTAAAAATTTCGGGAAGACCCGCACCTCCCCTTTGCACCTTTGATTGAAGGTTGGGGCCACTTCAAGCCTTCGAGCCCATGGTTTTTAGGCCGGGGTGGATCCACGCGGTTTGATACACGCGCATTCGTGTTAATCTTTGAAATTTTGAAGTTGATCTTCCGAGATTAAGTACTTGATGTACATGCAAAGAAAAATGAATAAGTGGTTAGTATCGTCAATTTGGACGAAATTCAATTAAATTGAGAAATGTAAAGCTTGTCTTACCGTTTTAGTCGAAAATGTTCACTTGTTGAAAAATCTTCGAAAATGTCCGAGAAGTTTGACCGTGTTTTACATGCAAAACACTTTAGAGAGATGAATATTAGTAATGCACATCAAGATGAGACATTAATTCACATATAAGAATTCAAGTGAGCTTAAACATATTGTAGACATTAAAAGTTTGTCAAGCATGATACATTGGGTCTTGGTCAATAATTATAATGGATTATAGACCCAATTATTAAATGTGGGCTTGAAACATAAATGGATCCATGGAATAATATGTTATGGTCTCAGAAAAGCCACAATCCCAATCCAAACAAAAGTGTTTTGGGCCGAAATAAGCCCAAATTCAAGTCCGGCCCATGGCCCGGTACATGGGAAGTTACCTAATATGGGATGACAAACTTCCTAATATAAATCGGCCCTGGAGGCCTATAAATAGAGTCATTCTCATTCATACAAGAACAACAACACAACATTGGTGGAGAGAAGACTCTTGAAGCTCTCGAAGACTCTCCCCGCCTCCTGCTCGCCGAAGCTTTGCCGACGTCCATCGCCCGGTGTTCTTCTGCAACGCGCCTCGAGTTTCTGTCGGATCACGCCCAAAGGCCCCGACGACTTCATCAAATTACCGAAGCTCTGTCGGATCACGCCCAAAGGCCCCGACGACTTCGTCAAGATACCGAAGCTCTGTCGGATCACATCTAAAGGCCCCGATGACTTCATATATCATCTCGAAATTCTGCTGAAATTCTGTCAGAGCTCAAGATCATCATCCACAACCGTTATTCTTCGAAGATCGAATCAGAGGAATCACGTGCTTTTCTCGTGACTAGAGATAGAACCCGCTACATATTTTCATACGATAATTTGTACGCTGATATTTCCACGCGAGATTTTAGTGTTCACACATATTAAAAATAATAATAAAATAAATGAGATTCTTAAATATAACAAAATCACATAGACTTAATGAAAATAATTAAAATTCTCATGGTAGTCAAATATTTAAAAGGACGTAAATATCCATATTAGCTTCTAAACAGAAAATCAATTTACTTGACAATTGATAAAATTACGAATTCGCCCCTTTGACATTTCAATCCTAAATTGATCAAATTGTGAGAAAAGGGGGGGAAGTCTTTGAGCTTGGCTTGGAGACAACCCCTCAGAGCGATTCAAACGAGAACCAGAGTGATTTCCCGACGAAAAGGGGGGAGGCTTCAGTGTCTTCGACTGCTTTCGCATATGGTGGGATCTGATGCTGCGCGTGGATCCCGCCATGACCCTAAGTGGAATCTCTCCAAGCTCGGGACAGAGGGGCTAGCTCGGGGAGCGCCGAATCTGGCAGATCTGGGCATGGCTACGAAGAAGGGCGGCGGAGGAGGCTTGCCGGGTGCGGAGGCGCGTCTCTGTGGATCTTGAGGGTGTCTGGGGAGCCGGGGACGCCGGAGGATGCTCGCCGTCGCCGGATCTGTGGAGAGGAGCTGTCAGGAAGTATCGGGAGGTCTGGTCGCCGCCGGGTTATGGGTCGCCGGAAGATCTGGGAAGTGGTGGTCCGTGGAAAGAGAGCCGCCGAGCTTGGGATCTGAGGACAGGAAGGCTGTCACCGGCGCCGGATCTGGAACGAGCCTCGGAGACGCTGGAAAGTGGGTCTGCTGGACTTGGAGTGCTGAGAGGTTGGCCGCCAGGCTTGGGGACAACGTCGAGGGTCTGAGATAGGAGGAAGCCTAGCCGATTTCGCCGGTGAAGAAGCTTGCTGACTCCGGGAGTGATGGAAGAGCTGGAAAATTGTGTAGGGAGAGAGGAGTTGAGGAGAAACAGAATGGGATCAGAGAGGATGGAAGGAACAGAGTGGAAGTAGAGAAGGTGCTTCGAATTGACGGGAAGTGTGAAGCCCATGATAGGAGCCAAGTAGGAGCCCAACTAGCTCATGATGAGGGACAGATCGAAGGAAGCCCAGCTGCTGAATTGAGGTCGCTGAGGCCTGCGCTGCTCTTGTGATAAAAGACAAAAGCTGTTGCAGGTTGCGGAGAAGACTGTTAAGGAATTGTTGGAGAGCGGTGGTGCCGCGAACATCTGGTAGCGCACACACCAAGAAGGACAAAATATTAAAATAGAAAAAAATACAACAGCTCAACAGCCCATATATAGGTTGTCCCGTCAACTGTGTAATCATTATCTTTTTTACAATTCTGCAGAAATGAAGTGACTTCACTATTCTTCCTATTTCCTTGCTCGATTACTCTGCTTCTTCGTCTTCGTCTTCTTCTCTTCTCTTCTTCATCTTCGTCTTCTTCTTCTCTTCTCTTCTTTGGCTTCTTCTTCTTCTTCTTCTTCTTCTTCTTCATTTGCTATTCTAGCAAATCTCTTTTACCCGTGTCGTGTGACGAGTCGCTCTGATACGGGTAAAAGAGATTTGCTAGAATAGCAAATGAAGAAGAAGAAGAAGAAGAAGCCAAAGAAGAGAAGAGAAGAAGAAGACGAAGATGAAGAAGAGAAGAGAAGAAGGCGAAGACGAAGAAGCAGAGTAATCGAGCAAGGAAATAGGAAGAATAGTGAAGTCACTTCATTTCTGCAGAATTGTAAAAAAGATAATGATTACACAGCTGACGGGACAACCTATATATAGGCTGTTGAGCTGTTGTATTTTTTTTCTATTTTAATATTTTGTCCTTCTTGGTGTGTGCGCTACCAGACGTCCGCGGTACCACCGCTCTCCAACAATTCCTTAACAGTCTTCTCCGCAACCTGCAACAGCTTTTGTCTTTTATCACAAGAGCAGCGCAGGCCTCAGCGACCTCAATTCAGCAGCTGGGCTTCCTTCGATCTGTCCCTCATCATGAGCTAGCTGGGCTGCTACTTGGCTCCTATCATAAGCTTCACAGGGAGGAAGCTACAAAGTGTGGTCAGCTCGAAGCGGATCTGGGACGCCGTGGGTCCTGGAGGAGTCGGAGGAAGAAGCTGCCGTGGGTCTCGCGGAGCCGTCTGTTGTGAATGGAGCAAAGTGAGGCCGCCGGAGTTGGGGACGACGTCGAGCCATGATGCTAGTGAGGACTTAAAAGGGGGTTCACCAAGTTTGGGTAGGAGTTGAGGCGGTTGGGGTTGGGAAGTACGGAGGTCTGCCGCTGGACGTCCAGGAGGAAGCTGCCATTGTTGAAGTTGTTTCGCTGATAGACGAAGCTGGGTCAGGGCTGCAGAGGGAAACGTCCTGAGGGAAGGTAAGTTTGGTGGTGGACGAAGCTAGTTCATAGTAGTTGTGGCTGGGGGAAGACTGGTTCGTCGTTGGCTTTCTGCGATGAAGGGGTTGGTTGGCTGTG
The DNA here is from genome assembly GCA_023653495.1 of Melastoma candidum. Lineage (NCBI taxonomy): Eukaryota > Viridiplantae > Streptophyta > Magnoliopsida > Myrtales > Melastomataceae > Melastoma > Melastoma candidum. The sequence goes on from CM042882.1 coordinate 4,137,940, forward strand.
TATACTAGGGATACCAGAGGGAAGGTAAGTTTGGTGGTGGCTGGTTCAAAACAAGGGAGAAGAAGAAGGCTGTGATGGGGAGGTGAATTCTGTGCTATTATTTTGCTGGAGCAGGGCATCGGCGGGGTGTCGCAGAAAGAGGAGGAGATCGGTTGCTTGTTGTCCAGGAGACGGCGGCACACGAAATAAAAAAATAAGTTGAAGTAGGATGAAGGCTTCCTACGACACTAACCTCTGTCCACGAGAAGCTAAGATTGGTTCTCCGTCGATGACCCAGACGTGGGGGTTGGTTGGTTTGCTTAAAAAAAAAATGAAGGGAAGGCTCGTCTCCATTGCTGCAGCGAAGAAGTTTCCGACGCCACAGGTTGTTTGGTGATGTTGAAGATATTGTCGAAGATCGTTGTCGCCTGTGTCCAGAAGGTATTGTGCTTTCCCTGCTGCTGTTGTTGACTGCTCCATGTGAGTTGGTCTTCGAGGGGTCCCCATAATGCTGGTTTCTTCTTACCTTGTTGCAGAATGTTGGGAGGTCACGGCAATGGGAGTGGCTGACGGGATATTGAGGCTGGGGAGCTTCAAGAGAAGAAGAGAAGGGACCGGTGGATTTCTTCAAGGATGAGAAACTAGTTCTCCGGAGAAAAATTTCATAAGGTTCCCCCTCAAAGAAAGATGAATGCTTCCCCTCCTCTTTCCTCCTTTCTTCTCCTCTTTTAAACCCCCCTCCTCCAAGTCTGGTTTCTCTGTTGAAATTCATTGAGATTCCTTGGTCTCGTTGGCGTTCAACCCCATTTGGTCCGAATCTAATTGCTTTTCTTTTTGTTTTGGCGAAGGAATCAGGGCCGTTAGGGGACATGATCGTCCTTGGACGTTGCAAATCTTCTTTCTACAGACAGCGGCTGGGAGTTGGGAGGAATTTCAGTCTGTTGTTTTAATTGGCCACTGTCAATGTGTGTGGAAATCGTACTTATGCGATTCTTGTCGGGGAACAGAGTAGGCTTGGGCTTGGGCCATAAAGACAATGAGCTTGGGTTTTGGATTGTACCATGGGCTTTGGATCAGCATGCTATGGACATGCTGTGGGCTGGCTTCACAATGGGTTAGTGACTAATGGTTTTTCTTGTATGGACCGGGGAATTGAAGCCCCTCCAAGGCCCTCAACTGGTTTCCAGATTACTGCAAAATTCCTCCTTCCATTTAATTCCACGTGAGTATCAAAAATGTTTTGTTGAGTGAATTGTAACCTCCTTGGTTCTGTACGAGTTGCAATAATTCTGATTCACGCTGCTGCAGTCGGCAAGGATTCTTCACTGGGATAAAGGATGAGGCTTTGCGGTCATGCGGCAAACAATGTCGGTTCCTCAGCTGGTCTGGATGTGGGATAGTACAGCTAAGGAGCTTCGTCGGAGTTGGAATCTCTTTTGGAGCTAACTGCAAAGTCAGGTTGGCTGCTGCTCCGGGAACAGGGTCATCTGCTGTTGGGTTGGCGAGGAAGACCGCCGCTGGATTTAACCAAGGTACTTCGCCATCATGTCGGATGTCCACTGCTGGATTGAGCCGGGTAAGGATGCGAAAAGGGGCTGTGTTTGGACAGCATCTGTTTGCCCTTAAGTTGTCCGAGCTTAAGTAGAGGTTACTGTTGGTGTTCGCAGACGAGACTCGTGCATTGAATGCAGGAAGTTTGCGGCTGGTCGGTGTTGTTGTTCTGCTGCTGAAGTTGTTGTGACGTGGTCGTTATAGAGTCTGTTGTTGTTGTTATTGTGATTGCTGCTGAATGTCGAGTTTGAGCTCGAGTTGATGATTGAAAGTGATCCTCTGCTAGGTTGTTGGTGGGTCGTTGCTCTTTGCCAGTGGTCGGCCGATGGCATCGATGGAGGAGTTGGAGGCGTGGTTGCCTTGGCCGCCTTGGGGTCCGAGAGATGTTGCTGCGAGTTGCTGTGGCTGCCGCTGCTGCTGCAGGAGTGGCTGTTGTTGAGTTATATGCATAAATGAGCTCAATGTATCCCCTTGTCCGGATTCCATAGAATTTTTCTTGTAATGAATTCATCACGCTCCGTTGGGCACTTTTGCATAAATGTTATAATGCGTTCCAATATGGTTTTGAACGTTTCAATCTCCTCTGACTTGGGGCGCATTGACATGTTATTGCCACAGTAATTGAGACTGTTGAGGCTACGATTGTTGTAGCACTAATCATTTCCCTCTTGTCTGATCACAAAATGCAACCACAAAACCGACGTCTGAAAATCTTCTACTTTCTAGAAATATGGTAAGTATTGTTTGCTGAGTGTGTGGTGTATGAATGAGAAGGGAACGCCCAAGATACGAAGTGAAGGTTGCTTGGACGTCCTACCTTCTGAAGAGTCCTTTTGTCGAACTCTTCCCGGAGCGCACGAGATCGTTATCTGTTCCTTGCCTTTTATCTGGCTTCTAGAATTGTTAGCAACGCATTTGAAGGAAGCTGCTGAGAAATGAAGAAGAAGATGATCACAGGGCAACAAACACTTAAAGCGATAATATGCCTTCAAGCTCTTTCCTTTAGGATCTTTCTTCGTGTGCACGAAGAAGATGGTGAACTTGTTTTGGTGGCTCGTTACATTTGTTTTATGCCTTCTACCCATTAACCAAACATGAACACGCAGCTTTGACGGCTAACGGAAGGATTGTACTTTTAGAGTCTCTCAGCTCAATTAATTGACGCCTTTCTATGAGCGGCAGTTGGCTCCGAACCCGAGTCTTTCCCCAGCCACGTCATATATAACTTCGAACGTCTTCTGTGCCACGTTCCCATATATCAGCACGTCGCTGTCGTCGCTGTTTCCAGCGAATGCTAGACAAACCTGTGATGCACTTGCTCCGTACAGAATCCCTGTGAAGTCAACATCGACATAGGTTCCCCCGAGGAAATAGAATCCCAACTTGGGAACGGTCACTGTTGAGTACTTGGTGAAGTCATAGCAGGTGTCGAGGATAGAGAGGGCTGGAGCCATTGGATACTTAGACATGGCCTGCCGGAATGCACTCCGCAGGGCAGTGTATGCAGTCAGAGGGAGGCGTGTGATCACAGTGCCGGAGTCTATGATCCCTTCTGCATTCGAAAATATTGAGACCGGGATCGAGAGCTTCTTCCCAGCAACGCTAATTCCTGTGATGCTGATTCCATAGAACGATGCACCCTGAGAGATCGTTGTCAGTGGAGTGAACTGAGCTGCAGAGGACGAGCCTTTCCCGAAGGCCAGGTGTCCCGTCGAGCTAGAGGAGGATGGCAGACAGTATGAGAAGTATTTCCCGTATTTTGAAGCAGTCTGTTCCACGATGGAAAGCTTGTCACGGCCAAGTCCAAGCAGTCCAGCGGCTCCTCCGTAGAGGCCACGATTGTTCTGGCCACATCCGAATAGGAAGTTGTCGAAGGAGTCAGTGTATGTCAGAGTCAGCTTTTCCCTTCCAAAGAATCCGGCAGAGAATGAAGAATCCCCATACTGGATGCCATAAACACAAGTCGAAGCAAAGCACCCCGGGGTTCTACCTGCACAAAACAATTCGCAAGATCAACTATCTAACATTGAATCTGACTGCACGATGGACGCTAATTCAAGAACCTGTGGCAGAAGTGAGCTGAGAACAGACTGCTGAATTGCAGCTGATGTTGACATAAGAAGCGGATAGCGAAGGATCAAAGGTTGGTTCCTGCTGTTTGTAGCAGTATTTTAAGCACGGTCGGCACTGAGTCCAGGTGAGGTCACTCCCCGTGTCGAAGATTAGCGTGAGGTCCTTCTTAGGGGTGCCAAGGCCCACCGTAACCACGTAATTCCCTGTTCCTACAGTGCTCCCCGATTTCGCCGGGAGAACGGCCTTGGCTTCCTTCAGGCTAGAAGGGCGGCCCGGTTTCTTCCCTGATATTCGTGCTCGGATCGAATTTACTCGTAACTCATCTTGGACAAGGATCTGCTCGTGCGTTGGAGCTTTCTCTTCGGCTGTAGCTGGCCGATGGCATGGGCCATGCCTGTGAACTATCTCTAGAAGAGTCCTCCCTTCGTCGACTGCAATTTCCAGACCAAGTACTGGGATCAATAATTCCAAAAAGCGACAAATCATAAACGAACTGCAAGGACACAGCAATATCAAGTCCCGAGGACGGGGCCAATGAGGAGAAATTTGAACCTCTGTCAAGACCGAATGCAGAGGAGGGGGTGGTGCAGGAAGAGGAAGGGAACAGAGAGGTAACACGGACGGAATAGAAGTTTTCGTCAGAGGAATGGGAGGTGCCTAGGAGGAGAAGGAGAAGAAGGCTCGACACTACGTAAGCTGCCTGAAAGTCAACAGAATAACGACATGCCATGGCCTTGCACTATCTGATCATCTTCTATCTTCTCTTCTGAACTGGCAAAGCAGGGGAGCCTCTTTATAGCTGGGTCTGGTCTCTGTTACGTGTAAACATCGCGACACGACGATTTTGACAAGAGTCTTATGCACGAACGATTTATTATGTCACGTGAACTTATTAGTATCATATTTTCCTCCATCAAGTGCGTCTATCCTCTGTTGCTTCATTCCGCTAACTGTGGCTTTCTTCTTTTTGGGTCCTACGTCACCCTTACATCATTTTCTTCCTCATTCTCAACTTACATTCTGTTGCTGTTGAGCATCTAGCAAACACCGAAACAGACACTTCCCACCATCTCTTCTTCACGCCGATATTTTCATGGGAAGTGATTGCTATTCTAGATGATACGCGGAGAAATCATGGTCTAATTCGAATCCGCGTAAGACCACACAAAAATGAAATCACTCAGCCTCCCAGCGGCTTTAATTAGAAGGTGGAGGCGGTACTAATCCACCCAACAAAACATAGTCAATCCTTGGAAGGGTGAGAAGTGCTCAGCACTCCCCAGTATTCCACTCAGTTTGGCCTTGTTTTGGAAATCTTCATCAGATTCAGCACCAGACATCACTATCATTACCTTGGGGGTGGAACATGGAGGAGTGGTGATCAGAATCCTGTTGTGGGTGTGGACTGGAAAGAAAGTATATAAAATGGCTACTGGGAGAAACAACTATGAATGGTGGGTGGTGGTGGGTGGGGGCCAAATGGAGGTGGAGGAAAGCTGGAACAGATCCATCCTCCTTTTTGTATTATTCTAACAATTTCAATCAGTTCACATTCAGAACAGGGAAAAAGTGTAGGCGGAGGAGTTCAACAAACTATCTTTACTTCACTCTAATCAGGAAGTAAGGACAGGTTAGATTAGATGAGGTGAGATCAGATCAGGGTAGTAATGCTTTCTTGCAATCGGCGTATTGTCGAACTGCTGCTCCTTCTATGTACACGCTACGTCGTCCCGTGTCTCGACGTAGATATCCCCAGCATTTTATCATGAAGGAAAAGGAATGTCGTTCCAGTCCTAATCCGGACACCAAAAGGCTCCACAGGAAGTGCAACTAACAAAGATGGAGACAGGGCAGTGGTTGTTTATTTTAAAATTCCGACAAGGAGATGGGCTAGAAGAACTTTGAAGGGGCCAACGAAAGAAGGCCCAGCTCCTCTATTCAGAAGCAGACAGCCAGATGTTGGTTGATTGTTGGTTTTGTGATGAGATGTCGTGAGTTTTTGGGTGGTTGAGAATGGTGATATCAGCCCCCATGTAACAAACAGCTCACTCTCCCCTTCAACAGCAATGGCTGCCTTTGTCAGTCAAATATCGATGCTTTGCTTTGCTGATCCTCCAGCCTAACTCACTCCTCTTACTTTGTCTAGACACACCCAATGGCTATCTCCCTGTTGCACCCCCCCTTCCCATCCCTTGCCTCGCCCGCCCCCAGGGACCGTGCCCTCCTCTGTTGGCCTCGTCCTGCCGATCTCCTCCCGCTGTTGTCTTCGGGGACAACTCAGAGATGTCGTGCGGTTGCAGACGCTCCCGACGGGAATGTCCTCATTGTCCCCTCGCCCGAGGAAGAAAGAGAAAGGGCTGTGGCCGATTACGACTGGGCGGAGGAATGGTACCCCCTCTACCTCTCGCAAGACGTCCCTGATGACGCGCCGCTTGGACTGACCGTGTTCGACAAGCAGCTGGTACTGTATAGGGACGGTTACGGGGTGCTGCGGTGTCACGAGGATCGCTGCCCCCACCGGTATGATAATAGTCCTAGTGATCGCTCACCCTGACTTTGTAGCTTGTGCTGTCGCTTGCGGCCGATGCTCAACTGAATGCCTAGCTGCACTGATTCAGATTGGCGAAACTGTCGGAAGGGCAGTTGGTGGATGGTAGATTGGAATGCTTGTACCATGGATGGCAATTCGACGGTGAGGGGAAGTGCGTTAAGATCCCTCAGCTTCCTGCGGATGCGAATATCCCGCGATCTGCTTGTGTGAGGACATACGAGGTGAAGGATTCTCAGGGCGTGATCTGGGTCTGGATGTCACAGAAGAACCTACCGAACTTCAGCAAAATACCATGGTTCGAGAACTTCGCAAGGCCTGGCTTCCAGGACGTATCGACTATACATGAGCTGCCATATGACCACTCCATACTTCTAGAGAACCTCATGGATCCTGCGCATATCCCCATTTCCCACGACCGGACTGATTGGACCGCGAAGAGGGAAGATGCCCAGCCACTTTGTTTCGAGGTGACGGAGCGGACCGACAGAGGGTTCGCGGGATGGTGGGGGAAGGAGAGCGAGGGGTCATTGCTCAACTTCCTTAGGTTTGAGGTTCCCTGTGTCCTCCAGAACAACAGGGAATTTGTCGATAAGGATGGTCAGAAGCATTACTTCACAGGCCTGTTCCTCTGCCGTCCGACTGGGCAGGGGAAGTCCATGCTCATCGTGAGGTTTGGGGGCACCCGAAGTTCCCCACTCGCAAAACTTTTCCCTAAGTGGTTCCTCCATCAGAATGGGAGCAAGGTTTTCGAGCAGGACATGGGATTCCTGTCATCGCAGAACGAGGTCTTGATCAAAGAGAAGGTTCCAACCAATCAGCTGTATCTCAACCTAAGATCGTCGGACACGTGGGTTGCCGAATACAGGAAGTGGATGGACAAAGTCGGACATGGGATGCCCTACCATATTGGCCACTGCACTATATCGCTGCCCAAAGTGCCTGCGTTGGTGGAGCATGCCCCTGCTGGTATTGTCGCTGGTGTATCCGCATCATCGCCAACCAAGGGAGGGATTGGCTCCATGCACGCACCTAACCTGGCAAACAGGTACTTCCGGCATGTCATTCATTGCAAAGGTTGCCGCGATGTCGTTAAGGCATTCCAAGCATGGAAGAACGCCCTTTCCGCTTTGGCTGCAGCATTGGTAGCACTAGCAATCCTTGCTTCCAGCAGACAGTGGAAGGCCATCCTTATAGGATCGACTGCAATATGCTTGGCCGGCATTTATGCGTGTTCGACTGCCATCACGATGAACACGACCAACTTCATTAGGATCCACCGGAGATTATGAATTCAAAAATGTTGTCTCTAATAGAGTAACTCTTCCTATTTCTTAATAGTAGTCACAGTTACCCCAGCTCGGCCGACTCTGCGTCCGCTATGAAATCAAACAAACTGCCGTCTCGGGTAGCATTGGCCAGAAGACCTAACGCCGCACGCTCTGGGGTTTCCCCAGTCAGGACATTCTCCGAGCTCTCTGCTACGACTTCTTCTACCACGAAGCATAACCCCGAGGGTTTGATACAGCCAGCAACCTGAACGAGAAATGCTCCTCCACCCCATTCCGTGACGTTCAAGGGCTGACCGCGGCTGGGATGATGGCCGACTGTTTGAAAAGCAGATAAGCAGTTGGGGGACAGGAAAGGGAAATGCATAACGCATGCTTTTAGGACAAGAACTGAAGAACACACGAACAAGCCTTTCTTTCTCCTTCAAACCCACAGTTCGTTTCCACTCTTACATACCTTCCCTCTCTCTCCCTCTCTTCCAATCCTTCCGTGGTCTGGATAAAATCTCAATCCCTTCCAAACAGCGATGACCCAACCATCAGCCGGGCGCCACGAGCCCGGCGCCGTCCTTGATTTTGTCTCCTTTCTGGGCCACCGCGTGCTCTCCTCCTCCTCCTCCTCCTCCAAGTTGAGCAGGACCCAGCTCTCCTCGTCATCCCCGACTCTGCCCAATTACCTTTACTTCGACGTTTCTGGGTCTGCAACCGCCCCCGCCGCCGTACCCAAGAGCCGGAAGGTGAAGTCTTCCTTGGTTTTGGGATCCAAAGGTGGCTCCTTTAGGATTTCCCGCCTCGTGAGCGAGTTCAACCGCGCCGTCAATTTCCACTGCCGGAGGTTGCCAATTGGGTTCGCCTCCGTCCGCCTTGATTCCGACAATTGTGCCGTCGAGGACGGATCCGCAGATAACGGGCTGAGGGACGAAGGTCATCTCAATGGCGTAGTGGCCGCCGGTCCGAAGAAAGTGCTCATCTTGATGACTGATACCGGTGGTGGACATCGGGCTTCTGCCGAGGCGATCAAAGCTGCTTTCTACGAGGCGTTTGGGGATGAGTATCAGGTCAGCTGTCGTTGTATTCTTTGTAGATAAAGGAGGGAGCCTCACCTTGTCGAGATATGCCCTCGCTTGGTTGAATTTCGAACCATGTGATTCTAGAAAGCCTGTCACTAGCACAAGGATCTGTTTCTTAAAGATTTAGGTGCTTGTCTGGATTAATTCGATGAAGTCTGGGTTTTACAGGATATACAGTTCGCAATCAGGGCCATATCATAGTTTGGTTTCGAGCAAGCTTTTAGTTATGAAGACGTTGCTTATCCCAGGGAGTTCACTGTGTACATAGATGTCTGACGACCTTTCTGAAGTTTCTGACGATTAATCTCTGGTAGGTATTTGTCACTGACTTGTGGACTGATCATACGCCGTGGCCATTTAACCAACTACCAAGGAGCTACAACTTCCTAGTGAAACATGGACCATTATGGAAGATGACTTACTATGCAAGTGCTCCCAGAGTTATACATCAATCGAACTTTGCCGCAACCTCAACCTTTATAGCTCAGTGAGTCATGGCTAAGCCTAATGTTTACCATAACTGCTTTACTTCTGTGCCGCTGTTTGAGTCATCTAAATAGTTTTTGTGCATCCTTTCCAAATGCTGTCTATTTTGTAAAGTTCTCCGAAGCAGTTCAAAATATGTGTCCTGTGTTGACTGTTGTGGGGGATGTCAGTGTATAACTTGCTCAATTGGTTGCTATATGTTTTGCAGGGAGGTAGCAAAAGGGCTCATGAAGTATCAGCCAGATGTAATAATTAGTGTACATCCATTGATGCAACACGTTCCCCTTCGAGTATTAAGATCAAAGGGCCTCCTAAATAAAATCGTTTTCACGACAGTTGTAACAGACTTGTGCACCTGCCATCCAACATGGTCCGTATGGTTTCTCCAAGGTTACTGCACTTTAAAATTCATTTCTGAATGCAGCTCATATAATCTATTAACTGTTTGTTGATTAGGTTTCATAAGCTTGTCACTAGATGTTACTGCCCTTCGCCAGAGGTAGCAAAGAGGGCGTTGAAAGCTGGACTCCAACCTTCACAGATCAAAGTTTATGGTCTTCCTGTCAGACCGTCTTTTGTGAAACCCGTCAGACCAAAGGCCAGTTATCTTTTCTTCGGACTACTTCCTGGCATCCCTCATGGCATTGTGTCGTGAAGCCTCATCCTTTTTCTTTATATACAGCCTCACTGCTCGTTTAGTTAATGACACGATGCGTGCAGGATCAACTTAGGAGAGAACTGGGCATGGACGAGGATCTTCCAGCGGTCCTGCTAATGGGAGGAGGGGAAGGAATGGGGCCCATTGAGGCTACGACTCGTGCGTTGGGCGATGCGCTATATGATGAGAACCTGATGAAACCAACTGGCCAGATTCTTGTGATATGTGGCCGAAACAAAAGGCTCGCAAACAAATTGTGTTCAATTGACTGGAAGGTTCCTGTCCAGGTACTGCTTGACTTACATTGTCTCAGCTCTCTTAATGAATCGCGTTTGAGGCTTAAAATTCTTATGTAGGTGAAGGGATTCGTCACGAAAATGGAGGAATGCATGGGTGCTTGTGATTGCATCATCACAAAGGTGCGCCTTGTTTTATTGGGGAAGGGAGGGTGATTATTTTAAATGTCTGTTTCCTGCGTCATCTGCTAGTCGCCCATTTCATCCGTGCATCTTATCTCCAGGCAGGACCAGGGACTATAGCCGAGGCCATGATTCGAGGCCTTCCGATCATTCTCAACGGCTACATAGCAGGACAGGTAACAGGGTCAGGTCGTCAGACAGGTCAAGTGCATGTAATCCGATCACTGATATCTTTCATCACGCGCGGTCTTTGTTCTTTAACAACAGGAAGTTGGTAATGTGCCTTACGTAGTGGAGAACGGGTGCGGGAAGTTCTCCAAGTCTCCGAAGGAGATAGCGGGAATCGTCGCGCAATGGTTCGGTCCAAAGGCGGACGAGCTCATGGCGATGTCCCAGAATGCGCTGAGGCTAGCGAGGCCCGACGCTGTTTTCAAAATCGTTCACGATCTCCACGAGCTGGTACGCCAGAGGAGCCCGGTGCCGCAATACAGCAGGGCTTGACCCCGATCGTCCCCGTACGGAAGTCATTCTCCCGAGATTAATACCCAGGCTTGTGAGATGATTGTTGTAGAGTTGGATCATTTCCATACGACTGCTGATTTGTAACGTTGATACACGTCTTATTGATGGCTTCTGGATAATTCAATCGCTTCTAGGAAATAAATGAATCAAAACCAAAAGATAATGTGGTAATGGGCCGGGCCTTGGTCTTGTCCCGTGGTGACGTCACATCCTCCCTCCCTCCCTCCCTTGAAGCAGTGGGTGTCAGGGAGGGGCCGTAAGGATAACAGATTTTGGTGTGTTTCGATCGGAATCGGCGATTGGGCAAATCGTTCGACGTAGGAAGGGAGGGCGGAGAATTCGAAGATGGAGAAGGGGAAAGGGGTGATGGGGATGGGAAGGAGATGGGCGGTCGATTTCACCGATAATTCGACCACCGCCCGCGACTTCCCGGATCCCCCTGGCTTCACCCGCGCCTCCCTCGATCAGGTAGTTACTCCCTTCTCCCTCGTCCGATCGAACGCATTGAATCAACCCGTGGTGATGTTGTTTTTTGTTGAACAGGACGATTCCGCTGTCAGTCGTCAGAAGAAGGACGCCGAGGCCAACTGGAAAGCCCAGGTTGAGTTGACGCTTATGTTACTTTTTTTTTTCCTTTTCTTTTTTGTCAATTGAGTCTACTTGCCTTGCGTTTAGGATTAGCTGTCGATTGAGGCATGTGTTTTTGGTGTGGACTACGTGATTTTGTTGAAGAGAAGAGTCCTATAGCTGTGATTGATTGGAGCATAAGTTTATGAATCATCCCGTGTTTCGTCCTGCCGATCTTAGTGGTTGTTGTGCTCTTCTATGTTGGGTATAGAAAGCCTGGGAGATGGCACAGGCGCCGTTCAAGAACTTGATGATGATGGGTTTCATGATGTGGATGGCTGGCAGCACGGTTCATCTGTTCAGTATTGGTATCACTTTCTCTGCCCTCTGGCAGCCCATTAGTGCCTTGCAAGGTGTTGGCAAGGGTATGACTTCTTGATCCTTTAGGTTTTTCCCGTGGTTTCATCTATCATTTAATTGTCATTGCTCGCTTCTGTGTGGTTAGAATACTGAAGCACATTGAATTGCATTGAACAAAATATATCTATGCTGCTCAAAATCCATGTACTTGATGATAACATTTCAAGGCTTTGTCCTGGATCTTTTCTGTCCTGGGTGGAGTTAACGGGTCAAAAATTTTGCTGCTTTGAGCTTGGATGAGGGGAACCGATAGAGTTAATGGGTCCATCCTTGCGTCCCCCTAACTTGAGCTTTGATGGAGAAATTAGAGCTTCCATCGTTCCAATGCAATTATCAGCTTCCAATTTCACCATTATAAGGCACATTATCAAGTTTTGACACTGTCAAAATCAATGAACATTGTGAAGCCCTTCTATGGATTCTTGCTTGAAATTGTGATGTACTTTTTTCCATAATCCAAGTCTCTCTGAATAATAGTTGACTTAAATTCTTTTTCTTTGATCTTGTTGCAGTATTTGAGCCATACAAGGATAGCAAAGTTGATCTTCTTGGACCAAAGCTAGTCTTCATCGCCCTTAATTTAGGGGGCTTAGCGCTCGGTGTTTGGAAGGTTACTTTCACCAGCCCCACCCCTAGATCTTCTGACGTGCACTGAATGTCTAAATAACCTTATAAGGGATTCAAAACCTAGATACTTATCTTCTTCTGGTATTCACTTATGTTTCGACCATTTTGCAGTTAAACACATTGGGCCTACTCCCAACTCATGCCTCGGATTGGGTGTCATCTTTACCTCCCGCGCAGGTCATTTATTATCTTCGCTCGTTACTCGTTGCTTAAATTAGAGAATGAATATGTCTATCTGTCTCCAGTTTCGAGAAGTTGTTTCACTCGGTATGTGATTGGGAGCTTGAACGGATTCATCCACGACTGCGACAGTACATGCTTTAGAACTGATTCGAGTGGCCCCCGATTAACACAATACATTGTTGCCTGCCTCTTCCTTCAGGAGGTTGAATATTCTGGCGGAGGGATCCCTTTGCATTAACACCATCTGTAACTCTGGTAGATTTGGCGAGCCACCAAGGGAAGGTGGACAGTATTTCTTACGGTACCAGGGTGGAAGTTTCTCGGTAATGATGGTTTGTTGCATCGGCATTTCAATCTAAAGCCAATGAGCTTTGTTACTACTAGGTTTTGATAGTTGTTAGTGACTGTCTGCTGGATTAAAAATCTCTAGTGATGGTTACTGTGAGGAACCTTTGATTAGTAATGGAGAAAACCTTCAGTTCATCATATTCATTCCTCTTTGACATTGATACGTGGAGTTGCCTTATGCTTTTGTTTGTTTAAAATGAGTATTTTATCTTTTTTGAGAAATAAATGGTGTAATTTTCGCAAAGGAGGACGACGTCTCCCCTGACTGACCTCGATGGCCTCTCCGAAAAGGAGATGGGCGTCGTCAACAATTGGGAGGAGGAGTTTGAGGCATGTGATTTAAGGAAATGGATGTCAGTGATCTGTTTGTCCTTTGTCTTCGTTAGTTAGTTGATGTGTCGGTCTGCTGGGGTGGGTGTGTTGATTAAGAGTTAGCCAGATGAGTGCCGCGATGATGATGCCTCTGGATAAATAAGGTTAAAGAGGAAGGGCCTGTGGATTTAGATCCTCGGGATGCTTACACTCCGGTCGGCTAGACAAGGGAGGGATGCTCTTACCAGGAGGTGGATGCGTTGCTAGAATGGCCTCTCGTCTGGATCATCCAAACCTGATAATGCATCAGCGAACGAGCATGTTCGTCTTTCCATATAATTAGAGGTCAGTCGGTTATCTCCCTTGTGGATAGGATGCATTCAATTCAGGACTCTCAAGGCGGAAAGTCCCAGGGACACCGCCCAAGGGGTACAACGTGAGTGTTGTTGGATGAGTTCGCACCTCACTGTACAACTTCTGCCCCAAAGAGTCTCGTACCTTCTAGGCTTAATAGGCCTGATTTTCTTGGATCAGATGGGGTTTTTGGATTTTAGTCATGTTCGAGAAAAATGTAATGTTCCCGTCACGGGCCATCGCTACGCGTATAATCATTCTTCGTAAGACAAGAATTATTTATAAAAAAAAAAAAAAATTAGAGCTGGGGGGTTAGGTTTTGAGGTATGTTCTGAACTACCGTGGGAACACAAACAAATTCGCTTTAACCTCGTGAAGTTTTGAAAATTCCCAAAAACCTGTGCCACCTCATTTTTGTCTTTTTTCAAAATTTTTTAGAAAAACCCAAAATTTAGAAAAACTTTGCAATTTAGTCCTTGAAATGGCTGGAGAAGGGAAATCTTCGGGAAATCCTTCTGGAACTCCATCTCGATTGGAGTTCGTTCCAGAGTCTAGATTGTCTCCTTTTGGAATGAGCAAGAGCATAAATGATGCTCTAACGCAGCTAGCCATTCAGGGGAGTACAGAAAGTCTAGAGAGCCGAAACCAAATGGCAAGGGAAGTAGGCGCTTATGTTAATAACATACTAGACGCTCTGGATAGAGAAAGAGGTTTAAAAAAGCCTGAAGCCGAGGCGACCTCTGGACTGGGAAGTACAACAGGAAATCCAGTCGAAAGATTGAATCTGGGAGGAAGAAATTCCAAACAGAATCAAGGCAAAAGTGTGGAAGAAATGTACAAGGAGTCAGTGGCTCCTTTCATTTTAGATACACAGAAGCGAAGTGCAAACTTGAACTCTCAAAGTGGAGAGTTGGCAAAAGACTTAAGGAAAGCCTTAGGTCTGGCAGAAGATGCTCCGGTTCATTTAGACAACATAACTTTTAATGAGCTGGTAACTGCGAAGAGGGAAATTTACAGGCCCAATTATCCACACAGAACTAAACAAGAGTTTGTTCCAAGGGATAATGTTTTGAAGCCTATAATTACCCCTGGTGCTTTTCTAGACATAGATTGTGAGAAGCACGTATCTGAAAAGATAGATGAGTGGTTATCACTTATTCGAATGACGGCATCTGCAGGGATACTATCCCCTGGATCTGTCTACGAATTATGTGTGGCAACCCTCATGGGAACGGCGCAAAAATACTGGAAATCTTTGGTGGCTCATACTGACATCAAAGAGAAGATAGACCAGGCGCTGACGGTTGACGGAGTATTGGCAATAATTGCTGATGCCCTGAAACGTGAGTTCTGTGGTTTTTCGTTATCCACTGAGACTGTGGAAAAAGGGCAGTCATTGACCGCTCTGGTTAAACTACAGATCTGCGATATGTGCTTGTTTGATAGCTACGTATGCGAATTCCAGAAGTATTATTACAATCTGGACGTAGTCTCTCAACAGTTCATATTGGGAACCTTTTTTGCAAAGCTTCCAGAACCCTGGCCAGAAGTGGCGCAAAAGGCCTATGAATTACTCCTGAGTGAAGAGAAGATTGTCTCTGGACTAGGAGGAAAAATTCAGGCGGTTAAGTACGCGATGAGGAAGGCGTGTACTGAACTCCAGGTTAAGGAGGCAGCTAAGAAGCTGCCATACCTAAACAAGAGCTGTTGTTCTCAAATAGAGTATGTGCCTGGAAGATACGGATGCGATACTCGCAGTACTCCAGGAGACTCTTTGAAGAGAAGGAACTTTCCTCGTAAGAGGAAGTTTGTTGGGTACAACAAAAGGAAAGTTTGGCCCAAGAAGGACGTCCATCGTAAGTAAAGGGGAAGTCCTGCTTACAAACCCAGAAGGTTTGTAAGGAGAAGGGATAACCTTAAGGATAAAGATAGGATCGACGCCTTTAAGCGCAAGCATGGCAGAGAACCTAAGTGTCCTAAAGGGAAGCCTTTGAGCAGCTGCAATTGCTGCTGGTTTTGTGGTTCAAAAGACCACAAAGCGGATAGTTGTCCAAAGAAGAACCAAAGGAGAGAAAGACTCCGTATGGTCTTCCTGGATGACCGGAGTCATGAGGAAGAAGTCCTTGCTTACGAACCCATAGACGAGCAGGAAATTTCCGACTTAGACTCGGAAGCAGAATCGATTTACGAGGTAGTATCGGATTATGATACAGACTCGGAAGAAGATTCAGATCTTTGGAAAATGCATCTGTTTATGATGAGAGCAGTGCAAAACGAAGATGGTGATGAGATGGTTCCATTGGAAGCATCGAATCAGGTACTGGAGGAATTCCACCAGTACGAAGATCCATCCCAGTCAGTGCTGGAATGGAGGTTGCCTAATGTTAATGTGAGGGAAGTCTATAACGTATCGAGATTTAATTTTAGATCGATAATAGATATCTCGCAAACAGAGGCAACGGCTCAAGTGACAAGTACGGAACTTGAGACGTTGGATATACCCTTACTCAACGTACAACGCATTAGGGAAACCATGCAACGTGCGAGAGGTGTATATAACTATATACACATTGGGTTAATCCAAGTAGGATTAATCCCGCTGTTTCATTTACCAGCGGATAGTCCTGTGGTAGCAGCAGTGATCGATAAACGTTGGCGAGAGTTTAGAGATCAGCTGATATCTGGAATACAGGCCAACCTAGCACATGGCCCTGTATGGTTCCAGGTCCATCCAAATTTCATGATTGCCCTGAACGATCGCTGTTTGGGAAACTCATTGACCCTAAGAATCAAATCGATGAATATGGATAGAATGAATTCCCAGGCCAAGTTTTTGGCGTATCACACTAGAGTAATTTACCGATTGGTAAATACAACTAGTCCTGGTGTGAGGAACATCTCAAGGCTTACTGAGTTGTTCGAAGAAGGTCATAATAACTACCAACAGTTTCATAGGCGAGAGGTAAATCCATTGGAGTTAACCTGGCCAAGAAACTGGGTTATGACTGAACCTGGTAGTAGCTCTAGGCCGATTAGTGCGGCCAATATTCGACAAAGAGGTAACGAGATTACTTTGATGTTGGGTGAACCGTCTAGGGACAGTTTTAGAGCTGATATGCATCTGCATATGCTTAGCGAAAGAGCTGACAGGCATTTGCCTGTGAGGATGCCACTCCTGAGAGAGCCGCTCAATAGAGCGCCCTCTGAAGTCTCTTCAAGAGCTAGTGATGTGGGAGAAGACGTAATAGTATCTCGACCAGAGGTTGCAAGCGCACCTCCACTAGTAGAAGAGATGTCTCGAAGGTCTGTTGATTCGAGGACCCCGTCTCAACATACGGGTAGAATCGTGGGGTATAGACAGGTATCACTACCAGTCTATGAGGACCCTGTAGATCAACCGAGAGAGGAATCCATACGATGTTAAGAGTAACCAATCTTGGTAACTCCTTATATGAGATTCCTGAAGTTTGTGTGGTTATCGAGCAGATAGCCAAGCAAAGGTCTATTCCAATAGACGAAATCTGGAGGATGTTAGAACCATCCCAGAGTGTACCTGAGAATATTGGGTTTAGTGTTAGGAAGGAAGATCTGAGCACATATGTTGCTCTAACTTTCAAATTTCCTGGATACTATGAGTATTCTTTGGATACCCTGATAGACACTGGGTGTAGCATAACATGTGCTAGACTCAATGCTCTGCCAAATGAGTGGTGGGAACCACTGCAGAAACCCATCCAGATGGTTAACGTCGATGGTATGGCCACAATTGTTGGACATAAGGCAAGCAACGTGCCTGTCTTTATTGGTGGACAAAAGTTCATCATTAAAGAGATTCTTGCACATCCTTTACTTGAGGCCGACATCATTATTGGTAACGCCTTTTTAAAGGGACAGAAGGAAAACCTTCCTTTTGTGCAGAATGAAAATGATGTTTCCATCGGTGGGGTAAAAATAAGTATTCTACAAGAGCCTAGACTGCGGTTAAAATTTGGCTTTTATCCGGTAAAACGGACAGAATACTGTGGTAATATCCCATGTGAAAGAGCTTTCAGAGTGCGAGCTCAACGTGGTGATATACGGTTGGATGAGAACGATTCATGGGAACAAACCCTGTTTTCTCCAACGAATACCAGAAGTTCTAACTGATATGACGACTTGTTTCCAAAACAAGAAGTGTGTATGGCTGTTAAGTTAATGGGAACAAAATGGGATAAGTTCCTAATAAAACTGGCCGATAATTTTAGTGAAGACCCACTAAAGTTATGGACTCGAAATGGCCTCAAGGCTAAATTAGAGTTGAAAGATCCCGGAACCATTATAAGAGCCCGAAACATTACGTATACGGCTGAGATGGTTGAGGAGTTTGATAAACAAATTCCTGAGTTGCTTGGAAAAGGCTTGATTAGGGACAGCTATAGTCCACATTCTAGTCCTGCCTTTATGGTTATTAATCATGCCGAGCAGGTGCGAGGTAAAGCACGAATGGTTATAGATTATCGTCAGCTTAACAAAGCTACAAAGGACGATGGCTATAAGATTCCCACTGCGGGAGATTTAATTGATAGGGTAAGTCTGAGCCAACCAAAGTTCTTCTCTAAATTTGACTTGAAAAGTGGATACTGGCAAGTCAAGATGGAGGAAGAATCGGTTCCTCTAACTGCCTTCAATGCTCCGCAAGGAATGTTTGAATGGTTAGTAATGCCGTTTGGCCTGAAGAATGCTCCAGGCGTATTTCAGCGCAAGATGGATAATGCTTTCAAGCAAATCCAAAAATTTTGTGCGGTCTATATTGACGATGTGTTAGTCTACAGTCAGACTGAAGATGACCACATGAGACACCTAGATAAGGTGACTGATATCTTCCGAAGAGAAGGTATGATTCTATCTGAAAAGAAGATAGAATGGTTTAAGGAGTCAGTTAACTTCTTAGGCATGGAGATTGAGCAGGGTAAGATTAAACTGCAAAATCATATTGCCGAGAAAATAGTTAACTTTCCTGACAGACTTGAGGATAGAAAGCAAGTCCAAAGATTTTGTGGATGTGCTAACTATGCAAGAAAGTTTGTGAAAGATCTTTCGCGAGATCTAAGTAGGATTTCGAAGAAAACCTCTTCTATTAATCCTTGGATGTGGAAAGATGAAGACACTCAGTCAATCAGAAGGATTAAAGCAAAGGTAAAGAATTTGCCACAACTCGCTTTACCATCTGACAAAGATGAGTTAGTCTTGGAAGTTGATGCTTCTGAAGAACATTGGGGAGCAGTCCTTAAAATTAAAGGACGCAAACCAGAACCGGTATGCAAATACTGGTCGGGAAGCTTCAAGGGGTACGAACTACGATACCCGATACATGAAAAGGAGGTATTAGCCTTAAAATATGGAAAAAAGGCTTTTTACATCTTTTTGGCACCGAAATCATTTTTAGTGCGATCTGACTCGACCTATGTAAAAAGGTTTATGAGTCTGAACCTTAAGGAAGCTAGGCAAACTAGACTCTTAAGGTTGCAGGAACAATTGAGCTATTATAAATATGAGGTCGAATACATTCGGTCCGAACACAACTTAATAGCCGACTCTCTCTCTAGAGAACTTGCAAACACCTCTTTTTCTAAAAACTCTGCAGATGGATCCTGCTGCAAAGAGAAAGATATGCTGGGGATGCAAGAAGGAGGGACACTCCCGAAAGGTATGTCCTAACGTGAGAGATAGTGAGCATAGTGATGCTGGTTCCGTTTCAGGAACGAAGGCAGCAGTTCTCTGCTGGCAGTGTAAGCAACTGGGGCATCGTTCTTACGAATGTCCTAAGAAGCTAAAAACTGCGGATTCCCAGAAGGGGAAGGCTGAACTCAAGGAGAAAGCAAAAGCTGACTCCAAGAGTAAGGCGAAACCAGATCTCCAGAAGGATATGGCTAGTCCCAAGGAGACTGAGGCCAGATCTAAGGGAAAGGCGAAAGAATCCCAGAAGGGGATGGCTGGATCTAAGGGAAAGGTAATAACCGATCCCAAAGAAAAAGCGAGAGTTTCCCAGGATGGGAAGACAGATCTGAAGGAGAAGGATAACACCAACTCCGAAAGAGATGTGAAGAAAAATCTTCAAGAGAAGATGGCCGATCCTAAGGAGGGAAGCTCCAAAGGAAAGGAGAAAATGGCAGATCTGGAAGATAAGGCAAAAGCCGAATCAGAAGAGAAAGCCAGGAAGAAGAGGAAAGCCAAGAGGCTTAGGTCTTCTGGTCCAAAAGGGGGTGATTCTGCAAAAGAAGGTCCTAAGAAGGACGGTAAGGTTGAAGAACCTTGGTGGTCTCCTTTGACCATGGAGCAGTTTAATTACTGCCGAAACCACTTAGCCAAAGAGCAGAAGATTTCCATCAATCAAGCTGTAAAATCCTATAAGGCTTTGTTACAAAGCAAGGAAGAACAGAAAGAAAGGATGGAGACACATTATGCTGAGGAAGAGGCTAAGTTCAAGGCCATAATTGGAGAGCCAGTCCAAAAGGTAGACCCTGAACCAAGGGTAGAACCAGAGGAAACGGCTGCAATGGAGTGTGAGCAATACTTCGACTTTGGAAGTGCTTACGCAGCATTGGAAGGTGATCTTGAGAAAAAAGGAAACCTTGAGGAAGCAATTCCTGAAAAAGACTCGGTTAAAGAGCCTGGTGGCAAAAGTAACGGTGGCAAAGGCCATGTTGGGGAAACCCAAGAGGATCTGGAAGGATCCTGGTTTTTTGATCAAGACTCATTCGAAGATGGATCCCTAAGCTGGGATGCGTCTGTAGTCTGCGGAGGACTCCTAGGCGGCATCAAACATGATGACAAACGCCAAGTAGAGTATTTCGCAAAGAAGACAGTTGAGTATATCAAAGACCTGGAGTTTAAGCTATCAATTATGGCTTCAGGTGAAGAGGAGATGTCTAAGGTCGAAAGAGAAAGACAACAGATATTCTCTACAACGATGTCGATTATACCAGGGGAGGTCAAAAATTATGAAGTCCCAAGAGTGGTAGTAGACATGAGCGAATCCTCGCTAGAGGAAAACGCTGTACTTCAACCGTATCTACACTGGATATCGGGGAAGTGGCCGTCTTTGAGAATCCATTCAGAGATGGTGGGAGTAGCAGCACCTTACATACATGCTGGGTTTGTAGACATACTGGAGATCGATAGATCTGAACCAGAGTGTATGGAAACACTACCGATGTTGGTAAGGTATGTACTCGGATGCCTAGGCTATGGACCAAAGTATGCCACGGCATTGATTACTAGCACAATAAGGAAGGAAGAAGACCATCCGTTATACGGAAAGGTGATACTGCAGAATTTGCAAGTATGGAACATCCACCCTTGTGAGAGTAGACGTCTGGTGGAACCTCAACGACAGGACCTCGATCAGAGAGGTTTATGGCGAAAATATTACAAGGACAAAACTGTCCGAAAGGCCATAAAGGTTGAGTTCCTTAAGGATGTGTTGGAGCATGTGTTAACCCGCAAGGATGAATACTACGTGCTCTGTGACGGCATCATAACCGTCACGATTCTTCGGTCTGATCTAAGCCTCATAGACGAACAAGCAGGAGACCGAGGATGGCAGAGGATGCTCGACCTTCTGGATAGTTTCTGGAGGCGAGAAAACTCTGAGTTGCACCTCCGAACCGACACCTTCGAGGTTTGGAGCAAGATTGCTGATTTCACAGACAAGACCCTGAATCAGCAAATCGAGCATGACGAGAGAGCCCTACAAATCTCACAACAAATACTTGAAGCGGTTCATGATCCGCCGGGACTCTCAGAGAAAGAAGGAGTTGGCGAACCATCAAACGCCAACAGCAAGGAAGGAACCTCCCAGGACAACGCACCAATGCAGACGGGAGACAACTGAACAAAGTTAGACTAGGACATTTTTGTCGGTCACTAGGACCTCGCTAACTTTTTGTAACAGTTTAGATTCCTTTTACTTTTGAGCTGGCAAACAGTGCATTGGCACCAGCTCCTTTGTGTATATATTCACAAGCCCTCTACCTCATTTGGGGAGGCAATCTGAATAGAGAATTTTCTCTCTCAAAACTTTGAGCAAAGAATTCTTTGATTGTCCTCCAGGAGAAAATCTAAAACGAAAACCTCGATCTCGAATTCGAGTAGAAGTTTTCTCTGATTGTTCTTCGAGAGATACCTTAAGAAACCAAGAACGTTAGAATTAATCAAAGCTGATTAAAACTAGCAGAAGGTTAGATCTGCGGATCGTCACCTTGAAGGATAAGTCATTAAGACTAAACCTTGTAAGGCTAAGCCATCAGGCTGAAGTCTTGGATGAGGAGTGCCTATATAAGTCCCTCATGGTATGGGCATTGAGAAAGCACAGAAGAGCCTCTCCAACACCTTCTCTAAGTTCCTGAGAAGAAGACTCTTGAAAAATTATTTCTTGAGTTCTCTTGGTGCGGAAGCTTGGTGGACCTGCTGAGCAATTCGATTAAGGTATGATAAGCATTTTTGTTTATGTTGTTCTTTCAGTTCTGAAAGAAGATCTTGATTAAGGCAACTCAATCAAGGTGGTGCAAGTGCACGAGTCATTCTTATGACTGATTGTCCTAACCCAGATTTACTTCATTTGGATCACGGGGTTGGCAAGGATTCTACTACTGGTCTTCTCAATACCATAGTAGATCGGCTTGAAAATCTATCGGCACAGATATCACAAATATCACAGCAGATAGAAAGCTATTCTAAAAAATTAGAAGAGCTGACTCTAATTCAGAGTGAATTCGAGGAATACTTCCTTGAAGGTAAATCCAATCTGGGATTTGCGGGAAGTTCAAAGTACTCAAACGAGTATTTGAGGTTGGCAGAACGCCGACGACAAAGACAATTGAGAAAATCTTCTTAAGTTCGATTCCTGTTTATTCTGAAGAAAATTTTGCATGTTGATATCTAACTCTTATCTGAGTTAGTTTATCTTGCTTAATCTTCGGAGAATTAATTGGTATCAGAGCCCGCTTAAGAACAATATTTCTATTAAATTGTCTTGAAGGACCAAACTGAAAGACTTGTGGTCTTTGAAGTCTAGATTTTGGGAAAAGGAAAATTAGAAAGAAACGAAATAAGGTGGGAGCAGTGTTTCGGGAATTTATTACCAAACAACGGTAAAAGGCGAATTCTTTTGTAGGACCACAGTAAGTTGGAACAAAGCTCGTTAGGTTTTCGGGTTTCAAGCAATTTTATCTCTGCCTCATTCCCCGCGGTCTAATATCTCGTACCAGAAAAATTGTTGTTCCCCAAAAAATTTAATGAAATTTCTACGATACCATTTTATTGTATTTTGCGTAGTCGGAAGTTAAATTTATTAAAAGTTGGAACTTATAAATAATAATCAATTTAATACAGTAATTTATGTCAAGTTTGTGTTTTATAAGCAAATGTGTTTGTTTACCTACTTTATATTTATTTTTTCAATAAATTTTGAAATCATAATTTTAATTAAAAATTTCAAGGGAAGGATAAGTTTTTTTTAATCCTAAATATTTTTTATCGCAACTTAATAATTAATGCGAGTATAGAATAAATAACTAATTGAAAAGCAAGGGGATAATTGTTGGGGGTGCTTTCCTTGGTCACTGTCACCGGCTACACAGTTTCCCAAATGTCATAATTCCTTTTCCTTTTTAGCCCCCCGGTTTGTCTCTATTCTCTCTTTTTATTTTTATTAAAACAGTCAACAACAGCAGCAACGAGTTAAGCAAAAAAGAATCCCTCAAATTCCTCTTTTCCCTTCCATCCGATCCAGAAAAACCCTCTTCCTCATCCCCCCCCCCCCCCCTCATCGTCACTCCCCGACGGTTGTCCGTGGCCGTCGTTCCCTGATTGTAACCGAACCCTTTTCGTCCGAGGTTGTCAGAAACTTAAAGTTCTCGTCTTTTCTCTTTTATCTTGACAGTGATGACGATGATGGTGATGTTAATTGGGGTTACCGCTTGTTCTTTGCCCGACGCCTGGGGTGTTAGGATTTGTTTATTTTCGGAGTCAATCCTTCCCCCACCTACTCTCCTTTGTTGTAGATCATTGTCGGTTCAGTTATTATAATCTGGGACTGTTCTGGCTTGTGTATTTGCTTCTGGCGCTTGTTTTGTTTCTACCTGCTGGTGGATGTTCTTGTTCTTTATTGGACAATTGCCTGGAGTGTGTTGGAGATGCCCCCCTGTGTGCGAAGACTATTGCTTCTTGGTTCACTTCCTTATGTAGTATGTTTTGTTTGTTCAATCAAACTTTGCCCCGCACAACAGATTATTGGTTTGATGACTCGATTCTATCTTGTGTACCAGATATGGGAGTATATTTAAGCACTCCAAAGACCGAGAAGTTCTCTGAAGATGGGGAGAATGATCGGCTTAGATACGGTTTGTCGTCGATGCAGGGTTGGCGGGCGACCATGGAAGATGCCGTAAGTGTTTCTGTTTTCTCTGGTAATTCTTTGCCTGACTGCAAAATGATGCCTTATTTTCTCTCTCTTTCACCCTTCTTTGTTTTCTTAGCATGCTGCTTATCCAGGCTTGGACTCTTCTTCCTCATTCTTTGGTGTTTATGACGGCCACGGAGGTAATGGTGTCATCAACTCGGCATACTTTTGTGTTTCTTCTGTTTTCCGTCTTTTTGTCCCGAATCCCGGATAATATATTTGTGGTTTCATAAAAATCTTGCTCCTCAATTGGCCTAGTTATGGGACTGTTTTCTTTCATTGAATTGCTTATGTTGAATCTTCTGTCTTAACTAATTCAAGATTTATGTGTGGAACAATTATTTGCAGGCAAGGTCGTTGCCAAATTCTGTGCGAAATATTTGCATCTGCAAGTATTGAAAAATGAGGAATATTTGACTGGTGACACAGTAACTTCAGTACAGAAAGCGTTTTTCAGGTTGTTAGTCCTACTCTATCAACATTCTTATAAACCCTTTATGTGATGTCTCTCCTTTGGACTTGTACATCCTTGAGTCATCTCCCTAGCTACCATCTTTCTGGTGAGAAAGCTTCAGGTTTCGTGGCTTTGTTTGGCAGAATGGATGAGATGATGCGTGGCCAAAGAGGGTGGAGGGAGTTGGCTGTTCTTGGGGACAAAATCAACAAGTTCTCCGGTATGATAGAAGGGCTAATATGGTCTCCAAGGGGCTCTGATGCAAATGGTCGAATTGACGACTGGGTTTTCGAGGATGTAGGTCACAAGACATGTATTTAACATTGTTCTTGTTAAAATCTTAACAATTCCAGATTATAAAGCCATTATAACTTATGTCAACCATTGGCTGAACCCATCTTCTGTTTTACACTGGAAGGGACCTCATTCTGATTTCTCTGGACCAACTTCGGGGTGTACGGCTTGCGTTGCTGTGGTCAGAAATAACCGGCTGGTGGTTGCAAATGCTGGTGATTCTCGTTGTGTCATTTCTAGAAAGGGCCAGGTAAGGGGTGTTCTTACAATAGATAGTTTACTGAGATGCTGTTTAGTTTTAATATGTTGTACAGATCTTAGTCCCTTGATCTTCAATGAGATGCTCTCGACAAAGAAAGAGCACTTTTCATTTTGATTAATATCATATTATAACGCCAGTACTTACATGAGATCAAGTCTTCAGCTCTCTGTGTTTCATGAACACTCACTCTTATCCCCCCTTCTCTCTGTTTCTGGAAAGGCTTACAATCTTTCACGCGACCATAAACCTGACTTGGATGCTGAAAGAGAGAGGATTCTTAAAGCTGGTGGCTTCATTCATGCTGGACGAGTTAATGGCAGCTTAAATCTTACTAGAGCCATTGGTAGTGTTTCTGCTTTCATTGGTTCTAGCTTCTTTCTTAATATGCTGGTAGCTCGGAATGCACATGCTAACAATGCTTAAGGACCTTAAAATCTAATAAATTGAGGAAATTTAGCGGTCTTAGCATGCCCATGCTTGTGATTCCTAATGACTTCCCATTACTCTTGTTTTTTCAGGTGACATGGAATTCAAGCAGAATAAGTTTCTGCCAGCAGAAAAGCAAATTGTGACTGCTAATCCGGATATAAATATTGTATGTGTGATTACTGTGCATCAATCAATTTTCACTGCTCTTTATCTTACCACACACTGCTCTGCCTGACTATGCCTTTAGTGATAATAATTCATTTCTTCGAGTTACTTGGCATGGTTTAAGTTCTGCTGTTGTTTTTCAGATTTATTAATCTCCTTCCGAATTATTGGTTGTCAGTATGAGTGAATGTCTGAATTTGAATTATTTATTCGTCCTTCACGTTTTTTCACACAGCTCGAACTTTGTGAGGATGATGATTTCATCGTGCTAGCTTGCGATGGAGTGTGGTACGTCTCTCTTCCTAATAAAATCCAACTTCCATGTTGGGAAATCTCATTTCATTCATTTAATATTTGCTTTTGTTTTGATATTGTTTTTCAAAAGGTGTTGCAGTAATTAGACTATATGCTGAATTTGTCAATAGTAGATACTGTTGCAAGACTCTTGTCTTCCTGCTATTGTCGATATCTATACTCCAAAGCAAAAGTGTCTGATCCGATGATGTGACACTGCTTGTCCCAGGGATTGCATGTCAAGCCAGCAGCTGGTGGATTTCATTCATGATCAGCTGAAAGAAGTAAATCGATCATCTCTCCGAAACTTTCCTTAAACTTGATGTTTGATCCGATGGCTGCTGCTTAGCGGGTTTCGAAACTTGTTCGAGCGAGATGCAGGAAACCAAGCTCTCTGTTATCTGTGAAAGAGTTCTCGATAGATGTCTGGCCCCATCCACCGCCAGCGGCGAGGGTTGTGACAACATGACCATGATTCTGGTTCAATTCAAGAGAACTGCCACATCTTCCACATCCGTAGAGGACTCCACTCCTTCCAAGACCACGGTGGAGGACCCTCCCCTCTCAAAGGACGCAGAGGCCTATTCCGAGGTAGAGGGTCACCCTACACCTTCAGAGGCTCCCGAGACGCGGGGACCCGAAACCTGAACGAATCGTGTCTCGACGCCGGGGGGTTAATGCGTGGGGCTTGCTTGCTCGCGTTGCGGTGCACGAACGGACCCCACAAAACTCTTTAAGGTAAATGCTGGTTTTTTTCATCGGTGGACAGCGTGCGTTCTGTTAGTAGCGTTGGTTTCTTTCCATCGTTTGCTCTTTTTTATTCTATACTTAAAATTCCAATGGTGCGGTTGTTCCAGTTTGTGGTTTCAGTTATTTGTACATAAATCTCTACAGCCAGAGTTTGTTATTTCAGATTAACATAAGCTTTCTGAAGAAATGGTCGGGTCCAGTACAATGTCGTAAATGGGCTGTGGCCCTGTTAAACTAATATCTTGGTGTCGGTTGACGTTCTAGAATGTTTTATGCTGTAAACATTACTCGTCCCGACACATCTTTTTATAACCAGTAAAATAATAATAATAATAATAATAATAAATGTTTGGCTGCATGCCTCTTAAATTTGTGTCATTAAGATCGATTTCGATTAATAAAAAAATAATTTACTAAAGTTTTTGAGGAGGAGGAGGAGGAGGTGGCGAATTCATTCCATTTAATTTACTTTGTGGGTCGTCCCCGTCCGTCATCTCCAACTTTCTTCCTCTAGCGTCGGAACCACCCAACACCACCAGCACAAACACACAGATCTGTCCCCCACCCCGCCTCAAGGCGATGATGGATCGTCTCCCGGCGGCCCGCTTCCTCCTCCTCCTCCTCTTCCTCTTCCGATGCGCCAACTCCTTCTACCTCCCCGGCGTCGCCCCCGAGGATTTCCGAACGGTCTATCTTCTTATTCCTTCACATCGTTCTCTTCGATCTACTCTCCCCTTGCCCGATTGAATTCGCGATTTGGTGTTTTTTGTCGACGATTCCGGCTCTGTTGTCCTTGATCCGTGTTCTCTGCCCGTCGGATCTGGCGACTTCGTCGCCTCTCCGGATTGATTCCCGAATCTGATCCGCCGATGTGGAGTTTTGACGTGTGGGTAGCTTATTTGGGGTTGAAGTGAATGGGAGAAGGGGGGAGTGAGGGAATTTTATGATCTGCCCGAGGTTGATGTTTGGTGTGTCATCTCTAGCTTGATTTGTGGCTAATGTGGAGGCTACAACTTCAGGTCGGTAGGTTGCCCCCTCTGCTGAGACCCCTAGTGACAGGAAAGCTGGGATCTGTAATGAGCTTCTGAATGCGGGCCTTGATTTCTGTAATCTTATAAATTCTTTGATTTTCCATGAGCTAGTTGCTTGCTATAATTGGTGTGATTTCTTACATCTCTGAAGCTCTAATTCTGCCACGAACTAGTTGCCGTGAATTGTGTTACTCCTGCTTTTGTTCTTTCTGGGATCCAAACATATGGGGTCATTTGCTGACTTCCATTTTCGACAAAGTAACCGTCTTCCTGTTATGAATCGGATTCTTTGAATGCGCGATTGCTTTCTATATTTTATCTCGATTTACTTTCGTCCATTTTAAATAGGGATCATCCTGGTATGTATATGTGATGTCGAGTCCTGACTTTCGGGGTGTCTAATCGAGCGCAGGGAGATCCTCTGAGGGTAAAGGTGAACAAGTTGACCTCTATCAAGACCCAGCTTCCATATTCATATTATTCTCTCCCATTTTGCACACCGAAAAGTATAGTGGATACTTCAGAGAATCTCGGGGAGGTGCTTCGCGGAGACCGCATCGAAAACTCTGCCTATGAGGTTGCTTTTAACACGTGGATCCCCTTCCTGCGAGATTTCTTCCCTTCCCTTGCTGGTTGCTAATTCATTTTGGTTGTCATGCTGCAGTTTAAAATGCGCGAACCAAAGATGTGCAAAATCCTTTGCCATTTGGTCCCTGATGCGAAGCAAGCGAAGGAAATTAAAGAAAAGATTTCTGATGAATATCGGGTGAACATGTGAGGGAATCCGTCTGCGTCATACTTCCAAGTGGTTCTTCTTTCCTGACTTCATATCTTCCTAATTTAACATTTGCTCATGACAGGATACTTGATAACCTTCCCCTTGTGGTCCCCTTGCGGAGATCTGAGCAGGATCCTACTCCAGTGTACCAGTTAGGGTATCACGTTGGGCTTAAAGGCCAGCATTCTGGGGTATGGTTCTGTTCTGAACAAATGATTCTGAATTCTCGCAGCATGTGAAGAGTGTTCACTCTAGTCCTCGTCTTTTTCTGTAGAGTAAAGAGGATAAGTATTTCATCCACAACCATCTTTCTTTCACTGTTAAGTACCACAGTGATGAGGAGAGTGACTTGGCAAGAATAGTAGGATTTGAGGTGAAACCTTTCAGGTTCGCCCCTTTGCCTTAATTTTGCATTAATATCCATGGAAATTTCTTTTTGTTCAACATATGGTGAAAGATTGTTATTAAACTGTGTAAATCTGATGACTGCAGTGTCAAACATCAGTATGAGGGAAAGTGGAATGATGAGAATACACGACTTACCACTTGCGACCCCCACGCAAAGCAGATGGTGACAAACTCAAACTCCCCATTGGAGGTTGAGGAGAATAAGGAGATCATTTTCACTTATGACGTTGACTTCCAGGTAAGACACTGATCCATGCTTTTATTTTATGGCTCTCTACACTCCCTTGATCTTGGATGTTTCTTCAGTTGTTGCCGGTGCGACTCAAGTATCATTCTTTTTTATTCCATTATCGTGTTGTTTGCAGGCGAGTGATGTGAAGTGGGCCTCTAGGTGGGATGCCTATCTCTTGATGAGCGATGACCAGATTCACTGGTTCTCAATTGTCAATTCTCTGATGATTGTTCTCTTCCTATCTGGGATGGTGGCCATGATCATGCTGAGAACTC
Organism: Melastoma candidum; assembly: GCA_023653495.1. NCBI lineage: Eukaryota > Viridiplantae > Streptophyta > Magnoliopsida > Myrtales > Melastomataceae > Melastoma > Melastoma candidum. The sequence continues at coordinate 4,167,159 of CM042882.1, forward strand.
TTTACCGTGACATTTCCAAGTACAATGAGCTTGAGACTCAGGAAGAAGCCCAGGAAGAGACTGGATGGAAACTGGTACATGGTGACGTCTTCAGGCCGCCAACCAACTCTGATCTCCTTTGCATATACGCTGGTACTGGTGTCCAGTTCTTTGGAATGATCCTCGTCACCATGATCTTTGCCCTTCTTGGGTTCCTCTCCCCTTCAAACCGTGGAGGACTGATGACGGCCATGCTGTTGCTATGGGTCTTCATGGGTCTCTTCGCCGGATATGCTGCTGCTCGTTTGTATAAGATGTTCAAGGGCACCGAGTGGAAGAAAATGGCCCTCCGCACCGCGCTGGTGTTCCCTGCAGTTGTCTTCGGCATCTTCTTCGTCTTGAATGCTTTGATCTGGGGGGAGAAATCTTCAGGCGCAGTTCCCTTCGGGACCATGTTTGCTCTGGTATTCCTGTGGTTTGGGATATCTGTGCCGCTAGTTTTTGTGGGCAGCTATGTTGGATTTCGAAAGCCAGCTATAGAGGATCCGGTCAAGACGAACAAGATTCCGAGGCAAATCCCTGAACAGGCCTGGTACATGAACCCGGCCTTCTCGATCCTCATTGGTGGAATCCTTCCATTTGGAGCCGTATTCATAGAGCTCTTCTTCATCCTCACCTCCATATGGCTGAATCAGTTCTACTACATCTTTGGCTTCCTCTTCCTGGTCTTCATCATCCTCATCGTGACGTGCGCGGAGATCAGTGTCGTCCTATGCTACTTCCAGTTGTGCAGTGAGGACTACCTCTGGTGGTGGAGATCGTACCTGACTTCCGGCTCCTCTGCCCTCTACCTCTTCCTCTACGCCACCTTCTACTTCTCCACCAAGCTCGAGATCACCAAGTTCGTCTCTGGTGTTCTCTACTTTGGATACATGGCAATCGTCTCGTATGCATTCTTTGTGCTGACAGGCACCATCGGGTTCTACGCCTGTTTCTGGTTCACGAGGCTGATTTACTCTTCGGTGAAGATCGATTGATCGATGGGTATGGATTGCCTGTCAAGGACGTCTAGGCCTTACTCTTTCTTTTTCGCTTTTGCTCGACGTGTTTTATCTTAGTGTAACTCAAAATTTTCATGTTGGGTCGACTGTTTGGACGGAATAGATTTTGTTGGTCACAGCTATTCTCTTCTTCGCCTTTGTACGTCTCGAGGCAACCTAGACACTGTCAAAAGGTATGTGGTAAGAACCCCCAATTTTTCTCTGTTATATTCGTTAGTAACTACTGTTGCTTTTAGGGTCTTTGTGCTTCTCTGTTTCAACTTCAGTAAAATCCTCTTTAGAACCATGATAGACTTCCAACAGGAATTTGAGTAAAGGGTAAAAGCTGCTAATTCCGGAACACCTGTTGTTACAACCAAACTTGTTGCATTCACAACGGACAGACCAGACAAGAACCTTAGCAGACTCCCTCTTTTGGGGTGTGTAGGCTACTTCCTCGCCCCTGGCAGATCAGGGTCGGAGTTCCTGAGCCTGGGAGTATCTCTAGATCTGTTCTTCCTGTCGCCGTAGAACATGAAGTATCCCACCAGGGCGACCACGGCAACGCCACCAACGGCCATCGTGGTCGGGCTCATCAGTAGGTTCCTTCCCGTCCTTGCCCTGTTGTGGACATCATCCGCTGTAACCATTGCTCTTTTGTGTCTTCAAACCCTTCCTTCGATCTCACCGCTACTTCCCCTTTTGGCCAGTACTAGTTTGCTCCCTAGCTTTCTTATGTATATTATATACACCGAGCGGACCTTCGGACACGTCGAGGAACTCGTGGCACCTTGTAGGAGTTTCTTCGGACACGTCGACGGATGAGCAACTTAAAAGCGGCAAACTCCCGTCGTTGTCACCCTCGTCATCGTCATCCGTTGCGACGTGGAACGACGCCGTTTAGGTTCCCCAATCGCGGATCCCGACAACAGTTTCTTAATTTGGACCATTCGTTTCTTGCCAATTTTGCTTGAAGCAACCCCGCGTTGACATTCATTCCTCTACATCTCCCCCCCCCCCCCCCCCACAAAACAAAAGGAAAACCTCAGGCGATGAAGCTCCGGGGGACACTATCCCTTCCGCCGCCGTGTCGTGGTGTTGTGCTGCGGTTGGTTGTGACGGCGGTGGTTGTAATCCTAACCACTCTTTGCTCGCCACGTGTCTTGGCTGAGTCCCGCCACTGCAAGGCATGGCTTGTCCAGTCCATCCCCACCGACATGCCCCTCCTCCGCCCCGTCCCCGGCGTCCTCTCCACCTGTACGCGAATCCCCTCACCTCCTTCTATCGCTTTTCTTCTTTTCTACTTCCCCGATTGATTTCTCGTTGGTTTCGTTCGGCCGAAGCGGATGTGTTCATGTGGTTGGCCGGGAACGCTAGTAGTCGCCTGGACATAATCGCCCAGTATTGGCAGCTCGTCGCCGGCCCTGACGACCCCCGCTCCGGCGACTACGGCTACTCCCCCTCCGATATGCTGCGTTTCGGTGCCGACTCCGGGGCACACGTCTATGAGGCCCTCCATGGCGCTGCCAATCGTAATGTCTCCATCAGGTAATGGTTTGTCTGCGTTTTAGAGACTTGAGACTGTGGCGATAGGTGACCGGAATCCGCGTCAGGCTTTTGCAGCATTCGGGAGTTTATCCTGATTATGACAAGGAGGCGAAGCAACTTGCATTAGGAAAGGCAAATGTCAATTCGGCAACTCTTTTGTTCGATCAGTGGTGGGGTTCGGGGATCGTCCATGCTAAGGTCTGGATATCGGATAACCGGGATGTGTATATTGGATCGGCGAATAATGACTGGAAGTCCCTTACTCAGGTTCAAGCCTCGATGTTTCGTGTCTTCATGCACATTGAACTGAATTAGATAAGGAGATCATCTGTGATTCATTTATTGTTAGTTTTTCAGCAGTAAGTAGTAGCGCTTTTTGATATGCAGGTTAAGGAGCTCGGAATATATATTGCAAATTGTCCTAAGGTAGCCAAGAAGGTCCAAGTCTATAATAACAACTTGTGGAAGCTCGCCTCTCTCAATGCTTCGGAATTTACCCGAATCGTTTGGGATCAGCAGTGGCAGGTTAGCAGGAAAGTCCCCTGCTGGTCACATTTCATCGAAGCTAAGGAGAGATGCGGGTACTCAGTTTTCTTATGCCAAACTATGTCCTGGTCCTGGGTTTGTTGGGGTAATGGTTTGGAGTCGGCCGGCTTGACTTTTGGTTCTGGGTGATATCCAGGTCTCCTCTTCCTCGGTCCATAGAGGTTCATCATGTTCGTGGCTATCCAATAATCTCCAACCCAGACTTGTTTCATTTTCCGATGGAAAACCCCGGGCGTGAATCCGCAAGCTCACAGCCTAGTCATAGCTACCTCTCATTTGCTCCTCCTGAGGTTAGTCCCGCAAATCTTGACATCCAAAAGAGCAGTGATGTGTCTCTTTTCAGAGCCATCATCTACTATCTGCATCTAATGACTTGAATTTCTTACGTGGCAGTTGACATTCGGCAAGTACATGACTGATGAACAGGCCTGGATTGACACAATAAAATCAGTGGGAAATGGAGGCACTGTCAGGATTAATACAATGGACTGGCTCGGGCAATCACAGTACGCCAAACAGACCGTTTACTGGCCGTCCCTTTCCTCTGCAATATCCGAGGTATTTTCGGCGAGTGACCGACCAAAGACCATTCTTCAAATGAATAACGAAGTAATGCCCCGCCAATTTCTACCCATGCAGGTCATGTTTTCGAAGCAAGCAAAGGTGAAGATACTTGTTGCATATTGGACACATTTCATAAACAACACAGACGTCTATCTGAAGTCCTTGCTATACTCCAACGTTCTCTGCTCTTCATCCAAGTACAACAAATGCTCCGGCAAAATCGAGATCAGGTACTATATCGTGCCTGGTTTCAACATGACTGGAGCCGCCTCCGTAAATGGAACCAGCACAGGGAACATATATCCCGGCTACACCAGAGTGAACCACGGGAAGTATGCAGTGAGTGACGTGAGAGCTCACATTGGAACCAGCAATCTTATCTGGGATTACTTCTACACGACCGCTGGTGTCGGATTCGGGACCTATAACTCAGCCATAGTTGCACAGCTTCAAGAGGTTTTTGACGCCGATTGGGATTCCCCGTATGTTGTCCCTGTAGAAGAGATAGGGCAACAACACTCCTTTTCCAGCTGACTGGCACGAGGTGGGTAACTGGAAGGAATATTCTGGTATGCATAAATTGAAATTTCGATGAACAAACAATTGCTGATTACATTTGATTCTTCTTATAAGGTAAAGTTTCTGTGTACCCTGCATTCTTCTCAATCACATGGATCCTTTGCTCGGAGATTCCTTAGCATACTGCGATAACATCATGGCGGTGTCCCTCCACCAGGAGAGCTCTCTATCTGTATCGTGAAGCTCGTGTTTGTAGCACTCCAAGGCGGTTTCGAGCTCCTTGATTCGCTCCTCCTGTCTTGACTGCAGCAACTCATGCAGCTTTCTTTCCAGCTCTATCGCAGGAACTCCACCCTGGGATTCTGGATCCCCTACATCTAGTGGATTCATCCCTTCTCCCATGCTCGTTCTGCCGCTGGTTGCTCGATCCAAGTCCTCAGCCTGTATCTCGCCGAATCCCACCTCCGCAGCATGGTATTCGGGGCCTTGCTCCGAGGGGATATCGGGATCCAGATGAAGCTGCAGACGCGCCAACTCGGCTTCCAACTCTGCCTCAAGCCATTCCATTTCTCGTATGCAGTCCTGTCTGGTCTCCCCTGAACCACTTGGCCTATCTCGCACGATGCTCTCCTCTTCCGCAACAACAAAAGGAGTCCTTCGGCTGCTGCAGTTGACGGTCGTCACGGCATCGGTCAAGCAGGAACGAGGACTCTCCACTACTACCACCTCCCCACCAGGCTCGCGAGCATGATGCTTTCTGTTCAGTTCCGCCTTGATTTCCTGAAGAAACGCTCGCATCTCTATCCGCAGCTCCTTCATCTTCTCAAGCTCGTTCTTGCTGGCCGCGGCGAGGTAAAACAGACTGCACGCGACCCCCAGGTTCACGGCACTCTCCTTGTTGCCATCCCCTGCAGCAAACAAAATCCGTGGCACGATTACAAATGGCCGATACGAAACAACAAAAATCAATAGCCGATTAGCATACCAGCTACGACCGCGTGAGGAGGCACCTGGTCCCGATCCTCGGGTCCAGCGTTGGCATTCGACTCCCCTGCGAGCTTCCTAGCGGTCAGACGTCTGAACAGACGAGAGATGATCCGACTGGGGGACAAGCACTCGGCACGACGAGACCTCGAGCGTCCTGGTTCCATAACCCGGGGGGCGGCTTCCCGTTCCTCTTCCTGGGGCGTAAGGAGGACGTCGGCGATGCGAAGAAGGGGACGAGAAGTGGGGGCGTAGGGAAGAAAGGGGCGGCGCTCCATTAAATGCTGTGCGTGCTGCTGCTATAAATGCAAGAGGAGGCGGATTAAATGTTGGGGGGATGAAGTTGCCTGAAGAGGAGGATTGTTTCCTCCCAATTTTTCCTTTATTATTGTTGTTTTTCAAATTTGCAAAAAGAGAGTGGTGGTGTGGTGGTCGGGGAATTCAAAAGTTTGTCTGCAAACACGAAAGACTGATGATGTTGATGATGATGAAGATGGGGAATTCAATTAGAAGGGCTTACCCCAGTATTTATTGTCGTATTACCAAGGAGGATAGTAATAATTAAAATCTAAATAAGCCCCCCACCGATCTTCTCTTTCAAATTTAAATCTACCAACTAATTGATTTTTTTTTTATTATTTAATAAAAATTGGATGAATTCTTTTTTTTTTTTTTAGACACAGTAGATTTTGTTGAAATATGGAAAATAATATGGGCGGGCGGGATTGGGATTGGGATTGGGATTGGGATTAGGATTAGGATTAATTTTATATTATTAGAGACAAAAGGAGAAGAGCTACTAATCCATGCTTGGTTTTTTCTCCCCTCTGCGGCCGAGTATTTTAAAGGGGGGCGGGAAGGCGCGTTCCCCCTTTGCTTTTGAGTGTGTGTGGGACGGGTGACCCCAAAGGGAGGGAATTAAATGATATAATAAGCCAAGCCTCTCCTCCAAAATGCCCATCTTTTTGTTTTTTTCTTTAATCGGAGAGGTTGGCATCACGCCTAAAGTTATGCGTTTTGTCGGCTTCCTCTTCATTTGATGAAGCCCGAGTTACTCTTGGGTTTGGAACGTCAGCCGGCTAAAGTCCCGTGCCCAAAAAGTTTAGTAAGGTTTGAAGATTCTGTTCCTGTTTAGTATATTTTTACAAAACAACAAAGCTCTTTTTTGTATTGAAAAATTTAGTAAATTGCTTCGTAAAAAAAATATCGTTAAAATAAAATTAAGTTTTACTATTTTGTATATAAAAAAAGACAAACATAATTTTGGGCGAAATATGTTGAGGGGAGTCAAATTTTTCAACTCGAAATTTCAGTCATTTAACATAACTTTGCTCGACTACAAAAGAAATAAATAAAAATGGGAAAGCCGGGGATTGGGATTTAAACAAATCGGGGGCTCCTATGGATTGGGCTTGTACCTGGGTTTGGGCTATAATTGGTCTTGGGCCTGGGCTTGATCTAGATATGGGTCTGGGCTTCACACAATTAGGGCCCATTAATGCATTTATATCCCCTTAGCTTTTCATCCTAACACTAAATAAATAAAAAGGAGTGTGTATGCAACTTAGCAGGGCGACCCTCTTCCCCTTGGAACATCTTCGTGCGCGAACCCTCCCCCCCCCACCCAAGAACCTCCTCCAAGAAAGGTCCTTCGCATCCTCGGCACTTTCAGCTTCTGCAACCCCCTGAACTAATCTAGTAGTTCCCTTATCATTGTTTCCGAATCATCCAGCTCTTCTAGGCACACCAGATTCCCTGTAGACTTGGGCATTTTGTGTGGACCTTCCAACACCCCTTGAAGGAAAGGACTCCCATCCTACTGGACTCTAGTGAGTTCAGGCATCCGTTCCAAGTTCTTGCAGTAGTTTGCTCTCAGGACCTCGAGTTGCTTCACTAGATCCTCTAGAAGGGTGATGATCCCCCTTCCTGTTAAGGGATCTGAGTTCAAGGAGATCAGTCAGCTGCCAAGTTGACAGTGTCGAATGCTTAAGGGCATCACTGATGCAATTACTTTGTTTAGGGAATGGCGAATCGCAATGATCCAGGATCAGTCGTTCTAAGCATGTCCGGAAACGAAAATGAGCGACACCCCTTAACAACTTGACAGGTTTAGAACTTTCAACCTCTTGGCGTTACTTGAAGACAGTCGGAGGAATACAAAAACTGATAAATGAGATTTGATTCGTTAACTTCACCTGATATGCCTGGCTTTGCCCCTTACCTGGTAGAACATTCGCCAACATTCTATTGATTCTGTGAAAGATAGCCCACTCAAAGACAGGTCGAGGATGACTAGACAGAAGTGCATGTAAGGGGGGCTGGAGCGAGGCCCGTTGCATCCCTTCCAGGAAAGCCATTGCAGTTCTCGGAGTCGAGTCTTCTTCCTGGGAGAAATTATTTCGTGTATTGGATTTCACTTGACTGTCTACGGCTCCATTGCGCGTGCTAATCAATTTTGGCCATGTACAATCTTAGGGAGAGAGCCATTTTGATTCGTATGGGATAATCTAAAGACTCGCAACAGTTGGATTTGGACTTATTGAATGGTTGGGCGGCCACGAAGGCTTGCTTATGCAAGTGTTGGCATGACAGAAATTTTGGGTCTAATTATGATAAGTCCATAAATTTAGGTCCATTTTACGATAAACCCATAAAGTCATTTCGCTGATATACGACAAGTCTACTAAGATAATGACAGAAATTTTGGACCCATTATACGGGAAGCCCATAAGTCCAAGGGTCTGTAAGAGTATTTGTAAGCCTACCGTTATGCGAGCCCGCTAGGGAAAGTGCTAAGTCTACGAGGGGTGGGTCTACACAATCAAAGCTAAAGTCTACGAAGAACAGAAAAGATCTTGATTCCGAGATTTTAGGAAGTTGGTTAGGGCGACCACGTCCCTATGATTTGAGACGATATTCTAGTGGAGAAAAATCAGAAAAATGTGGCTCACGTCTCAGGATATCAGAGTTAATATGAAATGAAGTAAGATTTTCTTTAAACGACACATACATTCATCTAAGGCCAAAAGTGCATTGCTTGTCTAAGAGCCTTCAGTTCTCAGTCCTCTAGCGCTCCACGTTTCAGCCACATATTCCCAACCTGCGTCCAAATCATCCTTTCATCAAACCTTTGTCCACATCCACATCCCCATCCACCACACCACCGGAGACCAGATTCCACCGTGCCAGCCCCCAAGTCCACGGCGTCAACAGCAAGTCTACAGCGTCTGCACCATTCAAATTTTCATTTCTTTTACATTTTCATAGCTGTAAGCTTTTCCGTTTAATTGTAAGACATCATTTGTTAATACAATTCATCTGCATTTCATTACTGGCGACCACATCTGAACCCCTGTGTTGTTTGTACCAAATATTTCTGACGTGCCCGTTTCCGACGCGAACAACAAGTGATCTTTTAACTTATTCGAGTTGACTTAGCTCAGAAGTCGCTAACCCTGGGCCAACTTCACTTTGCAAAGTTAACATTTTCATTTTTTTTGGCCTAACGCTTTGATATTTATACGAGAACAAGTCCCTAGTTCAAGCATCTTTCACCAAACACGCACCCTTGCAAAGAAGGAAATGGTCTGTTCCTTCGCCTCGCATTGTTTGGCATTTTCAATTGGCCTGGTCGTGTCTGGCGTACCGACAGATGATCAAAGGAAACTTCATTTATCTATATCAATCACATTTAGGTGGATCTTTTGACCTGGCATTTGTTAGTGTGTGCACTTATCTGCCAAGACAATTTATTGTATTTGTGGATAAATAATTAATATAGGCGAATATTTGCCATTGATTATTTTACTTTTCTGCACGTAAAATTATTAATGATAAAGTCCCGTAGATTAATGATCATATTAATTTGAAATAGTCCGTGATCGGTTAGCTGTTTAGAGGGGACATGAATATCTAAATCATCTCTAAGTATAAATGAGGTCAAGATAGACCGATGGATAGTTTATCTAAGTTATACTTAGGGGATCCTGAGATTAGGGTTACTGGACACGACTCGTTTAAGAGTATACCACACATTAAACATCATTGGTCAATCCTATTCATGAACGAGTATAACTGATCTTTTGACTGGAGACCTTCATTTATTCTATGCGTGAAGTTTGTGCACTTTGACGTCATTAAAAGCAGTCTTTGAATGGATTGTGAGTGATACGATTGTTGGGTGTGAGACAAAGTATAGAGAGAATAATGTTGAGTCAATACATGATTCATCACTCTTTTAGATTAGAGAGTTGACATCTAGGCCACTTGATAGATATATTAGTGACTCTAAAATCCATGGCCATGGGAGGAATGTTTTACATTCAAGTGAGTCTATTATATCTTGGTAATCAAGTAAAATAATTAATTTGGTGACGATGTATTTTGCGTCGAATTAATTGGGATGTCAGTTAGGTGAAGAGATTGAATTACACAATAATCGGTTCATTATAGTATATGATTTATGATCATTATCTTAACACATTGGGTGACTAAAAACTATTGCTAGATGGTTACCTTAGTTTGTGTATGGATATACACTGCCTTCGTGTATAGGACCTAGATGGTCACACGCATATCACGTCGACACGAACATTGTATTATTGATTATTTTAGTGGATACTATAATTAATCATTTTATTATTTCAAAATTAGAATTAATTGAATTATTAATTTATTCTGAAATATTGAAAGCAAAAATTTAGACCAAGGTCGAATATGGATTTATTCGGGTCTGTTTCTATTAGATATTTTATTTGAGAAAATCAATTTTTGATTTAATATTTTAATCCATGTGCACGTTCGGTTAAATTTGAATATTTCTTAATTGTTTCAAAGATCGTTGAAAGTAAGAAATAAATTTAAATCTTAATTTTAATTCCGTAACCGTTTCAAATGATTTATTATCAAAATTGAAACGGATATAATCTTAAAAGGAACGCAAATTAATGGGATTGAAATGGTTTATTGAATAATGGTTTGTATGTTCTGAATTTGAATGAGCCGATTTACTGTGTTGAAGGGAAGAAACAGAAAACGCGTGACTCAAACTTAACATATCTCAGGCACTGTAGACTTGGTCATGTAAACGAGAAACGCATCGAAAGGTTACTAAGTAATGGGTATTTGGACTCTTTTGAGTTAGAGTCCAGAGACACATGTGAAGCGTGTTTATAAGGAAAAATGACCAAGAAGCCTTTTACCAAGGCATGTGAAAGGGCCAAGGAACTGCTAGAACTCATACATAGTGATGTGTGTGGGGCATTGCCTGTTCAGGCCAGAGGAGGGTATACCTACTTCGTGACTTTCACCGATGATTTTATGTAAATATGGATATGTCTACTTAATGAGGCATAAGTCTGAAACTCTAGAAAAGTTTAAAGAGTTTAAGAACGAGGTAGAGAATCAACGATGCCAGAAGATAAAGGCTCTTCGTAATGATCGAGGCAGCGAGTATCTTAGCCAAGAGTTCATTGATTACCTAAAAGAGTGTGGGATCGTTTCACAACTCACACCTGTTAGAACTCCGGAGTGGAATGGTGTTTCAAAAAGGAGGAACCACACACTTATGGACATGATTAGATCAATGATGAGTCATGCAAGTCTTCCGTTGTCATTTTGGGGTTATGCCTTAGAAACAACAGCATACATGCTTAATCGAGTTCCAACCAAGTCAGTAGATAAGACTCCTTACGAATTATGGTTTGGGAAGAAACTAAACTTGTCTTATCTTAAGATATGAGACTGTGATGCTTATGTGAAGAATGAAAATTCTAATAAGCTTGTGACAATATCCACTAAGTGTATGTTTGTAGGTTATCCCAAGGAAACAAATCGATACTATTTTTATCTCCCAAGCGAGCACAAAGTGATCGTTGCTCGATATACTACTTTCTTGGAAAGATAATTCATTTCTAAAGAGAGTAGTGAGATTAAAGTAAGTCTTGAAGAAATTTCGGACTTTACAAACAAGTTAGAAACTGAACATTTAGATAGGGAATCAGTACCACTAGTACAAGCGATTCCAACTACTGAAAATATTCAAGGAACGCAAGATCAATGTAAGTTGACAAGAGTACACTGAGAGCCTAACAGGTATGGTTGGCTGGTAACCCAACATGGGGAAGTACTGCTCGTCAAGGGTGATGAACCGTCGACTTATGAGGAAGCAATCGCTTCAAATGATTCCGAGAAATGGCTAGAAGCCATGAAATCTGAGATGGACTCCATGTATACCAACCAAGTTTGGGAGTTGATTGATGCGCCAGTTGGGGTAAAACCCATAGGGTGCAAGTGGATCTTCAAGAAGAAGATTGACATGGAAGGGAATATAAGTACCTATAAAGCAAGGCTTGTGGCCAAGGGTTTCACTCAACGTCAAGGAATTGACCATGATGAAACATTTTCACCGCTTGCAATAGCATCTTACAAGGATTACGGGATCTGACAGATGGATATAAAAACCGCTTTTCTGAATGGAAAGTTACAGGAGGAAGTATTTATGGTACAACCTCCCGATTTCATTGCATCCAAGAATGTAGATAAAATATGTAAGCTCAAAAGGTCCATTTATGGGCTAAAACAAGCATATCGGAGTTGCAATCTGCGATTTGACGAAACAGTCAAAGAATTTGGCTATGTCAAGAATCCAGAGGAACCATGCGTTTACAAGAAGGTTAGTGGGAGCAAGATTTCGTTCCTAGTATTGTATGTTGATATACTTCTGATAGGCAATGATATCCCTAGCTTAGAGTCTACCAAGACTTGGCTGGGAGAGTGTTTCTCTATGAAAGATCTTGGGGAAGCGACTTATGTCTTAGGTATTAGATTATAACGAGATAGACAAAATAGGTTGCTGGGTTTGAGTCAAAGTATGTATATTGACAATGTGTTAAATAAATTCAGCATGCAAGATTTCAAGAAAGGATTCTTGCCAATGTCACATGGTGTACATCTTTCCAAGTCTATGTGTCTGAAGACACATGAGGAGAGAGGAAGGATTGGCAAGATACCTTATGCCTCGGCCATAGGGTCCATTATGTATTTACACTCGACCCGACGTCTCGTATGCTTTGAGCATGACAAGTAGATATTAGTCAGATCCTGGAGAGGGTCATTGGACTACAGTAAAGACTATTCTCGAGTATCTTAGAAGAACAAAGAATACGTTCTTAATTTATGGAGGAGATGATGAGTTAGTTGTCAGAAGATATACTGACGCTAGCTTTCAGACAGATCGGGATGATCTGAAATCGCAGCAGGGTTATGTGTTTTGCTTGAATGATGCAGCTGTATGTTGGAGGAGTTCCAAGTAGGAGACGGTTGCAGTATCTACAGTTGAGTCCGAGTACATTGCAGGTTCCGAGGCGACAAAGGAAGCAATGTGGATCAAGAACTTCATAGCGGAGCTTGAAGTGGTTCTGAGCATTGTTGGCCCAGTGACATTGTACTACGACAACAATACGGCCATATCACATGCCAAGGAGCCGAGGTCTCACCAATGATCCAAGCACGTACTGAGGAAATATGGCATCTTCCGAGAGATTGTTGTACGCGCGCCTTCCGGCCTAGCACGCGAGTGCGGTTCGAACGACCCGAGGATCCGGGCCCGCTCCCCAAGGCCCAACCGGTCGACGTCACGACTCGAGCGTCGGACGCTGCGGAAGGAAATTGGGTGATCCTTCCCTGGGTTCCAAACTGGGCCTGCTCGGGCCCTCGCCGACCGTCTCTGTTTTCCTAAGAGGCGGCGGGCGAAAGGCGGAGCATGATTCGAAGAAGGAACTTTCGGGAGAAATCGGGAGCGGCTCGTATCGCCAACACCCATCCAAAATGGCTCCGTAAAAACAGTCTTATCGTTTAACCTAGGTTACGGAGTCGCCACCGACTCAGTTTTGAAAACTGGTTTAAGTCGAAAAACTAGAGTAGGATTCGGGGATTCCTATTTACTAACTCTGACATTCTAACATGCGAAAAAGGAGGTGGCGTTTGCTCCAAAAGATTTGCTTTTGTTTAACGGGTGTTGGACCCGATCAGGGCATGACCCCGGACTTATGTCAATGTTTTGCGGGCGTTGGACCCGATTCGGGCTTTTAGGCCCGAACTCGTATTTGTTGATAGGAAACAACATGCGACAATAAACCTATTGGCCTAAGGCATGCGGACATGCATAAACAATTATTGAGATCGAAGAGGGCGGGGAAGAATGGTGACCGCGGGCCTATGCACTTGGGCCCACGGCCCGTTACAAGTGGATTTTCTATCTTGTCGGGGAGGCCCGCACCTCCCCTTTGTACCTCATGTGGTGGGCGCCGCTTGATGGTCTTGACATCGTGGTTTTACACACGGAAGGATTCACGTACACGCACCTTCTGGAGCCCTTTCGAGAGGTTCGGGCTGGGCCTTCGAAACTTACGCATCCATTGTACATGCATAGACAAAAAGGCAAAGTGTAAGTTGTGCGAGATAGTAGAGCGTAAGACTTCACATGTGTTTTACATAAATCAACGATGATCAAGAATTACGAAATCACGAATCACAACGAACGCAGATTGCGCACAGTTCAGAAAGTAGACTATAACTTTGGCTAGAATTGTCTGATTCAATCGAAATTTTAACCAACAGAGTTGAAACTTAATGAAGAGTGTGTCTGTACAATTTTATGAAAATCTAACGGTGCAATGTCTCAAGATCAGGGAACCAAAATGGCTATCCGGAAAAGCGGAACAATTTGCACAGACTGTGTTATTCCTATCATATCTTGGTCGTCGAATGTCCGATTGGAGCACAAAAGGACTTCACGGAAAGGTAAAGCTATGAACAATATGTGTGTAAACTTTCACATGGAGCCAACGGTTAGATGTAAGATATACAGGTGTAAAACATCAGACCATTTTGTAGACTTGGTCTGACTTCGGCCGGGAAAGTTCGAGGAACAAAAATGAAAAACATTACATCCTCAAAACAAAAAATGTGAATAATATGTCAAAATCACCGTGATGAAATGTTGAAGACATCCACAAAATTTAGCGATGATCTAATGGTAGGATCTGCCGTTATTACATAAAGAAAAGGATTGCAACATTCAGCAGACTTTACTGAGTATACAGACTGTTCGGGAAATTGTTTCCTATTATGCTTGAAACTTCAACGGTGGATATATATATTTATACTTCTTGAAGTCTAGTTTTTCTCTGAAAAATTTGAGCAAGATCCAACGGTTAGATCTCTCGGAACCTCCCCGGAAACGACAATGCAACAGGCTGTCCTGCTGCGGCCAGCGAAAGTGGCGGCCGTTTCGGGGGAGATAACCCGATCCTCGATCAACAAAAAATTAAAACAAAAATATCCCCAAGATCATTACTTATTGTAGATCATTTGACCTTGGGCTCGAGGTTCAAAAACGTCCATAACCTCTTCGAAAAAACCATCTTTTGACGACGTAAAATCGACCCCCAAAGCTACTTTAAAAGCTTTGAGGTCTAAGAGACATATGAAAATACGTTTAGAGAGGAGTTTAAATCATTACGACCTTTTTCCGCCGTGATCTAATATCGGAGGAAGGTGGCGCGCCGACTGTCCCTTGTCTGTAACTTCGGCTGTCATGATCTTGTCCAAAGGCTCGTTCCTCACCTCATGGAGTGTGTGTTAGTCCAAAGAAGAAAGGGAACGACGGAGTTAGCATATCCAACATGGTAGAAGTATGCTGGAGTTATCAAAGTGAGAGGAGGTCTCACCGAGGGGTTAGCTCGCCCCGAGGTGGCCCGAGGAGGATGAATGACGCCGGGAGGGTGTCGGCTGGTAGACTGGTCGAGAGGCTTTGCCTCGTCAACACTGGAGAGGGGGAGTCCTTTGCTCCGGTTTCTGTGTGTACGTCGGGAGGAGTTGGCCTCCGATTGTATGTGGGGGGATGAGGAGTTGGCCTCCGATTCCCAGAGGGGTGGAGCTTAGACGTCTGTGTGTTTCCCAGGAGAGGGACCTCTGATTGTCCTGATTATCTGATAATTGTCTGAAAAGGGATGGGGAGGATTTGTCTCTGAGGAAGGAGAGGATTCTAGAGATCCTGATTGATTTTTTTTTTTACGTGTGATTCTTGTCTAATTGGAAATTGTCTAAAGAACCTGGACGGATCGTGTCTTTCCCTATCTGTTCGAAGATTTTTCTTGTCAGGAGATAACGATATTTTTTTTTTTGGAAGGGGATCGTTGAGATAACGTGTGAAGAGAAATTAGAGGAAAAAAAATCTCCCCTGAAATCTTGGATTGATTGGAGAATGCTGTTTGAGATTATTATTATTATTTTTTTTGGATTTTATATTATTATTATTATTTAAAATTTGGGGTATTAGAGTTGCCCCTCTTTGCGAGGGAATTTGGAGAAGATTTTCTCGCAAAGACTTCATTAATACCCCAAATTGTGGATTTATGGTATTCTTGATGGACCTGTACTTTGGGATCTAATCAAGAAAACTGTTAGTAATAAACGAGACCCCATGAAATATGGGGGTAATGAAATATGTGTGATCACAACACTTATGCATGTCATGATTTATTTTGATGAAGCTTATTAGGATCACTTCCGAGCGAGAACAGAAAAGGGCTTCTGACTTTTATTTCGGCTCGCTATTACTTCTAAAACCTATCACGGTGGGATTTTAGAATTCGTTTGACTCGAATGCTCATGTACCAGTCGAATGAGACTTTATCTAGGTTGTAATGTAGTTTTGGCGTAAGGCCTTTGGATAGAGAATCTGAATTTGTCATTTTGAAGGAACGAGTCTAAGAACCTCATCGAAAGCTGTTGTACCATAAAGGTTCCACTGTCTAAGTGAATTCTCCATCTACCAGACAAGAGGCCCGTTGAGACACGCCGTTGGGGATTGATGGCCGATCCACTAGAGCTTTGAAAATCTATTTTGGGGAGTGCCTTTTCCTCGTTTTGTCCGGGAGGTAGCGCCTTTGCTTTTGCGACTGTTCATGTCGGCCCTGGTGCTTTAATTTGCTCTTTTGTTTCTTTTTCGCTTTGCTTGAAGATTTTTGTCTTTACGCTAATTCTGCTTTTTCTTTGTAGGGATTTGCACTGCTTTCTTTCTTTCTCTCCGCCGTGTTGGAGATGCTTTGGAGTCCTTGGGGATTTATATTTCTTGATAATTTATGAGGATTTGTCCCCTTTTCTTCTCTGTTAATCTTTTAGGAGCTGCTTTGGATTCCTTGAGAACTTGTACGTCTTGTAGAGTTATTGGAGGTTTTCGTCCCTAGGTACAAGTCAACTGGCAGGCACGTCTGCTGATGGTACCTCTTCGCTTGAACCTTGAGGAAGTGTCGCCTCTGTGGTCCGTTGCTTTTGGTTTCTAACTACAGGATCTCCGTTAACCTCGATGTAAGGCGATCCTTAGACTCGGTGGGACTAGTGTGTGTAGAAACTTCGACTTTGGCTCGGAAAGGCTAGCAATGGTCATGTCTATGTTTGGGACAGAGAATAAATGCTTGATCTCATCCCGGTCTGAGCATCTTTCGTCAAAGGATTCTTTTTCCGTCCAGACGTATGCATGTGAACCCTCATGGTGTTTGCACTCATCTCTTTAGGTAAGTGTTTAGGAATGGGCTTGCCCTCTCCATTCTCACTCAGAAGCATTCTTATTGTCAAAAATCTTTTAAAATTGTATACAAAATGGCACACAAATGCTTAAGAAGTGAATAGGTTTCAGTACGCTAACCTCTTTGGAGACATCGTACTAAGGTGGTGCTCTTGTGCAAGCTATGCGGGGAAAGTGTTTGCACTTTCATGCCTCAGTCATGGTCCTTGATATTAGACTTGGAACAACTTCCATCCGACCACCCACGCCGTTGCCTAAGAGTTTGTACCGTACTGTGCGGAGTCCATGTGCCTACACAGTTGACAACGGACGGAGGTGAAGTTAGCTCATGTACTTCGACTCTCGCTTGGGGAGATTATAATAAAGTTGGGTATTCGCTGGGGATATGAGATGAATATGCCCATCTCGATGATTGTTCTGGAAGAATATGCTTGTACATTCTACTCTTGTTGAGGAATGGGGTGTTTGTAACCGACTCCAGCTAGGGAAATGGAGGTGTGACTCCGTTTGGGGAATGATAAGAAATTTTTTAGAGAGTAGTGTAGATGATACTCCCTTTCGATATGATCATCCTTGGTGACAACAAAGGCAATCTCGAAGCTTTGGTTCGAAATCTTCCACCCAACCGCCCACGCCTTTGTTCGTAATGCAGGATGTTCATGTACCTACACTCGCCAAAGGGCGGACAACAAGTGAGCTCATGTAACTTGTTTCTTTTAAAGTAAGAATGAAGTTTGCTCATGTAACTTCATTTATATGAAAGACGAAGTAGAGCTTTAATACTTCCCTTATTATGTTTCGTCATTGCGTCTTTATCCGTAGGAATCAAAGGACTGACGAAATCATTATTCTTGCCTGATGTCTGTTGTATAAAGATGCTCATGTACTTATCAAACAGATGGCGAGAAACAAGTAAGTTCATGTGACTTGTTTCTGTTAGAGTAAGAATAAAGTTTGCTTATGTAACTTCATTTGTAAGAAAAGTGAAGTAGAGTTTTGGTACTTCCCTTTTGTATGGTTTCGTCATTGCGTCTTCATCCGATGGAATCGAAGATTTGACGAAGTGGCTACTCTGGTTTTGTATCCGTTGTATAAGGTTGCTCATGTACCTATCAAACAGATGACAAGAAAACAAGTGTCTTCGTGCAACTTGATTCTTTTAGAGTAGAAATGAAATTTGCTCATGTAATTTCATTTATAAGAAAGGTGAAGTAGTGTAGGATTTTGGTACTTCCCTTTTGTAAGGTTTCGTCATTGCGTCTTCGTCCGATGGAATCGAAGGTTTGACGAAGTGGCCACCCTGATTTTGTATCCGTTGTATAAGGTTGTTCATGTACCTATCAAACAGAGAAAACAAGTGTCTTCGTGTAACTTGATTCTTTTATAGTGGAAATGAAATTTGCTCATGTAATTTCATTTATAAGAAAGGTGAAGTGGAGCTTTGATACTTCCCTTTGTATAATTTCGTAAGTGCATCTTCGTCCGTAGAAATTGAAGGATTTGACGAAATTGCGACATGACTTTGGCTTGAAGTTTTGCCACCTGCCACCCTCGCCTTTGTCATAGGGGTTGTGTACCATTCGTGTGAAGAGCTCTCGTACCTGCCCACGAGACAAAGGACGTAAGCGAAATGAGCTCATGTAATTTCACTTAGCTTGATGAAGAGAATAATATTTGTATGATTCTCCCTTTTCATGTGTATTGTCAACGTTTTTGCCCGGTTCCTTGGGGATGATAAGAAGTTTTCTAGCAGAGGTTGTTTCGAAGCTCCGGCTCGAAATTCGTTGATTGTCTGTCTAGGACGTTCATGTACTCCCTGAGATAAGCATGGAGAGCACAACAAGTAAGCTCATATAACTCGTTTTGCGAAGAGAACATTAGTCAAGGAATGAATACTCCCTTTCATATGATTCGTTGGTTTGTCAACGAAGAATTAACCAAGATTGCTCAGTCTTGTCCCAAGATAGCTTGGAGATTTGCCCCAGGATCACTCGGAGATATGTCCATGATCACTTAGAGATTTGCCACAGAATTGGTCGGGGATTTGCCTTATGATCGCTTGGAGATTTGCCCCAGGATCGGTGGGGATTTGCCCTAGGATCGCTCGGAGATTTGCCCCTGATTGTTCTCGTGTTGTCGTCGTTGTTTTGTCAACGAAGGCAGTTTCGAAACTTTGGCTTGAAACTTTTCCACCCTACCACCCTCGTCTTCGTCGTCTGCCTAGGATGTTCATGTACCTATGAGACAAGTCGAAGGGCAAAACAAGTAAACTCATGTAACCTGTTATGCAGAGAAAGTATTAGTTGAAGAACGAATATTCCCTTTCATGTAGATCGTCGTTTTGTTGACAACGAAGGATATTTTGAAGCTTTGGCTCAAAACTGTTTCAAGGCTTTGGCTCGAAACTTTACCACCCTGCCACCCACGCCTTCATCAACATGCGACAAGGGCTAAAATAAGTGAGCTCATGTAACTTATTTTTGCAAGAAAGTATTGATCGAGGAACATATACTCCTTTTCATGTGTTGTAATGTCGAAGAGTATCTGCGTTGAGTGTTTGTGGCAGCAGCTCTTCTCGGTTAAGGTGGTTGCTTTCTAGAAAGGGCGTGCTTGAGCGAACGTCTCCTTAGTAGTCTGAAGATGTCTTTTGAAATTGTTGATGTTTGACAAGATCCATTTGAGAATATTGTCACCAAGTCAATTATCCTTGGAAGTGCATTATTGATTGCCCATTGAGGTGGGTCTGGGTGGGTAACTGGCCTATCATGCGGTGGGCCTTCTCCTTTGGTACGAGCTCCAAAGGGTCAGTAATTGAATTTTTGCTGAATCGATCACTTAGGTAACGTGGATGAGCTTGATAGGAGTTGCCCTAGTCTGAGTACGCATCATCACTAGGTAGATTACGTTCTTTGGTGTAGGGGGAAGCTGTTATGTAAGCATTGCCTTGGACGATTCATCTTGTGTTTTGAGATAAATGGATGCCCCGTTGTTGGCGGTTTGAATGTCTGTGGCCCTGCCAGATATGTCTTGAGCTGTTGGAAGGCGGGTAACGCAAATGAGAGCTTTTGATCCGGTCACGCTTTGTATTTATCGTCTCTTAAAGAATCTGATCCATGTTCATGTTTTTGTCGTGGGGAAAATTTAGGTCCGGCTTTTGTCGAGTTCTTGTTATCAAAGAAACAATGAGGTTGAATCTCCGTAGACGTCGAGTGATCATATTTGAAGGTTGATTGTTTGCAGGTGTCTTGATATCGCAGGGTCGTTGGGAAGGCCGAGGTTTGCCCCTTGTGCTAGAATGTATTGTTGGTATGGTGAAGAAAGCCGACGACGGGATGTAAGCTACAAGATCTGTCTCTTGTGACTCTTCTCAGGTTTGTTGATGTCGAGGGTGAGAGTTTGAGAAATAGATTAAAAGACTGCCCCATGTTGAGGATCGATGCTTGTGTTGTATGCTAGGGAATCGTCTTTGTTTGGAATAAAAGTTTTCGTTGGTGCCGAAGTTGTGCCGACTGATGACGTAGTTGAATCGCTTCTGTTTCCTTGGAACAGTTTTCGGATCAGTAGGGGCATGATGTTTCCGGTGTGTCTCATCATAGCATGTCCGTTAACAGCATTATGGACTCGTCATTAGCTCCGATGTTGACTGCGGTTGGCTTGTGAGATGTAACCTCCTTGGGGTTTTCATGTTGTTGTAGATTCGACTTTGAACTTTGGTAGCCGTTGGGTGATCTTTGGTGTTCGTGTTTGGCTTTGTACTTCGGTAGCCGTTGATATCACTTTGGGCTCATGTCGTTTGACGCACGGCTTTGGACCTTGGTAGCCGTAATGGAAACTTTGGCCTTCATGTTGTTAGATGTTCGACTTTGGACCTTTGTAGTCGTCGATAAATCCTTGGCATTCTTGTGCTTGTAGATTTGTAATGTCATGCTTTGTCCCTAGTCCCGTTTGAGGAGCCATGTTGAAGAATTAAACTTCGGAAGGAAAATAGAGAGAATGTTTGGATTAGTATCATGTAATAATGTAATCGATGCATGATAAATTTGTGATGATACTTGATCGCACTCGTGTATGCATAAAAGTATGCATTATGTAACTGCAATTGTAAATGAGACATAGTGATGCAATGGAGCGATTACTATGAATGACATGATAATGTAACTACTGCAATCGAACATACACTCATGTGGTCATGCGAATACATGAATACAATAAGCAATAAATAGGTAGGAAGTGAGAAAAGAGGATTCTTGAAGTCCTCTATGATTAACCCAAACTGCTGCAAAACAAATAGTGTTAGCTCTACAGTTTATCGCAGATAAAGCGTACATGAGACCTGCCCTGCACAGGTAGTAGTCACTTAGTAACAAACAAATGCATATGCGGCGTCTGGTACTTGTAGTGGACAAACAAAGCTACATTCTCGGATGAAGGCTTCTAAACCTCCCTCGGACTAAGGGAGGCGACGTCCCGGCCAAAAACCATACCGCAAAGAGAAGAAGGCTACGCCTCTCAGTGACCCCCCTAAAAATCCTAGCCCCGGGTTCAGACACTCCTAGACATGCCTAGTAAGCGGTAAATAAACACAACCATGAGGGCAGACAAAGGGAACCGAGCCAAGCAATGACATGCGCAAACAAGAACTCCTCTCCGCATGTGGATTAAAAATGTAAGAGCATTCGAAAGGAATCCACATGCAGAGTCCCCAACGGAGTCGCCATCTAGGATGTACGTGCGCCTTCCGGCCTAGCACGCGCATGGCGGTTCGAACAACCCGAGGATCCGGGCCCGCTCCCCAAGGCCCAACCGGTCGACGTCACGACTCGAGCGTCGGACGCTGCGGAAGGAAATTGGGTGATCCCTCCCTAGGTTTTTAACTGAGCCTGCTCGGACCATCGCCAACCGTCTTTGTTTTCCTAAGAGGCGGCGGGCGAAAGGCGGAGCATGATCCGAAGAAGGAACTTTCGGGAGAAATCGGGAGCGACTCGTGTCGCCATCGCCCATCCAAAATGGCTCCGTAAAAACAGTCTTTTCGTTTAACCTAGGTAAACTATACGGAGTCGCCACCGACTTAGTTTTGAAAACTGGTTTAAGTCGGAAAACCAGAGTAGGATTCTGGGATTCCTATTTACTAATTCTTACATTCTAACATGCGAAAAAGGAGGTGACGTGTGCTCCAAAAGATTTGCTTTTGTTTAACGGGTGTTGAACCCAATCCGTGCATGACTCCGGACTCATGTTAGTGTTTTACGGGCGTTGGACCCGATTCGGGCTTTTAGGCCCGAACTCGTATTTGTTGATAGTAAATAACATGCGACAACAAACCCATTGGCCTAAGGCATGCGGACAGGCACAAACAATTATTGAGATCGAAGAGGGCGGGGAAGAATGGTGACCGTGGGCCTATGCACTTGGGCCCTTGGCCCGTTACAAGTGGATTTTCTATCTTGTCGGGGAGGCCCGCACCTCCCCTTTGTACCTCATTTGGTGGGAGCCGCTTGACGGTCTTGACATCGTGGTTTTACACACGGAAGGATTCATGTGCACGCACCTTCTAGAGCCCTTCGAGATGTTCGGGCTGGGCCTTCGAAACTTACGCATCCATTGTACATACATAAACAAAAAGGCAAAGTGTAAGTTGTGCGAGATAGTAGAGCGCAAAACTTCACATGTGTTTTACATAAATCAACGATGATCAAGAATTACGATAGAGCGCAAGATTTCACATGTGTTTTACATAAATCAACGATGATCAAGAATTACGAAATCAGGAATAACAACGAACGCAGATTGCGCACAGTTTAGCAAACGGACTATAACTTTGGCTAGAATTGCCTGATTCTATCGAAATTTTAACCAACAGATTTCAAACTTAATGAAGAGTGTGCCTGTACAATTTTATGAAAATCTAACGGTGCAATGTCTCAAGATCAGGGAACCAAAGTGGCTGTCCGGAAAAGCGGAACAATTTGCACAGACTGTGTTTTTCCTATCATATCTTGGTCGTCGAATGTCCGACTGAAGTGCAAAAGGACTTCACGGAAAGGTAAAGCTATGAACAATATGTGTGTAAACTTTCACATGGAGCCAACGGTTAGATCGTAATATATACAGGTGTAAATTGTCAGACCATTTTGTAGACTCGGTCTGACTTCGGCCGGGAAAGTTCGAGGAAGAAAAATGAAAAACGTTACATCCTCAAAACGAAAAAAAAATGTGAATAATATGTCAATATCACCGTGATGAAATGTTGAAGACATCCACAAAATTTAGCAATGATCTAATGGTAGGATCTGCCGCTATTACATATAAAGAAAAGGATTGCAACATTCAGCAGACTTTACTGAGTATACAGTATGTTCGGGAGATTGTTTCTTGTATGTATTTATAGAACTGTCTTGAAGTCTAGTTTATCTCTAAAAAATTTGAGCAAGATCCAATGGTTAGATCTCTCGGAACCTCCCCGGAAACGACAATGCAACAGGCTGTCCTGCTGCGGCCAGCGAAAGTGGTGACCGTTTCGGAGGAGATAACCCGATTCTGGATCAACAAAAAATTAAAACAACAATATTTCCTTGATCATTGTAGGTCATTTGACCTTTTGGGTTCGAGGTTCGAAAACTTCCGTAACCTCTTCGAAAAAACCATCTTTTGGAGGTGTTCTCGTAGAAAACAATTGAAATAGAAGGCCGGGAGATGTCCCGACACTTCCGTGCCACAAATGAACGTAAAATCGACCCCCAAAGCTACTTTGAAAGCTTTAAGGTCTAAGAGACATATGAAAATACGTTTAGAGAGGAGTTTAAATCATTACGACCTTTTTCCGCCATGATCTAATATCGAAGAAAGGTGGCGCGCCGGCTGTCCCTTGTCTGTAACTTCGGCTGTCATGATCTTGTCCGAAGGCTCGTTCCTCACCCCATGGTGTGTGTGGTAGTCCAAAGAAGAAAGGGAACGACGGAGTTAGCATATTCAACATGGTAGAATCATGCTGGAGTTAGTAAAGTGAGAGGAAGCCTCACCGAGGGGTTACCTCACCCCGGGGTGGCCCGAAGAGGATGAACGCGCCGGGTGGGTGTCGGCTGGTAGACTGGTCGAGAGGCTTTGGCTCGTCAGCACTAGAGAGGGGAGTCCTTGGCTCCGGTTTTTGTGTGTACGTCAGGAGGAGTTGGCCTCCGATTGTATGTGGGGGCAGGAGGAGTTGGCCTCCAGTTGTATGTAGAGGGAGGAGGAGTTGGCCTCCGATTCCCAGAGGGGTGGAGCTCAGACGTCTGTTTGTCTCCCAGGAGAGGGACCTCTGATTGTCCTGATTATCTCATAATTGTCTGAAAGGGGATGGGGAGGATTTGTCTCTGCGGAAGGAGAGGATTCCAGAGATCCTGATTGATTTTTTTTTACGTGTGATTATTGTCTAATTGGAGATTGTCTGAAGAACCTAGACGGATCGTGTCTTTCCCCATCTGTTCGAAGATTTTTCTTGTCAGGAGATAACGATATATTTTTTTTGGAAGGGGATCGTGTGAAGAGAAATTAGAGGAAAAAAAATCTCCCTATGAAATCTTGAATTGATTGGGGAATTCTGTTTGAGATTATTTTTATTTTTATTTTTTTTGATTTTATATTATTATTATTTAAAATTTGGGGTATTACAATTGTTCAGAAAGGTGACATGTTGGTTAATAAAGTTGATACGAGCGAGAATATCACGGACTCACTCACAAAGGCCTTACCTCTGCAAAAACTTGAGACCTATGTGAGGAGCCAAGGACTTCGAGTCCATACTACTTGGTAATAGTGCAAGTGAGAGATTGTTAGTGTGTGCACTTATGTGCCAAGACACTTTATTGTATTTGTGGATAAATAATTAATAAAGGCGAGTATTTGTCATTGGTTATTTTACTTTTCTGCACGTAAATTTATTAATGATAAAGTCCCACAGATTAATAAGTATATTAATTTGAAATAGTTCGTGATCGGTTAGATGCTTAGAGGGGACATGAATATCTAGATCATCGCTAAGTATAACTGAGATCAAGATAGATCGAGTGATAATGTATCCAAGTTATACTTAGGGGTACCCTGAGATTATGGTTACTGGACACGACCCGTTTAAGAGGATACCACATATTAAACATCATTGCTCAATCATCTTTATGAACGAGTGCAACTGATCTTTTGATTTGAGACCTTCATTTATTCTATGCGAGAAGTTTGTGCACTTTGACGTCGTTAACAGCAGTCTTTAACCGGATTGTGAGTGATACGATTTCTCGGTATGTAAAGAAGTGCAGAGAGAATAGTGTCGAGTCAAAACAGAATTCGCTCTTTTGTATTAGAAAGTTGACATCTATGCCACTTGATAGAGTTATTAGTTACTCTAAAATCTATGGCCATGAGAGGAATATTTTACATTCAAGTGAGTCTATTATATGTTGGTAATCAAGTAAAATAATTAATTTGGTAATGATGTATTTTGCGACGAATTAATTGGGATGTCAGTTAGGTGAAGAGATAAAATTACACAATAATCAGTTCATAGTGGTATAGGATTTATGATCATTATCCTAATACGTTGGGTGACTAAAAACTGTTGCTAGACGATTACCTTAGTTTGTGTATGGATATACACCACCTTCGTGTATGGGATCTAGACAGTCGCACACATAACATGTCGACATGAACATTGTATTATTGATTATTTTAATGGATACTAAAATTAATCATTTGATTATTTCGAAAGTAGAATTAATTGAATTATTAATTTATTCTGAAATATTGTAAGCAAAAATTTAGACCAAAGTCGAATATGAATTTATTCGGGTATGTTTCTATTAGATATTTTATTTGAAAAAAATCAATTTTTGATTTAATATTTTAATCCATTTGCACGTTCGATTAAATTTGAATATTTTTTAATTGTTTCAAAGATTGTTGAAAGAAAGAAATAAATTTAGAGCTTAATTTTAATTTCGTGGTCGTTTCAAATGATTTATTACCAAAATTGAAACGGATAGAATCTTAAAGCTATTGATGCATGTTTGTTTCTATAACATGAGAACGTACAAATAGCTTCTGTAAAACATAACGTTTCAGACATGCTTCTATAAGACGAAATATATGCAATGGATGTTGAAATGATTTGGAGGACACAAGAAATTTTATTGAGGTTTGACAAACTTTTCCCACGTCCATTCTAATCCAAAATTTGAATTGTTATCACTAAAACAAAACGTATTAGCGAATACGGATGGTGATGTATGATCAACCTTCTATGGCACAGACTCGAAGGTTCTACACTAAAAGTGATTGATTGCATGGGTTATCATGAGTATTAATAGTAATTGTTGTTTGGACGTTTCCCTCGTGATACAAGGATGGCCGTCGACTCGTCCCAGCTCCATCTACCAATTACTCATGGAGTTATTCCGTTGGCCATCAAGGCATGGGAGAATGTTTCTACTTACCTTCGAGTGAACTTTGACGCGAGAAAGGAGTTCTCAAGGCGCCTATTCGGCAGGCGCAAGATGCAACTTAAACAAGTCATCCGTCAAACAAGTGAAAAGTTTCGAGCTAAACTCCATCAATCGACATCTAGCAAGGTGTTTGCAGCGGTCGAACATCAAGACCAACGTGTTTACAAGCGAAGCTGTGGACGTGTCAATCGAGTGAAGGATTCTGGACGACGAGTCGATTCAAGCGACGACCGAGTGATACAAGGACCATCGACTAGAGCTATCGGCTTGCTCATCATCGATAACTGTCGAAGCAAGGATCCGTCGAAATAAGGAGCCGTCGAAGTAGAAGCAACTCCACATTGAGTGCACCTCAAGTTCCCAGATCATCCATGCATTTTCCCATTCATGCATTAACATTTATGTTTACTGCATTTCCAAAAAGTCATTTATGGTTCGTCCATGAATCTGACCATGCATGCATCTTATCTGAGTTCATTATCTTGCATTTATGTTCTTGTCCTGATGATCCCTAGGTAATAGACGCCCTTGTAATCTTTTGAACAACTTTTAAATTCATATTATAAACCCAGAAATAGACTTGTGTCTTTCTATCCGAAGTGAGTGGATTCTCCTTCAACCTCGTTCTTCATTTGGTGGATTCCAAGTGTGGATTGAGTTGAGCGTATCATCCGGTGGTGGTGTATCTGTATCCTCCGCGTTGTGTCTCGCCCTCGTCTTGTTCATGGTGGTGTATCTGTATCCGCGGCCAAACGAGTTTCTCTGAGTTCTTCTTTCACGGTGGTATTTGTGTATCCGTGGAGATTGAATATCAACCTATCCTTTTTTTCCCTTATTCCTTTTCCCATTTCCAGCCGCACCCCCATACACAACCTTCCGTCCATACCCCACGTCACTCCATTCCGCACCCTTAGGGGCGTTTCCCTTCTTTTTTATGTTGGAATCATCTATTCATTGTCGTCCCCATATCACCTTGGGTGGTGTCCTCGTCTGCACAGCTCCTCATTGTGACTTCCCTTCGGAGGTTTCTCTCCAGTGGTGTCCTTACTTGCACAGCAAACCACTGCGACTTCCCTTTGAACGTTTTAGGTGTCCTCACTTGCACAACAACTGACTACGACTTCCCTTGCATAGTCCCCTGAGACAACGACTTCGTGGCGCAGCCCACGCGAGAAGACAACTACATCTATCCTAGATTTCCTGCACACACATAACGTACTACGGAAGCTATTCGGTCACTTACCTTCAACGCTCCTTGAGTATATGTCCTTCTCTTCGGCCCACTACACACTGGTATGCCGGCCTCCCGCTACATGTCTCCTCCAACGCTATCTGCAGTCTCCAACCAAAAGTCATTCGTGACCTCCAGGTCACCCTAATAGAAGATTCACCGCGCTACAACTTTCAGCAGCTCTCGTTCCTTCCCGTGTAATTAACAATTCACAAGACCATTCTATATATCTTTTCACTATTTTCTTACTTTTTTATAAGACCGAGTTTACTATTTATATACAAGACAATGTAGAAACTAAAATTCAACTCGCTTCTGCACATAAAAGGTAAAAAATAATTAATCAATATATTAAGTCCAAATGTACCATAGATGTCACACATATGCAAATAATCATTAGGGATTAAATCAAATCAATGGGATTCCGATTTGATTAAATTCACATTAATATGAATAATGCATTACAGGCTGAACATATCATCAACTTTCTAAAGTTGAAAATAATTCAAAATTTAATTTCAAATTTATTTAGATTTAGTTTAAGACATGTGATACATTTAATTTGGAGAAAGGATATTGATAGTAACTCAAATGATTCACTTTTATTGGATAATTTCGATCCACAAAAGGTTACAAATTGTCTAACGGAACATTCCATAAATATGAAATTTATTTTCTTCAATAGAAAATATAAATCCTATTTTATTTATTTGGTAACTAAATCCCTTGATTTCGATCAGAAACATCTCAATAGGATAATTCCTATGGAATTTTTCCTTTTAATTTTGTAATTAAATAATTAGTTAAATAATTATATAATAAAAATATTTACTTATTTCATTAGGTTTTAACTTCTGTAGTTATAGAAGGTTGGCTTCTGTCTCAGAGAAGGTCACAATATTATTACTCATCATCAAAATCATATCAACATAAATATTATTTATTTTGTACACAAGTTAATCAACTGAATAAATTCGTTGTTATTGTCAGTTTCAAACTATGGACTTATGATGTATTCGAATTCAACTTATTCTTTGTTAAAGTTCAACAATTACTTGAGAAGATTCTATAAGCTCCTAGAAAATTCTCGAAAGATATGGAAGATCCAATAAACTTTTTGAAGATTTTGGAAGACTATGGAGAAATCGGGAACGTTATAGAAAGTATCGAAAGTTCAAAGATTTCAAGACAAGTCTAGAAGATTCTAGATGGATATGGAATAGCTCGAAAGTTTTAGGGAAAACTAAAAAGTGTATAAAAGTTTATAGATGATGGATCTTGGATGTACTGGTAGATTAATCCTAGCAATAGATTGAGATGCCAACTAGTATATATAGGGGTAAGAGGCCACTATCCTAAAAGATAAAAACAAATAGTAAGTGCAAGCAAGCTTCAAATTAAGTAAGAGTGTCCATCTTTCTCTTTTTCCGAGTATAGGAGTTTGAAAGTCCGGTCATGGACTAGCGTTCGCCTTTATTAGTTGAGATCCAACATTCTTGTTACGCCAAATTAGCCTTGATACGTATACTAATTATACTCACACGAAGGTAGGAGGACATTTTCCATTTTTATGAGAACTTACTGCACCCAGAAATTATGAAACCTCTTCCTCAGTGATCATAGATAAGAGATTGTCCTTGGCCATTATGGTAGAATCAATAGGGTGCTTGGAAGAAAAAAAAAATGCATCAAATGTGTGCTTCCGTACAATTAATCAGCACCAACTCTGCTGTACATTTGCTTCTGCCGGCCGTCGCAATCAGACATCTGCATTAAGAGAAATCGTCATCCTTGAGGCTCGCCATTTCGTTCACGAACCCCCTTCACCTCCTCAACAAAGGTCCTTGGCATTCTGTAGTTTTTTCTTAACTTCGGCAACCCAAAGAACAAACGCAGAATTTTCTATTTCATGACGACGAGACTTCAGAATTTTCTGAAAACATATCGGAAACATCTTTTTAGGTTTTCAGGTTAGAAAAATATTTCGAGAATCCTAATCACGTTCATAAATTAGGGTTTTACTATGCGAAGAAAATGGGAGATTAAAATTTCTTTTCTGATAAAATAGAACTCGATTTGGAAATAACTTGATTCTGTTGAAAAACCAGAAATCGAAAAGGAATATAAAACATAATTAGGTCCCTTATTTTATACGCCTCTCGTTTTAGTGTTTTTATAACTCTCGAGTGTTGTTTTATAATGATGGGGAGCCTGGTGAGTCGTTTACGTTGTCGAAGCCGTCGTCTTAAGGGGGTCTTGATTAACATCAAAGATCCAAAGGCTTCCAAAACCATTTCAAAAGGGTACCTGTCTCGATTTCATGCCATCCGCTAGGTGTGCCTCTGATTACAACAATATAAAGAACATTGTCCATATGACCAAAATAATTAAGAAATAAAAATAACAAAGGAACATGATCACCTATCGTCATGGGGACTGGAAAAGGGAACGATGTGATGTGATCGTCGTATTGGCAAGAACGGTGTGATCGTTGCGGTCGCTGGAACGAGAACGTCATATTGGTTTGCTAAATCTACTCCCATAAACCGATGTTCCTACAACGAGAAACAAAAGAACAATAGACAAGGCCTTCAAATGAACATGTAGAAAAATAACGGAGTTACCTGAAATTACGACAAGTTGCTGATTGGGTCACCGAAACGAATGATGAAACTGGAACTGAAATTGCTGGCTTGCATAGGTAGATCGGATTTACTTTATGTGTGCAACTAGAATTGGATTGGCGTGTCGCCATGGCCGGTCTAGAGCTGGCGTGCGTGTTGCCGAGGCTGGGAACATATGTGTAGAAATGTTTTCAGAAAATGGCTTGTGTGATGTATGTCAAGACTGCTTCTCAAAACACGTCATTACTGTTGAATTGGTTTTTTTGATGAGTCTTGACTTTCTACGAAACATAAATCAGCCATCTATCTTACATAAGCCACTCATGTTGAGAACTTTATGTATGAAATATTTTTGTGATTAGTTAATTATTTAGTAATTGTTTAATTATGAAATTAAAAAGTAATCGATCAGGATAACCTACGACAGGGTTGTTGTCTACTTGCGTGGGGTTTGCTGTGTGCTTGCGTGGGGTTTGCCATGTAGTCGCTATATCGAGGAGGTCTCGCAGGTCATGTGGAGCCGCTGAAGGGAAAATCCATCCCTGGACTGGGATTATTGTCTGCTTGTGTAGGGTTTTCTATGTACTTACGTGGAGCACGCCATGAAGTCGTTATCCCGAGGGGATTGCGCAAAGGAAGTCGTGGTGAGAAGCTGTGTAGCCGAGGACACCGCCCGAGGAAACGTTCAAACACTTTGTTCATCACGTTTACGCGTACAACAAGTCACTTTTGGTGCATATCCTTTTAGTGTGTTTTGTGCAACCCAGTCACATTTGGTACAGTACCTTCTGGTTTGTACAGTAAAAGGTTGATCTCTCACCACCTTCTGTAATTGCTAATACGTTTCATTTAGTGATAACAATCTAAATTCTGGGTTAAAGTGAACGTAAGCAAAGCTTACCGAACTACTATAAATATCTTTGTGTCACACGAACCATTTTGGGATATGTTCCGTACATTCTGTATTTACAGAAGCCTACGCAAAATGTTATGTTCTACGGAAGCTTTCTTCCGCTGCGTGGTTTTCTAAAAAGGAGTTAAAAATCTTTAGTTAGAATTTAATACTAATTTACCCTCTCTTAGTGTAAGAATTACTTTAGACCAATTCTGCTTTCTTCTTAAAAAAAAACTCATCTTTGTTCCAAATCACTTTTATCACTATTATGGTTGATAAATTCTATATGCTTTTGAATAAGTTATAAATGAACAAATTATGCTTTCTAATTTAACATATCCTTTGTTTATAGAAGAAGTTTATAGCACACACATCCATATATCTTTAGAGGGCTTAACCTCTTACCAAGCTTCAAACTGCACCTACGAAGATTCTCAACAAAAATACAAGAGTTATTCATCGCCGTTCTATGGCATATTCTTCTCCTTCTTATGCATTTAGCATCCCATAATTTCCATGATGCTTTTGTTATTTCTTTCACACACACACCATCTTGTCGTGGTGAATATGATGTAATAAATTGATGTTTACACTCCATAATTCTCCATATTTAAGGTATACCAAGTCCCATTATCAAATCTCATAATTAGCGTAGATCTACCATTCTCATTTAGCTTTTAAACTTTTTTTTTTTTTGAATGTTCCCAAAACTTTCTTGCGTGAATGCTTAAACATAAGTTTCCATATATCCATGTGAATAACCCAAAGGTCTTAATTAAAAGGAATGTTTCGTAGTTATTAGTATGGTTTTGATGATAAACCATATAGATATTGCTTATGTAACAAGCTTGTGTTATAAGCCACATAATGTTATTACAACGAATATTCTGTAAGATTAAGCAATAACGATGTGCTAAATATATTTTTGCAATGCGATAAGATGGCTTATAATATGCGGCAAATATAAAACTTTATTTCCATAAATAAATTTGCTTGTTTTTTGGGTGGGTAAGTACAATATTCTCTAAAATCTGTAGAGAAAGATAAAAGTTCTTGTAGTGGGAGGAGCTCAATGGCGGAACTCCTGATATCGATTGCCAGCTCGGGAAGCGAAGCCTCGAGGCGCTGAGGATGGAGTCGTGCTACATCACCAAGTTACCAAGCACCATAGTATCCCTCCTTAAACTAGAAGATATACATGCCGGAATCTCGAGGGCATCAGTTCTGAAATCGGCAAACGGAGACATCTAAGAATCCTGGAGCTTCAATACAACAGCATTTCTAGTATGTCGAAAAGCATCGAGAACCTAGACAAGCTTGAGGTACTTTATGTACTTCCTTAAGGCGAGAATGAGCGGCTGTCTAAGCTTCTCTCAAATTTTGAAGCTCCCGCAAGTGAACTCCAAACTGTAGCAGGACATCTGGTTTGAATAAGCGACATGAACCCGCATCACCGGAGTAACGTTGACGGCTTCACTCAGTTGTCCTCGGAGCTTGGTGACATAAACTTGTTTATAAACATTGTTTTTTAACCAAACATTATTTGAAAGACAAAAGCGTTTATCAGTTTCGAACTATGTACCACCGATGTATTTGTATACATCGTGTTCTTGTGACAGACAAACTTTGCCATGTTATCGCTTAACGAAGCTCGCTACCATGTGATTTATTTACCTTTTCTTTCCTCGTCAAATGTTCCAGAAATTGGAGCACCTTTTGGAAGAAAGCTTTAAACATATGTAAAACAAGTTGGACGCTAGCCACTTCCGTGAAATCAATAGGCGACGAAACCAACAGGGCCTCGTCTTTAAGGACAGTCTCAAATCGAACTGAATCTTTATTTCCAAATTCACATAGCACTCTATCTTCATCAAGCTCTCGCCACGGGCATCACTCTCTATCTATCTGAGCGAGAATCTGATTCAACATAGCTCCGGCGATGGCTGTGGTGAAGGCTGGATCCCTTGTCAATGACACGGCCATCTGTTGCATCGACAGCTTTGGCAGCACCTCTGCTTTGGTCTTCAGCGTGACAGAACTCGTGGCAGCAGAAGAAGATTTCTCAGAGGGCGAAGATGGCGGTGATCGTATGCTTCCGAAGGAGTTTCGTGGCAAAGATGTGGTGGCAGCATGAGATGGGCATCGATGGTTATGTTCCCCTTCGTAGTTAGCTACGAGGATTGTCGGATTGTCGACACTTCTCTGCACCTGGATAGGATCAAGTAATGTATTCAGCCTCTGCTCCATTCCAGCAGAACAGGATCAATTTCTGGTATCGCGAGTGCAATCCCTTCTCACCTTTTTCTTGACAGGGCAGGAAGGGGCGAACGAGCACTTGAAGTATGCTCGGGGAGAAGGATTATCCCTCGTTACCTTCTGCCCGTACTTCCTCCACTGATAACCATCATTCACCACCTGTGACGTGCCGAAAGGCAATAGACATCGCTCAGTCATCAGGTACTCAAAATCCATTTACTGAGCACTCACCCTGGACTTACTAAGCTCATGTCGGATGCATCGACTTCATAATAGACCTTCCTTATGCGGCTTCTATTGCTCTCCCTCGGTCTCTTCCAGGACTCCTCGTCGCTGCTGTACTCTAACTTCCTCTTCCTGATGGCAGCACCCTGGGGTTCTTGCCAGGAAACCTCGTTTCTCTGGTCATCGAACCCATCGGCCTGGGGAACGTACTTCCCACTCAAGGCGAGCAGAAGCATCTCTACAATCCTCTCCAGCTTCTTCTTCTTCTCCATACCGACCTGTTCATCACATACAGTAGATTCAGCACAGGCTGATTGCATAACAAACCATTAGCCATCACAGAAACTAAGTCACCTCTTCCTTTGTCGATCCCCCTCTGCTCACGTCACTCGCAACTTGGCACGGGCCATCGCTCTGAACCTAACAAGCGAACACAAACCCAGTTTAAGTCAAATCTGCACGATTTATGCCGTTAAATCAAGTATACTTGCATTTATGGAGCGAAATGGACGCATACAGGTGCAACATCCTCATATCCCGGGGGAGAACCACCTAGGCCAAGATTAAGAGAAACGTCCACGTCTCCAGTCCTCGAGTCAGTATCCATTTGTCTGGTAACGGGGGGGCGGGGGGAATTCGAACTCGGCAGACCAACCAAAGTGCCGGCTCGGAATCGAAAAGGATTGGGGGGGGGGGGGGGGGGGGGAACAGGGATGGTGCCAATGGGTGTTTATATAGGGGGATGGGAGGGTGATGACAGTTTGACAAGCAAAATGCCCGGGAATTCCCCACTGAATTTCAAGATAGGCTTTACAACGACTTGGGCATTTAATCCTCCTCCCATCCCTCGCTATTTCATTGCCTCCGAACCTTCTCCCTACGAGTGAATGTTCGCTCTACCTGGGGCTTGCCCCGTCCGCTTCATGTTAACGATCCGAAAGAGCACGAACTCACGAAACGATAATGTGACGCCAAGGTGTACCGTTCCACGCGAGAAATACATCCATATCTATGAACTTTCCTTGGGGCCGAAGGATAAGATCGACAGGCAATCGTCACGTAACTAAGAAAGTATATGGTGGAGATTCTATCATACTCCGAATACTTGACATATCCAAATAGTAACTACGTATGAATCCACGGCAAGCCGTCGCGAAACATTCAAGGTTGATTTTTTATTTCTTGGCTTGAAGTTTCCTGGTGTGAAATGACAATGACGAGGGCGGCGGCGGGGGTCGGTGGTTATGTTTTGGTTATAAAATCTCAAGCCTTCCGGATTACTCTTGCGATGAAATACTTCTTTAGCAATAATACTATTCTTGTTAAACCGAGTGCTTATAGAAGAGGTAAAGCTCTCTCTCTCTCTCTCTCTCTCTTTCTATCTCTATCTCTTAAGTGGATCAAATGTGGAACCATTTCAACAACCATTTGCAATTCGTATGCAGGGATTTACTCGGACATGGATAACAAAATAAATCCATTTTGCTTCTCTTCAACTCGACAAATAGGGGTTGCAGAACAAGAACTCAATTCAAGTCTTCTTTGCTGGGGTCATCTTTTTTTTTTTTTAATCATTTTATTATCATGGGAATGAATGGGAAAACCAAACTCATACAAATTGGCAAAAAGCTTTGTTGGGTTCCCCTCTTCTCTAGGATGATATTTCTTATGGAACAAACAAATTGATATCCTTTAGTCGATTAGAACGGATAATATTTAGAATAAAAATCAAATATAAAAAGGTATAATTTTCTAAATGAATTTCTAATTTACGTATTATTTCGAATAATTTAAAAGCTAATCAATCCAAAGTACAGAATTATCATTTCGAGTTAAAGCGAAAACACAATTCTTATAATTTTATATATATAGAGTAAATAAGAAAACTATATCATTGATAATGGTTTTCCAATTTTCGAAATCAGATTCCAAATGTAAACTAAACAAAAGAAAAAAACCGATGAATTGGTCTAATCGCGTGTGAATGACATGCATCGGCCAGTAACTCGAGGTCATCACGACTAGACTATCGATCATCTCGCATGAGGTTCTCGCGTCGACTGGCTATCCACGTGCTGCGGAGGCGTGGAAGAGTATTATAAGTAGCACCCAGTCCCTCGTACCTTGTAGAGGAAACATAAGAACATAACCGTGTGTTGGTAAGAAAGGGGCCTTTTTCTTCTCTTGTTTTCCTTCTTCTAGATTAACTGTTCCAAACAAATAAATATATTAGTTAAGGCGTGTTGTCGGGGGGACTTCTCCGTAGTAATTTCAATCGGAAGAATGGAGCTGTCAGCCTTTTTTAAAAGATAGAATCAGATAAGGACTGGACCAAGAGGTGATCAAATCTCGGAAAAAGAAAATAAAAACGCCTACCACGAGACCAACTAAACCCAACAGTTCTAAATGCCTCGTCAATCTGGAAAATAGGATAACAAAAAAAGAAAAATTGACCAAGACCCCGTGGGAGAAAGTCCCAATATTTTCCTCCTTTCACTATCATATCATGTAACCATCATTTTGACGTAACACAAATTACGACATCTCTCCCAATTGTTAACTCTCGGAACGTCGTGACCCCTTCGTGTGCCGAACACGAGACCGCGCGGCCACGGTGCTTTCTCTCCGTGGACGTGAGGCGCCAGGGGAGAACCCCAACAGAAGTACAAGCCACGAGAAGATACAGGCGCGATGATGCCGGAGGGAGGCCGGGCGGAATGGAGAATGCTTTCTTGTTGTTGTGTATCAAGACCAGCCTGGAACACGGCATTGCATTTTTTTCAAAGAAAAATAATGACAGTGGAAGTGGTCTATTTGCATGAAATTGGCATCTCATTTCATTGCCCTTTTGATTTCTTTAAGGTTATCTACAAGATTAGACTTTTTCTATCTTGTAAGAAGTCGATGCTTGAACAGATATGACTTTATATATCTAATGATCGTATTTTTTTTTTTTATTCTAAGTGTTAGTATTAGTTTTTTGCCGTACCAAAAGGGATAGAGATCCGAAGTGATAGCAATTCTAGAATTGATACACATTCATCGTAATTACGTATCTAAATGAGGCAACGTTTATGTAGTTTATTAGTTTTTTTAAAAAACAATTAGTACAATGTTATATACAATATAATCGTACAAAGTCAAAGCCTGTGTAGTCAAATCTCCTTAAAACTATGTATAAGACTTTTTATAACCCGTATAAGCAAAGAGGATATCATATAATACATTGTAAATCAAAAGAATAGTAGTTAGGAAGTCCGCTACAAGATAATGACGCCGAAATGATAGATGTTGGTGCCCTCAAGGGGCAACCGACGATCTCCCCGTTCAAATCAGTACGCCTCCATAACGGAGCCGTATGCCTCTGTAACAAAGCATCGTCAGTTGGCGAGGACATCCCCTCGGAAACCGCCATGGAAGGATGCCCACTTTGCGTGTCCATGCGTGTAAGCTCGGATACGATAATATTGCATCTCCCCCGACTCCGAAAAGTTACGCGTCCCGTCCCTTCTCTTCTTTCTGTTGGGGGGTTATGTGTGTAGGATTGGATAGGAAGGGAGAAGGTGCTAGCAGAACGTAGGTTCTGTACTGCCGACGACCTTCTGTAGGATAGAGGAAACCTTCTGTAGAGCTGCTGCACCTACGAGGAGTGTTTTGGCTACAATTTCTCTTTGTTTAAACTTTCTCTTTTTTCATTCATTCATTCATGCAAGAAATGTCTACACGTCCCTTTATATATAGGGAGGAGTAGGAAAACCAAAAGACAATAGAAACCGACATATTTAATGACAGATTTAATAGCCTGCTTTAATGACCCACTTAAATGACTTTTCCGTTACTAAATTCAATACCCATTAATATTGATCATAAATTACCTTCAACACCCCCTCTTAATTTATGATCTTCAAGAAGTCTTTGAATGTCTCGAACTTCTCAGAAGATACCGCCTTTGTAAGAACGTCTGCAGGTTGATCATGGGTGCTGATGAACTCTAGAAGAATCTCCTTCTGCGAAACCATCTCTCTGATGAAATGATGACGAAGTTCTATGTGCTTCGATCTTGCATGGAAAACTGGATTCTTGGTCATAACAATTGCAGATTGGTTATCACAGAAGATTGTTGTTGGCTCGTTCACCTTCTGTTGTAATTCTAGAAGTAACCTTCTGAGCCAGACAGCTTCTCTTGTTGCTTCATTTGCTGCGATGTACTCAGCTTCTGCAGATGAGAGTGCAATAGTGTTTTGCTTCTTTGAACTCCATGAAATGGGCTTTGTTCCAATACAGAACAAGTATCCTGATGTGCTTCTACGATCATCCAAGCTTCCTGCCCAATCACTATCTACATAACCCACTAAATCATCCTTCTGCTCTTTTGTATATTTCAGTCCGACATTCTGTGTGCCTTTTAGATAGCGTAGAACTCTTTTTGCTGCTGTGAAATGAGTTCTGCTGGGGTTGCTCATGAATCTAGATAACAAACTCACAGAATGAACAATATCAGTCCTAGTGTGAGTGAGATAAATAAGAGAACCAACCAGGCTTCTGTAGATCTTCGAATCAAAGCCTTCTGTAGAATCCTCCTTCTGTAACTTCTCATTGAGTGACATTGGTGTAGAAATTGGCATTGCATTCTCCATACGGAATTTCTTCAATAGATCTGCTATGTACTTCTCTTGAGAAATGAAAATCTCTCCTTTCTTCTGCTTCACTTGAAGTCCGAGAAAGTACTTCATCAAGCCAAGATCTGTCATCTCAAATTCTTCCATCATGGCTTCCTTGAACTTCTGCAGCAAGCTTCTGCTGGTGCTTGTGTAGATCAAGTCATCCACATAAAGACATGCTATTAGAAAATCAGGACCAACCTTCTGTATGTATAACGAAGGTTCTACTGAGCTTCTGGAGAATCCTTTCTTTTGTAGATAGGAATCAATTCTGCAATTCCACGCCCTTGGTGCTTGCTTCAAACCATATAGAGCCTTATGCAGTCTGTAGACTTTGTCTTCTGTGCCTTTCATCACGAATCCTTGTGGTTGTTCTACGTAGACTTCTTCTTCTAGTACTCCATTAAGAAATGCTGACTTGACATCAAGCTGGAATACTTCAAGCTCCTTCTGTGCTGCAATGGCTAGAACAGCACGGATTGTCTCCATCCTTGCTACAGGAGCAAAAGTTTCTGTAAAATCAACTCCAGGCTTCTGTGAATAGCCTTTTGCTACGATGCGAGCTGTATGCTTCTGTACACTTCCATATTCATTATACTTGGTCTTGTAGACCCACTTTAATCCGACAGCTTCTTTTCCTTCTGGTAGATCGACCAATGACCACGTGTCATTCTTCTCTATAGAAGTCATCTCCTCCTTCATGGCATTTCTCCATTTTTCTTCTTTGGCTGCCTCTTCAAAGTTCTGTGGCTCAAATGCAGCAAGAGCAAAGTTAGCTTGCTCATAAATTTCAGTGAATGATCGATACTTCCTTGGTGGTGTATCTCCAATGGGACCCTTCGCTTTTGGAATGGTTTTAGAGGAACTAGCTTCTGTTGTTCCGATGGGATTCTGTACTGTAACTTCTGCTACTGCTTCTGTTGTCCTGATAGGATTCTGTACAGATGCTTCTGTTACTGTTTCTGTATACTGGAAAATCTGAGTCATAGAAGACTCTTCCTGCCACTTCCAATATGTATGTTCATCAAAGATAACATCTCTTGACAGAATTAACTTGTCAGTATTCGGATTATAAAGACGATATCCCTTTGATTCATCACTATATCCGATAAAAATCAACTTCTCACCTTTCTCATCAAACTTTTCTCTTCCTTGAGAAGGTGTAAGTGCATATCCAATACACCCAAATACTTTCAAATGATTTACCACGGGCTTCCTTCTGTGCCACGCTTCATATGGTGTCTTGTCCCTAACTGCTTTTGTAGGGGATCTGTTCAAAAGGTAGGCAGATGTGTTGACAGCTTCTGCCCAGAACTTGTTGGGTAGACCTTTGCCCTTTAGCATGCTTCTGGCCATCTCCACTATGGTTCTGTTCTTTCTTTCTGCGACTCCATTTTGCTGAGGAGAATACTGCACAGTTAACTGCCTCTGTATCCCCTTCTGTTGGCAATAGTCCAAGAATGGTCTTGACATAAACTCTCCTCCACGATCTGTCCTCAAGGTCTTAATCTTATATCCACTTTGATTCTCTGCAAGTGCTTTGAACTTCATAAAGGTGGTGAAAGCATCTGATTTCCTCTCAAGAAAATAAATCCAAATCATTCTAGTATAGTCATCTACGAACAACAGAAAGTATCTTTTGTTACCGAGAGACGGAGTCTGAGTCGGTCCACAATATCCGCATGAACCAGCTCGAGAGGGGCTTGAGCTCTCCATGATGTGTTTGGGAATGGAAGACGATGATGCTTTCCGAAGACACATCCTTCACAGACGTCACCTTCTGCAGCTTGTATAGAAGGTAGTCCTACCACCATATTCTTCTGCTTTAGTAAAGCTAGACCTTTCCTATTCAAATGTCCATACCTGAGATGCCAAAGATGAGAATCATCTACAACCTCAGTTTTGAGAACCACATTGCTGCAAGGAGTCATCTTTAACGGGAACAAATTGTTGGACGTCATCTTCACGACCGCAACCTTCTGTCCGTTTCTGTCTGTTATCTCACATTGACCTTCTGCAAAAACCAACTTGTAGCCATTTTTCATCATATGTCCCACACTTAGTAGGTTCTGTGCGATTTCTGGAGTGTAGAAGACATCGTGCATCCTCTTTTGTTGACCTTCTGCACTGAAAACTGAAACAACACCTTTACCTTCTATCTTTAACTTCTTGCTATCTCCAAGTTCCAAGAGAGAGTTGTATTTCTCATCAAGCTCCACAAAGTTCTTCTTGATTCCTGTGACATGGTTACTACACCCACTATCGAGGAACCATATCTCATTCATATCTTGCACGGTGTTAGAGGAAGAATAGAAAACTTTAGAAGGTTCATCTTCCTTAGAGAAATTTACCGAGCTTCTGTCCTCATTCTTCTGCTCTTTATCTTTGTACCAGCAATCACGATCTGAATGAGTTGGGAGCTTGCATCTCCTGCATCGAAAACGACAATTTTTTGTTTCATGATTATTCTTTCTGCAGATGCGGCATCCTGCTTCTGCTTCTCCATGACCGCTTCTGTGCTGACCTTTTGGTCGTCCTTCTGCATAGCCTCTGCCTCTGCCACGAGACCTGCCTCCACGTCCTCTGCCGTAGGACATTCTGTTATTTCCAGAACGTTCTTGCTTCTGCTCAGAAACATTCAACTTCGCTTAAAATGCTTGCTCCACCGGGGTTGTGTACTTGTTAACCCGCTTCTCATGGGCTTCTAGGGAACCCATCAATTCATAGATGGAAACTTCTGTGAGATCCTTCATCTCTTCAATCACGGTTACCACATGCTCAAACTTCTGTGGCAAGCTTCTGAGGATTTTCTCCACGACTTTTCTATCTGGGACGACTTCTCCACAACTCTTCAATTGATTGAGGATCCCCACGATCCTTGAGAAGTATTCTTTGACGTTTTCTGCGTCTTTCATGGATAGATTGTCGAAGTCTCTCCAAAGATTCTGCAGCTTTATAGAGATCACCTTCTGTGACCCTTTGAACTCCTTCTTTAGGACTTCCCACGCTTCATTCACCTTCTTCAGGCCGAATATCCTTGGGTAGATGGTTTTGCTCACGGATTGTCGCAGAATCCGCAGAGCCATGGCATTCTTCATGACGTTCTCCTTGTACGCCTTCTGCTCATCTTCTGTGGGGTTGATGACACCTTCTGCGGAAGTGTTGTCACCTTCTGGGAGAGAGATTCCTTCTGGAACTTCTTCGTAGCCTTCCTCCACAAGTTTCCATAGATCTTGCGAAAGGAAAATGGTCTCCATTTGAGAACTCCAATAGTCAAAGTGCTCACCGTCGAAGATGGGAATTTGGTTGGGAGAAAAAGTGAAGAACATGTTGCCAGCGGATGTAGACATGATCTTCTGCGCTCTGATACCAAAATTTATTGGGGGGTTATGTGTGTAGGATTGGATAGGAAGGGAGAAGGTGCTAGCAGAACGTAGGTTCTGTACTGCCGACGACCTTCTGTAGGATAGAGGAAACCTTCTTGTAGAGCTGCTGCACCTACGAGGAGTGTTTTGGCTACAATTTCTCTTTGTTTAAACTTTCTCTTTTTTCATTCATTCATTCATGCAAGAAATGTCTACACGTCCCTTTATATATAGGGAGGAGTAGGAAAACCAAAAGACAATAGAAACCGACATATTTAATGACAGATTTAATAGCCTGCTTTAATGACCCACTTAAATGACTTTTCCGTTACTAAATTCAATACCCATTAATATTGATCATAAATTACCTTCAACACTTTCTGTCCGCGGCCACAAGGTACATTGTCTTTTCCTTACATGGCTGAGTGATAGGAAGAGGGTAATCATCCTTGGAACTAGCCTCAGATCTTTGTAGTCTACACACATTCCCGTCCTTTCACTCGCTTAACGGTCCGGGGCAACAAGGGCCTGACTCGAATTTCCTGTAAGGCTAATTGGGTAAGAACGGTGAAAACTTACATGTAATTAATAAAAGTAGAATTTAATCTCTTAAATAGTGAACATCAGGACCTCCGGAATTTCAGTTTTGCGAATTCTCCATCACAGCTCCGAAAAATATCTCAACTTTGAATTACAGAATTCGGATTGAGCACCAAATCACGAGAGCTTATCCATGAGAAACCAAACTGATGATGACCACCTACTCGAACGTATAGCCAAAGCCTTGGGTTTATAGTAAGGAAATTCGATTCATTTTTATAGTACAACATTCGATGAGTTGATAACTATGACAAAAATAAAACTTATGAGTAGGAGTATATATCCACATGATAAAACCAGAATTCATTCATTATACTTTTAAGCATTAAAATATTCCCCAACGTTTTTTTTTAATCTGATTATGAATGCCGTGTATATGAAAGGACATGTGAGAAATTATCGATTATTCATATGATTGTTTCGGTTCTAGATCAAGTTATGAATTATGTGTCCCTAAGCATCTGGAACAATGTATAGATATTGAAAATATTTGGTTGCCCGTATTAGAGAAAGAAAAAAAATATTATGATTGACCATGTATTACAATTTCTTTTTTAATAAATTACATCTTGACTTGTGTGTCCTTACTTTCTCCATTGAAAATGGAGAATAAAGAGCAATCATTGGCTGTAATTGTAAAACTATATAACATCTTAATATGTGTATGTTTGACAATGTCGTCTATGAATGCAAAAAATATCGTCATAATTTAGATGTGGTTTTCTAACCATTCTTATTGTTTATAATTTTTATAAGAGACCCGTGAATTATTTCTTATCGAGGATAAAACTGTCCTTGAACTAGAAGGAAAATTTTAAGTAGTTAAGTATGTGAGGCATGTACAAAGCCCTAAGTAAAAGAAGCATCCAACAGGCCATTCTACCTGAACAATAATTTTATTCCCATATTAAGTATGCATTTTGGGAGTATGGTTGTGATATAATAATTCCCTTAAGAGAAAAAAGAAATCATTTGATATAATAAAAATAAGATTGGCAAAAGAAGGATCCACACTTACAAATGCAAAAGGTTGGTAAGAAAAAAGAAAAAACTTCATATATTAAGGTATGATTGCAGATAACCTAACTAGGGGAAAATCATTGCGCAATTGCATTATTGATGGTTTTATGAGTCAAAAGCGTACAAACAATATACATGTCCCCAGAAAAAACAAACGAGAGAGATAAAGAATTCAAATGTTTTTTTTGAACGAAAGATGCGTTGAAACAGAGATTCTTGTTTATCAACTAGATGATGAATGAGCAAGATATTTCTAGCTTAAACTCGAAAGTGGAATTTTTTTAGATTGTTTCTAACTACCACACAAACTCGTAAGACAATCGGATTCGTGAAATTTGTTATGAGAGTAGAAGCACAATGATGAGTTGGTTCAATGGAAAGCACTGAATAAAATATCGGAGGAAACTCATCGGTGATACAATTCGGGAATAAAGATAACCCCACAAATGTAAGGAATTTTTGTAGGATCTCAAGTCTATAATATATATTTTTACATATCGAAGCAATGACTCCGATGTCAAGTACAAATATTGAGACTCTACATATTCCTTTTACTTATTGTACTAACATTACATACACAATAGATATAAATTAATTCTACTAATCCTATGTTTCGATTATTGATAGGGAATCTTATGGGAGGTAGAAAATATGGAGAGAAATAAGATGCTGCTAATATCTAGCATGTAAGTCAATTTAGGTAATGACCTCTGCGTTTCCAGTGAATTCATGATGACCTTTAATGATAAAAATTTAGGGAATTCGTTAACCTTTTGCTTATTCAAGTTATTCTAAATTTCATGATCAAAATTAATTTACTTCCAAATGAAGAATTGTCTTAAGGCTATGATTAAAG
This sequence comes from Melastoma candidum, assembly GCA_023653495.1. Classification (NCBI taxonomy): domain Eukaryota; kingdom Viridiplantae; phylum Streptophyta; class Magnoliopsida; order Myrtales; family Melastomataceae; genus Melastoma; species Melastoma candidum. The sequence continues at coordinate 4,211,132 of CM042882.1, forward strand.
TACTAGTTGAACTCAAACAGCACACGAATGGAATTCACCATTTATATAAAAGGACTAGGTTCCATGGTCGTCATAGAACACAACTTAATGTTGAAGGTAATTTATGATCTCATTTAAGTGGAGCACTAAGTGGAATATTTAAGTAGATCATTAAATCTGTCATTTAAGGTAGCGTTTTTTATTGTTATTTGGGTTTCTACTCCTCCATATATATAGAGGAGCGTGTAATCATTTGAAAGGAATGAAGAAGAAAATAGTTTGCAGCAAAAACACTTGAACTCCACCAAATATTCATCAATCGTAGGAGCAAGAGCTCTATAGAAGGTTTTCTCTATCCTACAGAAGGTCCTCGGCAATACAACACCTACGTTCTGCTAGCACCTTCTCCTTTCCTATCTAATCCTTTCACACATAACCCTCAACAAGTTTGGTATTAGATCGTAGAAGATCATGTCTGCATCCGCCGGCAATATGTTCTTCACCTCTTCTCTCAACCAAATTCCTATCTTCGATGGCGAGCGCTTTGACTATTGGAGTTCTCAAATGGACATCATTTTCCTTTCGCAAGATCTATGGAAACTTGTGGATGAAGGATACGAAGAAGTTCTAGAAGGAATCTCTCTCCCGAAAGGTGACAACACTTCCGCAGAAGGTGTCATCCACCCCACAGAAGATGAGCAGAAGGTGTACAAGGAGAACATCATGAAGAATACCATGGCTCTACGGATTCTGCAACAATCCATGAGCAAGACCATCTACCCAAGGATATTCGGCCTAAGGAAGGTGAATGAAGTGTGGGATGTCCTAATGAATGAATTCAAAGGGTCACAGAAGGTTATCTCTATAAAGCTGCAGAACCTTTGGAGAGACTTCGACATTCTAGCCATGACAGACGCATAAACCGTCAAGGACTACTTCTCAAGGATCGTAGATATCCTCAATCAATTGAAGAGTTGCAGAGAAATTGTTCCGGATCGAAAAGTTGTGGAGAAAATCATGTGTAACCGTGATTGAGCATGTGGTAACCGTGATTGAAGAGATGAAGGATCTCACGGAAGTTTCCATCTATGAGTTGATAGGTACTCTAAAAGCCAATGAGAAACGTGCCAGCAAGTAAACAACCCCGGTGGAGCAAGCATTTCAAGCGAAGTTGAATGTTTCGGAGCAGAAGCAAGAGCGTTCTTGAAAACAACAGAAGGTCCTACAGTAGAGTACGTAGCAATAGGTCTCATGGCAGAGGTAGAGGCTATGCAGAAGGACGACCAGAAGGTCAGCACAGAAGCAGTCATTGAGAAGCAGAAGCAAGATGCCGCATATACAGAAAGAATAATCATGAAACAAAAGATTGTCGTCTTCGATGCAGGAGATGCAAGTTCCCCACTCATTCAAATCGAGATTGTTGGTGCAAAGATAAAGAGCATAAGCATGAACAAAAGCATGAGGATAGAAGTGATAACTCTATGAAAGTAGAGTTATTTAGGGCAACTTCCTATTTAGATTTTGTTAGATTTGTGAAATATTGTGTTTATTGCGTAATATTCCTAGTTATTTCACATTATTCCCGAGAAATAGATTACTGCCGAGTTTTCTGGTTTATTTCAGGATAAATATGACGAAAAGAGGACCTCGGCGTAATTATGAAGACTTCGTGCAAAGGGAAGATCTCTGGATGCTCTTGCAAGACCAAAAGCTACGATGGGGAGAAATTAGAAGATTTTCTTTCCTGATTTTTCAGAGATTCTCTAGGTTTATTTGGGGATTATAAAAACATTTTATTTTTACCAAGAGAGGGGAGGCGACTACAAGGAGCCGTCAACAGAGACTTTGGGAGTTTTTCTTTTAGTTTTCCTTTATGTCGTTTTCATTGTCTACGATGGATTTGATGTTTTCGTTTATTTCGGCTATGAACTAAATTTCTTTGCCTAGGGTTAAGATGGATCTTGACGATTAGTCAAGAGTCTATCTCTTTTGACACACTCGAATGATTTTAGGTTGATTATTCCTGTTCGTTCTTAACGCTTTCTTATTGCCTGATCACCAATAGGATTGAATAGTGAATTTAGGTGAACTCGGAAGGGGAATCCTAGATTAAGCACGGGGAGAGGAATAACTTAGGGTAAACTTAGTCGGAAAACGGGTTTATTAACGAGCGGGATAGGAATATACCCAATCGTCCTAGGTAATCGAATTGGAATTGATTCTTAAGGGCACTCGATAGTTAATCTACCTAGGAATAGAGTGATTACTATTTACAGAGTTGTACGTTCTTATGACCTCGGGAGGGGCGTAGGAAGATAATCGAATTCCAGATTATTAACCAGATCATCTTAAGCGTGTTGATTGAGATAGGACTTGCGATTAATTGTCCGGTGAAATCGTCGCCCTAGGTGCTTTTCTCATCTGAATTTTAATTCAGTTTACTTACTCGTTTTCTTTAGCTTTGCATTTAGTTAGATTATTTCTCAACTCGTTTAGTTGGATAATAGAGATTGGTTAATTTGATAATTGGAAGAAATTCATATCAGTCCTCGTGGGAACGATATCTTACTTACACTTTATTACTTGTACGATCGCGTGCACTTGCGTGGTGAATACGTTTTCGACGTGACAAGTTTTTGGCGCCGTTGCCGGGGACTGTTTTCTAGACTTTCTGTCAATATTAATTTCATTCAGATCTTTATTAATTCAACTTTAACCTTGATTTGCAATTTATTTGCAGGAAAGATCTTAACATTGCATGCGCAGTGGTGAATTGGTTCCTTTTGATCCTGAAATAGAAAGAACGTTTCGGTCACGTTTGAAAGAGCAAAAGGAAGCCATACGCCAGCAAACAATGGATAACAACAATCAAGAAGTTAAGCCGAGAATCATGCGTGATTATGCCCAGCCCCATGTGCATGAACGCTCTAGCATAGTGAAACCGACTATCCAAGCTAACACATTTGAAATCAAACCGGCAGTTATCACTATGCTACAAAATTCGAGTTTCGGGGGATCTCCATCGGAGGATCCACATGGGCACATCACCAACTTTTTGGAAATCTGCGACACTTTCCGCTATAATGGAGTGTCGAGCGAGGCCATTCGGATGAGACTCTTCCCATTCTCGTTGAGGGACAAAGCACGAACATGGCTCTACTCTTTGCCAGAAGGGTCCATCACAAACTGGGAAGAGATGTCTGGAAAATTCCTATCAAAGTATTTCCCACCTAGCAAGACCATCAAGATGCGGAATGACATCACTTCGTTTCGACAACATGGAACAGAGTCACTTTATGAGGCTTGGGAGAGATTTAAGGAATTTTTACGAGTGTGCCCACATCACGAGATACCTCAATGGATGCTGGTACAAATTTTTTATGATGGATTAACTGATGCACTTCGCTCAACGATTGATGCAGATGCAGGGGGAACAATATTAAACAAGCAGCCGGAGGAAGCAATGGAGCTATTCGAGCAGATGGCTAATAACGGTCATGGAGTATCACGTGCCCGAGGAGTAGCTGGAATACATTCAGTGGATGAAGTTGCTGCCCTCAACGCTAAAGTGGATGCGTTAACTCGAGAGCTAAATGCATTAAAGGATCCTAGTCATCCCATTTATTATCCGTGTGAGAGGTGTGAAGAAAATCATGCTCCTGGTCAATGTTTTACTGGTGCCGAGTCAGCCAACTACTTGGGAGCCAACTCGAGGAACAACCCCTTTTCGAATACTTACAATCCGGGATGGAGGAACCACCCGAATTTCTCGTGGGGAAATCAACAATCGGCGAAACCAACTCCTCCACCAGGGGCTCATCAACAAAAGCCACAACCGCAAGAGAAAATGTCAGGTATTGAAGAACTTTTAGTCAAATATATTTCTAAAACCGACACTCTTTTGCAGAACCAATCGGCTTCACTTCGGAGTTTAGAAGCCCAAGTCGGACAATTGGCACAAGCAATCAATAATCGACCTCAAGGCACTCTCCCGAGCAATACTGAGGTGAATCCAAGGAATGACGGGAATGCACAAGTGCAAGCTATCACTTTACGGAATGGGAGAACACTTCCTGAAGCCTCAAAGTTCAAGCACGACATTGCAACCACACCAGAAGTTACGCACAAAGGGAATGAACCTTCTGCTCAGCCTAGCCAACAACTTTCTCAACCAAAAGAAGGTATGGAAAATGCTTCTAATGGAAAAGATAAACTCGTATATCCACCTCTTCCTTTTCCACAGCGAGCTATAAAGCAGAATGATGAGAAGGATTTCCTGAAATTCTTAGAAATCTTTAAAAAGCTACACATCAACATACCTTTTGCTGAAGCGTTGGAGAAGATGCCGAGCTACGTTAAATTCATGAAAGATATATTGTCTAAAAAGAGACGTCTCGGTGAGTTTGAGACTGTTGCTTTAACTGAAGAATGTAGTGCTATTTTGCAGAAAAAGTTACCTCCAAAGCTAAAAGATCCAGGTAGTTTCACTATACCCTGCTCTATTGGTTCAAATTTCAGCGGTAAGGCATTGTGTGATCTTGGAGCCAGTGTTAATTTAATGCCTTTATCAATATTTTACGAATTGGGTTTGGGGGAAGTAAAACCTACATCGGTCACGTTGCAATTAGCCGACCGGTCTCTTGCTTGTCCAAGGGGAATCATTGAGGATATTTTGGTTAAGGTAGATAAATTTGTTTTTCCCGCGGATTTTATCGTGCTTGATTTTGAAGAGAACCGTGAAATACCAATCATCCTTGGAAGACCATTCCTAGCCACAGGTAGGACTTTAATTGATGTCCAAAAGGGTGAGCTAACCATGAGGGTTAATAACGAGGAGGTAACATTTAATATTCTTCGTGCAATGAAATGTCCGAATGAACCTGATGATTGTTTTTCTATTGACATCATTGACAGGATAACAGCCGAAGAAGTAACTATTTTGAAGACGATCGATGTGCTTGAGTTAGCATTAACTTCTGAGGAAACAACTAGCGATGAAGAAACTATGGAAATGATCGGTTGGATGGAATGCAAATCTTACATACCTAGAGATATGAGAGTTTTCGATCCATTGGAGATGCCAGAAAAGACCATCAAACCATCCATCATAGAAGCACCAGAATTAGAGCTCAAAACCTTACCCACCCACTTGAGGTATTCATTTCTCCAAAACGCAAATCAACTCCCTGTGATTATTTCTGCAGAATTGACGGAGTTGCAGGAGGAGAAATTACTTCGAATCTTGAGGGAACACAAAAAGGCGATAGGATGGACTATTGCAGATATCAGAGGAATCAGCCCAGCAATTTGCATGCATAAAATCCTCCTGGAGGAAGATCACAAACCTTCGATAGAGAATCAACGGAGGTTAAACCCAAACATGAAGGAGGTTGTAAAGAAGGAGATCATCAAGTGGCTCGATGCAGGTATCATCTATCCTATTTCTGATAGCTCGTGGGTTAGTCCTATACAGTGTGTTCCCAAGAAAGGCGGAATGACAGTTGTGACAAATGAGAAGAATGAACTCATCCCTACTCGCACTGTCACGGGATGGAGGGTATGTATGGACTACCGAAAGCTGAACAAAGCAACAAGAAAAGATCACTACCCACTTCCATTCATCGACCAGATGTTGGACAGATTGGCAGGTAAGGAGTATTATTGTTTTCTCGATGGTTACTCAGGATATAATCAGATTGCCATCGTACCAGAAGATCAGGAGAAAACGACTTTCACATGTCCATACGGTACGTTCGCCTTTCGTAGAATGCCATTTGGACTGTGTAATGCACCTGCTACATTCCAACGATGCATGACATCCATTTTCACTGACATGGTAGAACGATATTTAGAAATTTTTATGGATGACTTTTCCGTCTTTGGTGACTCATTTGATAATTGCCTGCATAATCTTGCATGTGTACTCGAACGTTGTGAGAAGACTAATCTAATCCTAAATTGGGAAAAGTGTCACTTTATGGTTCGAGAAGGTATTGTCCTTGGTCACAGGGTGTCGAGCAAGGGCATTGAAGTCGACAGAGCAAAGCTTGAAACCATCGAAAAGTTATCCCCACCAACATCGGTAAGAGCTATCCGAAGTTTTCTTGGTCATGCTGGCTTTTACAGGCGATTCATTAAGGATTTCTCCAAGATATCGAAACCATTATGCAATCTTTTGGAGAAAGACATACCTTTCAACTTCGACAAAGCATGCATGGAAGCGTTTACAAAATTGAAAGAGAGGTTAGTTACAGCACCTATCGTTATAGTGTCTGATTGGACTTTGCCTTTTGAATTGATGTGCGATGCGAGTGACTATGCCTTAGGAGCAGTGCTTGGGCAACGTAAGAATAAGGTCTTTCATGTGATTTACTATGCTAGTAGAACTTTGGACGATGCACAGGTAAATTACACGACCACTGAAAAGGAGCTGCTAGCTGTTGTATTTGCTTTCGACAAATTTCGATCTTACCTTGTGGGTTCGAAAGTCATAGTGTTTACAGATCACTCCGCAATCAAGTACTTGATTGAGAAGAAGGATGCAAAACCACGATTGATAAGATGGGTTCTCTTACTACAAGAATTTGATCTCGAAATCAAGGACAGAAAAGGAACAGAGAACCAAGTAGCCGATCACTTGTCAAGGCTAGATGGTCAAAGCGACATCAAGCTCAACCAGGTAGTTATAAATGAATCATTTCCCGATGAACAGCTGCTCTCGGTTAGTCACACACAAGTTCCGTGGTATGCAGATTTTGTGAATTTTCTTGTTTCTAATTTCATACCCACTGATTTGAATGTGCAACAAAAGAAGAGGTTTTTACACGATGTTAAGAATTATGTGTGGGATGAACCATTCTTGTTTAAGCAATGTGCAGATCAGGTTCTTAGAAGATGCATACCTGAAGGAGAATGGGACCAAATTCTATGGCAATGTCATTCATCACCTTACGGCGGACATTTTGGAGGAGATAAAACAGCTGCTCGGATTTTACAGTCAGGTTTCTTTTGGCCTACTTTATTTAAGGATGCTTACAATTTTGTTGCTAAATGTGACAGATGCCAACGAACGGGAAACATATCAAGGCGACATGAAATGCCCTTAAACAACATTCTGGAGGTAGAAATTTTCGACGTTTGGGGTATTGATTTTATGGGACCATTTGTTTCGTCTTTTAAAAATCGTTATATTTTAATGGCTGTGGATTACGTATCTAAATGGGTTGAAGCGAAAGCTTTGCCCACTAACGAGGCTAAAACAGTGGTTGAGTTTTTAAAGAAGCAGGTGTTTACAAGGTTCGGTACCCCAAGAGCAATCATCAGCGATGGAGGATCTCACTTTTGCAATAAACAAGTCGCCAATTTGTTAAACAAGTGTGGAATAAATCACAAGGTTGCTCTAGCATACCATCCTCAGACTAGTGGGCAAGTGGAAGTATCAAATCGAGAAATTAAGAGAATTCTCGAGAAAACAGTAAACACATCACGGAAGGATTGGGCACTGAAGCTTGAGGACGCACTGTGGGCTTATCGGACAGCGTACAAAACGCCAATTGGAATGTCTCCGTTTAAGCTAGTTTATGGGAAAGCATGTCACTTGCCGGTGGAATTGGAGCACAAAGCATTCTGGGCGATTAAGAAATTGAATTTTGATCTCGAGAAGGCTGGAGAGAAGAGGTTGCTCCAATTGAACGAACTTGATGAATTTCGGCTTCAAGCATATGAAAACGCAAGGATCTATAAGGAGAAGACGAAACAGTGGCATGATAAGAAGATCATTGAGCGGAAATTTGAGCCTGGACAACAAGTATTGCTATTCAATTCCAGACTAAGATTATTCCCAGGAAAGCTCAAATCACGGTGGTCTGGACCATTTCAGGTAGTTCAGGTATTCCCCTATGGTGCCGTAGAAATACGAAATCCAAGTTCAGAACATACATTCAAGGTCAATGGACAGAGGCTGAAACACTATTGGGGAGGAAACGTTGAAAGGGTAGTTGCCGCGGCAACATTGAGAGACACGTGATGGATATCAAGAGTCGAGCCGTAGACAATAAACCAAGCGCTTCTTGGGAGGCAACCCAAGTTATTTTCTTTTAGTTGTTTTTATTTATTTCTTTTGATTTACTAGGGAAAAGGTAGCGGGGGACGCAAGAGCAAGCAGCAAGATCGTGCAACTGCAGGAAAATCTCGTGCAGCTGCACCGCTTGGACCTCCAAGGCACAGAAACTCTGTGCAGCTGCACGAAAATCTCGTGCAGCTGCACCATGCGGATCTAAAATCCACAGAAACTTTGTGCAGTTGCATGAAAATCTCGTGCAGCTGCACCGGAAATTATTATTATTAAAAAAAAAATCAAAAAAAAAATCAAAATCAAAAAAATCAAAAATAAAAAAATAAGAAAACAAAATCGAGCCTTTTTTGCTAGACAACCCTAATCGTTTTTCTTTCTTATGACAGGGAAGAGCTATAGCCGCCACCGCCATCACCTTCCCAAGCCACAGCCACCGAGGATGCGGATTCCGATGATACAACGAAGTCTTACACCGAGGCAGTCGAGAGCTACACATCGGTGCATCCTGGTCACCAACATATCCTGGTACTCTCGTTTCCTACTCGTCTTATCTTAAGCACCGAGGACGTTGCTCTGATTAGGTTTGGGGGTGTGGTGTGGTGATTGTTTGTTATTGACTTTTTAGGGTGAGTCATGTCTAGGTCTTATTTTTCGTCTTTTAGGTTGTTTTTCCTCAACGTAACCTTAGGAAGTCGATGTGGAATGTCTGTTTTCGATGATGAGCATATGGATTGCATTCTTCAAGTGTGGATAGATGAAGTTCTCTGCTTAGTATGCTCAAATTTTTTTGTTTAATTTTGAAAAGATCTCCCAGTAAGAAGTGTGCTTAGCAGCAACAGGTTACATCTCCTTAGAATGCATGGTGACTAGTAGTGAGTAGAGTAGCTTGAATTATCTCTTGAAACGACATCTTTGGGGATCTCGGCAAAAAGAAAAAGAAAAAGAAAAAAAAGAAAGAAAAATTAGGTTGCCAAGGCTCTGAGTACCAATGTTCAGGTTTAAAAAAAAAGAAAAAAAAATAGAGAAAAAAGTTATTACCTGAATATGTGCTTGTGGTGGGAGTCTTCCGTGCTAGCTTGAGTGATTGATCCGAGGGGTGCTTTATCACCTAATGCCCTGGTTCAACTGAGTCGGGAGTCATTGATCGAGAGCTTGTTACATAAGCTTTAGCCGGAATCAGATGAACATTTAGAGTCGTGCAATCTGAAAAGAAAAAAAAATGATGATGAAGTTGTTAAAAAGTCGAAAAACCTGTGATGAATGAATAGAGATGTTTGTGGTGATCTTTGCGAGTTACTGGTTGACATGAGCTATTTGGAGTGTATGCTTATTAATGCTGAGTGTACAACCTGCTGGGACGAAGATATTGTGTTTTAAGACCTTTAATTGAGCATGTTAGGTAGTGAATGGAATCTAGATGCATGAGGAGGATGCACCCATTTCTGAGAATGTTCTAAAAGATGCCTCTACGTTTGACTGACTTGGGTTTGTTGAGGAGAGTCTTTGAATTTTATTTTCTTCATTTTTGCTCGGGACTAGCAAAATTCAGGTTTGGGGGTGTGATAACTCTATGAAAGTAGAGTTATTTAGGGCAACTTCCTATTTAGATTTTGTTAGATTTGTGAAATATTGTGTTTATTGCGTAATATTCCTAGTTATTTCACATTATTCCCGAGAAATAGATTACTGCCGAGTTTTCTGGTTTATTTCAGGATAAATATGACGAAAAGAGGACCTCGGCGTAATTATGAAGACTTCGTGCAAAGGGAAGATCTCTGGATGCTCTTGCAAGACCAAAAGCTACGATGGGGAGAAATTAGAAGATTTTCTTTCCTGATTTTTCAGAGATTCTCTAGGTTTATTTGGGGATTATAAAAACATTTTATTTTTACCTAGAGAGGGGAGGCGACTACAAGGAGCCGTCAACAGAGACTTTGGGAGTTTTTCTTTTAGTTTTCCTTTATGTCGTTTTCATTGTCTACGATGGATTTGATGTTTTCGTTTATTTCGGCTATGAACTAAATTTCTTTGCCTAGGGTTAAGATGGATCTTGACGATTAGTCAAGAGTCTATCTCTTTTGACACACTCGAATGATTTTAGGTTGATTATTCCTGTTCGTTCTTAACGCTTTCTTATTGCCTGATCACCAATAGGATTGAATAGTGAATTTAGGTGAACTCGGAAGGGGAATCCTAGATTAAGCACGGGGAGAGGAATAACTTAGGGTAAACTTAGTCGGAAGACGGGTTTATTAACGAGCGGGATAGGAATATACCCAATCGTCCTAGGTAATCGAATTGGAATTGATTCTTAAGGGGCACTCGATAGTTAATCTACCTAGGAATAGAGTGATTACTATTTACAGAGTTGTACGTTCTTATGACCTCGGGAGGGGCGTAGGAAGATAATCGAATTCCAGATTATTAACCAGATCATCTTAAGCGTGTTGATTGAGATAGGACTTGCGATTAATTGTCCGGTGAAATCGTCGCCCTAGGTGCTTTTCTCATCTGAATTTTAATTCAGTTTACTTACTCGTTTTCTTTAGCTTTGCATTTAGTTAGATTATTTCTCAACTCGTTTAGTTGGATAATAGAGATTGGTTAATTTGATAATTGGAAGAAATTCAGATCAGTCCTCGTGGGAACGATATCTTACTTACACTTTATTACTTGTACGATCGCGTGCACTTGCGTGGTGAATACGTTTTCGACGTGACAAGAAGCTCGATAAATTTCTCTAAGGAAGATGAACCTTTTAAAGTTTTCTATTCTTTCTCTAACTTGATGTAATATATGAATGAGATATGGTTCCTCGGTAGTGTTTGTAGCAACCATATCACAAGGATCAAGAAGAACTTTGTGGAGCTTGATGAGAAATACAACTCCCTCTTAGAAGTTTGTGGAGCTTGTGGAGCATTGACTTGACGCTTGAAGATATTTGCAAGCTTCCGAACGTGAAGAAAACAGTCAAGAAAGCATCTTTCTTGTGGGATTTATCTACAATCATGGCAGTGTTTTGAGCATTATGAGAAGTTTTACGGAGAATAAGGAGTTGCTCAGGCATGGTGTTACTAGATTTGCGACGACCTTCCTCACTTTACAAAGACTTCATATCTTGAAGAATAAGCTAATGAAAATGTTCTTGTCCTGAGAATGGGATGAGAACAAGTTGTCAACCACGGAGAAAGGAAAGAGGGCTTATGAGATTGTGATAAGGCGGTCGTTTTGGGACATGATTTTGCACACATTGAAGGTGATGGGGCCATTGGTATGTGTTCTGCGTCTTGTGGATAACGAGAAGAAACCGACGATGGGGTATATATATGAAGCGATGGATAGAGCAAAAGAGGTTATCCAAAAGTCTTTCCATGGCAAAAAAGATAAGTATGTAGACATGTTCGAGATAATTTACGACAGATGGAATTCTCAGTTGCATCATCCCTTACATGCGGCCGTACACCTCTTGAATCCTGAGTACTTTGATCAGATTACACATTGTGAAACGGATCCAGAAGTGATAGACGGTTTGTATGCTTGTGTCGAGAAGTTTGCTCCAAATGTCGAGCTTCAGGATAAGATCCTTGCTGAGTTTGGATACTACAAGCGATCTGAAGGGACATTTAGTACGGCATTAGCTATTAGATCAAGGAAACTGAGATCACCAAGTACTTTATTTTATAATTTTCATGATAGTGTGATTATCATGACGGATACGAATTCTGGATAACAGCGGCATGGTGGGATATGTTTGGGCATCATACTCCAAATCTACAACGTCTTGCGGTCAGAATTCTAAGCTTGAATTGCAGTGCAAGTGGTTGTGAACGCAACTGAAGCTCATTTGAGCATGTAAATCCCTTATTAAAGTATTACGTATATTATTCTTATTCTCAAATAGAATATTGATGGCTTTCTTCTTTGTAGATTCATACAAAGAAGAGGAACCGCCTTGAGCATAGTAGGTTACTTGACTTGGTTTATGTCAAGTATAATCAAAAGCTGAAAGATAGATATGATGCCGCAAATGTTATCGATCCATTGACTTTGGATGACATTGATGATAGTAATGAATGGATGGTGGGAGAAATGGAAGATGATGAGGAAGAAAGCGATGAGCTGGTCTTCCTTGACGATACTTTGACATGGAGAGCGGTTGAGAGAGCATCAGGAGTCGAGGAACCTATTCGAATTACAAGGCAGCATGTTAGTTCGAGTACATCACAGAGGATTCTTCAATAGAAAGGAGTCCACTCCGATGCGGTAGAGGACATTGAAGTACAACTTGGAAATGATAACTTGCTTGAAACTGAAGTTTATTGGGATGATGAATGTTGTGATTAATGATGATCATTTTGGTTTCTAATTTGATGTTTAGATGTGGATAACTCGAATGATGTGAACCATTATTTCTTTCTTTTTATTCAGAACTAATGTGGATGGGGATCTTGAGATGATATCTTGAGATGATATTTTCGTTTATAAAATACATTTCTATTTGACATTTCAATTATAATATACTATTTTATTCATTAGCGCCTAGGTGAGCGCCTCGCCTAGCGCCTAGCGCCTCGGGCGATGGAAACCCTTCTTGCCTTGGTGGCGCCTTAGCGCCTTGACAACCTTGGAGATAACAAGAAGTTAAAGATAGAAGGTAAATGTGTTGTTTCAGCTTTCAGTGCAGAATGTCAACAGAAGAGGATGCACGACATCTTCTACACTCCAGAAATCACTTAAAACTTATTAAGTGTGGGACAGATGATGAAAAATGGATATAAGTTGGTTTTTACAGAAGGTCAATGTGAGATAACGGATAAAAGGTCGCGGTCGTGAAAATGACGTCCAACAATTTGTTCCCATTTTAAAAATTACTCCTTGCAGCAATGTTGTTCTCAAAATTGAGATCGTAGATGATTCTCATCTTTGGCATATCAGGTATGAACATTTGAATATGAAAGGTCTAGCTCTATTGAAGCAGAAGGATAAGGTGGTAGGACTACCTTCTATACAAGCTACAGAAGGTGATGTCTGTGAAGGATGTGTCTTCGGAAAGCATCATCATCTTCCATTCCCAAATACATCATGGAGAGCTCAAGCCCCTCTTGAGCTGGTTCATGCAGATATTTGTGGACCAACTCAAACTCCGTCTCTCGGTAATAGAAAATATTTTCTATTGTTCGTAGATGACTATACTAGAATGATTTGGCTTTATTTTCTTAAGAGGAAGTCAGATGTTTTCACCACCTTAATGAAGTTTAAAGCACTTGTAGAAAATCTGTTTGTATGGTTTTGATGATGCCATACAGAAGGTAAGCTTCTACTACTCTGCAAAAGGTTAACCTACAGGTACTGTCTATTTCGTACCTTCTGTCACCTAATTATTACCACAAATTATTTAAATTAATCATCTGATTATTTAAATACATTCTTATGGTATTATATGTTAATTAAAATGGGTTTAAATCATTTTGTTTACGATTTATTTCCATGTAAATTGATCTGCTCTCTTTAAGGGAAGAAATCACTTTATATATGGAAATCTCTTATGCAAGGTTATGTTGACTGATTTGGAACTATCCAACGGTCATTTAATCCTTCCTCTTGCATTTAAACACGTCCAGATTCGTTATGAATCATGGCAAAGGACAACCCACCTGAATGTGGACGCTCTCCGCACGTGTCTATATCTAGAAGGTATGCCAGTCAATTTTGGAAAAAAAGTTTACCTTATTTCCATTTACAGAAGCTTGACAAATCTTATCTGTTCAAATCTTCTGCAAGCCCTATCTCTTAGGATCGTGAACACAATCATGACCAGATGGCATGATTGATCCTCAAGTGATATGGAGCATCTCTCCCATTGGGGGAATGATTTATTTGGCTGATATTTTGTTTCCTTGTTTTGTAGAAACATCCGTCAGCCATTGTACCTTTTGTAAATATGTATTTCTATTCTGTATAAGATATGACCATTTGTTAGATAAAATAGTGGAGGATTTACGTGTAGAGTGAGTGTATAGTAGCCCGACAGACTTGTGAGTTTTCGTTGTCTTTGGGGTTGATCATTCGGTTGTAGAAGGCTGGTGCCCGGGGTACAAGCTAGACCAGACGTGAGCGAGGCTGCAAAGGATTTGGCTGCACGGTGGCGTGCCGACGTGCATTAGGCTTAGGGAGAAGTCAGGGTGTATACGTGTCAGGGCAGTGAGCAGAAGAAGGGCCGCCTCTAGAGGAATTTGGTGAGGTACTGGTATCGGTTGTTTTGTAATTGGTTTGCTCGTGTGTGTAGAAAACAGGTGTCCATGGTATAAGCTGTACCGGACGTGAGTGAGGTCGCGAAGAATCTGGCTGCACTGTGGCGTGACGGACATGCATTCGGCTTAGGGAGAAGTCGAGTGTATACGTGCCAGGGCAGTGAGTAGAAGAAGGGTCGCGTCTAGGAGATTCACGGTGAGGCATTTGTGTTTCTGCAGAAGGGAAGTACCTGCTGCCGGCTTTGGAGAAGCCTCACGGGTGCTGCCTACTTTTGGAAGTCTTGGTGAGGAGCCAAGCATCGGGGAAGCCTTGGTGAGGAGTCAAGCAGGTTGTGGAACCGCCGGAGGGAAAGTCCACCCTTGGACAGAAGGGCTGTCTGCCTGCGTAGGGCTGCTACATGCTTGCGTGGAGCTGCCACGTTCTACAGAACCCCAACCACATGGATTGTGGAGTTAGTCACTGTTTTCAATGTAGAACCTCAACCAGAGAGTTTCTGGAGTTAGTCACAAATCTCTGTGCACGACCCAAAGGGTTATTGATCACAACCCATCGGGTTTCTGTGAGTAGAAAAGCCGAAGGGCTATCTGCATCACCTTCTACACTATAGAAGTGTCCTAGTACCTTCTGCTACTACATCCATTGTGGAAAAGCAGAAGGGTTATCTACAATACCATCTACAGGAGTGTTTTATTTCTTCTTTCAGTTTTATATTCGCTATAAGTGTTTAATAGTGAATTTCATCCTATAAGGGTGAAGGGTGGAGTAGGCAATTGCCGAACTATTATAAATCTTCCGTGTCTCATTTACTTTCTGCACAAACAGAAAAGCAAATTAACAGACATGACGCGAACGTCTGAGTAGAGATTCCAAAGGTCCTGCATCAAACATCATACGCTACAGAAATCAATCAGGTTCTGGAGTCGTTTTCCAACGATCTAGTTTTTGCAGATCATTTCTTGGTAGTGCAGAAACCTACAAGGTTTTGTGACAACCTTCTGCTACTACAAGTATCTTTCAGATTTAGGAGTAGACGTTGCTGATCACACTTAAGGTGGTCGGATTTGTAGAACCTGGATAGCAGAAAGATCAACCTTCTGTATCAACCTTCTGCTACTACAGAAACCTATTCAGGACCGCATAATCATGTCTTTGATCAGACTTTGGCGGGTCGTTCTCTCATCAAGTAGTTCACTTCGGGATCTGCTGTGTACAAGGGTTCTGTAACCTATAGAAACCTAACATTCTGCTGTTGTGTTCTATTAGTTGTAAAAAGGCTAAAAAAGTTATTATACTAATTCACCCCCCTCTTGGTGCCATTGTTACGCCAATAGAATCAAAGTGGATATAAGACTAAGACCTTGAGGGCAAATCCCGGATGAGAGTTTCTGTCAAGACCATTTTTTTATTATTGCCAACATAAGGGGATACAAAGGCAATTAACCGTTTAGTATTCTCCACAGCAGAATGGAGTCGTAGAAAGAAAGAACGGAACCATAATGGAGATGGCCAGAAGCATGTTGAAGGGCAAAGGCCTAGCCAACAAGTTCTAGGCAGAAGCTGTAAGCACATCTGCCTACCTTATGTACAGATCCCCTACAAAAGCGATTAGAAACAAGACATCATACAAAACGTGGCATTGAAGGAAGCCCATGGTGTATCATTAGAAAGTATTTGGATATGCACTCACACCTTCTTAAGGAAGAGAAAAGTTTGATAAGAAATGTGAGAAGTTGATTTTCATCGGATATAGTGATGAATCGAAGGGATATCGTTTGTATAATCTGAACATTGACAAGTTAGTTCTGTCCAGAGGTGTTATCTTTGATGAACTTGTAGCTTGGAAATGGCAGGAAGAGTCTTCTATGATTAAGATGTTCCAGTTTACAGAAGCAGTAGCAGAAGCATCTGTACAGGACCCTATTAAAACAACAGAAGCAGCATCAGAAGCTATAGTACATAATCTCATCGGAACAATAGAAGCTAGTTCCACTAGAACCATTCCAAAAGCAAAGGTCCTATTGGAGATACACCACCAAGGAGGTATCGATCATTCGTTGAAACTTATGAGCAAGCTAACTTTGCTCTTGCTTCATTTGAGCCACAGAACTTTAAGGAGGCAGTCAAAGAATAAAAATGGAGAAATGCCATGAAGGAGGAGATGACTTCTATAGAGAAGAATGACACGTGGTCATTGGTCGATCTCCCAAAAGGAAAAGAAGCTATTGGCTTGAAGTGGGTCTACAAGATCAAGTATAATAAAGATGGAAGTGTGCAGAAGCATAAAGCTCTCATCAGCAAAAAGGCTATTCACAGAAGCCCGGCGTTGATTTTACAAAAGATGAAGACAATCCGTGTTGTTCTAGCCATTGCAGCACAGAAGGAGCTTGAAGTATTTCAGCTTATGTAAAGTCAACATTCCTTAATGGAGTACTAGAAGAAAAGGTCTACGTAGAGCAACCACAAGGATTCGTCATGAAAGGCACATAATACAAAGTCTACAGATTAAATAAGGCTCTTTATGGTTTGAAGCAAGCACCAAGAGCGTGGAATTGCAGAATTGATTCCTACCTACAGAATAAAGGATTTTCCAGAAGCTCAATTGAACCTTCATTCTACATACATAAGGTTGGTCCTGATTTTCATAGCATGTCTTTATGTAGATGATTTGATCTACACAAGCACCAGCAGAAGCTTGCTGCAAAGTTCAAAGAAGCCATAATGGAAGAGTTCGAGATGACAGATCTTTGCTTGATGAAGTACTTTCTCGGATTTCAAGTAAAGCAGAAGAAGGGGGAGATTATCATTTCTCAAGAGAAGTACATAGTAGAACTGTTGAATAAGTTTCGTATGGAAAATGCAATGCCATTTTCTACTCCAATGTCACTCAATGAAAAGCTACATAAGGAAGATTTTATAGAAGGCTTTGACTTGAATATCTACAGAAGCCTAGTGGGTTCTCTTATCTATCTCACTCACACTCGGACTGGTATTGTTCATTCTGTGAGTTTGCTATCTAGATTCATGAGCAACCCTAGTAGAACTCATTTCACAGCAGCAAAAAGGGTTCTACGCTACCTAAAAGGCACACAAAAGGTTGAACTGAAGTATACAAAAGAGCATAAGGATGATCTGGTGGGTTATGCAAATAGTAATTGGATAGGAAGCCTGGATGATCGTCAAAGCACATCATGTTACTTGTTCTGCATAGGAACAAAACCCATTTTATGGAGTTCAAAGAAGCAAAGCACCGTTGTTCTATCATTTGTAGAAGCTGAGTACACCGCAGCAAATAAGGCAACAAGAGTAGCTGTCTGGCTCAGAAGGTTACTTCTAGGGCTACAACAGAAGGTGGACGAGCCAACAACAATCTTTTGTAATAACCAATCTGCAAGAAGTTCGTCCAACAGAAGGTGGATGAGCCAAGAATCCAGTTTTCCATGCAAGGTCGAAGCATATAGAAGTTCGTCATCATTTCATTAGAGAGATGGTTTCGCAAAAGGAGATTCTTCTAGAGTTCATCAGCACTCATGATCAACCCGCAAATGTTCTTACAAAGGTGATGTCTTCGGAGAAGTTTAAGACTTGCAAAGACTACTTGAAGATCATAAATTAAGAGGGAGTGTTGAAAAGTAATTTATGATCTCATTTAAGTGGAGCATTACGTGGAGCATTTAAGTAGATCATTTAATCTGTCATTTAATATAGCGGCTTATATTGTCATTTAGATTTCTACTCCTCCCTATATATAGAGGAAGGAATGAAAAAGAAAATAGTTTGTACCCAAAACGCTTAAACTCTATAGAAGTGTTTCTCTATCATACAGAAGGTCGTCGGCAGTACAGAACATACGTTCTCCTATCCAATCCTTTAACATATAATCCCTAACACTTAATTCATTATTCAAATAATTATATAGCAAGATTTCCTAAAATAATCTATATAATCTTCCCAAACCCAAAAGGAAATACCATGGATACCAAAATAACATTAAAAGAGTATGGTTTTTGGCAACCATTCTGGCGCAGGTCCTTCACAAGCCCTTTCACCAACAGTAACCTATCATATCCCTCACGTTTTACATGTACTACTATTAATTCGCTTTGTTACATATCCATACTGTATGGATATAATTTGGAAAAAAATTTACGAAATATGATTTAATTTTTTAATTTATAAAAGAGACGATTATACCTATTTTATTAAAAAAAATTTACCAGTTAAAAAATGTACCTATTCATTGAGATTGATTACTTATTAACTGCATACGAAAGTTTTATTGATGTATTTAGATAAAATTGGCAAAATAATTTTAGGTATAAATACGTACTGTCCAAATAAAGCCAGGTAGGCAAGCATTGAGGGTGTTCATCTGGGTGGGGATTGTTATTCTTGGCGGGAAATCGAATTAGGGTTTGTTTTGGGGGAGGAGATCGAGGATGATGTCGCCTTCCATGAGGAGTTCCATGGCCTCCGCCTCCACAGTCATCGCCGGAGAAGTAGCAGATGTCGATGCCCTCTCCTATTGGCACTACATCTTCATTACTCCCCTGTTCCCCTCCCCCCTTCGCCCGGGCATCACCTTCTATCAGTCTGAGCAAGCATCCGGCTCAACACGGTTCCGGAGATAGCCTCGGCTATCACCGAAGTGAAGGCTGGATCCTTCGTCAAGGACTTGGCCATCTGTTGTATCATTAGGTTTGGCAGTGCCCCTGTTTCGGTCTTCTGTGTGGTGGAGCTCGAGGCTGTCGGAGAAGGAGACGCGCGAATACTTGCCGAGCCACCAATGGAGTTTGGTGGCAAAGATATGGCCGTGGCACGAGATGGGAATCGATGGTTGTGCTCTCCTTCATAGGTAGCTACAAGGATAGTCGGATCGTCGACGCTCCTCTGCACCTGAACAAGATTGTGCAATCTATTCACCTTCCGCTTCATTCCAATGAAACGAGATTCGAGTTATGGTAGTTTACCTTCTTCTTGACTGGACAGGAGGGAGCAAACGAGCACTTGAAGTACGCCCGAGGAGAAGGATTGTCCCTTGTTACCTTCTGCCCGTACTTCCTCCATCGATACCCGTCCACCACCACCTGCAACATGCCGAAAACCAATGGACATTGCTCAGTCATCCGGTCCTTGGAAGCCGTGTACTGACCATTGAACCAAACTTACTAAGCTCATGTCCGACGCGTCGACCTGGTAGTAGACCTTCTGTACACGGCCTCTGTTGCTTTCCCTTGGTCTCTTCCAGGACTCCTCATCACTGTTGTACTCCAGCTTCCTCTTCCTGGGTGAACCGTTTTGGGGTTCCTTTAGCAACGCCTCACTTCTCCGGTCACTGAACCCATCCAACAGGGAAATGATCTTCCTGGTTATGGCCAGCAACAGCATCTTCAGCTCCTCCGAATTGACCCCCTCAAACTCTTGCACAGACGCCTCGGACTGCGTTCATGCATCCAGCAGAATGAGCACCAGAGCGGTTGCATAACAAACCATTAGGAACGAAAATAACTGCGTGATCACCTCTCTCTCCGAATACCACCCTCCATTTGCTCGATTCGCAACTGGGCACGCATCTTCGCTCTGAGTATTACACGGAAAGAGTATGCAAATTATGTAAAAAATAGATCGATTCCCATTCAAAATCAAGTGATTCACGCCTCCTCAGCGAAAAAGCAATTGCATAATCTGGGAAAAAAACCTACTAGTCCAAGGTTAAGTGAAGTGTCGACGACAACTCCAGTCCTGGCAGCAGCATCCATTAGGGTATATGAGAACTTCTCCGTGTTCCTCAGATCGGCGACAGAAAAAGTAATTAGAACAGAGGGAGGAGCAGAGATTGAACAGAGCGTGGTGCGGATGGCTTTTTATAAGCCATCGCATTTGTCTCTGACGTCAATCCATGATCGTCATCCGATCAGGAGTGCCACTTAAACTATTATGAAACTGTCTTGGTCAAGAAGAAATGATGAAATTCACCTCCCAAATGTCAAGACGACATATAAGGAAGGACCCGTCCAGAGCAAACGTCTTGGGTAATAATATTTACCAAACGAATACAAAGGATCGGAAGAAGTAACAAATACAAAAAAAAATTACTTAAGACAAAAAATATAATAGCATAAGTCCCGGTCGGATGTATCCTTGATCAAGCGAACGTGTGAACTTGACCATGTCTTGGCATCTCCGCGTATAGAATCGGAGTCTATTCATGAGTACATTCTTATCGAGGGAACTTTAATGATATTTTTGTACGTTATTACCGTGCCTCGTATGACTTTTGTAGATGCCAAGAACGACAAGGCATCTGTTGTTACCCTGGTTTAGTCATAGTTTAATATTTTAGTTAGACTCTAATGATGATTTCGTACGGTGACCTCCGTTGCTTCGCCAATAATAATAATAACGTTATAATTGTAAACAGACGCGTTAAGACCTGAACCCGAAAGGTTTCGTCGAATCTTCAATTTAAAATGTTCTTGGCTAGACTTTTCCGACCACTGACGTTTATATGACGTGTAATGCAAACGTCACTTATAGGCAGGCATCCTGACGTACTCTTTAAGACAGCATTTACCTTTTGACAACATATGTTTGCATAGGAGGCACTGAATCTTGTTCAGAATACAACTGTGAATTTCCTTTGTTCCTCCTCAATGTGACCGGTTCTCGTGATGGGAAACCAAACTCTTGGGTTTCGTCCCATGCAATTTATAGTTAATAGTATAATGGTCAGCCAATCAGCGACGAAACGCTCGTAACATAACGCGTAACGACGAGGCAATGGGCGACTAGGATGTTAAGGATCCAAATAGTCGAGCTTCTCCAAGACTTGTCGAACCCTCGGCCAGGAAGTGCGCCGGTCATCTACGCGGAAGTGACTAAATGAAAGACACAAGAAATGGGACCAGAAAGAAACAGAAAACAATGCATGCATAAGTTTATGCATGATGTGTTGTTGGACAGGTAATTAATATGACCAAAGACTTGGGAGTTGGTCCGGGTCGTCTCTCGCTTCCATTTTACACCTACTATCTAAATACATATTATTTTCATTATTATTTTCTCGACCCCACTTTCGTAATCCACTTGTTATTTTTATATTTTATTCTTTACTTTTATTATTAATAAAACCGCGAGAAAATAAGGCATAAGTTTTTGGGGTTGGAGGAGTGTGGCGGGAGAGAAGGCGTGTGACTGGAATCCAAATCATCATATCACCCACGAAGGAAGTCAATCGTCCAACGTAATCCACACTGTGTGTGGAATTAGATACAACAATTTTTAATAACAATTGGTCTTTTCTTTTTTTTTTCTAAAGAATTTCCAGAGTTTGGAAATTCAGAACGAAAAAAACCGGCGTTCGATTAGTTTTATCCTTTAAGCAATGTTTGCAAATTTTTCCATGGGGAACTGAACGAGTGAAAATAGAAAGAAAATGGAATGAAAAAGTAGTGTGATATAAGGACAATCGACGATAGATACAAGGGCCATTGACTAGACCCGTAAACTTACTCATCATCCACTAACTTCCACAACGTCGAGGTAAGAGGTCGTCGAAATAAGTCACCATCGAAGTACGGACACGTCGAAGCAGAAGCAACTCCATATCGAATGCATCTCAAATTCCCAGATCATTCATGCATTTTCCATTCATGCATTAGCATTTACGTTTCTTGCATTTCCAATAAGCCATTTATGGTTCATCCATGAATCTGGCCATGCATGCATGTTATCTAAGTTCATTTATGTTCTTGTTCTGGTGATCCCTATATAATGGGCGCCCTTGTAAGCATTTAGACAACTTGATCAGATTATAAACCCCTTTGTAAGACTTTGTCTTTCTATCCGAAGTGAGTGGATTTTCCTTCAACATCTCTCTTCATTTGGTGGATTCCAAGTGTGGACTGAGCTGAGCGTATCAACCGGTGGTGGTGGTATCTGTATCCTCCGCATTGTGCCTCGCCCTCGTCTTGTTCGTGGTGGTGTATCTGTATCCACAGTCAAACGAGTCTATCCGAGTTCTTCTTTCACGGTGGTGTTTCTGTATCCGTAGAGGTTGAATCTCAACCTTTCTATTCCCCTTTATTCCTTTACATCATTTCAGTCGCGCCCCCTTATACAACCTTCCGTCCGCCCCCACGTCACTCAATTCCACACCTTTAGTGACGTTCCCTTGTTTTTGGTATAGGAATCATCTATTCCTTGCCGTCCCCATATCATAGTGAAATACTGTGAAGAGAGAGAGCAATTCCTCACCCATTTTCCTTTCCCCCTCATCCAAACGAAGCCTTGCCTTAGTAGATGGGACCTACCTTGAACTAGTGCTGATAATTTGAGACATGGGTATGTTAATGGAGGCAGGACATGTTTAAAACGTATTCGGATTTATTAGCTAAATTTGTATTTCACTCGATAAAATAAGTGTCCAAAATCTAATCGTCTTGGACTTATCATGTATGCTTTTATGCATTTATTATTTGCTGCATAAGAAACAAAAATTGACGAAGACTTTAACAGTTTTCGTCAAGTCGTCGGGAAAAGAAATAACACCCAAAAAAGAAGAAAATAACGTTTTTGTTCGTTGTCGTTCCTTTTTCTCCAACACGTGCGTCTATAATTCATTCAAAATGGAGCTAAAATTTCTAAAATAATGTTCGGAATTAAATTTTATAATTTCGATTTTCGTAAACTCGAACTTATATAATGTTTAATTTCATGAATACGGGCTTACAAAATTCGAATTCGGAATACTATTTGGTAGAACCACTTAACCTATTTGGAACAAAAACTCTGCGTCACTCACGCGGTTTCTTGCTGACAAAAGTGTCCGTTTTGCCGCCCCAAACTGGCATATAATATTGCCACGGGTACCCCATTGTTGACTTGACTTCCTTCTTGGAGCATCATCATCAATGGATCGACTCTGTTCCGAGTCTTGCTCAAAAAGATTAAAAAATATATATAATAATTTTTTTTAAAGAAGGGAATTTGGAGACGAAAGTGGTAACAGGTGAAAATGATGGCCCCCATTTACTGAAGGATGATATGTCCGAAAGATTTTGTTAAGTATCGTCATTATATAATATCCCCAGAGTCATTCCAGTGGTCGGGAGATGTTTTAGGCATTCCTTATGGGGCCATCTATTTATCATCAAAGTCCTCCTCACCTTTCATCTTTGGGTATTGACAGACAGCCAAGTCTTCTCTCTTTCGGAAATATGCATTGCTTTTCTTCATAGAAAAAAAACAAAAACAATAGTAAAAGAAAGAGGAAGAGAAAGAGAAAGGAAAGAGAGGCTGTCAAGTGGCTGGAAATGATGCGGAAAGTGGGGTTGGTACGTGTGGATCATGACGTATGCGAGTGACGATCGTGTGCGCAAAGACAAAAAAACATTTGATGATGATTCTCAAGGGAAAGAAAAAAAAAGTTGTTTTAATAATAATTGGAAGAGAGTTTATCCGAATTTCATTTTTGATAAGCAAAAAAAGGCTGATTGACTTTTTCCAAAACAAAGACTTCATGAGATACATTTCTTTCGCTTCGGAATATGATGATTATTCATTCCACCTCAAACAGAAGATATTCCAGATTCAAGAGTCTTCCTGGGCTGGCCCCATTTGAGGTTAATTATAAAGCCCAAACGGACTTCTTGAAAGATGGACCAGTATTGGAAATATGGGCCAATATTTGGCCCATATTCCCACGATTTAAGTAGAATGGGCCCAATAACTTTGGACCAACAACTAAGCCCATCAGGATTCCCGTCTTCCCACTCCACTCCACTGTTCGGCATCGGCGGTCTCAGAGTCGCTGAGGGGGGTGGTGGGGTTTGTCTTCTTGGCGGGAAATTGAATTAGGGTTTTGGTGGAGAGATGGAGGAGGAGGAGATAGAGAAGCTGGTGACGGCGTACCTGAAGAAGAGGGGATTTAAGGATGCCGAGCTCGCTTTCCAGGAGGAGCTCCATCGCCATCCCAAGAACGCCTCTGCCTCCGCCGGTGCAGCTGCAGCAGCAGGAGGTTCCGGCGCCCTCTCCGATCCCGACGTCGCCAAGCTCGTCCAGTTGTTCTCCGAGTACGTGTGCCCGATTCAGGATCTGGAGTTGTAGGATGGTTGGGCCGTGTTGACTTCGTTTCACTTTCTTCGGTGAAACGCAGGTCGAAAAGCGTGCCGGAGCAGTATCACGATGGATACGGCAGGCTCAGGTCTTGGGCTCATGACTCGCTTGATTTGTACAAGGTTTATTGTCTTTTTTCTTCTGCTTATCTCTCCTCGTGTTTCATTGGATTGATAGTTCTGGTGGGTGGTTCTGATCAGTTCTCTCCTGTGTGCAGCACGAGTTGCTTCGTGTGCTGTATCCCGTGTTTATTCATTGCTTCATGGATCTGATTGCTCAAGGGCACCTTCATGAAGGTGTAGTGTAGTCCTCCCCCCCGCGCAAAGATTACCCTCTATCGTGGTCTGCTACATCATTGTATGTGTTTTGCTAAAACTCTTGTAACCGTCACGGCAAATGCTCGTGCTTGCAGCTCGTATCTTTTTTAACAGCTTTCGTGATGACCATGCAATGATGCATTCCGGAGATCTTCTGAAATTAGAGGGTGTCCTTTCACCATCTCATCTGGAAGTTAGTTCATTTCAGCATCCACAATTGAATCTCATTATTGTTGCAACGATGTGATATTAAGCTGTTTGTTGATCGCATGCAGGAGATGGAGTTTGCTCATTATCTTAGGAATACAAAAGCTACTATAAAGATATGTCAGGTAATATCCAACTTGTCGATGGGCTTCCACTCTTCTGCAATTCAAGCCTTGGCATTAGGAATTTAGGATTATCGTCTTCTTCTTTTCTGGCTTCATATGAAATTCAAGCATGAACTGGAAAGATCAGTCTTCATTATTTGCAGTATTCATATGAACTCCTACTCCAGTATCTCCACAAGACACAGTCCTTCACAATGCTGGGAATAATAAATGAGCGGATAAATTTTCAAGGTAATGAATAATAGGATTTAACCTAAAGAGTAGTGCGAAAATGTAAGAGCTGTGTGTAGGTATAGTTTTTGGTACTGACATTTTCCATATTGACAGTGTCACCTGGGCAACCCACGTCGCTTTCTGATGATGTTGGGGTTGAAACAATTTTCACGACTGATGATGCGACTAAAATAAACCCTAAGGAGATTCAATGGGGGGTAAGTTAATTTCATCTCATTCAGTTGTGACATCTTTAGGCTGGATCCTCCGAAATATGATTCATTTGAGACTAAAATCTTATTTTACTTTTGGGTAATCTCTTCTTCAGTTGCTTGAAGATTCACTGGAGGATCGTTTTGAGAAGGGGGCCTTTTCCCCTTTGGAGGCCGATAAGGGTGAAGGAGAAGCTAAAGAGGCTGAACAGGACGATAATAAGGCAACTACTATTTACTCTTATCTTCTTTCAATTTTACACTTAACAACTGGTACTATGCATATTTATATTACTTCCATGAAGACCTGCTTATGTTATACACATGGATGTGCTTCAGAAAAGGTCAGGAGAGGGAAAGCAAGGTAATGCTATCAAGAAGTCTAAGAAGGATAAGGCTGCAGCAGCAGCTGTTAAGAATTCGCGCACAGAGGCTAACACTGTCTCTACGGCTCCAAGAGTTAAAGCGGAGCTGACTTTGCCCGTGATGTACTTTCCGTCTCTTTTTTTCGCATTTTCTCTCGTTTACCATGAAATTGTGATAGTTAAGATTCATAAATGCTAAATAAATAACGAAAAATTTTCAAAAATTGCCTTGATCAAGCCTGAAATTGTGAAGGACTGAAATTTCCTTGAAATTGTGATATTCTTTTGCCTTATGAATCATTGCTATATTATGCTTGTTAATTTGTATTGAGACATTTTAGATGAGATGAAGCTTCTTCCAGTGTTTGATGGTCTGCGCCTTAACATCTTATCTGAAAAAGGTCGAGTATCAATTGGAGAATTTTGATTGGATCCATACTTTGTCTGGGATGCGAATTTGTTCTTCATCATTCACCTTTATGCTTTGGAATTGACTCTTACTATTGTTCCTTGTTTGATCAATTCTTTTAAATTGTTTACCTGATTTATTGTTCTTTCGCTGTGACGTGTGGATAAATTTGTAGTTACTATTCCTCAACATTCCTACATAATTTATTTTCTTCTTTACTGTTTTAGGTCAACGGAGGTCGAACAGTCTATTCTTGAGGATTTGAGGAATCGTGTCCAATTGAGCAGTACTGCCTTGCCATCTGTCAGCTTTTACACCTTCGTGAATACACATAATGGGTATAGTTTTAGTTTTGGCATCCGAGTTGTGGCTTGTGGGTGTCTTCATGTGAGATTACTTATATAGATTCAATGCCTGCTGTAGATTAAACTGCTCAACAATATCCCAGGATGGATCTTTAGTTGCTGGTGGCTTTTCAGACTCATCTCTGAAGGTTACTTCTGAGTTTATTGCTCTGGAAGAGCATTTGTTTTTCATATGCATGGTTAGAGTAACGAAAATGATGCTGTGACAGGTCTGGGACATGGCAAAGCTTGGGCAACAATCTGGTAAGTTGGAAATATGCAAGTACATATTTCATTGATGAGAAAGTGGTTCATCCACCATAATTTTCTATTTGTTGTTGAGGCTATCCATCTATGTCATCCTGATAGGTAGTTGGGTTGATACTGGTAGAAATTGTAACTGTCCTTTAATTGTTTTGAAGATATCACTTCTTGTGTGAATAACTTCGTGTTGGGCTAAAAGGATATTTTGGTTGGTTTCTCATGTGTTTTTTTCTTTAATTCTTCTGATGAATGGAATATTTCTGTTAAGCTCTGGCACATCAGCTGTTTTGCAGGGTGAAAATGACATGAATAATGGCGAACATGCTGGTCCACTTGGCGGAAGGAGATCTTACTCTCTGTATCAGGGTCATTCAGGGCCTATACATGCCGTGACATTTAGCCCATTGGGAGATTTCATCCTCTCCTCATCTGCTGACTCAACTGGTATGTTCTCTTATGCCCATTTATTTGGTGTTGTAGTTTCTCGATTATTCTTTCAGATTTTTTTGGCTTGTTAATACCGTTTTATTTTCCCAATCTGATTGAAGATAAATGTATCAGAATTAATACTTGTTTGTCCTTTTATTTTAAATTATGCAGTTCGATTGTGGAGTACAAAGCTAAATGCTAATCTTGTTTGTTACAAGGGCCATAATTACCCTGTGTGGGATGTTCAGGTAATGTGTTCATGCATATACTTTCAGATAGCATGGGATATTAGTAAGAGTGCTGTGGCTCTTCAGATTTATGCATCTGACACCATCAATGTTGGATTTCTTTCTGAGTTCAAATTTATTGTTCTCTATTTTTCCTCCCTGACCTCCACAGTATGGTACTTGATGTGCCTCTCTCTACCACTTCTAAACCTTTACTCGTTTTGTTGTCTATAGGCTTTCGGTGACATATATTCATAGTGTTTTAAAGCAAAATCCACTAACTAATTCTGTGTCATTGTGTCTGCAGTTTAGTCCCGTGGGGCATTATTTCGCCAGCGCTTCGCATGACAGAACTGCGAGGGTATGGTCTATGGACAGAATTCAGCCTTTAAGGATAATGGCCGGGCATCTTTCAGATGTTGATGTGAGTGAACTCTCTGTTCTCCATCATATCTGTGGATTGACAAAACTGCAATGTCAGGAGTTCTTTCTTGTCTGAGCTTCCGTCGTTTGTGCATTTCTCTAATGGAGCATTTGAAGCTTTGGTCACTTTGTAGATGGACCTTTAAGCTCTCTAGATACATCCTATCGTGAGATATGCTTATTTAATGTTGCATTTTAGTCCACTCTAGTGGAAGTTGCCAACATAAACTAAAAGTCTACACCTCCCTTTCTATTGAACAAAATACATCTGATGGTGTAATATTCGTGACAGTGTGTTCAATGGCATCCGAACTGCAACTATATTGCGACGGGCTCCTCTGATAAAACTGTTAGGTTGTGGGATGTGGCAAGCGGCGAATGCCTGAGGATCTTTGTAGGCCACAGAAGTGTGATCCTTTCCTTAGCGATATCTCCTGATGGTCGTTACATGGCTTCCGGCGATGAAGATGGGACAATCATGGTGTGGGATCTCTCGAGTGGACGGTGCATCACCCCTCTGATGGGTCACGCATCTTGTGTTTGGACCCTTGGCTATAGGTCCACACTTCACTCCGGCCTTTTTAGACTCTGTTTTGGCACTTCTTTCATTCATTAACTGTTTGCATCTTTTCTTCCTGATAGTTGTGAAGGCACGCTGCTCGCATCTGGCTCAGCCGACTGCAGTGTGAGGCTGTGGGATGTCACTACCAGCACAAAAACCCCTCGAAATGAAGAGAAGTAAACTACCCAAAGTAATAATTTACTGCACCCTGTTGGCACTCTGGCTATAAAAATGTGACTTCACTTGCAGGAGCGGCAGCACGGGCAGGTTGAGATCCCTGAAAACCTTGCTAACAAAGTCAACGCCCGTGTACACGCTGCAGGTATGTTTGTGCTGTGGCCTCATTTATATGGGTGTGGGGCTAGTCTTATGAGCGAATGCTTATTTGAATGAATGCTACTGTTTCGATGGTGCAGTTTTCCCGTAGGAATTTGCTCTTCGCAGCTGGGGCCCTCTCGAAAGGAGCTTGAGAGCTCATTGGAGAAGAGAAGACAGAGTCGATCCAAGCATTGCTAAGAGCTTCGCCAATCTGGTTCACAGCGCAGATGTGTAAAGCCCCACGGTGTCTTCATTCTCCTTATACATTAAAGACGTCATTTTGTGTAATGAGCGCCGTATTAGTTGGAATTTGGGGAAGAAGTTTTGGATAGGCAAATTGTCAACGCCCTATTATGATGTGATGATCCTGCAACCCCACCCTCGTAGTAACATGGGACCACATAAAAATCACATAAAAGGCTGCCAAATATTACAGTGGGGAGGGGGGTAATGTCATTAACAGCAGCTCCAGCCTTGCCTAAACCAGCACGACCACTAACAACGACCTTCTCTTCTTTTTTGATTTTACACATAAACACAACCTTTGGACCCCGGGAGAGGAAAACATCAGTTAGGGCTCTAAATAAAAAGCCTATACTTAAACCGTCAACTAGCTAAAACCAATAGTAAGATATCTAACACCCGTAACAAGCCTATCCATGATGGGCAAGCCTAAGCTATCTTCCACCAGCTCAAGTGAATCGTGCTAAGCTACTCTTGCTGTTTCTTCCATGTCTTTGGCTCAGTTCCTTCAAGACTCGTCTTCATTTGGCTTATCGTCCCTTTTGGTGCCATCATCTTCTTTCTTCATACCATCTTCCCCCACATCCGATACACTATCCTGTTGATTTTCCAAGCCCTCGGCCTCCACTTTCTCAGGCTTGTCATCAATTCTAGAGACATCTTCCTGGGAGGAAGCGTCAGATCCTTTCTTAGTTTTCCCTGCTCTTCCTTTTGACTTTATCGAAGCTTTCAGCAAAGCAAGATCTTCCTCATTTGGTTCACCTGTATCAGCTGCCTTTTCTTTACTACCATCTGATTCATCCGCATTCCTCGAAGCATCATCAGACGTTTTACCATTTTGCACAGGGGGGTCACGTGAATCGTTCTTACTGTCCTTTCCAGATTTTCCACCATCTTTATTGCCAACAGCAATCTTTTGGCCAGACTTCAAAGCCGTGGATTTTCCTTTACTGGAGGTATCTCCTCCACCCCTGGGCAAGACATTTCAAAATCAAACAAAATGAGTAACTTTGGTCCAAAATCCAAAGCGCGTTAGGGAAACTCTCTCACTTCTTCAATGCCGTTTCTTTCTTGCCTTCCTTTACTGCTGACTCCTCCATGCCCCTTTTTACCCTTTTCTTAAGTGGTCTGACGAGAAGGAACAACACTTCAGACACGGATCAAAAGGATACTTGAAAAGATAAAGGAAACGAGATGAAACAATATTGATAGGACATGAAAGAAACAAACCAACAGATGAAGGAAACATCGGAATATAGCACTTACAATTCTGGAGAAGCAGCGGCACTCCCATCATTGAGTGCTTCATCCTGCCGAAATATTTTGAGTTACATGCCATAAGGGGGTATCAACTCGAGTCATATTCAATAAAAGTACCTGGGCAGAACCAGTAGCTTCCTTAACAAACTCCCATTTTTCCTTTTTAAGATTCAGAATTTCTTCGTCCCCATCGGTGTACACAACCTATTCAGAAGATATATTTCATTTAACTAGAATATATCAAGATAAACACAGAAAAACAAGGCACACCAAACACACCTTGTGTTTCTTTTTCTCAGAGTCAAATGATTCCACAACACCCTCATAGAATCTGAAAGTTTGTCAAAGTGAAAATTAGAAAAAGATCACTCATGGAATAAAATAACATGCAGCAACACAAATTCTTCCCCTTTGATCCAAAATATTCACAATTCTAAACCACGTCTCTTAAACAAATCTTCCTAGCATAACAGACGGGACTCGAAAATATAGACAAAGGCTATACGGTCAAACCCCTACTCGGACTGAGATTATGGCCCATACGGACGAGTAGCGGCAATGGGAGGAACTACTTCAGAAATTTAAGTGGAAGATAACAAAATGAGCCTCAACAATATGTCAGCAGACAAAGTTTGTCCCCCTTTAGGTCCCCAATTTCAACGTCGGAACTGACTACAAGAGATTAAGAGCAGAACCCATTCGTGAACAATCAAATGATTTAAACTCACTGGCGATCTTGAGGCCACCATACTCTAATTGGGAGGCCGATGAGCTCAGCCCCATAAACTTTCCCATCACATGGCTGCACCATGAATTGTTGGATTGGCATTAGGTTCCATGCTCAGATAAATAAAAACAAACCACACAGATGATTTTCCTCCAAGAATAAACCATCCATAATGGTTAGGGAGAACATGAGGAAGCTGAGGAACAATCTACTAGGAGAACATTTAAATAAATCTATTGTAGTCTTAACTTTATTAAAAATTTGAAAATAAAGGAAAATCAGAACATGCAAGAACTTGACATTGAATGAATTAACTAGTTTGTTTTATAAAAAAATAAGGCAAAACAAGAACATGAGATAACTCGACACTGAATGAATTAGCAAGTTGTTCATCCCGAGAGTATTGCACCTTCTTTCCTAGTGTGCCCTTCGCCATATTAGTTCTCTTTGAAATGTTAGAAACCTGCTGTTTATCTTTGCTAGACTTTGAAAACGGTCTAGGTGAAGAAGACACTACCTGCAAACCAAAACAAAAGGACGCATTTACAGGACAAGAAAATTAAAACTAATTAATAAAACCATTCAGATTTTCAAAACTACTTTTTCTTCTCTTTGACAGCTGATTTCTCCAAAACCTTCTCCGACATCTCTTTTTCACTAGATAGTTGCTTTTTATTTTTCTTTTCTTTTTTTTTTTTTTGATAGAGGAAGCATCTCCAACATTGTTCTTCTTTTTTACCTTCTTCAATGAAATTTTCCCATGCTTTCCCTGTTCTTCGCCAGAAGGATCGCAAACATTCCTGCCTGTTTTAAGGGTGATGGCACTTTTACCTTGGTAGAATATCCAGCTGGTGCTTTTGAGCACGAGCGCAGTTGGGCTTTTGCTTCCAAGTCACTGATTTCTTCAAGTTCATCCCCAGAAAGCTCATCCCCTTCACCCACATCCTCCTTCAAGTCCTCTCTCTTCTTTTTTCGTCCACGTTTCTTCGATCGGTTCCCAACTACCTCACCCATATTTTTAGATCCCAGCTCAGTCTTACCATCAGGTTTTTTCTTGCCTTCAGGTTGTACTTCATCATCCACATTACCATTATCATGTTCATCATTTCCAAGAAGCCTCTTGGTTCCTTTCTTCCTGGAAATGTGAGAACCATTGACCTGCCTTCCTTTCCTCTTCCTATTTACATTATTGCCGCTCTGATTACGATGCCACTCTTTGGCAGAAACAGAATCAGCCGCTTTTTTCTGGATGACCACATTGGTCTTCCTTGGCTTAAGGGATTGAGAAGCAGGATTAACTCGTGAAGTAACATGTTTGTCCACCTAACGCATGCAATGAGATTATTCAAGAAAATTCAAGTAAAGCAGACGGCATACTACTTACATTGCAAATACAAAAAGTAGTTACAGTAGAAAACAAAACATAGTAATACGATCAACCAAATGAATATATATTGGAACAAAACCGATTCCCTCTATTTTCTTATCTTTTGTAAGGTGTGCTTAAAGACCATATGGATGGACATAAGATAAGTAAAGGAACACCCATATAGATTGCAAAAAGTTAGAACACGCGCACCATATGGAAACCTCAATATGAAAACCAATTCTCATGGTGGAGCTATTCCTATAGCAAGCCAAAAAATCTTCTTCAATATAATAATTGCCAACAAGAACAACATAATAACCAGAGTGATGAGGGACCAAACCAAACCTTATGTTCTCCAATGGCATGGTTATGATTTATTTCAACCGCAGCAGAATCTTGACATATGGATCCAACAACATCGCCATAGTCATCTAAAGTAGAACCTAGTGTTTGCAACACTTCTCCAATGATAGGTTTGAGCATTGACGCACAATTGTTTAGCACCTTCTCAACCAATGCTTGAGAAATTGAAGAAACTTCCTAACAGCAGTAAAAATTGCCTAAAATATTAGTCAACTTTGCAGCTTGAAGAGTGAAGATGATTCTCAAGTAATATTAGTCAACCTTTTTATCTTTTCTCACACCAGCTAAGAGGCAAGACACTAGGTCCGGAGAAACATCTTCACTTTCCTCAATGATGAGAGACATGATAGTCACCATGGATTCAAACACATTTTTGGGGTGATACTCCCTGCAGACAACCCTCGAGTTCCTCATCAGTAACAAACGAGTGCCTATTGCCTAATGTTTGAGAAAAAAAACAATAGAACTAACTACACAGACAAATGGATGAGAAAGGTCAGAACACTGACCAGCCAAACATGTTTAATAATGACAAATATCTCCCAGTGGACATGGATCATTCAAGAATAAGCTAATTCACACTTCACAAACAAAAAATCACCAAATGCATTTGACCACCAATAAAAAGCTTTAAATAGGTAATGCAAGAACCGCCAACGCTTAGAGGAAACAAGCCTAGTCACCACTTTCAGATAAATATATCGCCATGTGAAGTATCAATGGGATGGGTTTAAATGAGAGGCCCCTGCTTTACATAAATTATGCTCCACGAAAATATCCACACAGTACACAGTGAGGATTAAATAGCAAAAAAAATCATTTCATAAACAAGAAGACATAAATGTGGCCAACAATGCCAGCAAAACTACAAAAATATTGCTATCATAAGGAAAAGGTCTATGGCTAAGACCCTCACTCTGTGCAAACTCACATTAACAGGACTGACATCAATGTCACCTATGTAAGAGTAAGGTGGAGAAAGATGAAAACAAGCCATCTCTGATATCTACCAGCACAAAACAAATATCTTGAAATAACAACTGAAAATCATCCACAGAAGAATGATCTTACCTTATTGAGTGAAGAAAATGCTGAAACATTTCGAGAATCAGGTCATTACACTCGAGGTCCAACATCACCACACATGACCTGACCCGGGCAACTGTTTCAAGGATTGATGTTCGTTTTCCATACAATCGGCTGGATTTGTCATGCAGATTCTCAAAGGATGACACTATTAAACGGAAAGCATCCTGGAAAGACAGGGATCACAAAAAGAAAAAAAGGGAAAAAGGCAAGAAGAATCATATCAGGCCCTGCATGAGAATATCCAGAGAGAACACATAAAAGAAAAATACACAACACCTTCATCTGGTCATCATCATAAGGAGCATCAGGTGCTGTTATTCTGGTTATCTCACTTATGCATGAAGTAACTACGACTTTGACCTCTTCGTCTGAATGAGTGGAAAGTTTGTCGGCCATCAATGCCTTCACGAACGAAGGAAGGGTATCTTGAATTGACTCTGGTGGCGATTGTTCAACTCTTGATAATAAGCCTTCAGCTTTCTGCTTATCATTTCAGGAAGCAGAATATAGCAGTAAAGTTAGATATTCATCTCATAATGCTAACAAGGATTGCTTAATTTTCTTATCAGGACACTGGGAGGGCAAGACCTTTGGGCAAAACCGTACTAAGAATTTCTGAGAGAAATATCAATAGCTACCCAACATAATCATCACGTCCACACAGTACAATGATGATTTTATGACACTGTGAAGTGAAGTAGCATAAAAGTACTCCAGTGTATGATAATCAACATTATGGTTGACTCTTTGCCCAAACAGCAACACTACACCAAAATTTATCCATCCTAACTCGCTAGTTCTATCAAGAAGACTACGTTCTTAGAGGCATTCACAAAAGCCAGTTATTTGGGCTAGTTAATTTGCTGCATCGACATTACCCTCTTATTCGACTTCAGTAAACTCCAGCAAATGTAAAGAAATGGCGTGAATAGAAAACAACAAAGAACCTTACATCAACTATGTGAAGTATAAAACAAGCTCTAAACTGCATCATCCAAGTAAAAGCCACCAAATCACCAACCGAATAAACAACAGAGAATCACAAAAACCATCATGCAATTCCATCGCCTCCAGCAAGCAACAAAATGAGCCTTCAACTCCTCCAATCATGCAACAAACCACGAAAAATAAAAATAAAAAACACTAAATCCGACGAAACAAGAGAGGCGTACTTCGAGAAGAGGAAGGAGCTCGTCGACGGAGGAAGGAGGGTCGAGGAGCTTGTTCCCCGTCTCCGAGAGGAGATGCTTGAGCTCCTCGCCGGAGGAAACCATGGCGGCACGTTCAACGTCCAACCGAGATACCGCAAACGCCGCAACAACCCCTACCTCTCGATCAGGCCAAAACCATCCCTCCAAAACCCTAAGCTCTGAAGAAAAAATGTGGAGGGTGGAAAAGAGTGGAGAGAATTCTTTCGAACGTGCAAAATTGGAATTCAACGAGGGATGAGGCGGAGTGTCGGATTCCGCGGGATTTATGAATTTGAGTTTAATGCGGGGCGTCAAGTCCACCTCCTTCCCAGCCAATGGGCCTGGTTTTAACGGGCCTTTTCCGTCTTGGGCCCCGAGCTTGTCCACGTCATCGTTACGTTCCACGTGTAGCCTTTCCATTCGACGATACCACGTCAACGGCTCTCCCCCTGCCTCTTTCTCTTCCTCTTTCCGATCGCCCGGAGATGCCCAGTCGACCGAGGAGACTTCATTTTTCGGCTGCGCCGAGCACTGGAGAAAACCGTGGCTTCGTCGGGGGCGGCACCGTCATCATCAGCGACGCTCTCGCGGCGGAAAACTAGTTCCGGTCCACAAGCGTCATCCGCCCGGGTGATCTACAAGGAGCCGAGGCCATCGTCTGGGGCGGCTCCAACGTCGTCGGATTCCCCGTTCTGGCAGCAGAATTGGTTCATCGCGCTTTTGTTCGTCATGGCGATCGGGTTCTTCTCCCTAGCGGTGTTCTTATTCCTCGGGATGGATTTCGAGAACAGCTCGCCAGCTCCTGCTTATGCTGCCCCTGCCTCCGAAGGCGTTGAGGTGAGGGTTTGGGGTGCCAGGGGAGTGATGTTGATTTAAGGCTTGTAGTGGAGGTTCGTTTTATTGCCGTCATGATAGAGTAGAGGTTGGATGGATCAAATCGGTGGCCTGTTGATGGAGTGGAGGATTGCCCATCTCCCGCAAGAGATTACATACTGTAGTTATATATTGTGATCACTTTAGGATAATATTGTAAACAGTCCTCTTGTGACTATTAACGTGAGTGGAGAGCATCCTCACACCTTGTCGAGAGGTCTGAAGTTGAGCTTGGGTTTTTCATTGCTTGAGTTTAGGTTGGTCTGTCCATGACTCAGACTTTTTATCATTCTTGGCAAAATTACGCCACCGTCTGACAATAATTTCTAGCCTAGCCTCGTTGGTATTACGATGATAACTTATTAGGGTGAATAGTTGGTATTTCTTGTTTCCATGAGTGTGAATTGTCATTATTTTTTCCAGCGTGATAGGTTTTAGCAAGAAATGGTATCATACCATTGTTTAAATTGGTATTGTTTCCCCAGCAGATCACTTATGGATCAGTCTTGAAGCTAATGCATGAAAAGACAAGGTTTAGGCTGCACTCTCATGATGTGCCATACGGTTCTGGCAGTGGACAGCAGTCAGTTACTGGATTTCCTGGTGTTGATGACTCCAACAGCTACTGGGTATTCATCTTTAAGCAGACTCGGTTTTCTTGTTATGGTGTATTATTTCAGGACAAAACTTGACTTATTCTGTATGTAGATTGTTAGACCTCAGCCTGGCACATCTGCCAAACAAGGGGACCCAATCACCAGTGGAACAATAATTAGGCTTCAGCACATGAGAACAAGGAAATGGTTGCATAGTCATTTGCATGCTTCTCCATTTCTGGAAACCTGGAGGTGAGCTCTTTGTTTCATTTTCTGTGGTTCCTGCATGCTGCATACTATAGCAATTATTGTGGGGAGCTCGTTTCATTTCCCTCGGTATAAGCTGACCCAAGCTAGTGGGATTTGGGCTCCGAATGTTGTGGTTGTCAAATTGATGGGTTCATAGCTTTGGAGGATATTACTGGACTGTGCTAGGATGCAACGGCGTACTTAATTGATTTGTCAATTATCTCAAGAAGGTGGTGCTGTTTGTCTGCAAGCTAGTAACAATTCTTGGTAGTTGAATTTGAAGACCTTGTGCTTCCTCAGTTATGCCTTCACGAGGTTTCTTTTTATTGCTCAGTTAATTGCATAAGAAGTTTGGGGTTTCTCATAGTCATAGATAGTCAAATTGTTGTTGATATCTCTATCTCTAATGATTTGTTATAATTTAATAGGTCAGCTGCTTTGGTGGAGAAACAGACTCTGACACTGGTGATTATTGGAGGTAGGATAGTGCAGCAGAATTCTTCTTGAATCTATCGTACAGTGTCACAAAATGGTAGTGACGCTATTATTTCTGCAGACTTTTGATCGAAGGCAGTGGTAAGACCTGGAGGCAAGACCAAAGAATTCGTCTACAACATGTTGATACAAGTGGGTATTTGCACAGTCACGACAAGAAGTACCAGCGCATTGCTGGGGGACAGCAGGAGGTATTGACGTTGCATTCTGTTGTTCATCACTGAGAAATGTGCTCAGTGAATGTTGGGCATTTGGTTGATACGTGCTGCTGCAGTTTTTACTTGCTTTACGAGTCGATGCTTCTTCAGGACAACCTTAGTTTTATGGATTTTTGTCCTTTACAGGTGTGTGGCGTCCGAGAAAAGCGCCCAGATAACATTTGGCTGGCCGCAGAAGGCGTGTATCTTCCAGTTTCCAATAAGTAGGAACATTTTGGGTTAACTGAGGAAAATGGTAAAATAGGCAGTCTATGTTTTCACTTTTGACGGTGCCTTGTTCTATAGAAACAAGTAGATATCTATTGGGTATTTCTTCTCTGAAAGAACATCTTTAAGAAGGATTCTATAGTGTTCCCACTGCTGAAACTGTTCTGCCCGACACACGATGCGAAGTTATAATGGGCATGCCTCCTAAACTGGGCCTCTTTCGAGAATTGATGCAACCTTGTCTCGTGTAACAAAGGTGTTCTGTCTTTGGTTGTGTTCACATTTAACCTGGTGGCTCGTCTCCATTCCCACGGCCAATTGCACCTCCCAGAGATAACAAGTGCATGTGCTTGCTTTATGTTGCCGAAAGCCTAGGTGTGGGATAGGTAGCCGCATTAAGGACACTACAATACAGAACGATATCCCCATCTCGACCTTTCCAGGCCTTGCGTTTAAATGCTTCTACTCGTTTGTGTTGCAATAATCTAGTCTGGATTTTCCGGTCACCGCATATCTTCGCAAGGAAAAACGCATTGTTTTAATAACTTTCGCTTGGCCAAGATATCAAGGCGAACATTATCGGTTGTTACTGTTCGCTCCGAAAGTGATCGCGGACAAGCCGGATCCAAACACGTCAGAAATCTCTGTACTATAGGCGAACTGGTGCCTGGAGGTTCGTTATGTGTGGTCGCCATATGAAATAAAAGAAAGAGAGGTAAAAGACAGCAGGCGAACACCCTTAAGCGGAAGCACTTACGGATGCCATCAACGATGCCTTCGGAAGTAAACAAGAACGCAGAAGTACAAAATGAGCTTGAACGCTGGAAAGATAAATTGACAATATATGTCCGTCTGTAGAGAGGTGTCTTTGTACAATGCCTAAGAACAAGTACTTATACTAAGCTAGACCTACGTATATACGG
Source organism: Melastoma candidum (assembly GCA_023653495.1). Classification (NCBI taxonomy): domain Eukaryota; kingdom Viridiplantae; phylum Streptophyta; class Magnoliopsida; order Myrtales; family Melastomataceae; genus Melastoma; species Melastoma candidum. Next base: position 4,249,767 of record CM042882.1, read on the forward strand.
TAAAGTAATATTGCACATATATTACGTTTCCTTTGCTGCTCGTCTCCATGGAATATCTCCTTTCCATATGAGCAATTTTGGCAACAATCTCCTTTCGGATCCTGAGATCGTCTGGAGGCTTCCTTAACAGCTAAGTTGATCAATCGCATTGCCCATTGACCTTCGCCGTAGAATTTCCTCGCTCCCCCAACTAGCTGTCACTTGTTGCTTCCACTGTCTCTCGTCGCCTCCGCTGTCCCTTGTCGCCCGTCGCTTGTTAACCCTGTCGCTTGGTGACTGCTTCGCCCAATAAGCCTTCGCCTGGTGTGTTTCCATTGCCACCTCCTTACTGGATTTCCGTCCTTTGGGCCTGCATTCTGGACCGTTGATCCATAGACGAGACCAAGATCTGTAATCCAAAATTTCTGTTGTTAAACGTATTAGCCCCCTCAAGGCAGACTGAGTTATTTGTCGCGCCTTGAAAGAGACCAAGTAATCATTCCCCTGCAATCAATTAGCATGTGCAGGCGAAGATAAATCTTTGACCATCGATATCTCCGAAACATATCGGTTGAGATTTCCCAGGGTAACTATTGGAATCCCCAAAATCTCTGCTATGATATCTTCTATAAGGGTCCTTTTACCCTTCATGAATTCGCTATAAATGGCGATGCTCGGTTCGTCTTCCAAATCGCAAACATTGCTTCTGAAAGTAACCAAGCCATGAAGTCTCTTCCTTTCTTTCAAAATCTTGCCTAAGGACTATGTCTATCACCTTAGCTTGCTTGAGAGCCTATATACATCACCTTATGAGGATGGTGTTCAAGTTCTCCACCTCGCTTCCTCTCGAAGGGGAGAGGCCCTCCACAAGTCCTCGGCGCGGCATCCTGGGCGGCGTTCATTTAAGCCCGCCTTAAATGGGGATGTCGAGCTTTCGGGGTCGGTGAGAAACCACGAAGGAGCACTCCATCCTCGGTTTGTTAGCCTCATGGCCTTTGGGAGATCCGATCACGCTCCAGCTCTTCAACTCCATGGCATAGCATCCTCTGGAGATACTACATGGTACCCATTAAAGGCCACTGCTGCATGCTCCACAGTGTGATGGAGTTTCTATTTGCAGCCAATGATCTTCTTTATCCGAGGGAAAAACCGGGTGTGACGTGTGACCGCCTTCTACGGATTAACCCTCGACTCTTTTGGGAAGGTTGCAGGGGTTTTCTCCACCATAAGAAAGAACCTGGTGTCTGCCTGGTTCCTGTGGATAAATCCTTGAATACTAGAAATGTTTGTAAGACCTTCAATAGAGCTTCTCTTGATGAGCAGAAATGTCGTTTACTGAGTCGTTTACGTTTCGTTCGTTGTACATCTATCATCAATCAAATCCATGTAATGAATAGATTTGAATGAGAATAAATGGGTTCCTTGAATCTCTTCACTTACCCACTTTTGACTTTTGGGTTGTCATCAGTTTCCAAGTGCAACGACGTTTTATATGTCGCCGGTTTTCGAGTGAGGCGACGTTTTCTGTCGGGCCTAGGCCACCAAGCGACGTTCTCTTTGGGCCCCAACCTCTGTCGGTTTCTGGGTATATAATAAAGTCTTTGAAGGGCAGGGTTTCTTGCTCACGCACTTAGAAACCCTTTTTTCTGCTTTCGTATTCTCCAAAACCCTCATTTTCTCCCTGGCTACATGGATTCCGATGCTTCATCCCCGTTGTCCTCATCTTCTCCGTCCCGCGAGACGGGTGATTCGGCCAACTTTCGACGAACCTTTGCTGAGTCTCAGCAATTTCACGTCTTCCCTTGTAAGAAGGCGGAGTCAGAGTTCGGTATCCCGATTCCGGGCCAACAGATGCTAGGTCCGTACATTCCTGATGGCAAGCGCTATGTCATTTCCAATGCGGAAAGGTTTTTCCTTTACACTGGCAAGTTGCCCGCTTTGTTCTCTCTTGGCGATTTTAAGCCGTTTGGATGGGGGTCGTCTGTGTGGGCTCCATCCGAATGGCTTTGTTGCCCGCTTTGTTCTCCCCTGGCATTGTTTCCCTTCTCCCAGAAGTAAGGCCTGTCAAGATTGAGTCTCCAAATGGATGGAAAAGAAAGGTGTTGCATGGGAAGCGATAGGGATTAAGGTGTTGATCGACGTGTGTCACTCCCCCATCGAGCCCAACCTATTCGTGTTTGACGGGTTCCTTTCGTTTTGGAACCCCATCGTCAATTGCTTCTACATTCCGAAGGGAACGGTGTCGAGTACCTTGGATGATAATGGCTTCTTGACTGGTTGCAGTCTTTCTGCAAACCCCCTTCACTACGACCTCAAGCGAGCCGATTTAAGGTTCAACCCTTCAAAGCGTGTCAGCGATGTCTCCAAGCGGCACCTCTCTGATGACAAGTGGGGACTCCAGGAAGAGTTTGAGTTTTACTTGGAGTGGCTGTCCAAGTATATTTTCTGCAACAGATGGAAACTTCCCAGTCGCTTTATGGTCGGGGTGGCCAACCTCGTTGAGGCGGCCAATGTAGACAGGCCAGAGCCCGTTGCCTTTGCTCCATTTTTTATTGAGCCTGATTTACCACAGACTCTACCAGGCGACAGTCGACCCGACCAACTTTCCTAGGTGTTTGACGGATGGCCCCTCTCTGGATCGTGTACCTGTGTATTGTCTTGTATTTTTCAGGATTCGCCCGTTATCCCGACCCAATGCATGCATGTAGTCAGGTCATCGAGGCGAGTTCGTCTAAGTACTGGGCTCCCGTTAACATCACCGAATGCATTCAAGCCTTGACGGACGGACACGCGAACGATAGTGTGGGCACAGCGTTCTCCTGGCACCCCTTCCCTAGTGAATGGAAGGAGCTGCGTCGGAGGACGGTTGAAAGCTTTCACCCAGCCTTCTTTGCTAGAGATTTAGTGGCTGTGAACTCTGATGGTCTGATCTTTGAGGTATACAATCCTCAACTCTGTGCCCGTCAGCTTTGCTTTACTCAGTGTCTGGTTGTCCCATTTTTTAAGTCCCAGAATCAGTTGTTGGACTAGCGTGTCGTATTCCCTGTGGGATCTGGGGTGGCCGAGCAATCTCAGCCGCCGTACCTTCACTCCCACCGGGTGGAATCCGAGCCTTCAGGTGGCCGATCTCCGCACTTCTCCCTTGTTTAGTACGAGATCTGGGGAAAGTTGCTAGTCGTTTCTCATTTGGAGAGGCTGGTTCAGGAGAAGGAATCGGTCCCTCCTCAAATGCTTCCTAGTTCTGGCGAGGTGCCTTCGAAGAAATGGTCGTCAGGTGACACGTCTTCCTTGGGTATGCTAGATCAATTCCTCCTCTCCTATGTTAGTATCCAGATGGTGAACTAATCTTTTGTATATGACAGGTGTCAAGAGAACGAGGTCCTCCTGTGTAGGCTCATCATCGCAAGGAGCCCGGTTGAAGAAGAAGGTGTCTCGCGACTTCGCCCCCTCAGTACCGTCAAGTGTTTCCTCTGATTGTGCCAATTCCGAGCAAGCACCCTCTGGGAATGTATCTAGTATCAGCATGCTTTTTGTTTTGTCTTTCGATAGGGGCCTCATAATGACACTATTTCCTTTTGAAAAGGTGTCTCCGGTGCTTTCCCCATTGATGTTGATGACGTCCCTGACGATGTCCCTATTTCATCCTGATTGGGTGGTCAAGGCTACCCAAACGAGCAAGAGTTAGAGGAGTTTCCTGATGAGGTGGCACACGAAGTTTCGCCCCCATCTTCGAGTCATGAGGCCGAAGCCCCTTCCACAGATGTTGTCGCCTTTGCCCAAGGGACATAAAGCGAAACGACGAGGGTCTTCCAGGGTCAGGCGACAGGAGCCCCCCAGGAACGAGTGCAGGGAGTCCTCTTTGACGATGCGAGAGAAGCTCATCGGGGCGATATGACAGAAGCCCCCCAAGTCCAGGCGACGGAAGCCCCCCAAGGCTTACGGACACACGTGCCCACGGTAAGGATCTTGAGAGTCGCGTCCCTTGCCTGTATTTGGATCGTTGTGTGACTTGGGTGTATTTATAGCAGCCCCTCTTTGCTTACCTCATTCATCATCACCTTTGAACGTGAGATCGAGACTGAAGACAGTTTCTTTGCCCCGTCGTCCGTGATGGATGAGTTGGGGCGAGTGGGTGCCGCTTCGCCCGAACTGAAGGTTATGCTCTCGCTCCTTCGAAGGTCTCTTTGGCGTTCGTGGGGTGAACACCAGGCAGACCTCACAGTTTGGACGAGGCTGGAGGGAAGACGGTCGGCACTGTCTCAACCGCTCGTCTCCTCTACTCGGGCGCTCAAGCTGTCTCTTGAGGAGGCGGACCTTCTCAAGGAGAAAGATGAGTTGTTGGCTACACTCCAGTGTCTCCAGGAAAAATTGGACGCTACTCGTGCAAATCTGGATGTCGCCCGTGCAGAAGAAGCAACTGAGCGCGTGGCTGCCGAACGAGAGCGTGAGTTTTTGGAGAAGGAGTGGTACCAGGCCGCGGATGTCGAGGCAAGAGAGGTGATGGCCGCTGGATTGGTGGCCTGGGCAAAACGCCTATTGTACTCATTCCCTCCTTTATGAAACCTCTACGTTTGTATTTGCCCCCACATAGTGGGGAAACGTTGCGCGATAATGTTTTTGTGCATTTTCCATATCATTGGCTTGTACCTTTTCATGTACTTTCCGTTGATTTTGAGGTGATGCACTGATCCATCAAGCCCCCCTAGGCGATATGAATTCCCAAGATGAGATTCAACTACCCGAAAGGGGCCCTCCCAGTTTGGTGTCCATTTCCCATAGAAGTAATCTCGGACTCCCTCGGGCAATCTGAGTTTCCAAACTAGGTTGCCCTTGTTGAATGATCGAGGGACTACTTTTTTTGTTATAGTAGCGTGTTATCTTCCTCTTATGTTCCTCTAAATGGTTTAGCACATAGATCTTGGTTGTCTCTAGACCCTCTTGTTCAACGTGCATGTCCTCATCGTATTCTTCATGTTCACCGAGATGTTTGAGGAATCTAAGCGATCAATATCGTACTTCCATCGGGAGCATCGCGTCGTGCCCATAAACAAGGTTGAACGGGGTGACTCATGTGCTTTCTCTCTTGGTAACCTGGAGCGCCCATAACGTCTCTTGAAGAAGGGTATGCCATGTGTGTAGGTTATTTCCAATCATCCTCTGTATTACTCATTTAATGAGTTTGTTATAGGCTTCCGCTTGCCCATTTGACTGGGCATAATACGGGGTTGAGTTGAGCACTTTAAACCCAAAATCCTCGGCGAGTTCGTTCATAAGTTCGTCGTTGAACACTTTTGCATTGTCTACTACGATACTTTGGGAACTCCGTAACGGTAAACAATAATGGTTTTTATGAATTCAATCGCGTCTTTTTGACTAAAGGACTTATATGCTGTCGCTTCTACCCATTTGGTAAAGTAGTCCGTGGCGACAAGTATGTAAGCATCTCCTCTGCTTGAGTGAGGATGGATTTTCCCTATGATATCTAATGCCCACGTCCTTAATGGCCATGGCTTTACTACGACGTTCATGTCAGCCGCGGGGGTTCGTCTTACTGGTCCGCATCGCTGGCAAGCCTGGCAGGCTCGAGCCATTTCAATGCAATTCTTGACCATCGATGGCCAGTAAAAACCGTGTCATTTGATCGACCAGCTCATCTTGATCCCAGCTTGATGCGCTTCGCACAACCCCTCATGTGTTTCCATCATGATCGGGATAGCTTCATCTAGGTCAACGCACCTTAAAAGGACGTCTCCGCGGGTTTTTCTGTGAAGAACGTCATCGAGGAGCACGTAGTGTCTCGCGATCACTCGAATCCTCCTTTCAACTTTTATACTGGTGTTTTTGAGGAATTGTCGTATCAGTTCTCGTGAATCCTTTTTTCCTTCGAACAGGTCGGCGGTATATGTTTCTCCGTTTCTTTCCTTACCATCATTGTGGAACTCAGGTAGTTTGCTTACGAATAGAGTTGTGTTGTTTTTGGATGCTCCCAAGTCATTAATCAACCCCGAGGCCCATTGTGCTAAGTGATTGGCCTCTTGATTGTCGCCTCGTTTTACGTGGACGATCTCGGCCCTACGCAATCTTGTGAAGAGTTCTTTCATTCTGCGCAAGTATTGACTAAGGTGGGGTGCGTGGAACTTACTTTGGTCAAAAAGCTGTTGAATCACCAGTTGTGAATCGCCGCATATTTTTACGGTTTCCACTTTCTAATCTAGTGCGAGTTGCAAGGCTAAGATTAAGGCCTCGTACTCTGCTTCGTTGTTGGTCACTTTCCCGTTAATACGACAAGCTATCCTGGTTTCCGCTTTCCATGGTGTCTTGATGAAGACGCCCACACCAGCTCTGAACTTGTTGGAAGATCCATCAAACCAAATGGTCCATCTTTCGCTTGGGCTAGCTTCCTCGTGTATAGAATCGAGATTGCATTCCCCATAATGGGTTATGAATTCGTTTAAAACATGGCCTTTAACTGAGGTTTGTGGTTTGTGGTAAATATTCTATGCTGAGAGCACTAAGCTCCACTTGCTTATTCTTCCTGTGAGCAGGGGATTATCAAAAAACACCTTGGTGACAAGGGTTTTAGAGACGACGTACACATCATTAGACCCGATGTAGTGTCTAAGTTTCATTACCGAGTAGTACACCGCTAGGCAAACCTTCTCAGTTGAAGTGTATCGTTGTTCGGTTTCTATGAGTAGGCGCGACAAGTAATAGACTGCCCTTTCTACTCAATCATGCTCTTGTGCTAACATTGATTCAATAGTGGACTGGAATGCAGCCACATAAAGGGTCTATGGTGCATTCACGTTTGGTGGTGCCAGCACAGGAGGTTTGGTCAGATATTCCTTGATTTCTTGGAACGGTCGCTCATGTTGCGACGTCCACTTTATCTGTCTTTTTCCTTTTCCTTTTAGAATCATTGAGAAAACATCTGTTTTAGATGCCACATTGCCTATAAAGCGGCGAATATAGTTTATCATCTCGATGAAGGCTTGAAGTTCCTTCTTGCTCTATGGAGCTGGGGGGTTTTGAATGGCCCGAGTCTCTAAAGGGTCAACCTCAATCCCTCGTTGGTGCACAAGGAACCCGAGAAACTACCCTTTTTGTACTCCGAAGGCACATTTAATGAATTAAATTTGAGGTTATGCTTTCGCATCTTTTCAAATGTTTCGCTTAAATGATGGTAATGATATCCCGTCTCCTCTTAGATTTTACCACCACATCATCAATATACACCTCTATTGTCTTTCTTATTAATGAGGCAAAAATCAGGTTCATTGCCCTTTGATACGTGGCCCCAGCATTCTTTAATCCGAAAGGCATGACAACCCACTCGAATATCTGTTGGGACGGTTTTGATGATGAACCGGACCCTCTGTACTACAGAAGGTCGAACATTCTATTCTACAGAAGCTTCTCATAATGAGGATCTTTTTGTAAGAATCGTTGTTGTAATTAAATAATTAGTTATCAATTATTTAATTACGAAATATATATTATCTGATTAAGATATTCGTCTAATCAGATTACCATGATTTGATTTTCAAATAATCATATTGGAGATAATATTTCTTGTAGAAGGAAATGTATCTTCTATATATGGAAAGGTTCTATTATTTGGTCTACAGGCTTCTGTAAGCTTACTTGATCAACATACGAACATTATTTGATTGCAAATCACCACCACCTGTCCAGATACACTCTCACGTGTGTTTTTATCAGGATGGAATTGACTTCAAGTCATTTGGAAACAAATCAATGATTGTTTCCATCTGTAGAAGGTTATCAAGCAGAACCTTCTGCGATACCTTCTGTGGTGCACTATTCATGGAAAATATATCATAATCTTATTCTGATTTATTTTCTATCTGAATGTTTGCACGTGTATGATATTATTCAGATTAATTATTTCTTCTTTTGCAGATTACGCATTTATATTTTCCTTCTTGCATTTTCTTCTTAGAATTTTGTGTATAAATAGCCACGCCCTCTCCCATTGTAACAACAACAAAAACATCCATCCATCCCATTCTATCCAGAGAGAGCGTGTGCTTGAGTTCTTTAGTTCTTTCATTTGTTCGAGTTAGTCACACGAGGAGCACTAGCGACGGACGGCTGCATCGTTGGTGAAGCCTTCTGGGAGAGTGACTCGGGGGCTCGAGGGACTCGGCTGGAAGCTGCAGGAGACATTGTTGGAAGCGTGTGTACGTGGGCAACGTGCAGCGGGCCGGAGAGAAGGGCTGAACCTCGGGAGCACAGAAGGTGAGGGACTAACCAGCTTCTGTTGTGTAGAGCTCTGTGTGCAGGAACCTAGGACGGAGGCTGCCGTCTGCTTGCGTGGGGTTTGCCGCATGCTTGCGCAGGGTCTGCTACGTGCTTGCGTAGGGTATGCTACGTGCTTGTGTGGGGTACGCCACATAGTCGATATCTCGAGGAGATCGTGCAGGTCGTGTGGAGCCGCCGGAGGGAAAATCCATCCTTGAACAGAGGTCGCTGTTCGCTTGCGTAGGGTTCGCTACGTGCTCGCGTGGGGTACGCCACGAAGTCGTTATCCTTGAGGGATTGCGCATTTGCTACCTTGTTAGTCACGTTAACGCGTGCAACCTCCTGTTGTACAGAATCTTCGGATCTGTATAACCTCCTGTAGAACAGAACCTTCAGGTCTGAATCTACTCTAGTGCAGAACCTTACGGTCTGTACACATCTCAAGTCACTTCTAATACGAACCATTTTGGTTTGTTAAAGATTGACACATTCTTGGTACAGAACCTTACGGTCTGTGCTATACCTTCTGTGATACAGAATCCTTGGATCTGTTCTATAGAAGGTTGACGCTTACAGTACAGAATCTCTTGATCTGTGCTATAGAAGGTTAACACGTTTGACACAGAACCTTCTGGTCAGTATTGTGCCTTACCTTCTTCGACACAGAACCTTCTGGTCTGTGTTGTGCCTTACCTTCTTCGACACAGAACCTTCTGGTCTGTGTTGTGCCTACCTTCTTCGACACAGAACCTTCTGGTCTGTGTTGTGCCTTACCTTCTTCGACACAGAACCTTCTGGTCTGTGTTGTGCCTACCTTCTTCGACACAGAACCCTCTGGTCTGTGTTGTGCCTCACTCTCTTCGACACAGAACCTTCTGGTTTGTGTTGTGCCTTACTCTCTACGATACAGAACCTTCTGGTCTGTATTGAGCCTAAGTTACTATAGTACAGAACCTTCGGGTTTGTGCTACATAACGAGCCTCTAAGGCACAGAACCTTCTGGTCTGTGTTCTGCCACTCAAGCCTCTATTGAACAGAACCTTTGGATCTGATTTCAGTTGCAATCATTTGTGTAATTTGTACAGAGATACATTTGAGTGGAAACCATCCAGTATTTTGGGTGAAGAGTGGAGTAGGCAATTTGCCGAACCACTATAAAAATACTTGTGTCCAATCAGACAAATTGCGAACACACTTGAACGTTCTGTTGTACAGAAACCTATCTAAGGTTCTGTTTAACAGAAGCTTTCTTCCGCTGCGGGGTAAAACGAAAAAGCGTTAAAATCCGAATTTGGAGATTAACACTAATTCACCCCCCCTCTTAGTGTAACAATATCCCTATTGGGCATCTGAAAGCTGTTTTATGCACGTCTTCTTCAGCAATGAAGATTTGGTTGTACCCAGAGTAACCATCCATAAACGACATCAGCTCGTGTCCTGCCGACTTATCTATGAGATCATCAGCAACGGGCATGGGGCACTCGTCTTTAGGTGTTGCTTTGTTTAAATCGCGGAAATCTATGCATAGTCTGATCTTGCCATTTTTCTTGACGACGGGTACTATATTAGAAATCAAATCGACGTATTTAGCCGTCATTATGTATCCGGCTTTAAATAACTTATTGATTTCATCGTAAACCATTTGGGTTACTTCCTGCGACATCCTCCAAGGAGTTTGTTTTACGGGTTTAAAATTGACGTATGTTGGGAGTCGGTATTCGACTAAGTCTCGGTTGAGACCGGGCATCTCCGTATAGTCCCAGGCGAAACAATCCTTATAAGTGTGGAGGACTTTGCTTATGTCTCGCGCCTCGACTTCGTTTATGAGCGAATTGAGGTAAGTAACATGCGGGAATTATGTAGTCCTTAGATTTATTTCCTTCAAAGGGTCGCAAGGAACAACGGAAGTACTAGGAACTTCTTTATTGCTTGAATGGATAGTTAGCATGTCTTGGCATGCCTGAGGGCACACATTACATGGTGTCCTCTTTATTCTAGATGTCCAATAGCTATCTAGTCTTTCTAGGACATCCGTTACCGGATCGAGCCATTCACTCTCCACTGGACGAAGATGAGTTGAGGAGTCTATCGGGCTCCAAGTCCGCCTCGGTTTGTTGTTGTCGTTGTCGCCTCGTATCGTAACCTCACGCATATCTTTTTCCAGCAGGGTCAGATCTTCATTGACCTCGAGCTATAACTCGTCTCCCCATCTAGTTGGGATGATCGGGTTTGAGGCGGCACCAGAGGTGGTCCATCGTATGAAACCAGGAATTCGTAGCCCACTTCACCTAAAGGGCTCACGTTTGGGTCCCCCATAGCATACCTCTCTTTTAGTGTCATATCTTTGACCTGCTTGACTGCCCCTGCACATACATAAGGCATATTAGTATTTTTGTTTGCTTCTCCTATAACGATTTCTAGGTCATGTTTCCCCCATAATAGGAGTTCTTGGTGAAGAGTAGAAGGTATGGCTCCAGCCTTGTGAAGCCAATCTCTTCCAAGCAAGGCATTAAAAGAAGGCTTTATGTCAATGACGAAAAAAGCCGTCTCCTTTTCATGTGTTCATACTCGGAGCTTAGCAGAAACTACGCCTAAACAAGAAGAAGTGGTTCCATTGAAATCGTCGACTCTCACGTTAGTTTCCCCAAGTTCAGCTATGTCATCCCCTAGGCTTCTGTAAGCTTTAAGAGGGAGCAAGTTGATAGTCGCTCCATTATCTACAAGGACACGATGTATTGCTACGTTGTTAATTGTCGCTTGGATATAGAGGGGAAACATGTGTTTCCGTAACGCTGCAGGTGGTTCTTTTAACCACCTACTTGGAAAGTTCCGAGGTATTTCGATGGTAGAATTAAGATTGAAGGATAGAGCTAGCCTACCTTTCACTTGACTGCCTCCCTTTTTAGCGAATTCAGGCAGTAGCATGTGGACGTTGCAAGCAGCTTCTTTCGCCTCGGGTGGAGTCCCAGATTGAATTGGGTTGTAACCGCTCAGTGAGTTAGACGCAAGGTCACTTTCGCTTGACTCCTTCGCTTTCTTAGTATCAGATACTGCCGTTTTGACACGTTTTTCTGCAGCGCGTCGCGCCCTTCTTTCTCTTCGTTTCTTGGTTTTCTTGGTGGGTATCTGGGGATGTGTTCCCATTGCCACCTTCTGCCATGTCCCTACATTCGGAAGACGGGTACACGAACGAAGAGTGAGTTTGCGAGAGATTGCAGGCGATTATCAACCTAAACAAACTCCCTTTGATGAGGGTCGTAGCCCTTTTTGAGTTTCCTTTCAGGCGAAGCTTTCGAGAAACTAGTAAACTCAGAGTCAGATAGGTTACCTGATGGAGGGTTAACCTTTTCTAGTTTGATCTTCCCTTCAGATGCTAATCTCGCTAGAAGCAGGAAGTATTGGTTACAGCAAAGCTGGCACATCTGAGTGATGAGCACCTTGTGGGCTGCTATTGGTTTGCACCTGTAACAAAGCATGTCAGCTGTTAGAAATTGGGCTATAAATGTCCCGTTTTGCATCGCATCCTCGTCGCCTCGAGGATAGTTTTGTCGCTCTGTGTTTTCTTTCGCCTGCTGAGGTCCGAGGCGATCTACAAGGTGTCGCCTAGGGACCTTTTTGGTATAAGCCCCTCTTTGATTGGACTCGTTTTCGCCCGTAAGTCCTCGTCTAATGAGTTCTTCAGGGGTGTAGAGCTCTTTATCTCCATTCGGTGGGGTCCCCTTTCGTTTCAAGTGTTCGTCCGTGCGCTGGTATGCCCTGGGGCCATTGTTGATTCCCATCGCCATCTCCTCGAGGCAATTGAGATCATATCATTATGTCCTTCTTTCATTGAGGAGGCACTTCCTGAAAATATGGCAATGGTTGGTAGTATGTGACGGATCCATATGCCAGCGACATCGGTTATGTTGTATTCTTTTGAGGTCAGCGGGACACTGAAGTATGCCTTTGCTCACGAGCCGTTTGAACAGCATGTTGGCGATGAGTGTCTCGCTAGTTTCAGGCAATTGATCTCTGTCTCCCTACATCGACAAAGGAGGTGCAGTTAGGTAATTGACATCAAAGGCATTTATGTCAACTAAATCACCGAATGGATGCGATTCCGTTAACGCCTGATCCTGCGAGTCTAGGAAATGAAATTCCTTAGACTCAATAAGATCTTGTACCAAGTTTCTAAACGTGATGCAGTCCTTGGTAGTATGGGTGAATGACCCATGCCATTTACAGATGTTCCTCGACTTTTCTTTATCGGTACGAGGAATTCTATGGCCTGATTTCAGTCGAATTCGTCCATTTTGGAGCATGAACTAGAAAATTTCGTCAGCTTTCGCCTCATCGAAGGAATATTTCCTTTCCTCCTGAGTTTTTGGTTTCTTGGTCAATTCATCGCACTTCAGAGGTTGCCCTTTCACATTCTGCGATGTCAACATCCACGACTGGTTCCGTTTGATAAGTCATCAAGGGTCTTGTGACCGAACTGCCTTTCACTTGTGTTTTCTCCTTAAGGAGATTCTCATACCGGATAGCTCTCCTGGCCAACTCGTTCCAATCTCTGAAGACCTCTCCTTCCAATTTCTTCCTGAGTCGAAGAATAAGGGAGTCTTGGGCGATGGTAATGAGGTCGGCTTCATATGCAGAGGATCTACACCTGAGCCGTGCTTTTCGAAGCATGTTTAGAAACACGGGCACCCCAGTTTGTTGCTTCATGTGAGTGAGATCTTGTAAAGTCACCGCCGGATCGATCTGAGCGAACGCTAGCGTGAATTTGATTTGCATGTTATCCCAGTTTCTCACTAAATTAGGAGGAAGGTTTACATACCACGTGAAAGCTGCTCCAGTGAGAGAGCTTGGAAACAAATGGAGCTTCCAGAAACCGTTCATGGCAGCTTCTCTCGTCTGGTGGGTAAAACGGACGATATGTTCCGCAGGCGAAACGCCTTCTTCACTCGAAAAGCGGGCGAATTCAGGAACACGGTATCCTCTTAGAAAAGGATAATCCCGATCAATGTTATCAGGATAAGGAGCCCGATAGAGTTGCACCTCATGGGCGTCATCCGCCCCAGGGATCGCCTGTTCCACTAAACAGGTGACGTAATTCCTGATTTCAGGTGCGAGATCTGGCGGTGCTGTTACCTCTTGAATTGGCATTCCCCTTCCGTGTACAGGCTGAGGAGAATATTCAGATTGTTCATGGTTTTCAGCCGAAACAAACTCGTTATCCACAGGCCAGTTGACATTCTCTCTCATTCAAAAAGGGGCTGATACGTCACATGATGACTTTGTTGTGCAGCCGCCCTGTACTCGTTTATCACAAGTGGCGGATTGCTATGTATGACCTTCTTGGGGCCCACTGGGATGACTGGGACATCATCTAGGTCCACCTTTTTCTTTCCTTCAGCGATTGAGGCCCTGTGATGGTCATAATAAGGTTGTCGCCTAGTGGCTGACTCCTCTTTCCTATTACTGAGGCTGCCTATCGATGCCCCTGTCATAGTTCCTAGGATTTGAAAGAGTGTTCGCTCCGGAAGTGACCGCGGACAAGCCGGATCCAAACACGCCGGAAATCTCTAGCACTACAGGCGAACTGGTGCCCGGAGGTTCGTTTTGTGTGGTCGTCGTATGAAATAAAAGAAAGAGAGGTAGAAGATAGTAGACGAACACGCTTAAGCGGAAGCACTTACGGATGCCATCGACGATGCCTTCGGAAGTAAATAGGAACGCAGAAGCACAAAGTGAGCTTGAACACTGGAAAGATAAATTGACAATATATATGCGTCTGTAGAGAGGTGTCTTTGTACAATGCCTAAGAACAAGTACTTATACTAAGGTAGACATACATATTTACGGTAAAGTAATATTGCACATATATTATGTTTCCTTTGCTGCTCGTTTCCATGGAATATCTCCTTTCCATAAAAGCAATCTTGGCAACAATCTCCTTCCAAATCCTGAGATCGTCTGGAGCCTTCCTTAACAGCTAAGTTGATCGATCGCATTGCCCATTGGCCTTCGCCATAGAGTTTCCTCACTCGCCCAACTAACTGTCGTTTGTTGCTTCCGCTTTCCCTTGTCACTCGTCGCCTGTTAACCCTGTCGCTTGGCGACTGCTTCGCCCAGCAAGCCTTCGCCTGGTGTGTTTCCGTTGTCACCTCCTTACTGGATTTCCGTCATTTGGGCCTGCATTCTGGACCGTGGATCCACAGACAAGACCAGGATCTGTGGCCCAGAATTTCTGTTGTTAAACAGATACATCCACTCATGAAAGTTTCGTGAGTACAAAATAGTATCGCACTTTTTCGTAAAGTATAAAATTATTCTACTTATAGTACGAAACAATATAATGGTATTCGTAAATTTGTATAGATCGTTTTGTAAGGTATGAATAAGCTTAAAAAAGGATTTTTATTTCGTAAAGTACGAAATAATACCGTAGGCTTCATAAATTTGTACGGGCTAGTACGAAAATCATATGCTTTTTACCGAAAGAATCCTCGCAAAAATCGGGGAATTAATTCTAATTTTCTTGATTTTCTTAATTAGAAAACTCGTTAGAGTAAATCGTTTATCCAATAGCCAAAATAAAATAATTACGAATCAGTTATATGATAGCAAAAATAAAATAATTACGAATCAATCCCTAAAATTAGGGACTTAATTAGGTCAAGGGTACACTATGCAATTTTTTTAAATGGCCGATGAGCTTCGTAAAAATTGATACGTCTTACGCGCCCTCATTATCGAAACAAATGGATAGAAGACAATAAGTCCCGGTCAAATGAGAAATTAACCTTCATCTTTGGAGGAAACATTGTAGTCGGATAACTAAAATTGACTAAAATTTTAGTTAATTTTAATCATAAAACTACATTTTTTGATTGATTGGTTATTGTAAAAAAAAAGTCAAATGATTTTATTATATTATAAAACTAAACTAACTACCTAAAGTTTATGGAGTGCCTCCTTTTTTTCGGCGATACGTTTCTTAGTCTTGTGATACATGTCCGCAATACCCAGTTTGAAATATGCTACTTAGCGAAATGACGTAATTTATACAACATTTAAAATCAAGCAAATGTTGAAATGAGATTATCGTTATGATTAAGCGAAATTTGGAACCAAAGTATGAGTTTATGGGGTTTGTTCCTCTTTACCATGCGTGCAAAAAAAAAAAAAAAATAAATCAAAACCGGTAGTAAGTTTGAAAATTCAAAGTTTACCAAACCTAACTCGTTACCTCCTGCTATAGTCACATTTTGTTTAGGAACCTATGACGTAGAATTTTTCGTTATGAAACAGGTCTGCCCTCGATCTCCTGTCATTTGCAAGCCTCCGCCAGATGAAGGAGATTGACCAGCTTCTCGGACTTATCCGGGAAGGAGTCATTCCTCGAGGGTCAGAGCTCCATGGACGAGCCGCAAAAAAGGTGAACAAGAAGCTCCCTGCAGAGGAACGAGGAAAGGGAGGAACAGCGGCGACAGTGGCAACGATGGGAGGCAATGTCAGAGGTCATCCTTTTCTTTTCTCCGCTCACATTATTACATCATACGACATGGCGGCACAGCACTGTCGCGGGAAGTCTTTTTTAAGTTCAGGAAAGTAAGGAAGACAAATGGCGACAGCAAAGACGAGGAAGAGAACGGGCCTTGGGCTTTTCTCATTCGATGGGCCTACGTACATAGATGGAACAAATTTTAGGCCCGTTAAAAAAATGGCCTTATTGTTATGACCCAATTGAGATAGGCCCGATGATGAGAGGGTGAACTCTCTCTTCTCCTGGTCTCTTCCTTTCTTTTCCCCTGGAAGCCCCTCAGTCGCTGATCGTCGGTCTTCCAGAGGTGACGCTGCCGTGAGAAGACGAAAATGTCGGCCCCGACGCTCGAAGTCGAAGCTCGCGAGTGAGTTCTTCTTCCGCTTCCAGATGATGATTTCGTATTTGGATTTCCTTTGGAGTTTTTTTCTTTTTCTTATTTTTATCGGTTCTTTTGATTCGTCTTGGTCGATTTTTGACCTTCTGTTTTTTTTATAATTGACCTTCTGTTTTCGGGAATTTGTCAGTGTGGTGAAGATTGTGCTACAGTTCTGCAAGGAGCATTCGCTGCACCAGACGTTCCAGACGCTGCAGAGCGAGTGCCAGGTTTCCCTCAACACCGTTGACAGCATCGAAACCTTCGTTGCCGACATTAATGGCGGCCGCTGGGATGCTGTCTTGCCGCAGGTAGCTCAGCTTAAGCTCCCCAGGGACAAGCTCGAGGATTTGTACGAGCAGGTGAATCCCCCCTCTCGCTTGGCCCGTTCATTTGTCATCTTCATTTATGTTGTTAGTTGTAGGCAAGGAAATTGTTTTATTGGCTGAGGGTAGGTGTTTTGTTGCTTTTTTTTTTTATATCAGATTGTGTTGGAGATGATAGAACTCCGAGAATTGGATACCGCACGCGCTATCCTTAGGCAAACTCAGGCCATGGGTGTCATGAAGCAGGAACAACCCGAACGATATCTGCGTCTCGAGCATCTCCTTGTGAAAACTTATTTCGATCCCAATGAGGTCAGAATTGGCTTTACTTGGATGTTCTCGTTATTTTTTATAGTCGTTCATTTAACATTACATGGCAACATGGTTAAGCATTTTCTAAATTGCTGTCCCTTGAGAATCCGTGGGTTGGTTAATTATATAATTAATCACCACAGTAAATCTCGTCCTGTTTCTAGCAATTTCTCTTTTCGTTGATGAGCAGGGACTGACACTGACCTGGTATTATTCAGGCTTATCAAGACTCCACGAAAGAGAAACGACGTGTGCAAATTGCTCAAGGTTTGTTTGAACTGTGATTTCTATTTAGTCCTTGAAAGTTCATTTTTTTAACTGTATAGACTGAGTTGTTATTATTGTTTCTAGCTCTTTCCAATGAAGTTACTGTGGTTCCACCCTCAAGGTTGATGGCGTTGATTGGCCAGGCCTTGAAATGGCAACAGCATCAAGGTATAGTCAACTTTGGCAAAATTTTCACGACTAACATCTTTCTGTAGAATACAAATTCCACTCACTATTTTTTGTGTGGTTGTACTTCGTAGACTAATCGTGATGTTGGGCTGCTAATTTTATGTATGAGAACCCTTCCCTTGCCTTTTCGCTTGAGAATTGGCTGGACCAAGGGAAACTCGTGAACACCAACATTCTGGGTGTTATTATCTCCAACAGTGCTCAAGTTTTATAAGATACTCCAGGTTTGGATAATTATTTTGTAGTTCTGATCCAACAGTTTTTATGACAATTGTTAGGCCTGCTTCCTCCTGGAACTCAGTTTGATTTATTTCGCGGTACTGCTGCCATGAAGCAAGATGTGGAGGATATGTATCCAACAACTCTCTCACATGTCATAAAGGTAGGATTTCATTTTCCTTCTTTGTTTAATAGGGAATTCACTGCCTCAAATTTTCATGGGGATATCAATGTATTAGGTAGGAGACGTGGTTCAGCTTGCACATTCTTGTAGACTGCTTGTATTGCTTTTCTCAACAAGGTCTTGATTGTACAAGAAAGTGCTGTTAGCCTTACAAGACTTCTTTCGTCAGATGTTGTGGTTTAATATTCTTTGATGTAGCTGTTTGGGTCTACTGTTTGTCCTATTTATCTGAATTATTATCATTTAATTTTTTTTCTTATTTTCAAGTAGAAAAGGATCATGTCATGGGGCTCCGATTAGATGAATTATCTCACAACTATCCTTGTCCAATCATGTGAATTGTTAAGATCTTTACATTTGTTCCATGTATATTACCATAAAGTTACTTTGAACTATCAATCTTTTTATTGAAGCATCTAAATTTGTTGGTACATGACAAAAAAATGCAGTTTGGAACAAAAAGTCATGCTGAGTGTGCAAGATTTTCTCCTGATGGGCAATTTCTTGTGTCTTGTTCGGTTGATGGATTCATTGAGGTAATTTTCATATGTAGACTAGTTTTCTTTTTCTTTTTTTTTTCTTTTTTCTTCTATGATAACTTGCTTGATGTTGATTGCAGGTATGGGATTATATGAGTGGTAAACTCAAGAAGGATCTCCAGTATCAAGCTGACGTGAGCCATCATTGCCTTATAATGACTACTATTTGTTTATTGTATAGTATATATTTGAAGAAAAAAAAGAATGATTGATGACTAACTGAGTCTATTGTTAGTATTAAGAATCTAGTTGAAGACCTCATTGGTATTGTCCCTGAACTCACCTTCAACTCGAAAGTCCTCACCTTTTCAGCATTTCTCTTTCCATATAGAGTATTCCACTATGCCTGATAATATTTTATACATTGCAGGAAACCTTTATGATGCATGATGATCCTGTCCTTTGTGTTGATTTTAGTAGAGATTCCGAGATGCTTGCCTCCGGATCACAAGATGGAAAGATCAAAGTGAGTGTGTTTCTTCTTCTTATATAGGTTCGTCCTTGCTGCTACAGATGGGTTTTTCAATTTCCGATTTCAGTGGCAGCTGACCTTTTCTTTATGGATCTTATGTATTCTTCTGTATCTCTTCCTCCCTTCAGGTATGGCGTATAAGAACAGGTCAATGCTTACGTCGCCTTGAGCGAGCACATTCACAAGGCGTAACGAGTCTAGTATTTTCTCGTGATGGAACCCAACTATTGAGTACTTCCTTTGACAGCACCGCCAGGTTTGTTCTGCTCGTAATGCTTTTTGCTAATTACCAGAAAGTAATTGTGACAGGGTTACAGACTTTTTGTGCTTTAGAATGTGCAAAAATATGCAGTTCTGTAATTACAGCCGTTGTGGTGCTGCAGGATTCATGGCCTGAAATCTGGCAAATTGTTGAAAGAATTTAGAGGTCACTCATCATATGTTAATGATGCAATCTATACAAATGACGGAAGTCGTGTCATCACTGCCTCTAGTGATTGCACTGTGAAGGTAGGATTCGTTGATTTGTGGATTATAATAACCATTCTCCCTCCTGTATTATTTAAATATGATAAATGTCTTCATAATAGGTATGGGATGTCAAATCTTCGGATTGCCTGCAGACGTTTAAGCCGCCGCCTCCTTTGAGGGTAATGACTGCTTGTTTGAATTTTGTCATATTCTCTTGAAGTTGTTCTGCCGGTCCAGACCTCCTATTTTTTGGTTTCAGGGTGGTGATGCTTCTGTTAATTCTGTCCATCTTCTCCCAAAGAGTGCCGATCATTTTCTTGTTTGTAACAAGACATCATCCATATACATCATGACCCTCCAGGGACAGGTGATTATATATATATATATTTTTTTTTTTGGAGCTGTCTGGAATGACTATATACAGGTAGTACTGATAAGCTTGTGGATTAAAATTTTGAAAGGTCAATGTTCACCCCCATTTGAAGTAATTTGTTGAGAGATTCCCTTACGGACCCATTTTCATGCTTTCATCCTCTTTAAATTAAAGTTCCAAATCTTGCGAATCGGCATTTGTTCCCTTTCGAGATATTTTTTGTCTTAACTGCTGTTGTTGGAATCTTGATGGAAGCTGGAATTTAAGTTGATTGATTTGGAATGAGAGTTTCATGTGATGATCTCAGACTGTTACTCACGCAGGTTGTAAGGAGCTTTTCATCCGGTAAAAGAGAGGGTGGGGATTTCGTTGCTGCATGTGTTTCTCCAAAAGGAGAATGGATTTACTGTGTTGGTGAAGATAGGTATATGATGAACTTGATGATTCCTCACTATTGTCTTTCTCAATCTCAACTAATGTCTGAAACTACAAGCATGAACGATCTAATTTCGAAATGGTTTTGAAATAAAGAAACATAAAGAAAGGAACATGTGGCAGTAGCCTAAATATTCCCAGCAGACTAGCATAATTCTTATCAATCAACTATCCATAACTTGATGTATCACTAATTTGATGGTAGGTGTATAAGCAGCATGTGACTCTCTCTGCATGACCCACTAACCATTGCTTTCAACAATCTCCAGGAAAATATACTGTTTCAGCTATCAATCGGGGAAATTAGAGCATCTTATGGAGGTAAGTTTACCTTTTTTTCTTGGTATGAGAAAGAAGTTGTACCTAGGTCGATGGCATTATAAGTGTGTCACTTCAGTAGCGGTTAGCGGTTAGTGGGGTTAACGAGGAATATATTACTGTCGGTTGACTTTTTTATGTGCGCTGAAACTCGGTCTTTGTTATAACGAATAGCATTTCCTTCATATAGGTAATCATGTTATTCTTGTGACCCCCTCACAAGTCTCGTTTTTCTCGATCGATCGGCAGGTGCATGAAAAGGATGTGATCGGGGTCACCCATCATCCACATCGGAATCTCGTGGCGACATATGGCGAAGACTGCACCCTGAAGCTATGGAAGCCTTGAAACTGTATTGCCGGAAGGTTTGCTGCGCCTCCAACAGGTTGCACTAGAAAGGGGGGGTGGGGGGCACCAATGTAATTTTCTGCCAATCATCTGACTGTTTTGACTAGGGAGGGAGCCGTGTTATGCC
Source organism: Melastoma candidum (assembly GCA_023653495.1). Classification (NCBI taxonomy): domain Eukaryota; kingdom Viridiplantae; phylum Streptophyta; class Magnoliopsida; order Myrtales; family Melastomataceae; genus Melastoma; species Melastoma candidum. The sequence continues at coordinate 4,270,492 of CM042882.1, forward strand.
ATAATTGGCATCAGATTAATGGGATGTTTTCTGCTCCAGATATTTTATTATAGCATTAGAAAAAGACAAACGAAATTAATTAGCTTGCCTTTTTACCCAAAGTGATTAATGGCAGCGAGATTTTGCATCCACCTTTGTGAATTTTTTTTATAAAACAGCTTTTGCATACATTTCAAATATAATAGGTTTTCTTTTTTTGGTAATTAGGGTTTTGCATACATCATAAAAGCAATGTATGATAGGGTTTACATGTAACCAATTGTTTTCCTCGTATTCGGAAATAATTTCACCATTTTACAAGTGTCCATAATTCACTTCGGTTCAAAATTTAATGAGATATATTTTTAAAATTTATAATTACGTTGTGCACTGACTCGAGCTCGAGAGGTATACTATATATTTTCAAATGAAGTATTAGATAATTTAAATTTTTAAAAAAATTACAAATACATAAAATTTAGAATGTATGAATATGAGAGTATTGGAATAATCAGGGAGGACGCATTCACCCAAAAGGAAAAGGTATTTCCGTCGTCTTGCTGGAGCCTGGGCAGTGAGTCCGGGCCATTGTGGGTGCGAAGAGAGGAGGGAGGAACCGCCATTTCCGTTTTGTTTTGCCATTTTTTTATTTTTCTCTTGCATTCATTCATTCTCAAAGGATTCGGGCTCAACAACCCCCCTCTCCCCTCCTTTTTTTAAACGGCATCAGTCCTCCCTCCCTTCCTTTGTCCGAACACAGCAACAACAGATCCAACACAGTTCTGTCAATCACAAATCCAACCCCCCTCAAGTCAATTGTCTATCCATCCCTGTCTCGCCCCTTCGCCATTTGTCAATCCCTCCTCCTCCTCCTCCTCCTGAGCTCGGGACTGCGCTTACACTGTTGGTAAAAGCTCCCCTTCGACTTCAGTTACCCCCTTTGTCTCCAAAGGAGCAGTCCTTGGTTGTTTCTTGAGCTTTCCTGATCACTATTCGACTTCAGTCACCCTTTTCGCTCCTTTTTCTTATGTTAATCTATTTTTCTGCTTTCTTTGTTGATTCTTGGGAATGTTGATGGGGTGAGGGGGTTTGGCTGCGACTGCGGTTCTCGTCTTAACAAAGGGTCGCTAGGTCTTTTTTTTTTTTTCTTTTGTCTTGAGCGTTGACTGGATAATCCATGGGAATGTTGATGGTGTTGTGTGGTTTGTTGATCGTGATGTTTTTCCCTGGAGATCTTTGCCCTAGTGTAGTGCCTTCCGTATTTTGAGTTGTTTGGTTGATTTTCGTTGCCTTGTTTGATATCCTTGGATGATCTAATACCTCTTGCATCCGTCGACTGATCTGGGTCGTTACCTCTTCTAAGTCGGTGTCAGTTGCCCTTGCTTTCTTCTTTGATCGCGTCTAAGTGATCAATAAAGATTTACTGTTTGGGTTTCGTTGCAGAAAATGAGCAGCTTGGTTGATAGGTTACGCGTGAGGACAGACAGAAAGCCAGTTTACCGCCTTGATGATTCGGATGATGATGACTTAGCGCCCAGAAAACCCAGCACCGCCCAGGAAACGATCGAGAAGATTATCCGGGATGATGCTGTACGCTTAACTCCAGTGCTTTATTTAATGATCGTATCTTTTCTAGAAAGGAATGTTATAATCCAACATTTAAGTTCCTTTTTGACCGGAGGTGAGCTTTGGACGTATTCGGTTCTGGGATGCTCTCCAGGAATAGCGGTCGTTTGACTTCATCTTTTAGTTAAAAAGAAATATAGCGTTGCCTGTTCACTTCTTATTGAAATGGAGCATAGCCATCTTCATGTATCAGCATCCTTTGTGCCTCCTGCTCACATCATTTTGGTTCTTTGCTTTTTTGTTCATGTTGATATTGTTTAGTTGATCTTTTCATCTTGTTGATTCAACAGAAGGAAGGTGCATGCCAAGCATGTGGAGAAAGGGATAATCTTCTCACCTGCGATACCTGTAATTACGCTTATCATCCCAGGTGCTTGATTCCGCCACTTAAAGCTACCTTCCCAACGAAGTGGAGATGCCCTGAATGTGTACGGTGCCTCCACATGTCATGACCTATCGTTTCCCCTGTGATCATTAACTTTTGCATAGCTAATATGCTTTCCCTACAGGTTAGTCCGCTCAATGATATTGAGAAAATATTGGATTGTGAAATGCGTCCCACTGTAGCATCAGAGGATGATGCATCAAAGTTGGGGTCCAAGCAAATTTTTGTGAAACAATATCTTGTGAAGTGGAAAGGATTATCCTATTTGCACTGCACCTGGTAATATTTTACTTTTTTCTATTCGGCGGGAGAAATTCAAATATCCATTTATGGATCCAGAACTTTTTTTTCGTTTCCTAATTCCATCGATTATGTTTTTATTTATTATCCCCAGATTTTCTACCTTGCCCTTTTAGTCACGGAAACCATGCATGCTTCTTAATGGCTTTAATGCCGTCTAATTTCATGTGAAGGATTCCGGAGAAGGAGTTTCTTAAAGCTTACAAGACTAATTCTCGTCTGAAGACCAAAGTAAACAACTTCAACAAGCAAATGGCATCGAACAATAGCGCAGAGGACGAATATGTCCCGATTCGACCTGAATGGACCATGGTTGACCGAATTATTGCTTCCAGGTGAGAATTTTCATGATTGATATTTCGTTATCACTGTAGAAATGGTTTTCCCCAATGTTATCTGTCATATTGACTCGTGCACGAGGTAAAGGTTATATCTGTGCTCATCAGCCTGATCAAGGACTACAATTTCTGTGGTTAGGTATTTCTTTGATCTATGTTGTTGTCCTCGCCATTGGGATTTTTCTTCCTCGCGTTTTTCTTGATTCAACTTCTGACCCATTAGCTGAGTTCTGATCATGCGGAATCTGTTTTCTTTTTCTTATTCTGGTCACAAGAAATCAATTATAGACTTGTTTGAAAGTAATATGTGAGGGAGATGCGTGATCTGTTTCCAATCTGTTTGCAGTTTACCCATGAGATCAACAAAGCTTTTAATTCTTTAGAGATTTTTCTCTTTTCTATCGGTAAAAAATGATCTCCTCATTCTCCTGTACTTTCTCGTTGCCTGGTATATATTGATTTGGTATGCCTCTCCTGTGTTGAGGTTATTCCCTTATACACTGAGGATACCGTAGCAAGATTAGTCAATTTGCTCGTATCTTGGCCTGCATTGGTTTTCCTTTGGGAGGAGGAACATGTTCCTTGCTTCCATTCCCTTTCATGCTTTTCTTCTTCCACTGTCGATATTTGCTTAAAATATCCTAAAAAGCAGGGTGAAATAGATTACTGGAATTTCCCAGAAGGGTTTTTATGAATTCATTTAATGCGCTACGCCCATAATCCTTCAATGATTTTGCTGTACTGGCAAAAGTTACCATTTAGTGATCGTTTGTGATATGTTTCGTGCGTAAATATGGCCTCTTTTCTATATGTTTTATAGGACGTATAGATTATACATTCAGGGATAAATGTCCCTTCAAGGTTCTGATTGCTATATGAGCTTCCTCATTTTGATCCAAATACTTACCCTTATGACTTGAAAGGAAAGATGGGGTGTTTTGGATTGTAGAACAGTATGTCCATTTCCATTTACGGATTGCTCTCTGGGGTTGTTATTTGGAACGTTGGCTTGTACTTTTGAAACTTGGGAGCATTCATTAGTCCGTATAGCTTTTTGCTTTGAAGTTTTCATTGCTGTTTTGAGTAGAAAATTGACTCAATCAGTATTACTATGTGAGTTAAAGACCTGGAGCAGTACTTCTAAATCTAAACCCAGAATTTGGTGAAATAGTGATTATATTGCTCATCCTTGATCAGCTCCATTGTTCTGACTTTTTTCTTTTACATGTTGTGTTTCATCATTTGTTAAGATGTTTTCTGAAGCTTTTGCTGAGTTGCACTTTTTGTTGTTTTTGTAGAGGAGAAGATGAGGAAATGGAGTATCTAGTGAAGTATAAAGAGCTTTCCTATGATGAATGTTATTGGGAATTTGAGTCGGATATCTCTACATTTCAATCTGAAATTGAAAGATTCAATAGCTTCCAGTCAAGATCTCGAAGAGCATCTTCTAGTAAACAGAAGAGCATCATTCAAGATCCTGCTGATCCCAAGAAGCAGAAAGAATTCCAACAATACGATCGTACTCCTGAATTTTTAACTGGAGGTATGGCAGTTTCACATGGTTGTCACATTCCGGTGTCGCTCTATCAGCATCTGATGTCTTGCTTCCTTGCTACTTCCGCATCATGTAGGAGCTCTGCACCAGTATCAGTTGGAAGGACTGAACTTCTTGCGGTTCTCTTGGTCAAAGCAAACACATGTTATCCTTGCGGATGAGATGGGTCTAGGTATGTCAAGTTCGTTTTTATTTTCCTGCTGCTGCCTTTTTCTATCATAGTTTCTTGTAAGTTATCTGGATATGTTACGGTGCAGGGAAAACGATACAGAGCATTGCTTTTTTGGCTTCTCTTTATGAAGAGGGTCTGTATCCATTTCTTGTTGTTGCCCCACTTTCAACTTTGCGGAACTGGGAGAGGGAGTTTGCAACCTGGGCACCCCAAATGAATGTTGTATGTTTCTTGACCTTCGAGTTAGGCCATTTATTTTATTGTTCAATCAGCGTAATTTCTTCAAAGTTCGCTTGTTGCAGGTTATGTATGTTGGTAATGCCCAGGCTCGCACTGTAATAAGAGACTATGAATTTTACTTCCCTAAAAGCAAGAAAATCAACAAGAAGTCCAATCAGATCATTGCTGAAACAATGCAAGAAAGAACAAAATTTGACGTACTTTTGACGTCATATGAAATGATCAATCTTGAAACTGCATCTTTAAAGCCAATACCATGGGAGTGCATGGTAAACACTTCGACAAAGAATTTGTAGTTGTGATCTTCTCTAGGTCCTTCTAAACTAAACTCTGTGACAGATTGTTGATGAAGGGCATAGGCTGAAAAATAAGGATTCCAAATTGTTCCTTTCACTAAAGCAGTATTCTTGTAAGCATCGTGTCCTGCTGACTGGAACTCCGCTTCAGGTTTGTGATGAGATTATTTGAAGTTTAAATGGCATTACCATTGTGCCACGGTCTAAGAGACTGGTATTAATTATTTTTTGTCTTTTAATTACAGATTATTGAATGATTACTTCGGAAATTAAATTATGCACTCCTCTGGTGTTATTATTGACTTGATTTGTGGATTTCTGCTTCTGGATGAGGCCCCTTTTTGTATGCTGAAAGATTCTGTTATGCTGACCATGTTTTCTTTTACTATTTCAGAACAATCTGGATGAGCTTTTTATGCTTATGCATTTTCTTGATGATGGGAAGGTATTCAAATTAATCTTCAGGGAGATGCAAAAAACTGGTTAAATGTTTGTCATTCTTAGGATTAGCCGTTATGAATTATCATCTGGTGATCTTTGCAGTTTGGAAGTTTGGAAGAATTCCGGGAAGAATTTGAGGACATCAACCAAGAGGAACAAATTTCGAGACTTCACAAAATGCTTCACCCTCATCTTCTTCGAAGTATTACTGAACACTTGCTTACACGACTCTGTTTCATTTCCTGCAAGATTGAATTGTTTAATCATTCTCAGCATCAATTAATTAATTTAATTTCCCCTCCTTATTCATGAAACGGCCTTCATTCTTGACATTGAATTTCATCTTCTCCATAAAGTGCACGGAAAATGTCAAGAGTTGGAAGCAGATTTAGAGTTCCAATTAAAATCAAACAAAAGTGTTTACAATAAAGTGCATACGCTTTCAAATTACCAGTTTCCTTGACATTTAAGATTTCTAAAATCTTGTTCCAACTCTTTTGTGATCCAGATGACCCCTACCTTAATACTTTCGTTGAGCTTAAACAAATTTTGGAATTCCCTTGATGATCTGGTCATTTGTGTATTTTGATAAAATGCAGGAGTAAAGAAAGATGTAATGAAGGATCTTCCTCCAAAGAAGGAACTTATTCTACGAGTAGATTTGAGTGGCAAACAGAAAGAGTACTACAGGGCCATTTTAACTCGGAACTATCAGATACTAACAAGACGTGGGGGTGCTCAGGTAGTGATTTGTAAAGAGTCGTGAGCATTATTTCCATGAATCTAGTCCATATCACAATATTTTGATGGGTTGGTTTTCTTGCAACAGATCTCTCTTATAAATGTCGTCATGGAATTGCGCAAGTTATGTTGCCATCCTTACATGCTGGAAGGAGTTGAGCCTGATATACGAGATAGCCATGAAGCTTTCAGGTATGCTATATTATTTCTTCCACTTTGTGAATGGAATGAAATGAATGGTATTTTCTAAATATGTTCATTTTTTGGTTATCGACTCCCCAGTTACTCAATTAGCCCACTAGTTGACGCTAGTTGTTAAAGTCCCAATACTTCCTTTCTTGGTACATTCATCTGATTTGTGGCTTGAATTGGCAATCTTCAGTAATTGTCGCATAAGTATGGCATACTGTTTTCAGTTTTCTTCATTTGAGTGAAAATGATCAGGATTTTATCATCTTTTACTTTTCATTGCTTCTTCTCAGTTGGGTGTTGCCTGCAAAGATAAAACCTTTTGTTTTCTCACTCTTATGCGGCAATCCACTCTATGTGGACTCCTGCAGTTTGTGTAAAATGTATGTTGTCTTCAAAATCTTCGTTAAGTCTGGCCCATGCTTCCATCCTTCTCATTCTGCAGACAGCTAATTGAATCTTCGGGCAAGCTTCAACTTTTGGACAAAATGATGGTGAAGCTAAAAGAGCAGGGACATAGAGTTCTCATATATACACAGTTCCAGCACATGTTAGATCTGTTGGAAGACTACTGCACTCACAAGGTTTTACCTCGTTAATCTGGTGGTCTGTGAAATTCATGTAGTATTCCTTTTTTTTAATGTCGTGTAAATTTTGGTGCAGAAATGGCAGTATGAGAGAATAGATGGCAGGGTTGCAGGAGCCGAAAGACAAGTACGAATTGATCGATTCAATGCAAAAAATTCGAATAGATTTTGTTTTCTCCTCTCCACAAGAGCAGGTGGCTTAGGAATTAATCTTGCTACTGCAGATACTGTGATCATATATGATAGGTAAGGTTAAGTTTTTCCTTGAATGTATGCATTCAGGGCATACCGGCTCCTGAGAATGGTTTTTGAGAAACTAAATGATTTTTCTCTATAGTGATTTAGTAGTTCCTCTGAATGGATTTTAAAAAGAAATATGTGAATCATGTCATTAGAATCTGAAGTGACCTGCGCTTCTAGAAAGGTCTGTTACTGTTGATGACAGCTTAAGCTTCGGATTTTTCCATTGACCAGTGACTGGAATCCTCATGCGGATCTCCAAGCAATGGCTAGGGCTCACAGACTTGGGCAAACTAACGCAGTTAAGTTTCTGCACTTCAGATGCATTATTGAATTTCTATTGTACTCCCCTTTGAATATCAATTTTAACTTTTTGTTGTCACAGGTGATGATCTATAGACTCATCACAAGAGGATCCATTGAGGAGAGGATGATGCAAATGACTAAGAAGAAAATGGTTCTGGAACATCTTGTTGTTGGAAGGTTAAAGGCTCAAAACATTAACCAGGTAGGGAGCATAAAGAAATACTTGGTTAATAGCCTAATGGACCGTTAATTTTCCTTAAGGTCTCTCATTCTGTCATGTAATCTGGGTTGCAGAAGGATATAAACAGAAGCTTTCTGATATTCTACTCTTTCTATGTTCTCTAACCAATTTATTTGTGAGATAGGATTAGCTTGGATTGTTGTAAGATGGCTTTTGAGAGGTCTTTGAGGCTCTTTCAAGTCAGCTCTATCCTGAATGCACATATAACTCAATTGCAGGAAGAGTTGGATGATATAATAAGATATGGCTCAAAAGAGCTGTTCGCTGATGAGAATGATGAAGCTGGAAAGTCTCGGCAAATCCATTATGATGATGCTGCTATTGATAGGTGATTTTTTTCATTAGTTTTGATGGACCATATAAGAGTTCTCGATCTCCAGTTCATTAATATTACTGCAGGCTACTTGATCGAAAGCAAGCACGAGGTGAAGAAACCACGGAAGATGATGAGGCTGATGATATTTTAAAGGCGTTCAAGGTTGGCTAGTATGCCATGGAACTTCATTTGTTGTGATTAACTGATTTATTTGCTGATACCTGTTTATTGTTCTCGCGTAACTAGCGAAGTAATGATGACAACGCAAACAGAATGCCCTTTGTTTGGGGTAACTACTGAAAACACTTTTATAAATTCTATTTGGGGCTCTTCCTAAGAAGATCTTAAGAATAATATGTAGACAGAGAAGATCTTAAGAATAATATGTAGACAGTGAGATGAAATTTTCCATCTAATGGTTATTGTTTTCAAGTGCATTTTGATTTTACATTTTTAAGTCAGAGAATATTCTTCTGGACCATTTTATCCTTGATAGGCAAGATTGGAACCATCAGCACCATGAATGATGCTGCTACTGCTTTTCTTTATATTATTTGTTGCTACTACTATTATTTGAATTAGGTCTCTTGCTATGGTAGACCCCAGGCTCCGGCTTTCATTGGCCTTTAAATCATAGTCCAATGTTGATGGTTCTGATTTGTTTCACATATACATAAGCGGGGATTCTCATCTTCCAGGTTGCCAATTTTGAATACATTGATGAAGAGGAAGCTGCAAGAGAACTAGAGGCACAAAAAGCTGCCGAAGAGAGTCGATTAGCTACCAACAGTTCAGAAAGAACTGCGTATTGGGAGGAGTTGCTCAAAGATAGTTATGAAGTCCACAAAGTTGGGGAATTTAATTCTTTGGGGAAAGGCAAAAGACCCCGAAAGCAGGTTCCTTTAGTGTCCTCTGTGTACATGTTCAACAAAGTACATTGACTCCTTGCCCTTTTGATTACTGAAGGAATGGACTTCAGTGGATATTTTCCAGTGTTTCCTTGCTTATTTGTTTTCATATAAGTAGTAGATGAGGATACCAATAGATTGAAATACTCATGCCTTATGCAAATGGCTTCTAAATACTAGTTCGAAGTTAAGTACAGGATGGTAATTTTTCATTTATAAGAAGTAGCTGATTTGATGGAACTGAGTCAACTTCTTTTTACCTGTTGTTTTGTGATTAGATGGTTTCTGTTGAGGATGATGACCTAGCGGGCTTAGAAGATGTGAGTTCCAATGAGGAGGATGATAATTATGAAGCTGATTCTACTGATGGAGAAACTGCTCTACCTGGCATTCAGACTGGGAAGAGGCCCTACAAGAAAAGAAATCGCAGTATGTTCTCCTTTGCTGTATTTTATTTTATTTTTTCCTGATTGTCGAAAAGGTTATTTACCGATGAGATTTCTTTGCAGTGGATAATTCTGAGCCTCTTCCACTAATGGAAGGGGAAGGGCGGTCTTTCAGGGTGTTAGGCTTTAATCAGAGTCAGAGAGCAGCATTTGTGCAGATCTTAATGAGGTTAGCGCAGCATAAAGATTTATTTATGTTATGCATATACTTATCAAGGCCAAAGAACATGGTCAAATTTTGCTATTTGTGGCATTCCATTCATTGTTATCTTTGTAATTCTCTGTTGGTTGAGGTGATTGGAAGCTTCTAGTTTGATTACATTATTCTAAGGCTTTGCCTTTTTTTGGATTCTGTGGCTTCAACTAACAATTCAGCTTTGAATAAGGCTGACATTAGAATTCTTGCAGGAATGGAATCGGGGAATATGACTGGAAGGAGTTCTCTCCGCGATTGAAGCAAAAGACCTACGAAGAAATTAAAGAGTAAGAGTTCAGGTTTACTTGGATCTCGACCACCATATTTGGGTGCAAAATGCTGCTATCATCTAGTTAGAAATGTGGTAACACAGACATCATGTAGGATCATGCTTGATGGAGAAGTTCTTATGTCTACAACATTTCATCAGCTAATTATAAATTACAGTAGTTAAGCATGATATTTCAAGAAATCTTTGCCCCTTGGTTGAAAAGCAATTGGGAATTTTTGTCTTTTTTAATCTAGATTTAATTAAAGATAAATTATTACAGCTTTATATCTTATGTGCAAGTTAATTATGTGAAGCATTACTTGACTTAATTTGTTCTTAAACGTGTGCAAATTCCATGAAAAATATTGTCCTTTTATATGAAACACATGCAGATATGGAATACTCTTTTTGACTCATCTTATTGAAGAACCTAGTGACTCCCCTAATTTCTCAGGTAATTGCCTCTCTAGGCCTTCTTTTTAATTGTTTTCATATGACAATTGAATTTGGTGAGTTAGATGGCAGCAACTCACAAATTTTGTCCATTGAAACTGAATTCCAGATGGAGTCCCAAAAGAAGGTCTTAGAATTCAAGACGTCCTCATTCGTATAGCTGAACTGATGCTGATAAAAGAAAAGGTATGTGCAGCATGTCTTTTCCACTATTTTTTTTCCATATTTGTCACGCACTAAATAAGTTTAATCATGAAATCAATTTGGTATAAGTTTGTAGATTCATTAGTTGGCTTGTAGGATAGAGGTAATGATTTGTTATGTATAGATTGGTATCCTGATCACTAAGTTGTTTGATTTACCGTTGTTCGCTGAAATATCCTGGTATATCAAGTGTCGTAATGATTTTTCCCCGTTTATTTCAAGAACATGACCAATGGAGAGTTGCTGATCGCTGTAGGCTTTCTATGAATATAATTCAGTGAGACTGATCTGCTGATGGGACTATATGTCATTCACATTTGAAGAAGTATTTCTTTTTTTTTTTTTTGGTAGAAAGGGTAGTTTCATTCAGAAAATAAAATAGGCGTTTTAGAAGAAGTATTTTAGATGTGCACATTATTGTTTTTTGACACCGCCCTTCCCCCTCCTCCCTACAGATAGACTATGCAACAGAGAATCCTGGAAGTCCCCTTTTTCCCGAGGATATTGCGAATCGATTTCCAGGATTGAGGAGTGGAAGACATTGGAAAGAGGAACACGATCTGTTGTTACTTGGAGCCGTTCTTAAGTATGTCTTTTAATGTTATCTCATATATCCTTCTTACATGATTGGTGCTGCAGTCATTTTCATAATTTCTCTGTCGTTTTTTTCTTTTTAATTTAAAAAGGGAAAAAAGGATTAAGAAACAGTTGGCTTATGTGTCAGCCAACCGTCATGACACTGTCAAATGTTATTCTTTTTGTAAGATTGTCACCAGCATTACCATTTCAAATGACGCACATGTTTTTGAGTGTGCATGAGTCTGTGTCAATTATGATATTATTTTTGTTATATCCTCATTTGATAACCCGTTGAATGTTTAGGCATGGCTATGGACGATGGCAAGCTATTGTGGATGATAAAGACTTAAAGTTCCAGGAACTTATATGCCAGGAGTTAAACCTTCCTGTAACAAATATACCCACGTCTGGCCAAGGCAGTTCTCAACCTCAAAATGGTGTCAGTAGAATGGAAGCAGAGTCTTCTTCTGTTGGCCAATCCGGTGTGGTCGGGGCCAGTAATGATTTGCCTAATAATACACCTCAAGGGGCAACTGAAGCTGGAAATCAGGGAACAGTATACCATGATGCCACAGTTTTCTATCGATTTAGAGATATGCAGAGAAGACAGGTGGAATTCATCAAGAAAAGGGTCCTCCTCTTAGAAAAGACCCTTAATGCGGAGTACCAGAAGTCGTGCCTCGTGAGTCCTTTTTCCATGCTATATGACAGATTGTGTTTTCCCGCCTGGCTTTATATCATAGAAGGGTATCCAGAGTATAGTTGCTTTTGTTTTCTTCTCTGTTAAATCAAGAAATATATTGACAAGTATCATGGAGGTAACTCACCCAGCTGAAACTCCCTATAGAAATAGTTCGTCAACTAGAATCATTAAGTCTTGTTTAACAAGTTAGGGGAGGGAATTCTTGTCCAGATCTTTTGGTTGGACCTTGGACCTGTTTTCATGAATTGATCCCCATTTCAGCCTGTTATTTATTTTTCCTGAATAGCAGTTATCTTCAGAACTTCTAATTAAGCTCAATTCATTATACTTCTTTTACAGCCGAGAATGTGGTCACAAGTTTTTAAGCTTTGACAACACTATTTGAATTAGATTATTTAAGATAAATTTTTAGAGAAAGGTTTATTTCTTGCAAAACGAATAATTAACATTTTGCTCCGTATTTTATCACCTTAATTTCACAGGGGGAATTAAATGCCGCCGGAGTTCCTTTTGAAGAGGCAGAAGTAGAACCGAGGGTTGAAGATACCCCAAATCAAAGCTCCATCAACAATGATGCACGTTCACCTGATCAGTGGCCCGAAGTTGTTGCTATCAGTAAGTGCCTGCGAAGGAAAATTACTGCAAACATCTGTTATGTGCTTGACGATATGTTGCTCGACAAAGCTGCATCTCCTGATCTTTCATTTGTTCAAGCCACATTTACTACTCTAGTTGCTAATCTATCTTGTCCATGGATATTTGTTAATCTTGGGACAGATCCAATGGAAGTTTCTACTGCTTGTGATAATGACCCTAATAGAGCTGAATTGTTGCGGTTGTATAACAGGGTAAGTCTTCAGAAGTGCTTTTGCTATGGTTTATTTGGTTGGATTACTTAAAAGCATTGTGAGGCAGGTTTCTAACTGATGCTATGACTGATGCAAAGGTTGAAACTGTGAGTGTGCTAGAGATGGAAAAAGGCGAGGTTCATTTACGTTGTCTTTTCTTGTATGCAGATATGCAAAGTCTTGGGAGAAAATGCTCCAGAATCAATGCAGACATCAGCTGCTAGTAACCCAGCAAGTTTGAAGCTGCGGAAGAACCTTCTTCCGCTCGAAGGCATTTTAACCGACATAAACCGGATTCTTTCTCCAGAAGAAAGTAACTCCGGAGAGTTAAAAAATTCCAATGGAAGCACCAACCAACAAGCTGAAGATGTGGCTGCTGCACAGGCCGGTTCATCTACGAAGCAAGGTGGTGGAAATGCAAGCATTAGTGAGGTAGATGCTGTGATGCAAGATACTCTTGTAGACAAGGTAAGCAAAGGGGCGGTGGATGGGAACTTAATGTCTGTCCCAGAAGTGGAAATGCAAGAGGCGGTTGCCCCTATGAGCGACCCAGAACCTAACCAGGGTGCTGAAAGCTCGGAACGAGTAATCGTGCTTGATGATTAAAGATAGACCAAGTACAATAACTGCCGTCAGGAACTCAGGCTGAAACATATCCTTTTTTGTTTGGTTGGGTATCCACCCATAATCAGGATTTGGTAGATTCTATCCAGAAAAACATTTTTCATAGATGTTGAGACAGACTTTCATAGGCCCTATGGTCATATATCTGTAAGCCCCATAATTACTGGCATCTGAGTTTTCTATAGAAGTAAACATATTACAAGACATTCGGAAGGATGGTGGAAAGTTATGATGAGATCGTCTGATGTCGCTTTGGGAAGGCCTATTTAGATGTTAGCAATCTGGAAACGTGGTAACAGACGGACAAGATGCATGAAGGTAAGGAGTTTTGTTCCTATTAGCGAGCTTGTGGTCAAGAAAATATTTTCGCGTTTTATGACACTCACTCTCGAAATTTTGAAGATAATTTCCTGAACTCGGTTTTTATAAAGCCGAGTTCGTCTTCCCTGAATCCTCGTTGCCTTAAGAAAATGAGACTAGTCAAATACTTCAAAAACTTATAAGTGGCCCAAACTAGACTTTTAAAAAGCGATAGGCAACGAGTATCCGTTTTCGCGGTAATCTCGACTTTGATAAAGCCGAGTTCGAAACATTATTTCAAGAATATCGAAAGTGATTGCTCTAACTGCGAAATTTTTTTGTGACTAATCCTAATTTGGAACAAAGTTCCATGAAAGTAGTGGATAGGGGCATGGAGGACAAGAATGAGATATATAATAGATTTTTGTATGGACTTATTGTTACTTTGTAAAAAAAATTACGAAATACGGTTATAGTTTGAAACTGCTATTTATGTAAAATCTATATAAGTGGCAGTTTCAAACCAGGAATTTCATAGTACACCCGAGATTTCATAGATTTTTACTAAATATGTTTAAGTTATGGTTTGAGACCGCTACTTTAAGGTAACACTGCGATTTTAAAAAATCTGAAAGACTTTGCAATAATATTTTCCTAAGTAACGTAAAGTCACCGTTTAAGACGGCGCCTTTAGGAACGTTATTAAGAGAATTTGAAATTGAAACCTTAGTTCATGTGCTTTCTCTTCCCCAGCACATGCTAAACTAAGGGCACCCCCGCGCCCTCTCCGTCCATCCTATTTTGCGTACAACACTCGAGAAAAATGCCTATCCCCATTGTCCTTGGGACAAAATTCAAATCTTGGTGGATGACCCGTTGACTCTTCTCATCCGAATTATCCGGATGTATGCTAAGTCTATTAGATTTGACAATTTAGGCCACTCTATTATTGGCTGTCGTGGCTACATTGATGTGATGAAGCCAACCAATTTATCTCCAAACTTTAGAGGGAGCCTGTTTGTTGTCTGCCTGTGTCTTTCTTTTGTATGCATCGTCATCCTCACCTGACATGACATGGGAAAGGGCAGTTCATGAATTCTTGATCCTACAAAAGCCAATCCTACTAGTTCTGTTGGTATTTTGGTTCAAGTTTCATACAAAAAGATATGAAAAGATTTGATGAAGATTTTGGAGGAGATGTCGTGATTTTGAGGAAGATTTTGGAGGAGATGTCGTATCTCGTTATTTGGTTATTTAAGATTTTGTTGAGATTTTATTTGATTTCTTTAGATTATTTTGACCTTATAAATAGGGTTTGTCGTCAGATGTAACTTTTCACTTTGAGTTTGTTTAATAAAAGTAGAGAGAGCTTCTACTGTGAAGAGGTTTGGTTCCTACACCGGGAACACCGACAATTGGTATCAGAGCGTTTGTGATCTTTCGGGAGCCGTGGTGGTCTTGTGAAAATCTGGTAACTTGTTGAAGTCTTAGGAGGAGATGGAAGCAAGTGTGAGCGGTTTCTCTTCTACGATGCTACCCTTGTTTGATCAAGTGCCGATAGATACTCCAATCTTCTTTTATTTGCGCAGAACCTACCTCTGGATGCCTCATCTGTTCAGCAGTATCTCTGTTTCTGCCCGAACCTTCAGAACTCCTTTTGTTAGTTTCACGACTTCTTCACTTTTTGAATCTGTCATCTTCTGACCTCACTGGTAAGGCTTCTCCGTGAGAACTTCCCTCATCATCAGCCTTCTCTGTTCCTGAGCCTCTTATCTTCTCATCACCTTAATACTCATTCTTTGAGAAATTTCAAATCACCTTCACGATCTAGATTCTCGTGAATACAATAGGCGATACAGCAGCGTAGAAGCAAGACTTCGCCCTCCTTATGACTCTTTCCTTATGAAATCGAATCTGGCTAATTGTAGGATTGTCGGAGAGTGGGGCCCTTCATAATCATCCCCAACTACTTTCCACAAATCCCTACCTTCCATAAAAGCGTTCATCTTCACCACCCATCAAACAAGGGTAGCATCGTAGAAGAGAAACCGCTCACACTTGCTTCCATCTCCTCCTAAGACTTCAACAAGTTACCAGATTTTCACAAGACCACCACGGCTCCCGAAAGATCACAAACGCTCTGATACCAATTGTAGGTGTTCCCGGTGTAGGAACCAAACCTCTTCACAGTAGAAATCCTACGATTAGCCAGATTCGATTTCATAAGGAAAGAGTCATAAGGAGGGCGAAGTCTTGCTTCTACGCTGCTGTATCGCCTATTGTATTTACGAGAATCTAGATCGTGACGGTGATTTGAAATTTCTCAAAGAATGAGTATTAAGGTGATGAGAAGATAAGAGGCTCAGGAACAGAGAAGGCTGATGATGAGGGAAGTTCTCACGGAGAAGCCTTACCAGTGAGGTCAGAAGATGACAGATTCAAAAAGTGAAGAAGTCGTGAAACTAACAAAAGGAGTTCTGAAGGTTCGGGCAGAAACAGAGATACTGCTGAACAGATGAGGCATCCAGAGGTAGGTTCTGCGCAAATAAAAGAAGATTGGAGTATCTATCGGCACTTGATCCAAGGAGGAGCTGTTGGTATTTTGGTTCAAGTTTCATACAAAAAGATATGAAAAGATTTGATGAAGATTTTGGAGGAGATGTCGTGATTTTGAGGAAGATTTGGGAGGAGATATCGTATCTCGTTATTTGGTTATTTAAGATTTTGTTGAGATTTTATTTGATTTCTTTAGATTATTTTTGACCCTATAAATAGGGCTTGTCGTCATATGTAACTTTTCACTTTGAGTTTGTTTAATAAAAGTAGGGAGAGTTTCTACTGTGAAGAGGTTTGGTTCCTACACCGGGAACACCTACAAGTTCTTCTTCATCATCATAGTCTTTGATTAGCAGTTCCATTCCATTATTAGTGTCACAATGTGTTTTGTGATTATGCCCTTAGAGGCTGGCATTGCATTTCATCGTTCATGCAAAAGACTAGACCAGGGAATCTCATTCTCCTCTCTGCGTAAAGATGAAGGAGATAAGGTTTTCGCTCACATTGACGGCTCTGAAAGCAAAAGCAGGCAGCAGCATTCCCAGTTGTTTTGATGCAGATGCTGCTGGTATAATAGACGTCGATCAAAATCTTAATGCACATGGGAAACAACTAAACAAATTACTAATTGTTCTTGGAATTGTTAGTGCTATGAACAAGGAGATAAACCCCGGGACTGATCAGACGTAGCCGACAGCCTTCTGGAGTCCTTTTGCTCCCGAGATGTTTTGTGTCAGCTAGCGATGACAGCCCACAAAAGCATGCTGGGAGGCTTCATTGAGTGGGGTCATTTGATCGCACCTGGTAAACTGAGTCTGTCCATGGAGTTTTGGAGGAGGGGGAAATAGGCAGAGATGTGGGTGGAAGGTCATTTTTGAGTGGGAATTCAGACTGGTTTTCGGCGTTATAACGCTGAGCAGTGCCATGCAAGAACAGCTTTAACACTTGCTTATAAACGAGATAATGAGATAGGATTTCATCAGTCCATACGACATTGAAGCTCTCAAAGTCATGGCCAGTGGTAGTAACCACGAGAAACAGCGGATGGTATCCTTCTTCGTTACGAGGGTGGAGATAGTACATTCGGAAGTTCCTAATCCCGAGATGATCCTAAGGATGTCTAGCTTGGACAGGCAATGTCCTTTGCTGTTCTTCTATGAAAGGAACAAGATTCCCCCTAGTCGTTTGTTCGATGATTTAAGGAGTTCGCTGGAGGAGACTCTCTCGGTTTGGCATCCAGCTGCCGGCAGGTTCACGATTGTTAGTGGAGAAACTGCTGATAAGAAGCTGAAGCTGAGGTTCAATCTATTGTGCAACATGAAGGTGTGTGCTTGTTGACTCGCTTACGACAGTGAAGATCTTGGAGCTCGGCAATCTCTCATGCTACAACAAGTTCCTTGAGAAGCTCGTTGATAGGCATAAATGTTCCAGCCGCATATCACAGATGCCTCTTCTTGTTGCTGAGGTGAATTAATACGTCCCATCCGATCAAAATATTGCCCTTTAGTGCTTGAAGTCGCGACAGTTTCCGGTATTAATGTTGCGTTGCTGAAGTTGTGACATCGTCCCTTTAGATACACTAGTCATGAATTCTTTTGGGCACAGGTGACCCATTTCGAATGTGGAGGCTTCTCCATCGGGATTGGCACGAGCCATTTGTTTTTCGACGGACCTGCTGCATTAGATTTCCTGTGCTCCTGGTCTGCAAATTCCACATCGACCAAGGGAAACTGTAATCTCCAAAAACCGAAATCCCGTGTTCGAAAGAGGAAGGCTGTTGATCTCGAGCTTTGATGACCGTATATTACCGCCCCTTGGGAGCGCTACAAACTCAAAGGCGAATGGGATAGAACTACACATGCATCAGCTGATAAAGCAAGAGTCCGTAGACCATGCCATCGCCAAAGGATGCAGCGACACGGTTTGGGGCATGACAATTACTCTCTTCAAACTTTCCGTATTAGTAAAGCACGATTCCAATTAATATTTTTTTTAAAAATTAGAAAAGTATTTTTTTTTTCCCTAAAATTACGTTTTGTAATGGCTTGGCGGTTAAATTTTGTGGTCTTTCTCCTAAAAATCAAAGTCGAACTTTTAAACTTTAACTTAGGATGGTAAATAAGGAATTTTATAAATTATAGTCTTTTAATTAATTTTTTCCCAAATTAATGGTAAATCTATGAAAACCTCAAATAATATCCCTATAATAATATCGAGTTGAGTTCAACATCAAAGTTATGAATAATTGTTGAAAATTTTTAAAAACTTTTACATTGATAGCATAGCTAACGGTATTACACAAGATCGGGCAATGAATAATAAATTAATCGTACGGTTTCTTTATATTATTTAATACTCGGATAATTTTTTAAATATTTAAGTCCTAAAAAGGGGAAAGAGTAAAGTAATCCCTTTTCCTTTTTTGATATCACCTTTTCCTTTTAAAGGACTCAACACATGAATAATTAATGAAAAACATAAGAAGAAAGATTCCCCGAGTGGCCAAAAACCCAAGTGACATTCACCCCAAAATGATTACATTTTCCTCTGGATGTAAAAAAAAAACTAAATAAATAATGTTACTTTTAGGATTGATCGATAACGTAAGTCTCAAGTATATATAAGGGGTTTTTGGCCCAATTTAAGGGATTTGCAAGGCACGAACTTGAGTACATTACATCTCATTAGGATCGTAGTAAGACAGTCCCATCAATGTCAAAGTAGCACAACTGCATATATTTCGAAATCGAAACTAGATTTTATATCTTGGTGTCCCCTTGAAAACTAGTTCATTATATTTTATGGTAACCTTGATTCATTCGTCTACATGCATTATTTAATCATTAGTAATTATATAATCTTTACTTGCACGACATTCAAAATGAAATAAATATAATAGAATAAATTTTTGGTTCCATTTAAAAGCAAATATTTTCTTAATGGATGGACATTTCTATTCCATTCCTTTCTACTAAAAGCACACCAATTATTAGTAGTAGTAGGGGGGGGGGGGGGGTATGTTGGGTGATGTCGTGCTGCCAATCACTCAAACCCAATGAATTCTCTATTTTTCTTATTTTTTTTAAAAAGAAATTGGGGTCTCATTATTGAATGCTCATCGAAAGATTAGTCAATTTAAATAAAAAAAAAAAATTATGATTGGCAATTATGAACCAGAGGATCTTAATGGTTTTTCTTATTCTCTCTTTTTTTTTTTACTTTAAAAATGTATGGGGGAGGGTTGTAGTTCCGACAAGACAAGAAGTTTCTCTTGTCCGCCACCCAAAATAAAAGAAAACTTCCCCCCTCCCTTCCTCGGAAATCAAAACCCTCCCGAGACTTTACTCCAACTCCTAACTCCAACTGAACTCGAACTTCTGGGGGTGTTTGTCGGGAGCTTCCCGAGGAAGTGAAAGCCCCAAGCTTTTCACTTCCCTGGAGATGACTCTTTAAAAAAATAAAGTGGGTTCGCTTCGTCTTTTCCATTTCGTTTCCGGGTATCGGTAAAGTTTCTGCAAAAAAGGGAGGGGAAGATGCTGTGTCGGATGGTCCCGGTGGCCCGGACCAAGAAGGGCGGCTCGGTTCCTGTTTACCTCAACGTCTACGACCTCACCCCGATCAATGGATACGCCTACTGGGTCGGTCTCGGGATCTACCACTCCGGCGTACAGGGTAACTGAGATTTTTTTTTTTTTTTTTTTTTAAGTTCCTAAATTTGGGCATTCTCTTTGATTGTGAGGAGGGCGGGCTTGATTTCGACAAGGGTAGTCTTCTTTTTTCTTATAGGATCATGCATTTTGAAGGACGTTTCAAAATTTAGGAACCTGGAGTTTCTGTAGTTAGAGTTTATTTCTGTTTTTTTTTGGGTCTCTGAGGATTGATCCAGTTGTTGTCGACGAAATGATTTTTCTCCACGGGATCTAATTCCGTTCTCGTTGAAGTTACTTGTCCTGCTGGTGGCGGCGTTAGTATTTAGTGTTTATGAAGTACGGAACGCCTAATCAAGTTGTTTGTTGGGTTGGCCTCAAGTTCATGGATGTTGAATGGGTGAACAAATTGTCGAGAATTAAGTCTTGCTCTGGTTTTTCTGGGGTTTGTTTCTGGAGGAGCTTTTCCTGCTTGTTTTGGGCACTTTTGGGAAGGTAGAAATCTGGCTCTTTTGGTGGAACTTGGGGAATGGCCTCGGCCTTGCTTTGCTTTTTGCGACTGGGGATTTGATACGGTCAAAGTGTGCGAGTTCGTTGATAGTAATCACAGATTCAGCTCAGAAGGCTATTGCTGATGCTTTTGATGTTCTTCTTGTAGTACACGGCGTTGAGTTTGGGTTTGGAGCGCATGACCATGCGACCACGGGGATTTTCGAGGTTGAACCAAGGCAGTGTCCTGGTTTCACATATCGAAAGTCAATCTTGATTGGAAGAACAGACTTAGACCCCAGAGAAGTCCGTGCATTTATGGAAAAATTAGCTGAAGAGTACTCTGGGAATACCTATAATCTGATTACAAAGAACTGCAATCACTTCTGCAATGATGTTTGTGTAAGGCTGACACGAAAGCCTATTCCTCGATGGGTCAATCGGCTGGCCCGGCTTGGTGAGTTCCTTGATCTGTCCTGTTCGTCCGAACCATCTATAACCTTTTTATTTAGTTTATAGAAGTTTTGGGCAATCATAGATCCTTGTACTATTGCGAGGAATGTTTCCTAACCTAACTGAATTGGGAAACTTATGAAGGGGGAAACTAGGAAATACATGTCATATGAGACTCGCGGGCACTCAAAAGAATAACGTCACACTTCACGAAATGTTACCTGTGCGCTTCCAGTTGCAGATGTTTTCGCTGATTATCTTCGTTGTAGTATCAGTTCTAAAATATGGTTGTGATCATGACACTGTCAGTTGTAATTTGTCAGGATTTTTCTGCAACTGTGTACTTCCAGCTGGATTAAATGAAACGAAGATACGCCATGTCCAATCTGAAAATAGAGGTGTTGACGGAGATAAGAAGAAACTAAGAAGCCAGTCGAGCAGATTCCCCTCTTCGAGCGCATCATCTGAAAGTATGTTCTCATCACGCTCTCTTCGTTCCTCAGGTAGAAATAGCAGATCGGGGCACTGTTTGCCCCCATCTTCACCCTTAATCTGTTCCACTATAACCACGGATCGATCTCTTAAGATTTGACCCCAGAAGAACCTTGCGGTGGGTTGAACTTTGGTCGCTATCAGTGGTATCAAGGGGAGATTGCATATTTCAGACTTCTTTCTTCTATCAAATGATCTGCCGACGAGTACTCAGTTATAGCTTCTTTTGTCTTCTGGCGAAAAATGGGTGAAAGTTTCACGCTGTTTCGCTGGTCACCTCCTATGATAACGCAATGCGGGAGCAGAGAACCGGTAAGCTGCTGTCGTGCACATGTCCTGAACATGCAACAGGAGACGGGATTTGGGCGGACAATCCAGCCGGTAACCGTCAGCTATATAGGGAGGTACCTAATGGTCGACTTATGTAAAATTAAAGTTTCTCGACGATTTGTAGTTGCGATGATGTCTTTTCTCTGTGAAAGAAAAAATGCTTTCAGTTGGTCTCTCTTTTGGTTGAAGAAAGGTATACTGAATTTGTATGCTGGCCCTTATGTTGCGAATGCAAATGATGTACTTTTTCCCCAGGCTTTTGTTATCGTGGATGAAAAAATTATTACAAAAAGCCTGATTAAACGGAGCTTGTTTCAACAGAGTTGGTGGTCCGGGGGGGGTTGTCCAGAGTGACTTCTTGGAGATTGATTCCCTTTGCCAAAAAAGTGACTTTGGTGGCATAATTGGGACTCTTATGGACATATCTGTCAGATTAGGGTCCCCTGCTGTCCACCCAGTTCCATCATCAGCGGTGATTGATTATCCGACCATGTAACATGGGATGTCCTACTCATTGTGCTGCATACAGCTTGCCATGGACTGCTTTTTTTGCTTGATGAACGTTGTTGGTTGTACCAATCATCAACCTCTTTCTGCATATACATATAGAGCATGTAGGATGCCCGGCATTGTTGATAATGATGATATTGCATGTGGCGTGTTGCTGAGTGTCTGCAGTGTGTTATTCTCAAGAAAAGCTCATTTCTGCAGTTCTCATGGTGTTTGCAGAACAATTTTTTTTTTAAGGTTGCCCAGTTCACAATCCAATATAACAACTAACAGGAGACTTTTCTCAACTTATGCGGAAGAAACAAGCCCCTGTTCGCATGTCGACCAGGACAATTTCCAAATGTAAGTGGGGATTAAAAAAAGAACACGGTTGTTGAATGCGGCCGACGCCATGCACGGTGCAGATGCTTATCCGTTCACGGGGTCATAAACTACGTCTAGGATCGCGAAACGTGACACAAATCCACGGCTGCAATTGAATGGAACCGAACGAATGACGGATCAAGACTCGAATTCAAAATTCGTTTTGATGAACTCGGTCAAGTCGGAAGGAGAACAGAACAAAAGTGGGCTCCAACTACTGCTTGTTATGGGAATCCACCATTCTCTCTCAAACATCATGATTATTTGTCAACAAAAACAACCACTACCGTATTCCATTCCATCATAAGAATCCAAACCAAAACACCCTTCAAATCCATTCAGACCAATTCCCACGTTGTCTAAGCCGAAGAACAAGATGCAAGTGAGGTCAGACAAGCCCCATGAAGAAAAAGCTGGCTTCTCTTGCAAAAGAAATTGCAATGATCCACAATCGCAGCCTCGTTCAGTAAACTGACAATTTGAAGTAATATTTTCCATTTGCAAACCCTCCCAAGTAACTGTGTAATGAATGATACAATCGATCAATCACAAGAAGCCTAATGTTGTCATTTACCTAGTATGAAGAAGAGGAGGAATAAGAAGAGGAGGAATAAGAACGAATTGGGAATTTTTTTCATCTCTTCCAGGCATAGATCAGCAACGAGAACCCGACCGGGTGGGTGAGCTCATTCTCCTCAGTGCTAGCCCATTCCATCACCGAGGAATTGCTCCCGCAAGAGGATGCGGACGACGACAGTGAGGACGAGGACGAGCTCCTTGCCGTCCTAGCCATGCTCTTCCGCATCTTCCTCAGCTCGATCTCGTTCATCCCGAAGCTGCATGACGACAGCGTCGACAACGCATTGTGACTATTTGTGAAGAGGGAATCATTGTCGCCGACATTATATGACCGGCCATCTTCCCTTACTTCATCCTGCTTATCGAACCGGAACATGAACACCGCGTGCCCTTCACTAACATCCTTGAACAACCAGTTGTAAACGTCCCATGACACCTGGAAGCTGGCCCTGTCGAACTCGACCACTCGTTCCCCCTGAACTTCCACTTGAGCCTCTTCACCTGAAGCACCCTTTTCTTATCCACGCAGAAGCTCAGCTTCCCTTCCCCATTCACGTTGCAATCCACAGAGATCTCCCTGTTCTTCTCCCCGATCCTCGCCGTGGTAGTATAAAACCCTGTTCCCGAACACGTGCTCCCTCCGCAAGAACAAAGCCGGTAGGGCAGTTTTCTCCGACCCCCTCGCCCTCGTCCTGGAGAAGGCCAGTTTCTCCAAATCCCCGACCAACAGCCCCATCGCACCATCGACGACGACGGAGACATAGAACCCCGACACGGGCTCAGGCCCAGATCCGAACTTCGCCCGGGTGAGGTCCCAGAAGAGGACGGACGACGGTAGCGCGCCATCGACCCAGAGCTTCTTGGACCCCTGCTTCTTCCAAAAGAAGAAATTATTAATGTGGAGGTGGAAGGAGACGGTGGGAAAGGATGGGGAACGGTCGGAGGGGGAGCCGTGGAGGAGGTGAAGGGAGCGGCCGAAGAGGGATTTGGACCAGGTGAGGGAGAAGATGCCGAGGTGGGTGTGGTAGAGGCAGGTGGTGAGGTTGGCATCGTCGTGGGGGGTCGTCGGAGGGGGAGGGGGAGGGGGAGGGGGAAGGGGAGCCGCAGGGGCGGAGATGGGGTCATCGGAGGGGCGGAGCCGGGAGGGGAACGGGTAGGAGGAGTTGGGAGACATCTTTTTTTTTGGGGGGGGGGGGGGTGGGGGATTGAAGGATTTTTTATTTTTTAGGGTTTTTTATGCTGCTGCTGCTGCTGCTGAGGATATTGGATTGGAACTCGGTTTTTAATAGTTTTTTATTTTTTATTTTTTAAAAATAATAATTTGAAAGATGGCCACATTCATTCATAACCTTTTTTTTTTTTCTTTTTTCTTTCTTAGACAGGACAGGCCATCTTTCTTATAACACAAACTTTAATTGGGATCCACCTTCTCTAGTTCATCCGGAGGAGGATAACAAATAGTAAATTGGTGTAAAAAAAGAAAAAAGAAAAAAAACTTTCCTAACATCTCAACTGTCTTTAGTGATGTACTTAATGCCCCTCCATCGTAGCAAGGTCTCACACCCACTTTTGCTTTACTTTGACACACGTTTTTATGACTTATTTCAATCGAATAAATTTTACAACCATTAAATTTTATTCGACAGAGAAACGAGAATGATCGACATCTATCACATGATATTTTTTTAATTTAAAATTTTACAATAAATACGATTGAATTTTCTTTTGGGAAAAGTGTCATTGCGTGTTTTGCGGGGGCATGAAAATTGGATTGGGGGGGTTGTATACTTTGGACTCCACATCTATGGCATGGGTCAACTTTCCTTTATGTTAATAACTTTATTATTTTCTTGTGTGTTTCGAACTATGTTATTTTAATAATAAAAGATGGATATTCGGTAGATTGATATAGAAAGGTGGATTCAGGTTATCAAGAACCATTCCCATCTTCTTCTTACGTTGAACTACTTGTAACATTATCTTTGGCACTAGGATCCCATGAAATCGGCCCTTGAAGATCCCAATCGATTTCCATTCTCATCTCCAGAACCCAAAAACCAACGACAAAAATTTGCTGCCTTCTTTTACAATTAACATTTTTAACCAACATGCAAATTTATAATCATAGTCATCTCTTTGTTCGACCTCCCTCGTCTTCTTCATTCTCCAATTTCTCTCCTCCTCCAATTTTGCATTCACTACCTGTACAATCATCCTATCCTCTCTTTACATATTATGATGTCGACACGAATTGTTTTACGATCACGTCATTTGTTGATACTTTGGGTAACTAAATGTTCTCTTGTCATTTTGTACTAACGAGCATGTGTTTAGTGCAGCCCGAGAGGAGCTTTGTCTCTTTACTCCCTCAAATAATTTGTCTAATAGGTTTTAAAATTTACCAAATATGTCAAGAACAATGAGTTTGATTTTAAAAAAAAAAAGAAAAACCTAGCTGTTAGGAAAAGCTTCTAACTTGGTAAAATAGATTTCGGACAACAACGAATTTGAGGATTTAAGAAGAAGAAGATGATGATGGAATTATTGTTGGAAACAACTATTAATCCACCTGTTTAAGAGAATTTTTAAAAGTATTATAATGTAACAAAGCTCCGGCTAAGAGTGGGCCGGCAATACAAGGGAACAAAATATATCTTTTTTACTGTTTTAATCGGGTATTCGAAAGCAGGGGAAATGTCATAGGACTTATGTGGAAAAAAGTGATAGTTTTTTTTTTTTTTTTTATCGTCCAAATTTTTGCTACTTGGTTGAAACTAAGGGGCAGATGGTAAATATATCCCCATGCCCCTGGTGTCCTAATAATTTTGGCAAAATAATTAATTATGTACCAAACTCTTTTTTGTATGACCACTTCTCTTGATACCTCGAACACTTTCTTTCTTTTTTGGAAATAAAATGAATATCATTTACTCTCGAAATGACAATTTAGAATAGCCAGCATTCCTTTTAATCTCGAACAGTCAGTCTCTTACAATGATAATATATTAATGTGTTAACCTAACCAACCCACGTCAATTACAGGATCTTGCGTTCTTTTATTTTCTTACAGCACGTGTATATTTCTTATGCTTATTTTTTAAAAAAAATAGAAAAACAATTTTTACCTTTTTTAAGAATTGACTAATTTTATTGGGTTTTGAATTGGATTCTTGAGTTGTTGATTAGCGGTGGACGTGCATTGATACGAAAGTCCCCCGGCCGAATTCTTAGGAACGCGGCTTTGATTGTTTCGTTTGACCGGATATTACTTAAATTTATTTTCGTCATATTTTTTAAATTGCGTAAATCCGAAAAATATTTATCATTGTATTCCAAAAGCAGGGGATGGTGGACGAGAAAGCTTGAGCATTTCTAATTAATCACAGCAACTCCGGTCATAAAGAGATGCGGTCTGGCGATGAAACAATGATTTTGTTTTGTATCGATTTCCTCTTTATATCCAAAACCAAACTGAATGTTGGGAGGGGGTCTTGGGTTTTAGGCCCAGTCCACCGGAGATTTGTAACTTCGTACGGTTTGTAATCGTTGTTTGCGAAACTACAACTTTATCGCCCCTAGGTCGGGGTTCAGAACCGCGACCCCGACTTTAGTGGTCTTGGACTAAAATAGGCCAAAATGGGGGCTGTTGTAGTGTCCAATGAAAGTCGGAGTTTCAAACCCAGAACAACCCCCACATTGGTGAAATTTCTAAGTCCCCATACTAAAGTCGGGGTTTGAAAGCGCGACTTAATTGCGTTGAAACCCACGCCCAAACTCTTTCTTCTTCATTTGTTCCGTGCCCTAATTTCCTCTCCGCGCGATTTGCCCCCATCCATTCGAGTAAGATCCTCTTCGACGCTCGTCTTTCTCAATTTGTTTTCGTCGTTTGTCCTTGACGTCATAGTCGTTACTCTAGGAAGGAGTCCACTTGCTTTCGTGGGTTTTACCGATTTCGCATCCCGTCGTCGAATTCGCTGGTTGGTGCTTACCGAAGGTTAGTTTTAGCTTTTATTATGTTATTCGTTTTAGGTTAGTGACATTTAGTCTGATTTCATTGTAATTAGGTTACGGTTTAGGCGAATCGTGGGTCTTATCAAAATCGCATCCCGGAGCCGATTTTGCGGAGTCGTATTTACCCAAGGTTAGTTTTAGCTTTTATTACGTTATTTGTTTAATGTTAGTGACATTTGGTCCGACTGAATTGAGAATAGTGATAGTTTGGTCGATTATTTGCTGTTGTTAGATGACATGTCTAGTTCTTATGTATTTTTTAGTTAAATTATAAATCTCGTAATAGTGATATATTTCTCATATAGGTATTGTGATTGTTGTGATGACGAATATTCAGTTGTTGTTATTTGGCAATGAAAAAGTGATTAACTGGAATGAAGGAGTATGTTACAGTAAGGGACCGATAAAGAGGCTGAAGGTAGACACAAATGTTGATTATGCAACTGTTGAAAAGGTTATAAAACGTGCTATGAAGTTGAGTGACTTGGCTACATTAGAGATATGTCATAGATATCCCATACCCACATATGGTACTGGTAGAGTGAAATTTGTTCTAGTGCCTATTGGCGATGATGATGATGTAAGATTACTCGTCGAGTTTGCGTTGTCCAATGCTGGTTATATCCAAGAAATTTATGTTGTTTCTGTGTGGGGAAATTCGAGCAACGAATGTCGGGCACCGTGCAACAATGTAGCCGGTATTACCATCTCGGACGTACCAGTTACTGTTGTGTAACCCCAAATTGTAGTGGAGGAATCGAGAAGGAATGGAATTCCGGAGAGGAACTTCGGTACTGTTATAGGAAATGATCTTGGTCCTCCCTTCAATTCTTGTAACGATGTAGTGGTGGGTGGTAAGACAATGTTGATGAAGAAAATCGTGTTGTTGCAGCGATTATGCAGTCCGATGAAAATGTCGATACGGATGAGGAAATGTTCAATGAGTTTGAAGGGACGGATGATGAGTTTCATGGTGTCGATGTTGGAAGGCGGGATAATGAAGTGGGCCCTTCTAGAGGAAGAGTTGAAAAACCACTTCCTTTTTATCTTGATAGCGAAGATTAATGGAAAATTATTTTTTATGAGAATGAGAACGAAGCGGTTGCCGATTATGCCTCTTACCTTGCTGAGTTCCGCAAAGGGATGTGTTTCAAGCATAAGAGTCATATAATTCATGCAGTGAATAGCTACCATATTAAAAATCATTACAATTATGAGATAGTGGAGTATGATAAGAAACTGTGGTCGGTTTTCTACATTGAGTATGGAACTTGTAAGTGGAGGTGCGTGCAATTTAACGTGCTTGTGATGATGAATTTGAAATAACCATTGTCGGTGGTCCTCATACCTGTTTAAATACTGTGATTTCTCAAGATTATGTCAGACTGGATTGCAATTTTATGGCTCCATATTTTCGTAGTTTTGTAAGAGAAGCGCCTGATGTGAAGGTTTCATTATTAAGAAACGAGATTAAGGAACATTTTGGTTACGAGTTCACAAGAAGACGCATATGGGATGCAAAGAGGAAGGCAATAACCATTGAATATGATAATTGGGCGGAGTCTTACAGTGAGTTGTCACGCTTGCTTAATGCAATTAAAATTGCAAATCCAGGCACAATTATTGATTGGGGAAGTTCATATAACGTTGGTGACGTTGAAGTAATGCAATTTTAGAGAGTGTTTTTGTCTTTCGGGTAAAGTATTGTTGCATTCAAACATTGCAGACCATTTGCCAATATTGATGGCACGTTCTTATATGGAAAATACAAGCACAAACTACTAATTTTATGTGTTATGGATGGTATGAATCACATTATGCCGCTTAGCATGGCAACCTAATACATTTGATGCGGTTGCTGTTTCTTGCTGATTTTGAACGTGCTGGGACGTATAATTGGGGTAGTGCGCGCTTAGCATGGCTATACCGTAAACTATGTGAAGCCGTCGGTCGTAGGGCTTCCAAGGTGTCTGGTGCACTGATTTTGGTTCAGATTTGTGCATGAGATTGATTCCGACATATTGCCCCTTTGAGGCATCGTACAGTCCACGTTGAGGGGATGCCTTTGAGTTATAGATGGCGAGTGGACTTGGATGTAAGCACATTTTCGACGCATGCATTGTCCTCTTATAGAAAAGCCTTCGACAGACAGAGTCCCGATCAGGTACAAAATATTGCATATACTTAGTGTGTTCTTTTGTGGTTCAGTTATTGATATTGTATTTCATTTGATTTGTTTAGGTGATTTGGCATCCGTATACAGAGCATATCGTTGCTAGGCTTCCGAACTATAGTTTGGATGGGAAAGAGGTTTGGCGAGCAAGAGTACCACTTATATGCTTCCACCTTGTCGAGTGGAACTTTCCGGATAGGGTTATACGCCAATTCAGAGATCATCAGTTGATTCCGGGGCCTTGTGACACTCAGAAGAACTTGTATCAAATGACCTCCGTGGAAATTCATGAATAATTGGATGCAAATTCATCAACAGTATGTGGACATTTGGAACGATTGAATGTCTCGGTTAGTGCCACTTTATTGGGATACTAATGCGCCATACCCGAAATGGTATCACAAGCATAGTCGGACATACATTTTGCACACGGGAGCAATGCTTGGAGCCTTGGTACGTGAAACTTCTATTTCTTTGTTCCAATACTTAAATATTACGAGTTGTCTTACATGCAGTTGGCGTTGTCACAGATGAAGAAGTTAAATAAGAATAATCTCCGTGCCTCTCAACTACAAGATGTGATAACTATCGCCGACGAAGCTACGAGATTGTTAATGCAGCACTCGCCACTACGCCTATATGGCAGACATGGGGGTTTGGACGACCAACCATAACATGAGAAGCACGCATAAGGAGAGAACGAAGAAGATGACAATGACATGGAGGAAGATGTCCAAATTGAACCCCAATAAGGAGATGAATCGGATAATGAGGGTCACGAAAATCGTGCGGATATGAACCCTAAGGAGAGGGTATGATGATATCACAAATCATACAATTCGCTCCAATCGATTCAGGATATCAGTACATCACCCCGTACATCGAGCAACCATCTTCATCGACACCACAAGCACCTTTCAAAGCCCCGAGAAACTTCGACTTCCCATAGTCATACCCAATCGATGATGAACCGGTCTCCCAGGTAACACAGCTCTTAGGGAGTTCATCACAATAGGACGAAGACCAAGGGCGTGAATCGCCCTTGAAATATCAGTGTTACTCCAGAAGGCTTCGAGATCGTGGACAAGGAGGGAGAGGTGGCTTGAATGACTAGTTGTTGTTGAATCATTTGGTACTTGCTTTTTATCGTTTCAATGTTGTTCAATGAAGTTTGAAACTTCCTTTGGATGTTCTTAATGAAGTTTGTAACTTCGATCGGATGTTGCTTAATGAAGTTTGTGGTTCTGGAATAAGGATTTTTATTGTTGTAATCGAGCATGTTTGAAATCAGTATTAGTTTTATAAATTTATTCTAAGTCCCTTATTATCGTAGTTTCAAACCCCGACTTTCAGTTAAAGTCGCGGTTTGAAACCACGACAATGGGGGCCTTAGAAATTTCACCAACGTGGGGACTGTTCTGGTGTATGATCAAAGTCGGGGTTTGAAACCCCGACCCCGACTTTTATTAAACACCAGAACAACCCCATTTTCGCCTATTTTGGTCCAAGACCACTAAAGTCGGGGTTTGAAATTCGGGGTTTCAAACCCCGACTTTTATTAAACACCAGAACAACCCCATTTTCGCCTATTTTGGTCCAAGACGTTTCAAACCCCGACTTTATGCCATCCGCATAAAGTCACGGTTTCAAACCGCGACTTTAGTTGGATTTTACTAAGTCGCGGTTCTGAACGGCGACTTAGGGGCGGTAAGGCCGTAGTTTTAAAAACTACGGCTGTATTTCGCCAATTTTTTTTCAATGCTAATGATACGGACGTACAAACCTCCAATCCAACATGCCAATCCCTTTATTTGCCAACCTATTCCTTCAACTAAGGTAAGGCATGGTTTTTCATGTGGTCCCACCCAACATTCATTTCATTCCATTCCATTGTACATTTTCTTTCCTCCCAAACGCAGCCATAGTCTCGCACTTTCAACTAAAAATTGAATGCTTACCATTTCCTAACACATCACTATTCTCTTTAGACATCCTAGGATTTAAAAAATAGAGGATGTTACGGGGTAGTCGAGTTCATGAACACGGTTTCCCTGTCGCTGCACATGGTAAAGACAAGACGAGGAAACCCCCACGTGACATTGTTAGAGAAAATACGAGGAATGACAATCATATGTTTAGTCTAAAAACAATTCAACTTGGGTCGCGAAGTGAGTCGAATTCGGCCAGCGACTAAGGTTGTTTAAGATATGTATGCGCGCCCTCCGGCCTAGCACGTGCGTAGCGGTTCGGACGACTCGAGAATCCGGGCCCGCTCCCCCCCAAGGCCCAACCGGTCTATGTCAAGACTCGAGCGTCTGACGCTGCGGAACGGAATTGGGTTGAACCCTCCCTTGGTTCCTAAATGGGCATGCGGGACGTTTCACCAACCGTCTCCAGTTCTTTGAAGGCGACAAGCGAAAGGCTGCGCGTAGGCTTCACAAAGGACCGTTAGGGAGGACTTGGGAGCGGCTTGTGTCGTCAGTTCCTCATCCAAAATGGCTCCGTAAAAGGTGGTTGTTGTTTAACCTAGGTAAACTATACGGAGTCGCCACCGACTTAATTTTGAAAGCTCGGTTTAAGTCGAAAAATCAGAGTAGGATTCGGGGATTCCTATTTACTTACTCGTACATTCTAATATGCGAAAAGGGGGTGGAGTTTGCTCCAAACGGTTTGCTTTTGTTTAACGGGCAGTGGACCCAATCCGGGAGTTGGGCCGGTCTCATATCAATGTTTTACGGGTGTTGGACCCGATTCGGGCTTTGGACCCAAATCATGTTGGTTGTTTAGGAAAACCATCAGACATGTGACAACAATCCTAATGGGCCTATAACACATTCATCCACATCCAATTATTTAGATAAAAGGGACGGGGAAGGGCGGTGACTACGGGCCTACGCACTTGGGCCTGTAGCCCGTTACAAGTGGATTTAAAATGTTTCGGGGAGGCCCGCACCTCCCCTTGTACCTTAGATGACGGTTGGAACCGCTTTATCGTCTTGACATCGAGGTTTTTACACACGCGGAAAGATCCACATGGTTTTACACACACGTCTTCGAGTAATTCTTCGAAAATTTAGCGTCGATCCTTCCAAAGTTGCATGCTCAGTGTGCATACAAAAATAAAATACAAGTGTACAAGTAGAATGTTCGAGAAAATAGAGGAGCAATTCAATCAATCCTATGCAATTTTCTCAAACTTCAATAAGACGATGAAACTAAGAAAAATCATAACATTTCATTGCTCGTCCAAAAATCATAAAATTTTACCAGAGAATAAAAAACTTAATGTAGTTTTCGCATGAAAAATTTTTTGGAAAAACAAGCTTGTAGTTTAATGTCAATAAAAGAATGAATTTGGTCATTCAAACAGTAATTGGATTGCATCTTATAGCAAGATTGACCGCCATTTAACACAGGATAACCTTGATCAAAATGAAAAGTGAAGAACATAAAAGTTGTAGGTAAGTAAAAGATAAAGCTAACGCAATTTTTTTTAGGTTAAACAAAGCTATGTAGCCCAAGTTATGCTCTGAAAACTGAATCAGTGATTCTGCTCATGTACAGAATGCAACACAACTTTCAACTCGTAAAAGGTCGACCAAAAATGCTTCGAATGGAAAAGTTCAAAACATAAAAATTGTAAATTGACAATTAATTTTAAGTTAATTGGAGTTTTGTAGACAAAATTACGCTGAATTGATCAAAGTAGTATTGCTACTCGAGTGCAGAACGGTTGCGTCCTGCAGCTGATCATTTGACCGACAAAAGCTCGACTAAAATGACTTTAAATCAAAATGTTCAAAACATAAAAGTTATAGAAAACTTGAAGGTTCATCCAACCAAATTGATTTTAGGTCGAAAAAGTCTTTGGTGTTGAAGCTATGTTCAAGAAACAGAAGCAGCAATTCTGCTCTTGAACATAAATGTATTGTTCGGTAATGTTAGCAAAACTCGACCGAAATGGCCTCAAATGGAAAAGTTTAAAACACGAAAATTGTAGAAAGTTA
This sequence comes from Melastoma candidum, assembly GCA_023653495.1. Taxonomy (NCBI): domain Eukaryota; kingdom Viridiplantae; phylum Streptophyta; class Magnoliopsida; order Myrtales; family Melastomataceae; genus Melastoma; species Melastoma candidum. Next base: position 4,303,586 of record CM042882.1, read on the forward strand.
AAGAGAGAGTATCTCAAATAGTTTCAGGTAATTCCGAGTTGGGACCGAGTTAGGTCTGATTGAATGCAGTTGCTTGCTTCGCGGAAGCACGAAACAGAGCAGCTTCATTTCTCAACTTTCAATGACCAAAAAGTTCATGTAAATCCATTCGTTTGAAAATGTTGTCAACATAAAAATTGTTCCCCGTTACGAAAGGAAACTGAAGAGCTAAAATTCAACTCATTCCGTGCAATGAGCAAGAAATTATACATAAAAACATTATGTAACAACAACAGCAAAGTTCCAGCATGCATATGTCCCAAAAATCAGTCATAACTCAGGTTACGCATGCTCGATTTAAACGCATAAGCTATCCACACAACCAGGAGAGAGAGAGGAAGAGGATGGACCTGACTAAGCTCAATTCCGTTGCTAGATGGAAGAGCCGCGCCCCCGGAAGGCTGCAACGTCATACTTCGCAATTTCCAGCCTTCGACCACCCCGAACTCGTGAATAACGGTGTGTTCATGAACATTAACACCAAAGCACGAGTAGACCGAACGCGGTAAGTATAACAGACGTCATGGGTGCCCGTTTAATAAATTGAACAAGTGAGAGGAGGTATCAACGAGGGGTTGCCTCGCCTCGGAATGGCCCGAGGAGAAAAGGGACTTTGAGGGGTCCGCGAAGGGGTTTGCCTTGGAGCACCATGCTTGGATTGTGGCTATGACAGGAGGCGGTGTCATCGGAGAGAAAGGTGTCGGCTGATCGCGAGGCTTTGGCTCGTCAGCACTGGAGACGGGGAGTCCTTGGCTCCGGTTTCTTTGTGTACGTCGGGAGGAGTTGGCCTCCAGGCAATGATGTGTAAGGAGGAGGAGTTGGCCTCCGATTCCCAGAGGGGAGGAGGAACGTGTTGGAGAATTCTCTGAAGGGCTATCGTTTGATTGGACATTGTCTCCAGAACTTGCAGGGATCTTGTCTTTCCCTCTTTGTCTAAAGATTTTTCATGTTAGGAGATAATGATATATATATTTTTTAAGGGGATTGTGGAGATAGCGTGTGAAAGACAGAAATCTCCCCCCGAAATCTCGGATTGATTGGAGAATTCTCGCGTGAGATTATTTTCCCTTTTTTTAGAAAGAAAATAAAACAGGAGAGGAAAAGAAATATCCCGTGAAATCTCGGATTGATTGCAGGATTACGGGAATGTGAAAACTGTTGAAGATGATAAGGTTAAAAAATTAAAACAAATAGAATAAAAATAAAACGGGGGTGGGCTTGAATTGGGCTTTGGCCATTTTGTTTATTTCAAAAACAAAAGTTGGGCTTCATATTATTTTAGACCGGGTTATGTAATGGACTAAAAAATAGTGGCTCATAGTATAATTTGAGGTATTTCAAGATTAAAGCGTTATTTTAAGTAGCGATTTGATTAAGTTTAACAAATCATTTCAAACAACGAATTTAATCTAGTAAAAAGGAATTCATTACTTTCACGAGAAACATCCTTATTTAAAAAAAAATATTTACTTCCTTTTTTATCTGTTCATTTTTTAGCCACTTAAAAGAAAAGTGATTCTTAATTTTCCCAAATTTTCCCATTTTTTAGAAGAAAATTATTATTTGAAGTAGCCAAAAAGAGACGTGTTGGTATATGATTGCACTAAGATTTGAGGTTGAATTAGCGTCTTAAGATTTTTGACACTTTTTTCGGTTGTACCTGGTCATAGAAGCAATGCTCTGTCAGATTACAGAAATTGAATCTGCTATACAGATTCTCAGTTCTGATGTATATTATCTTACGTATTAATGACACAAAGACTTATAGTGGTTCGACAAACAATGCTTACGTCCACTCTCCCGGCGCTCACCTCAATTAGGGCGTATTCACTATATGATGATCAATGGGAGTTACAGATGCACACTTCTGCCTGAAATGTGACTAACCACTTGCATGTACTCCACGTAACTAACCCAACCCACACATACACGACATGACTGACTGCCGACTCCTCACTGAGCCTGCCCTCGTGGCTTAATGGCTACCACTTGCCCTCGTGGCTTGACGGCTACCACTTGCCCTCGTGGCTTGACGGCTACCACTTGCCCTCGTGGCTTCAGGGCTACCACCTGCCCTCGCATACAACCCGTGTGACTTACAATCTGTACGAATAGAGCAGCTACAACACGAACAGTCTTTAGCTATAGAAGATGCTCTCTCAAAGAGGTGATCAGCTCGGTGAATGCACAACGGACACTCTAAGCTTTTGCAACGGTGAAGGCTCTAAGATTTCTGGTAAGCTCTCAAGTAGAACGACAAGTTGGAATTATGTCTTCACTCTTGCTTTTAAGTTGTCCGCAGATAGGAGCTTCCTAATCAATCGTAACGGCTAGTTGATCTCTTGCCATTTTTTCCAATATTCGATCATGTAAGATAGCTTCCAAACAACAAACATTATCCATAAAATATCATATAAACAAATAAGATTTGAAATCAAAGATAATGTATTTCGCACAGAGTCTGTATTCTACGGCAGAAGAACCAAAACTTTTCCGTATATGGAATTGGCATTGGGGTTGATTCATTTCCTTTAATGAAAACATTCTCATATGTAAATTATTCTCACCATAAAAGGGAGATTTCAACCTAATTAGCTCGTGACCAAATTCCATAATTATAGGTTCACTTAAGTTTATGAAATAAATCTCACGATATCTTTCCAAACCAACTCAAGGAATTATCTTAACAAATAAGTCAATTCCAAGAGTGAACCTATATTTAATTCCTGAGTTAATTCAATAAGAATTAAAATTAAGTCGTATGAGACCATCATCTCACGTGTTTGCATATTGAATAATCTCTAACAAAAAAATTATCATTCTGTAACCCGTTGTAACTACTCCAATAAAAAACACATTCAACAAGCGACCAGGCCAAATTAAGCAGGATAGTAGAAGGAAGCCTCTGAGTTCCCCCGGTGCATGAACAGAAACACACAGGAGGGGATGACGAATCTCGGAAACCCAAGAGAGCCCCAATGCCTTTGTCAGACGCCACGACAACGCTGCTGCGACCTAGCCATCTGAGGAAAGGAGAAGCGCGACGAGGTCCTTAGGGTTGGAGGAAGAACTGAGGGAAACGATCGAGGATAAAGAAAAGCTTAATATAGATAAGAGGGGGAGAGAGAGAGAGGGAGAGGACATACTTATGTTGGCAAAAGTCTACTTCATTTTCCTCCCGTTTTAACAAATATAAATTTGGACATGATAAAAGAATATATTTTAGGTAAAAACGACACACCCTGCAAATTTTATTAATTACACCGGTAGCCGTGATCGTTGGGACATGAGAGAAAGATAAGATGTTTAGGAAATGATCAAGGGGCGCCCCCCTCCCTACCATCCTCACCTAACCTTGATAACTGCTAGGGTTTCCTACCCCCTATTATTTATATGCTCTCTACCTAGAATCAAAATGATCTCAAGTCAGGGATTATTTTGTACAGACGATAAAAAAAAAACCTCATCCTCTACGAACCTTCATTCTTTCAAGGCTATTGTTCTTCCACATCTTGTCCCATGCAGACCGCCTCCTCCCCCACCATCCAAAATCTATTTCGGACTGGTCATAATATACAACTTATATAACTCACTATTATTATTGGTTGATGATAGTACAGTTCCTTTTACATAAGGGCAGCAGGCCACCCATGATAAGCCCGCGTTTTTTTCATGCTCGATTTACATTTTGCCAAAACCAAAAGTTTAATTTACGGGCAACATTTTAATTAACCTTCACAGAGGTTTCGAACCCGATTTTATCCATTTCTTTTTAAGATAAACTTTTCTCAACTTTGAATCTTCAAAAGCGAAAGGACTTTTCTTTAATAGGAAACAAAGAAACTTTTCTAGTTAGAATCTTCAAAAATGAGATATTTAATGACCCAAATAACAACGACCTCCATTTAAATGACGAGAATAATGGAGTCTTCAAAGGCTTTTTTTTTCCGGGTTTTTTTGGGCCGAATTCCGAAACATGTAATTGGCCCAACGTCTGAGCCCACATTTTCGGCCCGTTTATTACCCTCGAACCCTAAGGATATATAATGCAGCGCGTCGTCCTCGTCAATCCCCCAGTCTAGCCGTCTAGGGTTTTCTTCCGGCTGCGGCACCCCGTACCTCTGCAGGGATCAGCGGAAATGGTGCGTGCTTCTCTTCTACTTCTTCTTCTCTGTCCGTCGATAGTGTCGGGGGTTTGTGCGGCTGATTTTGGATTCGATTGTTTGTTGAATGCAGCCGTCGCACAAGACCTTCAGGATCAAGAAGAAGCTGGCGAAGAAGATGAGGCAGAACAGGCCGATTCCTCACTGGATTCGCATGAGGACCGACAACACCATCAGGTTAGGCCTTTGTCGTGATATTTGCCCGCGGCTACTTTTTATACTCTGCCTGGATCGAGTGTGACCGTATTCTGCTGTGATTTTTGCTGGCTTTTTGTAGGTACAACGCGAAGCGCAGGCACTGGCGCCGCACCAAGCTCGGGTTTTGAGGATGATTCGAGGGGGATTTTCGGTTTCTCCATATGGTGGTTGCTTTTATGTTGTTGGAAAGGCAGTTTGTTTTTCGATGATTAATTGGTTAAGGTTATCAGTGACTACAACCTGGAATGAATTCAGTGTATTTCCGAGGAATCTCTATCGAGTCTCAGTGCCTTACCTGCAGAATGAATTAGGTGGTGGCTTTTCACTTCCGAAGTAGTGGTCATTGATTTGGTTTGTGATTCCTGTTAAAATTGTTGTCTTTTTAGCTGGAATACGGGACGTTCTTCTCATCTAATGCTAGCTATCTCAATCTTTCTCTCTTAGCCGCTGGTCTTCGTGGTTGAAGATCTGGTAATGCTTGGGAAGTCCTGGTTGTGATTCATTGTTGAGGGTTAGGTAAATGCTTGTGAGTGTGCACGTGTAAGAAACCTTGCATTATCTGCCTCCTTTCAATGGGACCTGGGTGAATGGCTTAGAACCCTGCAGCATCTCGTGACTCTGTAGCTTGATTTGGTATTAGGCAGCTCCCTTTCTGTATGGACGAGAGTTGAGTTGATGGCGTCTTGCTCAAGTACCCAAGTTGGTATTGGCTCGCCTTCGTTGCCTTTGCCTTGTTCCCCAGTCATTGGGGCATATCCTGGCCTTTCCTGGGGAAAGGTGTGTTGTTATCCTCAAATTTGGTCCTTTGAACTTCGAGTTATTGGTTAAGCACGATGCAACAAAAATTGGCCGGGGGGAAGGGGAGGTGGTTGTATTTGCCTTGTGATAGTTAGGAACGAGTCCGTGTTCATTTTTTGTCGGCATGTCAAGTTTGTCACGCGCATGACAGGGACGGACGGTGACGCAGGGAACTCCTATGGTCAATCCCAAAGGACAAATTCAGCTTTGTTTGATCTTATCCACATTACATGTTGGTGCAACACGAAAGACCTCCACGCTTTATTCTTCCGGGTCAATACGCGAAACCTCTTATCAGGCAGGCACAAAACACGTGTTTTAGGACGCTGAAAGATGTCCTGATTGCTGATCAGAAACATTTTAATCAATTCGATGATGCGGTGTGTGACCTTAATATTACTTTTGGGGGAAATTTAATTCAACTTATTACCAAAGGAAAAAAAAAACCACCAGTGGACAAACAAACAAACCAGGCAGTTATAATCATTTGGGGCACTTGGGTTCCATCGTCGTCTCCTTCCTCACTCTCGCTCGCCTCGTTCCTCTGCATACGGTGTGATCCGGGTGTCCCTGTGATTTTCGGTTCTGCTTGATGTTCTTGTTCTTAAGTTGTCTGTTTTTTTTAATCCGATCTTCCCTGTAGTGGTCGTGTCTTTTCCGCGGTATCAAGATGGCTTCTGCGATCCTTTCTTTCGCTTGCCCGTCCTCGGCTTCGGCTTCCGTCTCGGTCCGTGATAATTTCAAGGTACGCCCGTGGGATTGATCTCTTTGGGGGTGAAAATGGGTCTGTGTGTTTCTGATTGGACAGTTTACGGATGGGTGAAAGATTGAACCTTTGTTGCTCCTGAGGGGTACTTCCCCCCTCATCTGGTTGGTAGTATCTGCTTCTATTTTGTTTTATCTTTTCGGGTGATTGTGGATTGATGTAGCAGGGGAGGACGCGGCTCGGGTGTTTGCAAGAGAGATGCCCATTTTCTCAGGCTAAGGCATGTTCTCAGTCTTTGCTCTACTTCTTATTCTCTCGTGTGTTCTAGACTGAATTATTTGCGATCTTTTGGGCCATTTACGATCCGATTTCGGCTTTGGCTAGCTGAATTATGTCTCGGCTACAGTGGTGCTGTTTTATTGAGATTTGTGCATGTAACTTTTTATTTATTGAACATGGGTTGATCCTTTCGCGACCCCTTAACTGAATTACTGCTTTGGCCTGCTGAATTATGCCTCTTTGTTGTCGGAATATTGTTTCGCCAGAAAGAAGTTCCATTTAAGCAAAGTTCGTTCTTGAAATCAACTAAAGTGACGCTGTTTAATTGAGAGTTTGGGGCATGCCCTTTTGATTTATTGAGAGTATGTCTTGTTTCTTGCTTTTTTCTGTCTGCAGCAATTTGGCCGAGTGGCTATGAATGTCGCGGTTAATGTCTCTCGCTTTGAGGGCATCACGATGGCACCGCCTGATCCAATTCTCGGGGTTACGGAATCTTTTAGAGCCGACAAGGATGAAAAGAAGCTCAACCTTGGAGTAGGAGCTTACAGGACAGAAGAACTTCAGCCTTATGTACTCCAAGTCGTCAAAAAGGTTGCTCTCTCTTATGTACCCAACTTTTTATCTCATTGAAAATCATCTCATCAACTCAGTATTGTCTTTTTGTGTTTAGGCTGAGAATCTCATGCTCGAGAGAGGTGAAAACAAGGAGGTAAGATTGTTTTGGCTGCTGATTGGGATGGATCATGCAGTTATTGAATTCTACCTTACCTAGCCGGCCGTGGGTATGCTCTGTAGTATCTACCAATCGAAGGACTGGCGGCTTTTAACAAAGCGACGGCAGACTTGTTATTAGGAGCGGACAACCCCTTGGTAAAGCAAGAGAAGGTATGTGATGATTAAATCAATGGCGATCTGAAGGGACTTCAGAATTAAGACCATAACCTTTTTCTTTTCTTCTCTTTTTTCATTCCAGGTGGCAACTGTTCAGGGGCTTTCGGGGACTGGATCTCTCCGTCTTGCTGCTGCTCTCATAGAAAGATACTTCCCAGGTGCTAAAGTTCTGATTTCGTCTCCGACTTGGGGTGAGTGCTTATTCTTTGTTTGAATCTTTGATACGACATCTTTCTCTCTGTCTGGTTATTATGGAAGCTGCTTAAATTATGCAGGAAACCATAAAAACATCTTCAATGATGCCAAAGTTCCCTGGTCTGAGTATCGATACTATGATCCGAAAACAGTCGGCTTGGATTTTGATGGTATGATAGCTGACATCAAGGTAACTTAATGTACATACATTGGATAAACTATATAGCGTAAGACGGTAGCTATGTGTTTTGCTCTGCCATAATTTGTCCAAATGTCTCTATACTAATGTGATGGCACATCCATCGGTTGTTCTTGTTCCAGGCTGCTCCAGGTGGGTCTTTTATTTTGCTTCATGGATGTGCCCACAACCCAACTGGCATTGACCCAACACTTGAGCAATGGGAAAAGATCGCCGATGTCATCCAAGAGAAGAATCACATTCCCTTTTTTGATGTTGCATACCAGGTAACTTTTGGTAGACATCATTTCTTGTCGAGAATCTAGTATTGATTTGTATGGTGTCACTGTTTCCAAAGATTATCCACGAGCTGGGAAGTTTGATCACTTTCTATATTATTTTCTTCACCCAGGGATTCGCAAGTGGAAGCCTGGATGCTGATGCTTCATCGGTGAGGCTGTTTGCCGCACGTGGCATGGAGCTGTTTGTGGCTCAGTCTTATAGCAAAAACCTAGGCCTCTATGCAGAGAGAATCGGCGCAATCAATGTAGTTTGCTCTTCATCCGATACAGCAGTGAGGTATCCTGAATTGTGCTCCGGGACATGTTATTAACTCTTTTATAAAGCCACGCCCTTCTGTCTAATTGCTGAGGTTTGCCGTGTTTCAGAGTCAAGAGCCAGTTGAAGCGACTCGCTAGACCAATGTACTCAAATCCTCCGGTTCACGGGGCTAGGATTGTCGCCAACATTGTGGGTGATCCAGTCCTATTCAGCGAATGGAAGGGTGAGATGGAACTTATGGCGGGAAGGATCAAGGATGTTAGGAAAAGGCTGTATGACAACCTCTCCGGGAAGGACAAGAGTGGGAAGGATTGGTCGTTCATACTGAGGCAGATTGGCATGTTCTCATTCACCGGCCTGACCAAGGCTCAGGTAGAAAACCGCTTCCGATAAGTTCGACCACTAATCACTCGCCCATTTTTGTCTCGCTTGCCCACTTAGTTCACTTTGCTATTTCCACCTCATCACGCAGAGCGAGAACATGACGAACAAATGGCACATCTATATGACGAAGGACGGGAGAATATCCTTGGCCGGGCTCTCCCTCGCGAAGTGTGAGTACCTGGCAGACGCGATCGTGGACTCCTATCACAATGTCAACTAAGGTACGGAGACGGACATGGCCTTCCGATTTCTTACACCGATATAAAGCGAGAGCAATAATGTAGGTGGCTTCTTCGGCCTCTGTCAGTGTCTTAAAATTTTGGAGGGGCGGACTGTGAGAACCATTAGTTCAAAGCAAGAGAGAGAGAGAGAGAGAGAGAGAGAGAGAGAGAGAGAGGCTCTATTCACCCATACCGACCTTTAGACGATATTTTACATTTCTTCCTCATCGAACTCCCGGGCTTACGGCCCATTAAGGATGGTCCAACGGACCCTTGAGGCCCATCAGTCTTTTGATTAAAAAGGAAAGCTCTCGGCCTTTCAAGGGAGATGCGGCAATTAATGATTTCCCAAAATTCATTTTGGTTAAATTGAAACAAAGATCTATCTTCGACTGGACATTGACGTGTAACGTGAAAATATTTAGAAATCGATATTCAAAGATTATGTCAAGTAGACTCCTCCAAGTAGATAAAAAATCGATGGTGAAATGACGGAAAACTCCCTCGGCCCCCCTTCTGCCCCAATTCCTCCTTTCGCTTTTTTCTCGTTCTCCCAGTCCCAACCCCCCTTGGCCTTCCGTATATAAAAAAAAAAACTCCCTCTCTCGTCCTATCTCTCTCTATCTCTACTGTTTTCATCCCACCCTGTTTCCTTTCCTTCCTTCCAACAACTCCTTTCTTCTTCTTCTTCTTCTTCTTCCTCCTCTGGAGTCCGTCCGACGCACCCCCCCGAATCCACCTCCGCCTGCCCCACCAGTAACCGTCTCAGGCCGTTACGTCCCCCTCGATGGTTACCAAGGACGAGTGGCTTCGCTCCGCCATGTCCGACGACCGCATGGTCGCCGACCTCCTACTCCGCCTCAGGCACCCGCACTCTCCCTCCCCCTCCTTTTCCTCTTCCTCGTTCGCGAGGTCGTCATCGTCGTTGCTGCCGCCCCCACGGTGGGGGATTCGGTTGCCGAGGACCAGGATGGCGTACAGGTGCGACGGCGCCCCTTCCTGCTCCCCTGAGAAGAAGCCGGATTCTGCCAGGAACAGCCCTACGACTCCCCTCGCTTGGAGCACCGGCGGAGGAGGAGGCACCGGCGACGGAGGCGTGTCCTCCTCCGGCACCACCAATGGCTTCGACGAGCCCGCCTTGCCGGTTTTCCGCTCGTCCGACTCCAGATCTGAGGTGAATATGCATGCCCTTGGGGGAAGTGGAGACCGATTGTCTGTTTGTCTTTTGCGCCATCACCTTCTCTCTGTTCGTCAGTCGGTTTTCTTCCACGATCGGTCGTGTTTGCTTCCCCTGTTGACCTGGTTCTCCTCCTCCGCCGCGGCCGGCAGTACCTTCTCCGTGGCCGGATTCTTTCGTCAATTTTCCACCTCCGTTTTTACTCTTCTTCGGCTCAGCCGTCGGGAATCAACGTCCGATGGTTTGCTCCGGTCAGTTGTACGGTCACATACCACTCCCCTCCGAAACACGCCGCTCGCGTTTTCCCCTTTTTCTCCGTGTGCTTTTTATTATATATATATTTTTCGTAAAAATTTTCACTCCGAGAAATCCGAAATCTCATGAAACTCTTCCTTCGCCTTCTTTTGTTTAATTCCTTTGGCGGATAATTTCCTCCAATCCCTCCCAGTCCGACTTCCGAAAACGGATTGTCTTCTCCATTTTGTTTTTGTTTTGGGACTGAGATCAGCTCACTGGGGAGGCGTCGAGTCCACTCGAGTCACGTCCACGTCCATTTCCCTCCCAAGTCCCATGTCCTTTTCCTTAATCCGATTTCTTCTTCGTCTCCGTTCGTTGCTTTTTTTTTTTTTTTTTTGGTTTAGCGTTTCTTTTCCCGTCCCGATCTGTCGATCTTTTACTTTTTCGGTGTAAACTGAGAAGGTCTAATGGTGGTGGGGTTGGGGAGGGGGCTTGCGAAACTTCCCCCTCCCTAGCGAGAGAGAGATCAATCTTCTGGGACGACCTCGTCTTAGGATGGAGAAAAAGTACAGTTTAGTCCCGGAGTCAGACCTCCTCCCGTGGCCGTTTCTAGGTCTGGTAGATAAGAATGGTGGGAGGGGGAGGGGGGATACTTTTGTCATTTTCGGTTTGTTGTGTTGTTTAGCGGGGTCCCGTCCCGTGCATTCTGTTTTGGTGTGTTGTTAGTGGGTGGCTTGCTCTTGGGTTTCGGTGGGAGGGGATTTTCTTGTGGGGTTGAGGCTGTAGGATGTTTCCTCGTGCGACCCCCCCCCCCCCCCCCCCCCCCCCCCCCCCCGAATAATTGAACATAAAACCTCCCACGTCGTGATGGATGCTGTTGGTCGAGGTGGTGTTTTGAGCAGTTTCTGGATCCGATCCTCTGATGGGAGAGGAGAATTTGATGACATGTTTGTGTTGGGGGGGGGGTGGAGGGGGCGGTGCGGTGAATTGGGGGCTTTGACAATATCGACCCATCAGGAGGGACCCACTACCCCTTGCGTCTTTTGGTGGCTTCTTTCGCCTTCCATCCAACGGGGGGGTAGTCGCATTGTTGTGTCGCCCTTTCTCTTTTTTATTTAATGTTTTGAAGTTGTGGGTTGATTTGAGAACTTTGTCGGGTAAGGCGTGACGAGGTGGAGTTGAAGGATCTCCAATCCTCCCCCCATTCGGGGGAGGAGCGCTCGCTCCATAGTCCATACCCAATGTGGGGATTAGGAGACGGGGGGCGGGACCCTTCTGCGAGTCACGTGAGACTTGGGGGGTATGATCCATTTTTTATGCGGATCCTTCTTTGCTGACATGGCGTGGCTCTGTGCCCACCCCTAGGAAAGTCACTTTGTCTGTTTCCTACGTGAAGAATCTTTCGATTGCTATTTGTTTGAGGACTTTTGCCATTCGTTTGTGGCAGCACCTCGGCTTCTTTGACTTCTTGTGCTCTGACTGGGTTGGTCTTTCTTTCACGACTGGGGGGATCCTGTGATCAATGCTTCTTGGTTGTTGATTGCGGAAATGTTTAAACTGGTCTCGGGGATCTGATTTGTTGAGTTTTTTTGTCTGTCCAGGTTGTTGTCGCCGACGATCCCGGTACCACAGATGCGAACAAGTCTAAGAGGAAGAAGGTAGTTCTGGCTCGTGTTGAGACAGCTGATTCATTAAGATGCCAGAGAGAAAGAACTGATTCTCTTCTGGGTTGCCGTTTCATCAATGAGTTGTGCGTGATTTCATTTCTGTCTGTAGACCTTTGCTGAACTTAAAGAGGAAGAGGCTGAGCTGCTCAAGGAAAGAGTGTACTTGGAGGAGGTGGGGTTTGTTGTCTCAGCCTCATGCTGTCTGCTGCCGTGGTGGCTTTTCTGTTCCTAGTTCTGGCATTATTTGACAGGCTTGCTTCATCTGGACAGGAAATTGCGACCTTGCGGATGACCTTCAAGGAGCGTGCTGCTACAAATGAGAACTTGAAGAGAATGAAGGTGACGAGGCGTTTCCTTCTAGTTTGGTGGTTTTCTTTCTTTACCGTCAACAGCCTTTGGCCGGTGCTTTACTGGTCTACTATAATTAAATGCGGACGAAAGATCTGTTGCGATGTTGCGGCCACTAAATGCTACGAGGTGGGTTGCATTCTCCTGAATGTTGCTGACTTCTTTATCTGTACTGCAGCTTGGCTTTGACTTGAATGCTGCCAATGGATCAACTATGGCTGTTGACGAAAAGGAAGGAACAGCTTCATCTTTGGAGAAGGACACCGCCCTGACCCACCGAACCCCTCCATTGTCACAGGATGCTCGCTGGACCGTGGGTTCGAGTTCCTGTCAGGTCTCTTTGCCGGGCGAGGAACCAGACGGGGGATTCATACTTCCAGATCTTAACATGACTCCTTCAGAAAACGATTTCCCCTCAGAAGTGTTACACGGCATGGCAGGCTCCATGGAGGCAATCCAAGTCACGGCTAGCTAGCTAAAAGGCGAGGCAAAGTGACGCCTGGCATTTTGTTCTCTCTCGCTTAGTGGTTGGCTACGCGTTACCTCCGCTCCCTCTGTGAGAATCCTTGCCCAGATGATAACGCCAGTAGAAGAAGAGGAGGAAGGAACAACCATATTTTTTGATGAGTGGGGGGCGGTGGCCGGAGCAGGCGAAGTTGGCGGTTGACTTTGATGATGGTAGTAATCCCCTGGTTGCTTCTCATTCCTGTTTTTTTTTTTTTTTTTTTTTTTTGCCTTTCAAGTCGTTCTCTTCTCCCTCTGTAAAGATTCTTCTTCTATATAACTGAAGAAAAACGAGGAAATTGTTAATCCATCATCCAGTTGGAGATTGGGCTTGGGTTATGGAGGCCTCTACTTCACATTCACGCCATGATTTTTTTTTATTCAAATAAAAAAATAAAACCTTATTTGAGTTTTAATTAGTACTAATTAATAATATTATTGATTAATGAAAGCAGATAATGGCTGCTGCGGCTGCGATGTTCACGACAGGAAGACGACGCTAACCCAAGTTGTTTCCTAATCGGCATCGGCGACTCCGGATCGATCTGTCCCCCCGGTAATCTGCGAACAGATCCCAGTGAGGCAGCGGAGCTAATGGAGCCGGAGATGAGCATAGAGACGATGGCCATGATAAGGGTGGCCGTCCTCCCGATCGGGGAGATCCCCACCCAACTACTCCGTGACTACACCTCCATGATCCTCTCCAACCACACCGTCTCCCTCTCCTCCGTCTCCTCCTTCTACACCGAGCACCAGAAGTCCCCCTTTTCCCACCAGCCCTGGGACTCCCCCTCCGGCTCCCTCCGCTTCAAGTTCCTCCTCGGCGGCACCCCTCCCAGCCCCTGGGAGGACTTCCAGTCCAACCGTAAGGTCCTCGCCGTCTTCGGTTTCTGCCACTGCCCTTCCTCCCCCGACCTCGACGACGTCACCCGCCAGTTTGGCGCCGCCTGCCGCTCTTACTCCTCCGCCCTTGTCCACCGCTGCTTCGCCTTCTGCCCCAGCGATTCTCAGGTCTGATTTCTGTTGGCCTTTTCGATTGTTTTTTGAGTGATCGTTCCCCTTGGCATCGGAAACGGTTGGACATTGTTAGAAAGAGTAGGCTTTGACGCCAGCTTCTGACTACTTGTCTTTCTTTTTCTCTTTTTCTTTTTTCTTTTTTTTTTTGGCAGCTGGAGGATGGGAGTAGGGAAGACCCTAATCTCAAGCTGTTCCCTCCGGCCGACCGGCAGACTCTGGAGTTCCACTTACAGACGATGATGCAGGACGTTGCCGCATGCTTGCTGATGGAGTTCGAGAAGTGGGTCCTTCTGGCCGAGTCCTCCGGAACTATCTTGAAGACGCCGCTCGACCCTCAGACGAACTTCAGCTCAGAGGAGGTTTATATTTAGGTGTCCTAAAGAGTTCGGGTTTTGTTTGGTGCCTTAACGGCCTTTTTCTTACTGTCTGTGGAACTTAGCTTGTCGTAGAAATTAGTTTAGCTTGTCGCGTGATTGTAGGTAATTAAGGCAAAAAAGCGTAGACTTGGCCGAGCTCAAAAGACTATCGGGGATTATTGTCTCTTGGCTGGATCACCCGTCGATGCCAATGCCCATTATTCCACTGCACTCGAACTTGCGAGGTTGACTGCAGACTACTTCTGGTATGCTGGGGCATTGGAGGGTAGCGTCTGTGCCCTACTGGTATGATCCCGGAACCTTATAGTGAGATCTTTTAGTTGCATGTATCTTTAGCCGGCAAATCTTCTCTGTTTGGGTGTTCCCTGTAGGATTTATCCGTCCTGTGACCTCCTCGTCTTGTATTCAGTTAGATCGGATGGGTCACATTGACCCAGATTTAGTGGATGAAGTCAAGTATCGCTACAACAGTGTCATCATTCACTATAGGAAGTCCGCCATGCAAGATAACGTGCAGAGGTGAAGTATCTGTTATTGCATAAGTATTTATATATCCATCTGACATTGTTCTGGTTTTCCTGCTGTCTCTTATGCTCCTTCTGATTTCTCTTGCAAACTTGAATATTTTAGTAATGTCTTCTTTTATTAAATTGGTGCACTTAATTTGGTACAGAGTTTCTCCTTTGACCTTTGAGCTGGAGGCCACTTTGAAACTCGGCAGGTTCCTGTGCAGGTGAATCCTGATCTTTATTGTAGCTTACCCTTTAATGACTGGACTTGGATTCCAATTATTCCTGAGGTGACTTTTTCCCGAGTACATTATATCGTTTTTTAATTCATACTCACGTACTTAGTTGGCATCTTTGATTCTTCATTTCTTGTAACTGATCGGCTTTCGCTCCCCATTATCAAATTAGGCGGATTGTCTTGGGGGATGGGATTTGCATAAACAATATCGTCATGGTCCGAGCATGGTCCTGTTTCTCCTGTTTCTCATTATCATAGTCGCTGGAATGCCTTTTTTAACATAATCTCGCATCACAGGAGAGAGATTACTAAGGATGTGGTGGAGCTATTGACAAATGCTGCAGATGGGGCTAAATCGTTGATTGATGCAAGTGATCGACTCATATTATTTGTTGAGATAGCTCGCTTATATGGGAAAATTGGTTATCATCGGAAAGCAGCCTTTTTCTCTAGGCAGGTGGCTCAGTTGTACTTGCAACAGGAGAACAGATTGGCTGCTGTCAGCGCCATGCAAGTTCTAGCAATGACTACAAAAGCTTATCGTATTCAAAGTAAAGCATCTTCAACTCAGCATGCCTGGGATGATGTGAGTAGTTCAATAATACAGCCATAAATTTCAGCCTCTCATTCTTTTTATTCCTTTTCTTT